>VXAD01047012.1:1715522-2315522 GCA_013399195.1 Dicrurus megarhynchus | reverse complement strand
AAATGTGGTTACATACAACTTCACCACTCCTGACCAGCATGTTCTGGAAGGAGAAAATAAAAAACAACAATTAAAAAAAAGGCAAAAACCCCAAAACCCCAAGGGGAACACTTTTCTGCAATTGAACTCTATGAGTTCAATATAGAGTTAGAGAGAAAAAAGTTAAATGAGTGAACGAGATTAGTGGGATATTATACGTAAATCAGCATAGATGTGCAGAAATGACATAATCTCTTATGTGTGTAATTCCTGATGATACATCCCTTGTTCCGTGGGTGACACTGACTTCATAGCCCCAAAGGCAGCTCAGGGTCTGACGGCTGCAGCAGCCTCTACCATGGGTAAATCTAGGCTGAGAAGTCTCAAGGAAGTGGAATGCATGGAAGCAATTTCTTTACAATAAATCCTGGTCTTTGCTTAACAAAAGCTAATTTTGACTGTACAACCACAGAATGAGTAAAACTGACAATTTTGACATTGCGTTACATTTTTTTCATAGAAAAGTCTGCTTTTTATTCACATGCCTACTTATACACAGCTCCCTGCGTACATGGCTTTGTGTATTTAATATACATGTATGAGTATACATGTTCAGGAAATACTTTTCATCCTTTTACTTCAAATCAGCAAGTGAGAAGAACATATTGTTACTGTTGGACCTCCTGGGACTACTTAGATGTTAGAGACACAGGAAGGGAATCATATCTCTGGTAAACACAGAGTAAGCAAACTCTGATATAATAAGTTTAAAGCTCCTTAAATGAATTTTCCCACATCCTCTGAACATGTAACATATTGATTCTTAGTACCATAAAGTAGGATGAAAGGAGTATTTTCTCAAGAAAAAAAATTAGCATTATTTGGCAAGGGTTAAAACACATTTTGAATTAAACAAGTAAGAAACCATCCAAGTGCAGACGATCAGCCTAAAAGTTTGGGTAAATTTTTGAGAGAGACAAATAACTCTTTTCTACCACATAATCTACATACACTTTAGAAACTCTTTTTAGATGCTAACAGGACTAATTTAAAAGAGAGTCTGGATACGATTAAAGATATAACAAGAGGAAGTTTTGTTTCTTTCTGGTCCTTTCAAAAATGCATTACTGTATTTTGGTCATGCTCAAAGTACCATTACAAGAAAATGTAAACAAAAGACATGAAAATAAATATAGAGGTTTTTTTTTTTTTTTTTTGGCTCCAATCTGTGAATGTAATGAATCTATCTAAAAAGTCCCTGAAATGGACTTTGTCCAAGGCTTCTCAAAGTTAGCATCAATCTTACAAACGGTTATTGTGGGTTGCTGTTGGGACTGCCTCTATGGGGGCTTCCTCTCTTGAGAGCTCATCTAGGTCTCTGTGGGGACCACCCCCTGTCCATCCACCTGCAGCCATCCAATGGGTGGAGGAGCCTGGGTCCGAGAGCAGCCCCATGGGCTAAGCCCAAGTTCAAAAACCACTCTCCCTGGAATAACCACTCCTTTATTCCAGATCCTTCTATAGGTGCATATTGGTCGTCTCCTCCCTTGTTGTACCATAATTGGCCCCATGTCTCAGTGTTCCGCCCTGTACCTTCTACCCCATTCGCTATTGTCCCGGGCACCACCCCTCTCTTCCCTTCCTTAAAAACCTCTGCACACCCCGGTTTCGGGGTCGATCCGGTGGGATCCGCCCCTGTTAATAAACCTTTTGCGTGGTCCTCGGATTGGCCTCCTCGCAGTTCTTTACTCCTCGGTGCCTATCTGGTCCTGCCACCAGCGCCTCCCTGCCAGGGGAGCGTGCACCGACCGCAAGCGGCGGCTTTGACGCTCCGACGCCGGCACACGCGGACGCGGCGCGAGCGCTCTGACTCAGGCACGCGCTGACGCGGCGCGTGGCTCGTGCCTGTGAAGCGGTCGCGCGGCTGAGCGCCCCAGGGGCCGACGGGGCTCCGGGGGCCGGGACGACCCCAGCCGGCGCGATAGGTTGTTTCTTTGGCCCAGGTGAACTGTGTTTTCTGGCAGTAGGGAGAAGAGCTAACCCTCTGAAGATCTTCTCTCTCTCATTTGAGTGGGAAACTGGGAGGGATTTTTTCATATGGGGGAGAACTCTGGATATGACACTTTGGATGCATAAAATGTTTTGAGTCAAAATGTCATGGACTCAGCCATTTACAGAGGCAAGATAATGGGAATGAGACAGTCTCCACCGTGCCTTATTCAGCAGGGTTGTATTGTTACTCCAGACATCCTGCACTGCTTTCTTTCTGACTCATGTTCTCATGCATCACCAGGCACTGTTGTCCCCTTTCAAACTCCTGACCTACTCTTAAAAAATTCAACTAAAATATAATTTAAATAGTAGCTATAAAAAGTAAATTCAGGGCTATAGAAGCTCTTTTGACTAATACTGTTAGCCAAGGGTGTGGCTATTTTCAGGAACATAAACATAACTCCATCGTTTGTGGCTGGAAGGCAACCATACAACAGCTGGTTAGTCCACCACAGCCTACAGACATCACAGCCATCAAGCTCTTCCCAAATTCCCAGAAAAATGTAACATCTTGCACATGAAAAGGCAAAAGCCATACATAAAGCTGTAGGTCCCCAAATGTCCAGGAACCTACTATGTCAACATTAACACCAGCACTTTCCTAGGCAAGTGGACTGTCATGCACCAGAAAATCAAATCCTCCCAGTTAATTTTCCAGACTTTTCAATTCCATGATCTGCCTACACTTTTAATCGGGAATGTGAAATCGAGATAACTCAGCTAGGTAACATCTCACAGCTCAGCAGTCAATCTCTGCACTTCAAGAAAAGTGAAAAAACATTCAGCTACATTATTACCAAAGAAAAAATAAGGGAAGAAAACGTTCTGTCCCCTGAAGAGGAACCCTGAAGCCACAGGCTTAGTTAAATATAGTACCTAAATATGCAACAAGCAGGGTGGTGCCTCCTAAAAAATCTTGGTATCACCAAAATGCCTGACACCTAACCTGCAGTAGGAATTCTGAATTTAAAGGTGACTCCTGCTCTTTCACACAGCCCAGACTGTTTTTACCACGCCCCACGCTGAAACCGTGTAAAAGCTCCAGCAGAATATAGAGGCAAAGCAGCAGAGATTAGTGGATGCAGGAGGAGAAGGGGAAAGGAAAAATGGTAAGGAGTATGTCACAAGGGCTGGGAATTAGTGGTCTTCTTTGGCCCCCTGTATAGCACATCCCAAGTTTTCCAAGCTGTCACACGCTGAGTTGAGCCCTGTTATTAGAATTTGGCTAAGGCATATCTTTCTCCTGCTGTGCTATGTTAGAGCAGCTGCAATTTGCCTTTTTATAGCTTGTGGTAACTGATAGCGGTGAAATGAATTTAGGAAGTGTGTGGATTGGATCTTCCATATCAGTGATTTCAGACTATTTGGTAAACACAGAAGTGACATCCAGTGATGTATGCCTGCTGGTAACAAAAAAAAAAAAAATAAAATTCTGCTTTGGTGAACCAGCATTTGAATTAGATAATTTTCTATTGAAGAGCACTTCTGGATAGAATAAAATGATTATACACAGTGGCTTTACAGGGTCATTTTAATTTGAAAGCAAAAATCCCTCAAAACTATACACAAACTGGGTGCTGCAGGATGGCAACAGTGACACCAGTGAATCCAAACAAATTCCGTGACTGCAATAAAAGTCAATGGTGGGACTCAGTAACATCACGTTAGAACAAGGAACTGAGGTCTCACAGGAAAACTCCTTTTTATAGCTGGCAAAAGCCGGAGAGTTGGTCGTTTGATCCTCCATAAAACAAGAAAATATGTTTGTGTTCAGATATTGAGCACGCTTTCAATTTGATTCAGCTGGATTTATACAAATTGCCCTGCGTTTTAACAGGGATTCTGTATTTTGATACAAAATACCACTTTGCACTGATGTATTTGTTACCTCTGTAAAATGATAAATCCTCCTACACTGCACATCAGAAACAGAGTTACTGCCTTACTCCAACAGAAACTTTCCGTGACAGCCTAAGACCCTGCTCAGTATTTCTGGAAGAGCTGTAACTATTTTACAAGCAAGACTGATTAATCTTGCAGTATAATTTGCAAGTGACATTTACAAGGGAATATTGTGTAGGGATATCTGGGAGGGATATTGTGTTCAGGCTTTTCCTGCTTGCCTGCCTACCCTCCTGGAACAAACAGCACTGCTTCATTTTCCTTCCGTATTTTACAAAGTTAAAGTAAACACTGTGATCACACTGTTTACTTTAATTTCCTGCAGTGTGCCAGCAAAGCAGCAAATTGGCAGTCAGCAATCAAGAAGCAGCCAGCATTGAAACAGCAGAGCTGCTTAGGAAAGCATCACTGATGCCAACTCATTTTCCCCCTTTGTTTTAAAAATAAAATATTGGCTTCTATGAAGTATTACTTCTACCCCTATCTTTTCTAAAGGATCTGAAATTTTGTTTGTTTCCTTTAATTTTCTTTTGGAATAAAGCTGGAATTATGAACAACACCTAATTTATATGTACAACTCTTTTTATATAAAGAAATGCATTTACAACTGTGGCAAATATATTCTACTTATCTGTAAAAAATCTGTGGCATTTTTGCATGAGAGGAAGTTAACTTGTCTATAAAGCAGTTGTTTCTGGGTATATCTTTATTTTTATGCCAAGAGCTTTAGCCCATGTTACTTCAATTAGGTGTATGATATTGTGAAGCTAAAGCCTCGTGCATTACGTGCAGAACACACATCTTCCCAAGAACAGTCCTAAAAAGCAAATAGATGTACTATCAGAGGTCATTCTCTCTCATCTAATACTACATAAAGCAAGGAATATAAATACGAAAGAAAATGTAAGAAGACTGGGATAGTATTTTGTACCTCAGAGGTGTAAAGCTTGACAAGGTGACTCATTTATGGCTTTCTGGAAGATACTGTACAGAGGGAATTTATTGCTATGTAGGTTATAATTCCAATATATAAAAAAGGCCAGATACCGCAATGAGTTATTCTCCTGACTATGTGCATTCCTGCATGTATTCTTGCTGAAGACAATGAGATTATGAAGAGGATTGGCTTTTTGTTAGAGTGGCCAAAGTATGCCTTCAGAAAGCCCAAAACATGACCTAATTTAAAGTGGTTGAAATCTTGTGGGAAAGATTGTAAAAGGATAATTATTTTAAAAGCCATGACTTTGACACCAGGAAATTAAATTCATATCTATGTGTCTTTATCTATACACAGCAAATCCAATAATCTTGAGCTCTCTGCAGTCACTTAGCCAGCTGGCAAAAGGAGCAAAGTCAAAACTAACAAACCCCATTCCTAAGGTATGTTGACATCAGTGATTCATGATTCATCAATAATAGCGCTAGGAAATAAATGTAAGGGGGCATTATTGCCTTTTGCAGCACAGAAAACCCAAGGGAAAATGTCTAAGTGTGTCACACGGCTAGCAAAGAAATAACTTTAACAAGTATTTAAGACGTGTTACAAGCAAGTGAAAGTAGAGAAACAAACGTAAACCTTTCAAAAACTGTAAGAATGTAGCTATAAATAAAAACGAAGAGTTCCTCAGCTATGAAAGCTTAGGAGGACTAACCTGAAAACTAACATTTTCTGTTCAACACGTTTATAAGGAGAAAGAATTTGAATTGCTTGTTTCAGAATAAAGTCTCAAAACAATGACTGTTCTGGTTTAATTGTCTACCAGGATAAGCACAATGAAGAAGTTGGATCTACGTTATGCAAAATTACTAATGTTGTTGACAGCAATTATGACTCTCACAACCTAGCTAAAAAACTATAAGGGCAAATATGTAAACACAAGGTACTATATAGGCTCTTTAGAAAATGCCTGTATTAGCACATAATTGATGATCTCCTTTGAAGGTGACTGCACTATCATTGTAAAAGCCCAAGATTATTAACTGAATAAAAATGGGTAGCTATCTCTAGAACAGCAGATACACCTGCTGCTTTCGCCACACAGAACAGCAAGATCTCATACATCATTAAACAACTGAGGCTTTGCTTTACGTTTTCACAGCTTTAAACTATTTATGATAGGGTGTAGCCTATATTTCTAATCCTTTATAGAACCTACCCAATTAAAAGTCTAGTTACTTTTTTATGCTATTAGAGGACTCCTGCACAATATTAATAATGCACCAGGTAACGTGCTGCCCTAGAGAAACACTGTCTCTCTTTCAGGGCCAGCAGCCACACAGTTCTGATATAAGCTTTGCTACTTTGCTGGAGGGTAAGTGACTTTGGTGGCTGTTGAGGTATTTTACCGGAGAAAATGTTGGTCTCCTGACATGAGGCTTGCTTCAAACCATTGCCACTTAACTGCAAAGCGACACAAATACATCTAGTATCTTGTTTGCCTGGACTGACACTGGAAATTTTATTTTAAAGACTGAGTTTTCAAACACTGAGTGTAATTCATAATAAACAATTAATGGATTAACAAGATTTGTGAATGCATATTTCACTGCACTGAATTTTCTTTAAGTGCTCAGAAAATGTTTTTATGAAATTTGAATGTAGATTTCCGTAAGAAAATACAGGAAAAAGAGAAAGTAAGAAAAAGGTACTGTATGAGAAAAAAAGAGCATGGAACGTAGGATAAATCTGTCCTCACAAATTTGGATTTAATAACATTATAATGGGTACATATATAATGGATGGATTTAAGAACATCAGTCATGGCAGTGAGAACAACAGGTATCTTTACTGCAAATTTAATTGATGATTCATAATCAAAGACTTTCTAGACCAGTACAGACAATGTAGTGGGTACCAGATGATGCTAGGTAAGTAAATGCTAGTTTGATTTATTCCAGGAAGTATTGCTAAAATTGACTTGGTTTTCTTCTTTCTCTGCATTATTCACAAATGTAGGTCCTTGACTCTGCAAACACGATGTGCATTTATCGTTCAAATCAGCTGACTTTTTCATGATACTAAAATTGAACTAGTGGAAGAGCAAAACCACTGTTGTAAAGGCCATTTCTTACTTTCTTTTGAACAGCTTGATAGACAAACAATGATTAACCTATCAGAGCAAGGTTAACACTAAATTCAAGAAATATGTTTAGAAACTACATCAAACTTGATGCAAACAAGAAACTGACAGAACAGTGTTTGTTCAGACTTTAGAAGGGAAGGCAAAGGGCAAATAATAATGCTGCCTACACTATCTAATGGGAGGTCATGAGGGCCTATGGAGGAGATGAAGCTAAACTGTTATTAGAAATGCGGTAAGTGCACATGGGAAGGAAAAGTTACAAGCTGCAACCAGAAAAACCTCAACCAGACATCAGAAAAAATGTTTTCACAATTATGGTGGTCAGACACTGAAACAATGGCCCAGAGACATGCAGGTTTCATCCTTGGAGATACTCAAAACTCAGCTGGCCAAAGCTCTAAGACACCTGCTCTAAGCTGAACCTGCTCTGAGAGGGGAACTGGATGAGATGACCTCCAGAAGTCTCTTCCAAAGTAAATTATTCTATGATTTTTTGATTTCTTATTTTTAATTTTTTTAGCCATCTATATTTCTGTTTAAACATTACCACCTTATAAAAGGGTAGACACTTTTCTCAGAAAAAAGGCTTTTGCATTTCTAAATTTTCCTAAACATACTTCCAAGCACAGCATGGCAAATGAGCTATAAAAATCTGAAATACCTGTGGGCTGCTTTCCTGCACTCATAACAAACAAAAATGTTACTGCTAAGCAGTAACTGCTAAATTTCCCAAGACACTTGAAACACAAAAACTGACCTGGTAGATGGTTACTACTCATAACTGCTTCTCAGGGTACTGAAAACTGACAACATTCATATGAATTCCAGCCTGTCTGCAGCTGGACATAACCATACCTAACAGTGAAAATAAGTATTAGAGCTATTCATAGTGGAAGAAAACTCAAAAATGAAGGCAGGAAAAACATCCTTCTCTTTGGATGAAAGATAGAGTCATCCAAAAGCAGATCCCTTAACAGGATTTATGGCATATTTTTCTTGCAAGACGCTGTAGTACAAAAATCAACACTGGCATGTCTCTGTGGCAAACACACCTCCTCGGTTTTCTAGAGCAGCCCAGGAGCTGTTGTTTGATGGTGATCAGCTGCTGGGAAGAGTGGCCATGTGCTGCATGTGTGGGGCAGGGACCTGAGAGCTGTACAGCAGCCACCACACCAGCCCTAAGGTTCAGAAGTCCTGAGTCACAGGGGAAATTGCTGAAGATAGATCAGCAAAGATGCATTAGCAACTCTCATGGAAAAGGAAAGCTGGAAAACAGGTCATACACAACTGAGATGCATGGCATGCTGTATTGAAACACCAGGCTGAGAGTCATTTGGACAATTTCTCAGAAAATGGTAACGTTTTTGACTTTGAAAGCATGTTAGTATATGACGCTGTTGTGACATACAGTTTAATCCTTGAGCTAGTGGGCTCTTGAGTAAGTTTTCCAAGTGAGTATATAACAAAAAACATATAGGTAAAATCTGTTTACCTTTGCAGACTGTTATGCCATTTCCTGTGTATCCTTGGGAGCAATAGCAGCCAGTGGTCCCACCCTGAACTTCACACCTGGCATCTTTGTGGCATGTCATGTTGCAGCTTGGAGAAGTGCAGCCATAGTCCAGCAGACTGGAAATCAGAACTAGAACAAAGGAAAATCAGACCTGTTTCATTATCTAAAAACTTTATTGTGAGCTCTGGGCCAAAGGTTTCCACAAAATGGGTGTATTCCAGTAAACTTAACATCACAGACTCAGCTGTACTGCATGATAGGGCAAGAGCCACCAGCTACAGGGGCTTCTGTGGTAAAACAGCAGACACTGTAGATAAAGAATTCTAGTGTGTTCTCAACGAGCATAAAATTGGTAAACAGCACAGAAGTTACTCAGTGATCTAGGGGAAACATTTGGATGGCTTTCAAAGCTCTCTAGTAGTTCCCAGTAAAGCACAGGCATTTATTTGCACTCTGAATTATGTATTGAGTGTAATCCAAACTGCCCTACACCTCCGAGGGAAAAATACAAAAGAGGGTTCCCCTGAGCAGACATTTTATTTTTATAAGCACTCCCATACTTCTGTAGCTAACACATAGGCATGGTCTGGTAGATTAAGATGAAATATCATATATTTACAGCATTATGACAGCATGGTTTAAAAGTTATTTACAGTGTGGCAAATTCTTTAAATTTAATCTCTTAAAATACCATAACTACTTTCCCATTGTATGAATGTATATGGTTTTCAATACAAAGAAAAAAGGAATCTCTTCTTTTGAGAAAGCTTACAGATCACTGTACTATCACACACACCCTATAATAGGTAAGATATGAGGCATTTAGCTCAGGAGGGAAAGTAAGTTTTTTTACTTTGTAGTTTATAAATTGTTAGCAGAACGTAGTGAAAGTTGCAGAACACAAAGATCCTTCTGGATGCTATCTTCCCCTGTGGTTCTGCTTTTCCCTACTTAAACGCTATTCTGGATATTTGCTAGCCTAGTGCTACAGTTTCATTGCCTCTTGAAATCTCACCGAGATGTTATTTTCTTGGACAAATTAAGACTTCACGAAAAATTCAAAGACTGAAAATTACAGACAATTTAAAAATAATTATATGTAATCCAAGTCAACTTAGATGTAAACAAATTTCACATTTTCTCTATGTTTCTGAGAGGAGAGATCATCTTCCACAGGGATTAAAACAGAAACCTGTGGAATTCTGTTGTCATTTTACTGTTTTCAGCATGTGAAATCCAAAAATTTCCCAAGGAGATGGAGAGAGAAAAGGAAAAAAAACCCCAAAAGAAATGCACAGAAACCCACAATATTTCTGTCTTTTTCTGTGAGATAAAGATGGGTGTTTTGGGGTTTAGTTGTGGGACAGTACTAACCCTGCAATTACCAAATCCAGTAGCAGAAGTGATCAAAGCTACAGGGACTTCCAGTCCTGTGTATCCAGCAGATTTCAACCATCCCCGATATAATAATTTCTCCCTGTCAGACCCCACTCCCTTCTCACCTGCCACACACTCCCCAGAGACAGAGATTTCACCTACCTAGGAATGGAAGCAGTTTCATTGGTGATGCTGTTGCTGTGCAGTGCCTGGAGCAGAGCCCCTGTGTCACAGAAAAACCTCCCCACTTCAAAATATATGACTGAGCGCAAAATACGCACACACGCCTGTCAGCAAAGCGATGTCCCGGGGCAGGCACAGCCCTGACACTGCCCTTCGTCCCAAGCCTCACACTTCCAAAAGTTCCTGAGGCTCACAGGCAGGACAGGAAGGGTCAGGAAGGGCTGAGGACCTGGTCTTCTGGCAAGCAGGAAAGCAATGAGAAAGTAAAAGGGAAGCAAGAGGCTGTGTCTTGCAGAGGATATCAGAGAGGATTCAGGGGTGAGGAGGTTAGAGGAGCATGGAGCTGTCTGGGAAGTGGTTGGGGCAGGGGGAGGGTGAAGCTGGAAGGGGTGACTGCAGCCTGCTGGCAGTACAGGAGCAGCAGCAGAATGGAGCAGGTGGAGCAGATGAGGGAGGGTGAGGAAGAGGTGGAGGAGAACAGTAACTTGCTCAGTGTTTATGAGCTCAGAGGTAACGCTCTACATGTTTCCTTCCACCTTTTTCCTGCTGACATGAGTATATGTGAGCTCTTTGGAATCAGTCTTGGCTAACTGCTGCTGCTCTTACTGCTTTCTTCACTTTTGAGATGGATCTCTACTACAGTCAAGCAATGTTGCTTTAAGGGTAATGGGACGTAAGGGAGGTACAGGAAACCTCTGAACTCGGCTTTGTGAGGAAAACAAAGACATAGGCAGAGAGGAAAGAGGCAGGAAACTCAGGAACTGAAGGAGACCAAATTTCTATGAGTTCATGGGTTGCATAATAGGACATTCAATATAGCATTTGGCATGTCTTTGTGTTTAACATGAGAGCAGTTCTATTCTCATTGTGGCATCCTGATGACACTTCAGCATGTACTTATACCATGCATTGATATGGCAATGTTTTCTCTAACCTTGCCACGGACAATGTGCCTACAGTTGTTTCCCAGCTTCCTGGAGGTGACGACTCTCATGTTGAAGCACTTTAAAACTGAAGCAATGACCTGTGCCTGTCCTTATAGAGGCAAGCTGAGGGATGTGTACAAACAGCCATGCTGCTGGGAGAGTGCAGAATCTCTCTAAGGTAAATAAAACACATGAGGCTGTGGAATGCCACTGTGACAAAATATATCACGTCTGACTAGAAAGTTTTGAGGCTGGGATTTTGGTATGTACCTGATGGGAAAGCGTCAGTCTGCTCTTGGGAATTATCTCTAGACGTGGCAACAATTTTTTCTAAATTTTTTAGGAACTATTTGCTCACTAGCATTTTCCAGCCGCATGATCACTGCTGCCTGAAGTTCAGTGGGTTAATCTACTCAGGCCAGGGAGGTGTGAGGCATGTAGAAATAGCACGTAGGTGTCTGGTTGGCACAAAGTACTTCTGGAGCACCTTGGCAAAGAGAGAGGAAGCTCCAGGAACCGGATGTTAATTTCTGATGAACTGCAGAATAATGAACAAAGGGTCCAGGTGTAGGAAGACCTTTTTCCCTTCTGTTTGACTTCGTGATGGGGGGAGGATTTAAAGGGTAAGAGAGGAAGGGACTAGGAATCAGTTTGTTTTGTTAAGTTTTCCCGTAATCTAATGCATGGAGACACAGAGGAACAGAAAATCAGATGACCTGAGGACTGCTTTGATCTGCACGTCCTGTCCCTTGTGCTGGCATGTGCTGTACCATAAGCTCAGCTGGTCTGTACTAACTTACAGGTCCTGCTGCTAAACTTCAGTGGACTAATAGGGGCTGAAAACCTACAATGTAGAAAATATGTCATTGTTCTGTGTTTTTTACTCCCCAAAATCAAGCTAAAAGATTTTAACAGTAAGCAAGAGAGCAAGAAGTTACAACCTAAGATTCAGGTCTTAAGAGCTGCAAACATTTTTTAAACATCAGAGGTATATATTTCAAATTTGTCTAAACATCAGCTTTCTGCTAGGGGTGTCCAGATAGGTTGGTTGGAGAGCAATTTCGTAACCTCAGTGAAAGTAAATTTATAGTAAAAACTTTATTTCCTTTTCTGATTCAAGGCCTAAGGACACAGGAGAAATTGTGGATGACTCAGAAAGAAACCTCATAATCTTACTATTGGAAGACAAATGCCTCCTTTTCTTTTTGCCAGAAAATCACAGGATAACACCTTTTCACTAGTCAATGATTCAAACTTGTAAAGGGGACTATGCCAATCACAGCAGGATATTTTCCATCTGGAATGGTGCTGTTGAACTACTCACTGCACTCACAGATATCATGGATGACATGGAAGGCAGCACACAGGTCTAATTGGCAAGTGGTTTACACTGTGACTGGCAATGGATGAGGAGGGAGCACATAAAGAAGAAAGATGTGGAAGAACAGAGCAAGGACAGGAGAAGGTAGGCTAGGTCAAGAGCAACTCTGGGTGATAAGAGGAGCTTCGATCAGATTTAGAAGGCAGTAGGGAGACAGTGAAGAAGAGGGATTTAGGAATATCTTAATGAGATCTCAATACTGGGAGCAGTGGATTACTTTTGCATTACACTACTTTAAAAACTGGCTAATGTGAGTGTCATTTAGAGGCTGAAGACAGCAAGGTCACAATAGGAATGGATGTGGAGAAGGATGGACTTGACAAAGATTTTATGGGGAGAATGAAGAGGAGCTAAGAGATTTCTGAAACATTTTGGAGATTAAACCAGGAGGATTTACTGATAATATCTATTGGCATACAGGGATGGGAGTTAAACAAGTGGAGATGAGCAGGTGAACACATGAAAAAGCAGACACTTTCAAATTTGTGCTGTCAAAAATTTCAAAAAATGCTGAGAAAAAAATATTGAGGTGTCACAAAACTGAAGTATTGATGGGTGCCTGTCTTTATAGTCAGGGAGGAGGGACATGCACAAATGTGCATACTCCTGAAAGAGTGGAGAATATGTCTAAACTAAGTAAAATGAATACCAGGATGTGGAATGTCAGTACTGCAGAATCCATCATTAAGAAACAGTAAAAATAAATGCTTTGTGGAAATATTTCAAAAGGCAATATTTCTATTCTTATACATGGAGAGCAAAGCCCCAGTTCTATACTTAAATGTGTTGCTCATTTTATAAATGAGCTCGTTTATCTTTGCAAGACTGAGTTAGGAAAGCATAAATGAATGGATATAAGTAAGTGAATAACGCAGGTTAACATGCTTGACTTCAAACCACACATTTCTGCTTACTGATCACTGTGATTACAACATCTTATGTGTGACTGTAGAATTCTCAAGTTTGTTCGCTGGTGTACTGATAGGAAGACACCAGCCTGCTTTTATAAATTATTGGATATTTTCCAAGCTTTGCATCATGAAAAAACATATTTATTCATTTTTTAAAGGTAATTTGGATGTTGATTGTGCAGACAATGTTATGAAACTAACATGCACAGCTGATGGCTTCCTAGAGTTCAGTCTTAGGTAGCTTTCAAAAGATAAGTATAGATAAATACAGAGCACTGCTTTCATTCCAGAAACTGCCTATAGTGCCAACAAAGGAGAAAAAACTGAACAGCACTAGTATTAGGTGTGTTTTTTTAAATGAGTAGAAGCATGATCTACTGTATTAAAGATATTAATTAGGTTGTTGTGATCAAATTTGGACTGCTAGCTGAATATATAAGAAAGAATCTCTCCAATCTTGCCATAGGTTGCAAGCCCCACTTTCAGACCACAACAGGTCATCCTTGGTGAGATGGTGAGAGGGTGTTTCAGATTGAGAGATCCTGAATGCTCCGGGTAGGGTTTATTCACCTTTGGCCTCCTTGGTGTTGTGTTCTGTGTATTTTCAGCACCCTCACATGCCAGTATCTCACCCATGACAGTGTGCTCCAGTATAATCCACCCTGTATGGGCAGAACAGCCAAAGGCATGTGCATGCACACATATTTTTCTCAACCACATAAGCACATATATGTATCAGTCACTGAATTGGGATAATGCCAATAATAAAATTATGATCATGATCATAATTTCAGTCTTTGCTTTTTTTTTTTTTTGACAAATGACTGTTCTCTTGAGTCACCAAACTTTCTGCCAAAAGAAAACTATGATGTAAACCAGGCAGAGGATGCACAAATGCATTGGATAAAGCTTTTTCTCTGATACTTGCTGTGTTTTTTGATATTGAATTTATTTATTGGTTTCAAATCAAGTCCTATCACTTCAAGAATTTAGATGGTCTTTATAATACTTCAGAAACGTTTCATTTATCTTTGTCACTAGAACAATCATAGGGTTTTTTCTTCTAGTCACTGAAATCTGGATACAATTGAAAAAATACTTAAATGTCAGAGCAAAATAATGAATTTCCATTATTGGTTAAAATTATTTTCAAATAAAAAAATCCATGGAAAGTATTTTTCAAACACAGACTAGTCAATCACAGGGCAGCCTATCTCAGAGGACTCCAGCTCAAAAGTAGTGTCAGCATCTGTTTTATAACTGTCTCACCTCACCTTCCTGTCTGAGTGCTTTACAAATCCTTATCATTTTATGTGCAAACATCATATTCCATCTGAGCATAGAGGGCTGAATAGATCTCTTGGGATGATGTAACTCTAGGCAATTCTGAAGCAATAAACACACAAACTCACATAAACATATGCATGCACACATCCTCCTAAATCTGCGTAGCTATGTCCATCTGAAGGAAATGGCACATTTCAGTGCTCAGAGCCAGTTCCTTTCTTCTTTTTGTTTTACCTTGGATGAAGTCATGAAATAAGGGAATTTAAAGTGAATGCAATGCTTCTGAAAGCCAGATTAACTGCCCTGAAACTGAGCTCTGTTTCTGCATCTGCTAAAATACAGCAGAGATATACACATTGAGTATAAAGATCCCCACAGCTAAAAGGGATAAAGTAATTCAGTTTCTATGTCTGTTTGTGTTCTCCTGGTCATGCTACAGTGAAATTATAACAATAGTCACACCTCTGCAGGAGGGGTAGAGTGAACTCCATGAATGATTACACCAACGAAATGCCAGACTACCAGTTTCTTTTAATGCACTCATTTTATACCAGAGCATCAGATGTGAAGGGCTCTTACAGGGCTAACACCTGAACCAGCAGGCGACCAGACTGGGTCCTACAGGCCCACAATTACATCTTCTTGTTTTCCACATTGGAGAAGGGTTCTGACACTTCTTTTTGCCTACCACAGAGTCCTAGACTGGCAGTCCCTGTCCTGGTCTGTCCAGGTGTTTTCCCTCAAAACACTGCAGTCAATCTCCCAGCAGAGCAATATCCCACAAAAGACATCTTGAATTTTTTCTCCTCAGGTAACACTCCAAAAAATGGTTAAATTATGACATGGCTTTGAGTCCTTACCAATTAACTTCCATGTCTATTGAAGAATGACTAGACCCTAAAAGAGGATATCAGGATTTGGTCCTGCACTTCCCAGGAACTTTGACATGCCTTGGGGTTGTATTTTGCAGAAATGAGGGTGCAAGGGACCAGAGGAGGAGGTGTGGCCAACTAGATGTGGCCACTGGGATGGACAGCACTGTGGTCAGAATGAGGTATACTTAATACTGGAAAAGAAGATGCTCTTTTCCATCCTCTCAGTCCCTCACAATTACAGATGTCCTGGATAACAGCTCATAAAATTTCTGGCGCTCTGCTGCTGTCATGTTCTGCCTCACTTCTCACAGGCCCTCTTCCCCCTGCCCTCTTTCCTTCCCTACCACCTTACTCCAGCTGCATCTCTTCATCCTTTCTCCCAGTGACTCCTCAAGAATTTGTGCATTTCCTATCTGAGAACCCTTGCAGAAGGAAAAATGCTTGAGGACCATGACAGGAAACGAAATAATACTCAGAAAAGGAAAATAATGAATGATCATTTAGGATTGAGAGTGGAAAGTTCATCCTATGAGCTGCCAAGAGTGCTTTAAGTCAAACCCAAACATCTGCATTACAAGCAACAATCATATAATCACTGACTTTTTGCACTACCCCTTCCTAGGCAGAAAGTACTCTGTGGTGCATGGGCCAATAAAATAATTATGCTGTAACAGTCCTTCTCTGTGATATCATCTCCTTCCTTGAAACTTTCAGGAACATGGGAATTTGCTGAGAAGCTGTAACATTTGGAGGAAAGTTGGCTGTAGCACACAGTGTAAGTGAAGCCTCTCCATTCAATGACAGCATGGATAATTCTTTGAGAGAGAGTATGAACAGGAGGAACAGGTCCTCAGGATCCTGCTTTTCTGCCATACCAGTCATTTGGTAAAGCATGTTCTTCTTGTGAACTGACTCCAGAAAGGGCTTTCTCTGGACCCCAGTACTCATGGCAGAGAGTTGGTAACAGCTATGGGAAAATTCAGACGTTTTTGTTTGAGCCAGTGGCTTAGAGCCGTGTTCTCCCTCACTCATGGTGCAGGGTCACATTTCTCTGGTGTTGGGGCACTGATGGCTGAGTGCTGGCAAGTCCTGTTGAAGCAGTTTAAAATTAAAGCCCGAAGAATGCTGAAATGGTTAACATCTTAAGATAAACCTAATACCTAGGTTTAGCCTCATTGCTAAACACTTCTGTCTGTTCTCTCATGCTAGGCATTGGGTTGTGGCATGTCTTGAAGAAACTCAAAATATGCCCCTCATGGAATTGCATATTTTGTATGACGCTGGTGCTCTTGACACTCTCTTGACTTCAAAAATAATCTTACAAGTTTAACTTGCATCCTTCAGACCCCTTCTCACATGTGCTTGCCATTTCATCTGGAGTTGTTTGACTGTGTCCTTTCAGAGTTGCCTTTTAGCTTAAATTGATGTAATTTCATCCCCAAAAAGAGAAATTAATTATAAATAAATAATTATAAATAATAATAGTGACTATTATTTTTTTTTCTTAGCTTGGAATTCTTCATATAGGTCTAGGGGTCACTATTTCTGTCTTACATGAGCCCTGCTCATGGCTACAGTAAGATTGAAGAGATATTTCTGATCTGGACTTACCTTCCCCCCTGGCTTATAGTATTTTTCCTTCCTCACTGCTGCTGGATTGTGAGTCCATCCTAACCCAGAGGTTAGAGCTAATTCACACCCCATCAATACATACAAGTAGTTTAAATGATTTCTTACAGTGTTCATTATCTTGTACCTGTCTGCAGTGAACTTCATCTGGTATCTTGTTAGTCAGTCACCCAGGTTTTATTAGCTCCTCCTGAAATTCCTTACTTTGCTCCTTGGTTTATATTAACTTAAATAATTGTGTATTGTCAGCAAATTTCAGCACCTTGTTATTCATTCCATTTCCCATATCATTAAATATGAGTGGTGAGCAAATAGCGGAGGAAATTGTTCATGAATATTCATTTGAAGTTAAAAGCAAATTCCATTTTCACAGCGTCCGTGACTAGCCCTTGCTCACTTTCTGCAAACAACAGAGTGCTAAAGATTTACTAGTGTGAATGCATGCAGAAGATTCACATTTTATTCCCATATACAAATAATCCCTCCAAAAATTTCCACCTGCATATTTCTAGACAAAATTCACATTTCAGGAGTAGAGAAGATATCTCTGGGGAGGGGACAGAATCCCAGAAGCTAAGAGTATATTTTGAAAGACCTATCCCTTTCTTGTGCAGAGACAATCTGATACAAGACAAGTGAGGAGAGAACTGCATTTCTGACACATCCCGTTCAACATCTGCACCGGCATTCACCCAACGCCAAGCAAAGACCTGCAGACCTGACCAGCCTTCTGTTGCCATCTGCATGGGCTCCTGACCATGTTTCCAGCTAGTTTGGCTTATGGATTGGCTATTCCATGCATCCTGGCATCCTGGTCCAGTCCCGTCTGGTAGGGCAGCGTGGACTCGCTGCCTGGCCATGGTCAGCTGAGCCATTCGCAGGCTGCTGGCCCTGGGCCCTGCTCTGCTCTGCATCTGCACACCCAGACAAAGCTTTGGGCAGGTCACCATCCCTTGTGGGTTCCTGGCCACCTTTGCCATTTCAAGAATCAAGAGCCTCCCTCATCCCTACAGCAGAGGTTGCACTGCTTACACCAAGCACAGCTCCTTTTTAAACATCACCCTGCGCATTTCTGAAACAACATAATGAGAGGTGTCATAAATCAAGACCATAAAAGAATGAGCTATTTTTATAATAGCAGTTAAGAACCCATCCAGTCTGTTAGAAATTCTGTTATGGGTTGCACAGCAGAGCTAACCTAGATCAAGGTTATCTTTGGAATCCATGTAGATGCTAAAAAGAGAGAAACAGAAGTAAGGCATGTGAATGAGGGAGGGAATCTGCAATATTGTGACACAGTGCATGAGAAACGTTGTAGCCAAGTGGTTAAATTGATTTTTCTGCCAAATGCCAAGAGGAGGTAGAATGAAGGTATCTGGTGAGCAGCTAAATTTGATTGTCCCTATCCTTTATTCCTTATTTTTTTAAAATGGTATCAATACTCTGTTAAGTGTGCATATAAGGAAAAGAGCCTCTTCAGTTGCTTCAGTAAACTCAAATCTATGTTCCACATTTAGCTTCACGTGAACACAATGTCACACACACACTCAGAGTGGACACTTTGGCCTTTTGGGTGATTAGCCTAAATTGTTTTAAGGTCTGCTCCACGCATTAGTATAATGACAAAACCAGGATGGAACAGTTTGCAGTACTTAAAGAGCAGCAAGAAATATGTGTTTGCCTCAGTCATATGTAGTTCTGTGTGTGAACACCCAGGTGTGGCAGGCATTTCCTGAATAAACTCCTGCCTGCAAGCTAAATTTAGTAGAAATTTTGCTCATGCATGGCCATAGGACTTGTTCTTTAAAAGAACTGGAATACAATAAGTCTATTCATGAACTGCTTTCACCAGTACACTGAATTCTTCTCTTACTAAATCAGATGTTTTCAGATTAAATATTTAAAATATTTTCAACACACACTGCTGCTGTATGTATGTGGCACAGTCAGTGCTGATTCCACCATATAATACAGCTATTTTCATAAGATTGCAGGAAAGGAGACGTGCAGATAGTCATATGCAACTTCCTTCACAGAAATACCTGTATTTAAAGTGGAAAAAGAAAGGAAATTAAAATGAGATTCCATTGTTTAGATGAGAAAGTGCAAAGGTTCATGACTAAATTAATGTAATTGTGACTTCGACCTTTAGACAAAGCATTTAAGAGCTTTCCAATAATGACATCATAATTAGTTGGTGCCTATGCCTTAGTTTGCAGTTTAATTTCTTAAAGAATAAACCAACTATAGATTTATACTACATCCATTATATAGTAGATATGTTACAACCTTTACACTCATCAAAGTTGCTTTAATTAGTTCAAATGATGATATGCTGGACTTCAGCTCACAAAGCCTTTCCCTACAGCCTCAAAGCCATGATCCTAGAAACATCTGTGTGCACAAATAGATGACCATGAGAAGTTCCAGCGTGTTTCAGGGAGCTACAGGGATGTGGAAGATGAACATATACGTTTGCTATTCTGTATTTCACATTGTTTGTCAATCTTCATTTTAAAAAATTCTCCCCTAGGTATCTTATCTTTTATTTTAGTATTTCTGAAGTCTCCCTATCAAGAAGAGGGTTTCCTTGGAGATTTGGAGATTTTGAGTTCACTGAAGTCAACTACGCTGCTTTATGCAAACTGGGGATTTAGTCTGATAGTCTCATCTTAGTGAACACAGAGCAGAAAGAATTTATCCAAACTTCTGAAAGCCACATGAATAAGTTTGTTTGAACAATTCTGTTGTATCCCCTCTGTATTTACAGTGCAATTTAGCAGTCTGAAATTAATTTTTCTTCCCTGATTATGTTTTCTACAGACACTGGAAAGGTTGATGAGTACAATATAGTACAATATAGTTGTTCATGCTTTTTTCTTTATGTTCCATTATGGTAGGATTTGAGTGGAACCATATGATTATAGTCTTAGGCTGTCATGCAAATGAACTAATTTTGTTCCATTTCCCATTCCCCTCACCGTCCTTGTCAATGCAACGGATAAATCTTGCTCTGTGTTCTGTTCCTCATAGACTTGCAAGGCTGTCATCAGAGTGGATTAATCTACTGCCTGTGTTATCACAAAATTCTCTGTCCTAACAATGACTTATCACCGAATTTAAAGCTTGATATGCTTTATACTCAATCTGTAGACTTAGTCTTGCAACAAAAATTGTAATGAGAGCTAAAAATGGTACAAAAATAATCCACTCTTATCACAGTCTTTGAATTGTAAGTTCATGGATTTCCTGGAATACAGTATTTTACTGGACAATGCCAAGACAGAACACGATAGAGTAACGTACTTGAAATTTCAATTTTAAATGTCACCTAAATTAAGCTTCCAAATTGTTTAATTAAGTGACCACAGCTGTATTAGAGGTTATTGTCAGCACAATCGCTGTGCAAGCAGTTCCTTCGATAAAAGCCAGGGTGTGGGCAAACTATTACTCAACAGCATATAAAAACACCACTAAAAACAATTATAATGGTGGGACTTAAACCTAGAATAATACAAATTTTAGAGTTACTTCTTCCACATATAATCCTTTAATTCCCCCCTTCATGCTTGGCTGTTGCATGGTTTTTAAACTGACATGTGGTTGTTATGCATGCTTGTAATTTATTAAATTTATTCTTCTCTCAGGGTTCTCACAATGGTCTACATTATAAGAAAAAATGTTTTAAGCATTTGTTTAAAATGTATATTAATCTGTGTGTTCAAGATACTAGGTGAAATAACAATTTTTTGTTATTTCTTGCCCTCTGATGTAAGGTATAAAAGGCCAAAAGAAACTGATTTAAGCTACTCTACATAAAAATAATACCTTCTAAACTTTAAGCTATCTTGGTATTTTTTTAGTATATTAGGTTTGCCTACATGGGAATTTTAGAATGAGGCAAAGAAGTCAGTGCTAGACTATGCTAAATGGAAGCAGGGGCTTCCACTCTACTTCCTAGAGCTGATTTACAGAAATTCCCAAGTTAACCATTTCATTTACAGATTCTGGTTTTTTGACTTCATAGTTGGCAATTTTGGCAAGGAACCCAGTGCAAAGTTTTGCACGTCAGCTTTGTGATTTTTCTCACTGTGCTGTATGAGATGCCTCCTACAACTGGCACTAGGCCTGAGACTGTCTGTGTTAAACTGCCATGGTGCTTTTCCCATAACTCAGCTGTGTTTTGCCAGCTCCATTCTTAAACTGCCATGAGAGCAGCCTGAAAAACACACTGCTCACTTACAGCAGTCTTTAATATAAACAGGATAATGTCTTGCACTGGCACTCATGCAGTCAGATGGATCTGGCTTTGTAGCTTTGGAGGAGCAACATTGCGATTTCAGAAAAAAGAGCTCTGGAGGATGAAGTAAAAAGCAGTGTAAGGTTTGTTGTGGTTTTGGTAGTTTTGGTTTTGGGGTTTGTTTGTGGGTTTTTGTCAGGTTTTTTTTTTGTTGTTGTTTTTTGTTTGTGTTTGTTTGTTTGTTTGTTTTTTGGGTTTTTTGTTCTTTTGTTTTTTTTATTTTTTCTTTGGAGGCCTCTCTCTGCAAATACCTTCAGAAACTGCAATGTTGCTGCTTTCCTCGGCAAGCTGTCAATGTCTGGTAAGATGAATTCCTGGGAGGAAAAGCACTGCTGAAGAATTTTATGCCGGAGAAGGTGATGATCCTACTAAGCTGTTTGGTACTCATTTGAAGGTACAGAATATCCACATGAAAACGTTTTTCTCCTTATAATTTAATACCCTTCTTGCCTAAAATACTGGAAAAGGAAAAGCTTGAAAGGCAGCAGCAAGTGGGGAACGTACTGGGTATCATGGATGTGCCCTACAGATATTAAGGACATTTGTCTAGGTCTGTAATATGCTGTGCTGCCCCTGGGTGAGAAATGACTGCCTCAGAAATGGAAGAAGACCCGGACAATGCACACAAAACCTGCCTTGAAATGAGCATGCTAAAAAAGACTGCCTGTTTTGTCATGAGCTGTCCTTTATGACACCCACTCCCACACATCTCACTTTGCACCTGCAGTATAAAAAATGTTTTAAAATTATTACAATTTCTTAAGAAGTGCTCCTACTTCAAACACTAGCCCATCAATGTAGCATTTCAGCCCCAGTGCTCGCTCTCTGTGCTATAGCACTGACTCACAGCTCAGTCTTGGGACTGAAATTCCAGCCCTGACTTTTACAAACTTCACAACACAGACACAGAAATGATGTGCATGAAGAGCTCTCACTTGTCTGCAAGGCCATATAGTTTATGATCACTGTGAAAAGTTTCCTCCTGGTCAGATCTCAGCAATTACGTAGAAGGGATGTTTTTCTCTCATTATGGTATCTTGGGAATTGGTCACCTTTTCTTGGGCTCCTGTTTGGATACAACAATTTTTGAGAAAGTGTCCAGCTTGTTGGTAAGCACACTGGAAGTGTGCAGTGATAGAACATCTTGCCAAAGTGCTCTCTGTTTTCCAAGAAAACAGGAAGGTGTTGGGAGCACTGACTGAGGCTTGGTCCTATCTTGTCTTCAGTCACTACCACAGAATAGTTTTCCTTTGACTTGGCACAGGGAGTAGGAGCAGGAATTACCATTTCAGCTTTATTTACTCCAACAACATCTTGTAGACATTTGCTTTTGTGACACCCTTCCAGATGGGACTGAGCATGCAGCTATTTGAGTCCCAGAGCTCTACAGATGTCCAGATGGAAGACTAGAGTGCACAGCAATCAGTGAGTAATTGGGTAAGAGATAGACCTTCTGCAAAGCAGCATTACCTCAGCCTTAAGGAGGATTAATTACAAGAGACCTGTGATGCCAATTAATTCTCTTTAAAAAGTTGTGTGTGGATTCAAGGAACTTTAAGTCAGAGAAGCTGTATTAATTCAACATAATATGCCTACATAAATAAGCAAGTGTTGAAAGATATTAAGCACTTTATATAACACACTAGCAAAAGTATCTGAGGTGGTTTTTTTGTAAATGTGCTCTTGAAACAGTAATAAACAGATCCCCCTGTCACCAGAGGTGGTCTTCCTAAAGCATAGTGTAACCTCTAGTTTTGTCTCACACACAGCGCCCAGTACTGAACACTGAACATGAAGTTTGATCCCAAAATGCTGATAAAATACAGCTGATTTCTCAGCTTAGGCTGACAAGATTTGCTCATGCTTAAAAAAATAATGCCTCAAGTGACAAGCCCTCAAGATTTCAAAGGAACCCTAAGAGAGTTTTATTCAATCAGAAGGTAACAGAGATGGTCTTCCTGACACGTAGCTGCAGCCTCAATGGAATAAGAGAGACGTCAGGGAGGGGAAAATACTACTGATCAGGTTAACACAAAAACGTTTTTGCAAGCACTAATTGGAATGCAAATCTTTGTACCATAAAAAACCCGAGCTATGAATAGAGCATTGGAGTTTAATTGATTAAATCTGTCAGTTTCTAAAAAAGCCAGAGATACACGCTCTGATATACTTGACTCCCAACAGTTTTATTAATAGCTATATGGTGTGCCAGCTTCCTTAGAGGTGCAGGTATAATACACTGTATATTTTTACACTTAGGCAGATTTCCTGTGAAAGGCACGCAGCAGAGTGTGGCTCACAAGGTGAGCAGGAACGTGCCTGTCAGTGGGGAGCTGGCACTGCCGGCACAGCTGAGCTGCCGAGGCTGCAGAGCTGTGCAGCAGCAGCAGTGGGGCTGACAGTCGCTGAATACCAGTGACATGTAGAGGTCTGCCATTGCTCCATGAAAGAAATTACAATAAATTGTAATAAACACAGGCTGTAAAATACCAGGAAATCAAAGAGAAAGAATAAGAAAAAAAAAAATGCACTCCCTTAGGCTAACTGCTGTTTTAATTTCATCACCATTTTTCCAAATTTCTGCTCCAAGAAGTTCATAGATTTACAAATCCTGCACTGAGAGATGTGCTCCCCTTTAGATGAGTATGACAGAATGTAGGGGTGTATGTGTGTGAGGAAGGTGTCAGCCCCTCTGCTTATCAGTATGCTCAAGCTTAATGCTTAATGTGCCAACTTCCCCCACAGCTGCTTTCTCATCATAACTCAGGTAGGTTAGTTTCAAAATTATGTATTCAATAAGTCACTCTACAGATGTTCACTGCCACCCCATGAATCCTCTGTCTTATTTCCTCAATGTGCATTATATTTTTCTGAAATCCTGGACCAATCTTAATCAGAACATAAATTAGAACTTTGCAAAATTACTGTAGTTAATTGAGAGTCTGTAAATTCCTTACCTATCCAAGGGCAAGTATAAAACCCTGCAGTGATTAAAAATTATGGTATAAATTAAAGCTGAACTAGAATGCTTTTGTTAATCTTCCCTCCTACACCCAAACTTAAAAAAAACCCCAAAAAAACTTCATGATCCTGTAATCCAACATAACAATACTCAGGTATACAGCATGACACATGGTATCAGGCTGTTTCATTAATAAGACTGCTATATGGCTTGTGTTTTATTACTGGAATAATATTTAATAGATCTTGCATTTTGCATTGCATACCTCGTCTCACATTATGGCTCAGATATTTATTCTTTAAAGAAGAGAATATGAAAAGAGGAAATAAAAAAGTTAAATCAATAGGCTTATGTTTCTACTCTGTGTAGAACCACATGAACCTTTTCTGATTTTCCAGCAATTCCAAAAAGCCTGAAACAGTTCCAAACCACCTGAGTCAGAATGAGAAAGCATGAACTACCTGAAAACATAAGATAGCAGTTTAAAAATTAAAATGGTAAAGAAAAAAAATCTTCAAGTAGAAAAATCCTTTCAATTTGGAATACTGGAATATCAAGATATTGAATCAGAGGAAAGCACTTTAACTTCCATTTCAGTTTTTATTTAAATTTCCATCAATCTCTTCTTGACCCTAACAATTCAGAGAAATTGAAATGGAGCCAAGGAAAAATTCATTGCCACCCAATCAGTGTTTTCCAACAAAATTTGACCTGCCCCTAGCTTTCTCCTGATACTTGGCAAGGAGATTAATTTATTTATGAATTTTTCAACTTTAGTTTTTATGTTTTTCTATAGAAAAAAACAACCACAACCAGGGAAGTAGTTCCAGCATAAATATATTAGACAGCTCACGGAGAGATAACTTGCTGCTATTAATCCTGCTGGCTAATAACAGAATAAATTTACCCTGCACAGAGTCCTCCTTCTAAGGTATGAACAGTCAAGTTTGGATATATTAAATAAAAAGTGAGTGACTTGCTACAATGCAGGTGCATTGAGGCTTTGTGGGTGTGGGGTGGGTGTGGGCAGCATCACAGGGGGCAAAGCCCAAAGCCGTGGTGGGGCTGTGGCACCCGATGGGGGAGTGATGTGGGGAAGGCTCCAGCCAATGTTTCTGCCGAGCAGCTGCGGCAACACGAAATTTGGAATGGCCACACCCCCAAGAGCCCATCACTGACCTCACCCAAACAAACCCCGCGGGGTCAGGGAAAAGGAGTCCCCTGGAGGGCAGCAAACCTGGCTGCCACCTGTCCTTGCAGGGCAATGCATGCTCGGTGCAGACAGACAGACCAGGCACAGGACATGTAAACCACTGCTCCCCATGCAGAGGAAACGGGCCTGAAGCTTGTAGAGTTTGTTCAAAATGTCATAGCAGCCAGTTTCAGGGTTCAGGGCATTTCAGTGGAGGAGCAGAGATCACGAATAGTGCCCTTTAATTAACACTGTACAATATGATTCCTATACAGGCTGACATAACTGTCTATATTTCAAGTGCTAGGTTTATACAGCAATGGTTGGAAATGAGCAGATTTACTGCAAATACCGCCATAAATAAACTTTCCCGAACCATCATCGGTAACACAAACAAATGATTATGTCTGTTGTCTGAAACGCAGCAAAAAGCAAAATTGTGGCAGGTGTGACACCTGATAGCTAAATTGAAATTTATAGAATGCATATGGCAGAACTTCATTTTTCTTTTTCATTTAGTGATCAAAAACTAGATGACAGACAGTGTAAAATGAAAACAGATGAAATGAATTTCCGAATTGATCCTGCCAAGTTTCATTTTCTCCACAAGTTCTTGGAAAGCCCAGAACCTATTCCCATGTGCACAGCCAGAATTTGCAGATTCTGTGCTTTACCTCTTCATCCTGCCATCTGACAGTTTGCCAAGTCCTGTTTGCTGCAGAATGATTGTGAAGAGAGCTCTGTTTATTATGGTACCGAGATCTTTCTGTCAGACTTGATAGCCTAATTTTTATATGGAGTATAAATAAAATAAAATAATATATAAATATATATGTACACATGAGCACATTAATTATAAAAGTTTTCAAAGTCACAGTAATTATAATGCTTTCTCTGATGAAAGTGGAAAGACTGGATAATAAACGAAGTGCAATGGAAATTTGATATGAGTTTTTAAATGCGGGCTGAGGTAAAAGGTGAACATAAGCAACAGATCCTTTTACTCGTCCGATATGAAACAATATTCTCTGTGGAATAAGTTTCAGACAGGCATGGAGAATTTATTTTTAATCAGCTTTAAAATACAGTCTATAATAAGCGTGCCCTTAGGCAGTTATACTGTGCATGCCATCATAAAAAGAAGGAAAAAAAAAGAAAAAAGCTTACAATGAGGCTTAAGAAAAATGACCAACTGGATGCTAGGCTTTTTAATCTATGGTTGTCTTTGCCCCTGCTGAGGATTCCTATATCATCTTTTCATCAGGAGAGTTTGGCAAAGCCACTCAGCGGGTGCTGTATGTTGGGAGCCACAAAAATCAATATAGGGAATATGAAGGCAATTTTTAAAAGCTAATGTGTGAAACATTAAAAATCCATGCAGTACAAACCATGTATAATCTTACCAACTCCCTGGCTCAAATGGATCAAACAGCAGAAATTGTGGTATATTGCACACTAAAGTGAAATAACCTTTAAGGCTGAAGATTGATTCTTTCGGGAAAGTTTTTACAATATGGTATATTAAGCACTTTGGATAGAAATAACATGCCTTCTCATAACAGGGATATACACTTGTGAAAGAAAACAACTGGACAGTGATCTTATGAGCTAAAGGAAAGGATTCAAGCTTACAGGGGAAAAGCTCAAAATTTATGCCTTTTCATAAGAAAATTATTGGATAGTTTTCATTTCAGAGCATAACATCATTCAATTAAAGCTTTTAATTAGGACATATTAGTTACAAATTTATTTAGTGCGTTCTTGGAGAGACCATATGTCATATAGCACCAAAATTATTTTGGATAAAGCTTTATAAACCTCTTAAGCATCTGATGAGGTCCAGTGCTAGGAAAAAAAATGCCTTTGGCAGAGTTTTCATGCACCGAAGCTATCCCACTAAAATCAAAGTGATTTTGTTCTGGGGAAAAAAATTGTGCAAAACACCAAAACATGCCACAGTCTACCTCAAAGAGATGAGAGGTGGGGAGTGTTTCTGTCTTGGCTGGGTATCTGGAAACATGAAGAAGAGAGAGATGAGGGGACATGCCAAGGTTATGTACAAAGTCTTTGTCAAGGCAGGATCTAAATATACATCTTGAGAGTCCTAGAGGGCACAATATTGTCTCATTTTGAATCAAAGTACTCTTTCTAATTCAATGCAATCTTCCAAAACAATTATAGCCTACAGCATATGCACAATATCCTTGAAAAAAATTAACATGTGTTTTATATAAAATTCCCAGCACAATTATCGTCCTAGCACACTAGTATGAAATCAAGAATAAATAAAGAGGTAGGTAAAAGGAAACATCAATACAGAGAAAACACTGAAAAGTGGAAAATCTTCACCAAACCCCAAACAGAGAATTAAAACAGCCATCCTTGCTCTTAATGCTACCAAATTGTCCCTGTACTGGCTGACCAGATTAAAAGGGCAAAGGAATCAAAATGTGAGCCTAATTGGAACTTGTCTTGTTTTCTGTGCAAATACGTACACAATGTCTCCAAAGAGATGTACTTTGCAACTTTGCCATAGGAATAATATATTTCATGGCTCCTTTCTTAATTATTTCATTGAGACCTATGGAAGTCCCTTGTTAAAACTTGTGCTGTGATGTAAAGTCACACTTTTTATTATTTAACATTTTTGTATTGTGGATTTTGTATTTGAAGAATTTCAACTGAAACATTAAAAACCTTCTCCTTCAGAACAGAAGTGTATTAAGTACAGAACAGATTTGCATAAGACTTCTTAAGAGAGAGAGCATGATTAAAAATGCCCCCACAACACCTAAAATACCTGCTAGCAGTCAAGATCTGAAGGAGGAAAATGAGATGCTTCAAAATATAATGAACTCCTGTGCTCTAATATTAAAGAAAAAAGAACAGAATTTTCAAAAATGTCCAGGGGAAAGGAAAACAACAGACTGAGTAGGATTTTTGAATAACAGAGAAGGGGAAACTACCACCAAGGACTTAGGCATGGCAAAACTACTCTGTAAACTCTTCTCTTCACACTTATAACAGGAATTAATCAGAAGCAAAGATGTATTGGATGCAAAATCCAAGAAAACAAAGGGAAAACATAAAACTGGTCTTCAGTGAAGGGAATGTAAACATATACTTAAGTTAACCAAAGACAATTTAGGGATCTGAAGGGGTTTGCTTCTTGGGGACAAGGAACTA
Organism: Dicrurus megarhynchus; assembly: GCA_013399195.1. Classification (NCBI taxonomy): domain Eukaryota; kingdom Metazoa; phylum Chordata; class Aves; order Passeriformes; family Dicruridae; genus Dicrurus; species Dicrurus megarhynchus. The sequence continues at coordinate 2,286,784 of VXAD01047012.1, read as the reverse complement.
GCAGGGGGCATCTGACGGATTTTGCAGATCAGGCTCCACCACCCAAATGTTAAACAAAATGCAGCTCTCGAGTTTAAACAGAGAGGAAAGAATGAATGACCAGGACATGTAAACTTTTAACCTGGCTTTTGTTCCAGGTGAAGAACTTGAAAGGATCACAGAGGAATTAATTTATAAGAACTGATGGAGTGGAAAGCATCTCAGCTTGCGTTTGCTGAACTCAGGCTAACATTACCGATCGACTTTTTCCACATACTGAATTGGGCAAAAAAGGATGAGGTAAAATTAATCTGGACTGCAGCAAGATGTTTTGATCTAGTTGCAATCAGAAGAGCCACTGAGATAATGGAGATGAATTGCTGGCTCAAGATGATGATATGGTGGATGGTGATTAGTTTTCAGATAGAGTATTATCAGGCTGAGTCATGGTTCAGCTCAGCCAGGAAAGTACTACATAATCTCTAGTGATTTTAAAGCAGTGATTAATTTGGTCTTGGTCAAATCTATTGTTGGAATTGGGAGCAGCAATAAATATTTCCTTAGAGTTCCTGTTATATACATTAAAAGCATCTGAGAGGGACTCTGGGTATTGATGGAGCAGCAGTTATGAGCTCTTATGTCAAGGAATGGAAGAGATGGTGAGTCACAATCTATAAAACAATTTTTTAAGTGTTACTTAGAAAATGATTACAAATATAGTGATGGGGAAAAAGCAGTGAGTAAAGAAGGGGAAGAATACACGTGAAATGGCCATTGAAAAGCCAGTTTCCTCCTGGGATGAGTACAGGGGGACACAAGCTATGCTTATTGCATAGTAATGTGTACTCAGCTCGAGCTGAGTGCAAAACACCACCAAGCAGAAGCACTTGCAGTTTCTCACTGCTTCCAGGAGTGTGACAGACTGTGTGTGGTACTGAGCAGAGAATTCAGGTCAGCAGCATTCCCAATTCAGAAAGAAGCTTCAAAGCAATTCTAAATGGCCTCAATTACATTTAGAATACCACAAAATATGCATTTTATATCCAGTGGATTTTTTGTAAATGACATCACGAAGGGAGAAGTGGTTCATGAAATGGAAATTTAACATGAAATGCAGATTTCCCTAGTCAAGATGCCATTGAGCCTCCTTCTCCACAACAGTCTTACAAAGGCTCCACTTTGCCTGCCAGCAGCACCATTCCACATAGCCCTGTTCTTTGTCCTCCACTTTATTGCCCAGGCTAGGATTTAGAGAAGAGTGAAGTACATTACTACTTGGAGATCGAAATAGTTAATTAGCACTTGGGTAGGGGGAAGGTTCAACAGCCCTGGCATTTTTAGTGCAGCACTGAGCCTCAGCTGCTTCTCCCCAGGTAGGGAACAGCCTCTGGACCGTTTGTCATACTATTTCCCACACTAGTCACCTTTCTGGTGATCAGGATACTTGTAGAAGAACGGATAACAGCTCATGAGAGACACTGATCGCCTTATGAATGCTTTGTACCAGCCCTACTTTCTTACAACTGGATTGGTTTGATGGAGGAAGAAAGATTTCAAACCCAGAAGTGCTGGCAGTAGCAGTTATGCTGATCTGCCTCAGTGTGCTCATTCAGAAATCAGTCATTTCAGTTCCAGTCCAGATCTACTGGAACTGGAATAATAGTCTTTGTTGTTCAATGTTTTCTTGATTTTTCCCTTATATATACAAAATTTTGTATTCCCACACCTCTAACAGGATGTGTTTTTACTTTTTCCTGGTTCCTCTTCCTGGCAGGAAACTGCATCAGCCTCTCTGTGTTTAGTGTAAAAAGAGATTAAAGAGTCAAGACTGTGACTTTGGACAATATTTTGCCATTATTTATTTCACAGAGTTTTCTTCTCAACAGTAGGTACTATTTCCCCCTGTTTTTTTAGTGTCTATTTGCCAAGAAAATGAAGAAAAATACTAACATTTTTTTTGGAGCGTCAGCCATCCTGACAACAAAAGAGAAAGAAACCAAGTTGGCTTTATTTTAGTAAATTAACCATATGCCTTATATCAGTGGGAGATGTGCCCCATTGAGAGGAAATAATAGCCCCTGATTTTATGGAGATCTATGCCAGGCTATGGGCTTGCCTTCTGATCTGCACACAGAACATTTATCGATGCTCACAGGTTTGTTGGAATTATTCCTCTATGCTTGTGCTGACAGACACCAAAGCAGATAGGAAAAAGAAGAAATGTTGGTTTAGCCTTACTTCCACAGAAGGGACCTATATCATAGCATACCATAATCTAAATGCCATAACCTAATATAAACACAATATTACAAGATCATGGTCCAAACACGGTGGTGTTCACATTTCTTGATACAGTTTAAAGACAAACATCTCCTTTTCCTACCCATTGGAATAGACAGCACAAAGATTCTGACCCAGAAACATTTGTGCACAGGTTTAACTTCTACTACTAATAGTAATCAAACCTTTCCACTCATCACATAATTAAAGTTGAGTATAAGACCTAAGAACTCACAAGGCCAGAAATATGAGTCAGGGTTTACATGGAGAGAATTGAGGTCCAGAGGGACACAGTTGCCAGGAAGTGACTAAATATCAGAAGAAAAATTGATTTCAGACCTCTGAGATCCAACTAAATCACAAGAGCACATTTCCTCTATTTAATCATTAGATAAAAAGTGAGATTGAAGAAAAACTTCAATTTGTTTGGAAACATTTTTGCTTCCATTTTGGGGCCAGATTTCAAAAACAGTACCTTTATCAAATTCAGAAAGGTAAGTGCCCATGGAAAGTGCCAGTGGAAGACTGTGATTTCCCATTTGCTTGTTGTTTTTTTTCTCCCCTAACAAGAATTCCTAAAATAGTCTAAAATATCTGTTGTTTATATGTGAAGAAGACACCAGTTTAAAATATGCATACCTGTTCTAGAGAGTTGAAAGCACAATGTAACTATGATTTTATTACCATATCTTTTGTTCTCTGGGTTTCTGTTTCAAGGGTTTGATCAAAATTAATGTGGTCTCTCTACCCAATGGCATTTATTTTGGTTATAAGATTAGAAATGTAAATTTGCAATAAAAGAAGAAAATAGGAAGCTGTTTTTAATGAATATTTTACACATGACTAATTAACAGAATCCCCTACAGGAATTTGGAAGTAATAAGGAATTGACTGAAAATAAATTAAAAATTAATAAAGGGGTCTCCAAACAACTTTGTTTATGAGCATTACCAGTTGCATTCTTAGTTATGAATATTTCAAGCTGCTTTACTATTCAGGATGTTTTATTCTTGGAGTGTTCATAATTTTAGAGGTGATTAGACAAAAAAAAAGAACAACACAAAACAAAATGTCTTGAAATGATAAAGCCTACCTGGGGAAAACTTGCTAACGCACAAATAATGGCTTAATATCCATTGTTTTTGTCTAATAATACCTGTGGCATGATGTTCCTCTTAATCCTCATCTTCTAAATGGAGGGAACAGAAATGATCACTGATTCATTGCGAAAAATGAAAAACTTTTCCCAGACATTTTCTTAAGACAAGAGCTGCAGTCACACAGCTGTGCACAGTCATTAATGGTTGTTAGCTGAGCCTGGAGGGGGCTTTGCCCTGGGGAAGCTGTTGCAGCACTCAGAGCTGGTCCAGCAGCAGGGTGTGGATGGGGCTGCAGCACCCAAGCTGGGGGGTCAGGCAGTTGTGTTTGAGACCTGCACAAAGGTGCTCTGCTAGTGGCAGAAAGTAGGACCACCACACAGCTATTTTGTTCCCATTTTCTCTGCTAAATCTATATATCAAAGTGCATTGCAAGACAATGGTACAAAAAATATATCTTTGTATGTTTACAGTGTATCTTCATTTATATAACAGAAATATTACCTGGGGAGGGAGGAGGGGAGGGAGAAACACATGAATGCCACATATTCTCATGTACCTAACGTAATGTTTTAGCTACGTTAAAAGCCTTTGAAATAAAAGTGATTTGAATTCTCTGGCATTGCCTTAGATACAAAAACTAATATAAAAAATTTCTCAGAGAACTTAAGTGAAAACATCCAACATCTTTAGCTGAGGAAGGTCAGAACACAAATCTGAAGAACAGAAAAAAAAGGAAGTAAATGACCACTTCAAAATAAATAAATAGATCCCCTTCACTGTTAGATGATCTGAGATGATCTAATCAATCTAGGTATCCTAATACCAAAGACAAATTACAGAAAACTAGAATAAAACAACAAATACTGACTGAGGGTTTCTATTTGGCTTGTTTGCTTGTTTATTTTTAAATTTAAAACTAAAATGAAACCATGGCAGATTTGCTCAGCTGGTCATTTTCTTTTCCCTGAATTTTAAGGACTAAAGCCTTTTCTTGGGTCACATGTTATCACCAAGAACAGAGCTCCAAAACTGTGACACAGTGGATTTTTATATTTTTTTAAAGCAGTGGTGCTTCCTGCTGATACCAAACGTTCACAGAGAAGATACTTGGTGTGTATCTTAAGAAGTAAAGAACCAATACCTGCAGTGTAATCACTGAAGACTGTGTGAAGGTTCCCTCAATTAGAGCTTGATGATCACTGCCCACAATAAAATGAATAGCATAGTATTTTTGTAAACTTGTCCCCCCAAATAAGAACATAATACTACTACTACTATTAGTAATAAAAAATGATACATTTGGTCACATATGAAAAGAGAAGAAAGTCACACACGTTAATGTAGGAAATTCTAACTCTTCACATCAGTGGCAGAGTTTCTCTGTACAACAGAGCAAAAAGCTCTTTCCTAGCTAAGTGTTTGGGCAAGTATCAATCCCATGTTGCTTCAGTTTCCAGGCAAATATGTCTCACAAAGGGTGCATGTCACCAGTGTTTGATGGTTCTTTTCAAAGGCTGTGTCAGACAAGATGCATGTGTCATCTCAGCTTTTTCCCTCCTTCCCAGGGAGACAGAAGAATAGTAAGGGAATTCTGCTACCTTCCATGACAAAATTACCCCTAAAAAAACAAGATTAAAAAATAAAGAACAAACAATCCCACCTTTTAATTCACTATTTGCTTTTACACTGTCACTGCCACCTGAGAAGTTTAACGTATTTTAAATCATGAACTAACATTTAGGGTGTGACCTCCTCCCTTGGAAAAAATCTGCAGATCTCTTGGGAATAAAGAAAATGATGACTCTAACCTCACCAAATGCAAAATTCCTTAAAGCCAGTAAGAACCCATTACACTTCAGGCCTGGCAGTTCTCATCATAAAATTACAAGTTTCTGTTCCAGTGCATGGAGGACCTAGAACTTCTCCATCACAAAGAGGAAAACCATGTATTTCTCTGATCAACAGTACAGACTAATTAATTTTGTTTAAGTTTTCTAAAATAAAAGCACTTCCCTGTGTCTTGCAGGATGAAACCTAAAACATTCATGATCGGATTTGATCTTAGGCAGACTCCAATGAAACCTAGCAAAGCTCCTAAGTCTCTGAATCCCTATCTGAACATGACAGTCTTCAGATATCCTGTGCTAGTAATTTAAAATAACAATAGGCACTCTTGAAAAGTCAAGGAATTCTCTCCAAGTGTGAAGTCTCAGGTTTTTCTCTGATCTTTTTCTCCATTGCCCTTGTCTAACAATGAACCAACTAAATAAAGCTTCAAACAGTTTTCACCAATCTGTAAAAGTGATGTGTTTCTTAAAAATAGGTAACTGATTATGATGATTTTGTTATCAGTAAAAGCTTTTAAATAAAAACTAAAATATATCCATATTGTAAAAAGAAATTTTAGTTTCTGAGGTTTATTGATAAGGCCATTTATTAAGGACTTCGGAGCTGATTTGCTCATTTGAAGATAAGCTTCAAAAAACATTTGTTGGATATTCATTCAATTCTCCATAGCCTCTTTTCATTTCCCCCTTTCCTAATGGAAATTTTTTTTTTTTTTCTTTTTCTTTTTCTTTTTAAGGTAGAAAATCACCTTGTGTGCTTCTGAGTGGCTTGCAAAGACTAGACTGAAACAATGGCTGAAACTTAAACACCAATAGCTGCCAGCAAACACTGGCAAGGAGTCAAAGCATTGGCAAGAAGTTTTTATTGGAAGAAATAAGAGTCTCCTTCCCACTGGGAATTTGCGGAGCGAGCGGAGCCGTGCTGCAGGAGCGCTCCGGGAGCGCGGTGGAACCATCGGCATTAACCGGCTGCAGAGCCGGAGCAGCCGCGGGTAGGGAACGAACAGCTGGGGAATAGTTTGACTCACAGATGCTTCAGTATTGCTAGAAAGGCTTGTGGTGAAATTCATGGATGTTTTACAAATAACCAACCCATAGCTATTCCAGCTGTGAATAGTCAAGTTGCAAATAATAGTTTGAGGTTCCAGGCCAATTCTCCCCAGAGCTAGGACGCGTTGTGGTGGATTGCTATGTGACTGCAATGCGTTTTGCGCACAGGAGTGGTGGAAGGAAGGAGGTGCAGCCGCTCCTCCCCTCCCTGTACCACTACAGACTGTGCACAAAATTCAGCACCAAATTCAGCTGCCTCTTTACACAACCACCTGCCAGATTGTAAAAATTTTGAATGTCAAGCCTTTCAAACCGCTCTACCAAAGAAGTAAACCACGCCTCTGGAAAAATGGAAATATCAAATAAGATCCTGATGGAAACTTTGCAAGAGTCCTTCTTTAAACAACCCCCAAAATCCAAAAAAAGCAATCTATATATATTTTCTAAGGTTCTGATGTACAAATTCTTTAGAAAACTGGCAAATCTTCCTCACAAGACACACATAACAGGGAAGTAAACAATAAACCAGACTTCTCAGGTCGTACTGTTTAGTAAAAGAAAATTGACACCAATAGAATAAGAAGTGAAAAGTGAATGAAAATTTTGAAGTCTCTTAGGTATAATTTCTTCAGGTTCTCATCTTACAACAAGTCTTCATAGTGGCTATTACAGGGGTCTAACTCTATAAATCATATTTATAATACAGCAGCAAGCAGGTGAGCAGTAGAGGTAGCAGTAATTTGCACTAGACATTGTGGAAATACAAGTGATAGCTCTAATGGACTCTTATGATTAAAAAAAAAAATTATTGAATGCTGGAAAATGACATGCAAAAGAGTCTTGTGAGAGCAAACTAATTGTGTATACACTGAGTCATGTTCCATGGGAGAAATGATTTCTTTTATATAAAAAAAAAAAAAAATAAAAAGGGCTAGTAATGATTTGAAAGCAGGAGTCTGTCCATGTATAAAGAAATAAAAACTAAAAAAATAATATTGAAAAATGTGTTTAATTGACATTTCTAGCATCTGTTTTATTTTCATCTTCAACTAGGAGCTGAATCCAAAGAAAAGAAGTGTTTTGGCTCTGAGTCAAGTTAAATTTTCCTGGATTTAGTTCATTTTTATCAAGTGCAATTTCAATGCCATTTATTTATTTATCTATTTTTATGGCTCAGTCTTTTATAGCACACCTTGCATATATGGGTGAGTTTTAGATCAGGAATAAAGCAATATACATTAATATTTCCAATAAAAGCTATAGAAATGTTATGAAACTCTGAAATGCCTTCCTATTCTCCCCACTTCTCCCTTCCCCAAAAAACAGTGATTTCTGGCAGTTATTTGGACCCATTTTCTCTCCAATGCATGAAGAATTTAGAGTTCTGGAGAAAGCAATGATCAGATATAATTTAGTCTTTTACTTCAGGCTCCCAGAAGAACTCTTCCTACAACAAATTGAACAAGACTTCTTTCCCTATCATGAACCTAAACCATGGTAGGTTTATGTCTCTGCAGATACCACCCTAGCTTCTGTTCTTTCCCCAGATTTCCTGCTTACATGCTGTCAAGACCAACAACTCAGGCTGTTTTTAACCTGTAGTTAAAACCTGTTAAATTAACCTGTGGTTGCTTTACCTTCTCATCTGCTTCTCTCAAGTCTGGTCCACTCTTGTGGGCTCAAAATTTCTGGGGGTGCGGGTGGTGTACTTCCTCAGAGCATTGCTGTGGTGGTTCATACATCCCATTAGAATTATTCCAAACTCTCTGGAGCCCTCCATCTCAAAATTCACACCCTAAACAAATTAGGGGGCCCATAAGAAACCACTACCTGTGATCTACTTACTACTTGAAAGCCTTGCTAATAAATCTTTAAATAAGATCTAGCTAAGATACAGCTGTGTAGGATCCTTACTTGAAAAGAAAACGTTATAAGATGTGAGCAAGTCCCAGGAAATTTTTGTCTTTAACGACAATACACTGACAAGGACAGAGCTTTTTAAAACAAAACCAACTATTCACTGTAGCTTTGGGTTCAAATAAGGTGTATTTTATTTCTTATTTTCCCTGTTGTATTACCCAGGGACTGTACTGTAATTTGCTGGTGCCACCTGCCCTATTCAAATACATTAAAATAAGTATTCTTTGCTGTATTCTGAAGAACATAGCCACTTTGTCCTTTGATCTCAAGCTTGTTTTAAAAATCACGTTTGGATGTTTGATTTGTTTTCACAATGAGTAAGCAGGCAGTGTTTTGCAGTGGGTTTCCATAATCAGATATTCACTTCTATCAGGCACTTTTAAATAAAGTATAAAGTGTTAGCATGGAGGAAAAGTACAAAGCTATTCTAAAATGAAGCACACTGATTAAAAATGAATAAATATGTTCAAATAATGAAAGACTATAAAATAAGCCAAAATCTACATTCCAAAGCAGGCAATGTATGATGATCACAACATGTTTACCTTAAGTTTCTATTTAATTCTACTGACAGCTCTTCCCAGTAACACTGAAATAATGATAACACACCTTTCATTCTCTTTCCCTTATATATGTGCATACATATATATAAATATATATATGTATTATGACACATAAATACTAGTCCCAGTATTTCTCCTGTAAACCTAACTCTGATTCAGGCCTCAGCCCTGCAGCCTGGGAGATTGAATTACCTCATCCCAGAGCTTTCAATGAATGGTATTTCTGTGCTCACAGGAGCTGAATCCCAGGTATTAAACTGAGAGAGAGAGGTTAAGTGCTTATACCTCTCTTGCCTGGGACCCTCCTGCTTTGATACCATTTTTAGCTCCTTGTAAGAGATAATTACGCCCCAGAAACACTTTCATGAAAGACCTTTGAGCATTCATGTACATCAGATCAGGGCCGGAATCTATAGATTGATGATCAAGACCCTTTCTCTCATAACATCAAAGTATTTCTTTTTTATTTCATGAACAGTCCTTGAAACTGCTCCTCTACCCACTAAAAAACTATAGTAGAGCCAATTAAGCTGTCATATGAAATTGATTGGGCATTAAACTGAAAAATCTATGTTTAAAGTCTTGCCTTCATGCAAGCTGGCTTTACAACTGGACTGACCTATAGCAAATAGTCAGGACCATCAGAAATTGTATGATGGACCATTGTATAAATGGAAACTTGCAGTCAGTCAGAAGGGTTTGCACTTCATTGATCAGCTAAGATGAGAAAAGAGATCTGTAAGTGCAAGTCTAAAAGTAAGGGTAGTTCCTACACATCTTGTTTACCTGGACCAGAAACCAAAATGCCTGATTTCCTCAGTACTGTAGAGCTGAATTTAAAGACTCTGTAAAACAAAATACTGCCCTAAACAATCTGCAGCCAAAACCTCAGGCAAGAGAAAGGGCTCAACATCTGACTGTCCATGAACATTTCTGAATTAACATGTTGTAGCAAAACCATTTTGTATTTCACACACACCCTCAAAAAAAGTGTATTACTTTTTGCATGAATATTGGTCATTCCAAAGGTACACAGAAGGTATAGATATTACATACTTTCCAACATGAATTGTGTTATCAGTCATATATAACAGTTAAAAATATATCTGGAAGAAACAGGAGCATTTCATGTAAAACCTTTATAACCAGGAGGATTGGATTTTGGCCAGTAGCATCTTTTTTCCAATGCCTTATCAGGTAGAAAGCTCTCCTTCCTGGTGAATGGTACCCCGAGGGAGGGAGGATGGCATGAAAACAGCACTGTAAATACACTGAATGATTTCTTTTATAATGGTGTATTACTAATGTCTCCCTAGTTAAGATTGGGTTGAGATTTGCATTCAAATCAAGGCTGAAACACCTTTGTTTCACACTTCAATGGCTGAATAGTCTCTAAATTTGGCACAGTAAACTTCAGAGAAGAATTTTGCTTGTTATATTCTTTAGTAAATATTTACTACACTGTTATTAAATATTTGCAAAGGAAAGTTGCAAAGGAAACAGCTTTCTTTTTGTGTCTCATTTTCTTGGATTTTATAGTCCTCAAGTCCAGCAAACTTCACAAATACCCAAGTGCATATGTGTATGTGCACACCTTACAGTCCTTCATGTATATTTTACCTGGTAGCTTACTGCCAATGTAGACACTCTGGAAGTTCTGAATGAAGCACAAACTGCTGTTTTGCCAAACCAGCCAACCAACCTACTGGAACTGCATGTAGAGGAGACCCTTCATCCAGGCTCTTGTGTTTAAATAGGTCCCTTTTTCCTTGGGTTCACGTGTCCTTTTTTCCTGTATGGAGCTGGGCAGCTCATCACATATATAATATCATAACTTTTGTATTAAAGCTTGTTGTTAAAATAATGCATTTTTATGATTGCATACTTTGATCCATAAAAATGACACAATAACTCTTATGGGAAAATAACACTGTTTTGTTATAGAGATGCATAACAAGGTGAGAGAATTAGAGAACTGACCCACAGCTAATCATAAACACTGGAAAAGTGGGTTCTGAAATTGAAATTGAAAATTGGATGGGATCTGAGGGACTAATGTAGTTCTCCATTCCTGCATTAAATATTTTCATTGCAAATCTCCTGTTAGCCTCATAACTCCTTCACTTCCTCACCTTTCTTATTCCAATGGCTGAACTCTCTGCTGCAGGACAGCCCCGCCCCAAGGCGCTTCACCACTCTGATGTGAGTTGTTTCTTTTGTACTAAGCCAGAAAATTCACCAGATTGAAGCCAGGCAAGAGGTGAGGATTCATATTAGACAAGGTTTAAGGTGGGTAGGGTTAAGAAAGAGGCCAAGGAGAGAAATAATAAATGCCAGCAGAATATCATGTAACTTCAGAGCTTATTTGCCTTTCACAGCTGGTATTATTGGGATGTGCAATCCAATAACCCCATCCATGGAAAAGAAAACAAACAACAGACCTGTATGGACTTCATACAGTATAGGAAATATTTGGTTCAATGTATAATATTACAATTCGATTATGAATAATAGGTGGAATTTCTCTTTGATTAAGTAGTGCTGGATTAGTAAATGAGTAGCCTCAGATCAAACAGTTTGTGGAAAGAACTAGCACAGTTCTTGAGAAACCTAGCAACTAGCAAAAAAAAAAAAAAGAGAGAAAGAAGAACATTAAAAGAGTGTAACAAATAGCTAAATAGCTTTAGAAGGGCAGGGAGACTCCAAAGACCAATGAACCTTGGGTGCAAGTGAGAGGTTGCCACATCCCGCCCCATGAGAAGCACTGAAAAGGGATTTTCTCCTCTGTCCATCGTGTTTCCTCCAGTTCCTCTACTGTTTGTCTGTGTGAAAGACCCTTTTTTTTCAATTGCATAAAAGGATAAGAAGAGATAAAAGATAGGTCCAGGAAGTGATGCTGCCCAGATAATGACCCTTTTTTTGTTAAAATTCCTAAATGTGAAAGCCCAAAGAGAACAAATTCAGCCTCTCATCTTCTATTTCCCTTCCTCCTTTTTGTCTGTGTTGCTGTCAGTCTCTTTGACACATTATTCTTCAAACATTCCCTATCACCTCTAATATTTCCCAAGAAGGAATCTCTTTTATGTTCTTCATCATCATGAAGACACCATACATTTCTTTGGGTCAACGAACAACTTTCTCTCTGACCATTCAACCTGACAAGTAAATTACACTCAGACTTCAGAAGAAAATAATACATCTATGAGCAAGATCAAACAAACCCCATACTAAACAGTGTGTGGTTCACCATGGGCCCTTTACTCATTTCAGTGCTACTGGAAATATAGCTTACCAATGTTAAGTAACCTAAATATTTGCATGCTTTTAAAATCAAATGGAAATTTTAAGATTTCAGTTATCCCTAATGTAGAAAGCCTTTGGTTATTTGTTGTAGCTTCCACTGATGCAGCAGCATTTAAAGAGAAAAGCTGCCAGGCCAAGCATAGACCAAAGGAACACGTAAATTATCTATTCAGAAGCCCTAACTGGCTGCAAAAGAGACACCACTGGTGCACTTTAAGTGAGTGCAAGTGACAGTAAAGTGCTGCAGGTCATGGAAGGGAAAGCAAGTGACTGTCAGAAAAATGCCCAGTGATGCAGTATAGGCAAAGCAGGAGACAATTGAAGGAATGAATATTTAGATACAGGACTGAAAACAAATATTTCCATGGTAACTTAATTTAATTTTTTTTTTGATGGAAATATTTGAAAGTTATTATGGCTGCAACCGAAATTGAACTATAGGTTTGTCTTGTAGCCTTTATTAGGCTAGGGCTCACAATTGAATTCCTGTCCTGTGTCACATACCAAAGAGACAGCTAAAATGGGTAAATATTGCATGGCTGTTTTACTGTTTGAAGGGTTAGGTACATAAAGGGTGTGGCATACACAATGAATTAAGTAATATGGATCTAAGAGATCAAGGTGTCATATGTGGGATTTTAAGTCTGAAGTACATTTCACTGATATGTGCATGGCTTACCCAGCAACTGCATTGTATATACAGCAAAAAAGTAGAAGGAGATAGGAAATTCCCTATGAAAAACAGGACAGTCAGTGTCTCTTCTAAATTACTTAAAAACTAAACAAATATTTAGATGTCATTTATCACAGTTTTATACAATATTACTGATAAATACATTTTTTGTTTTTTTTACAAGAACAACTGTGCTACCCTGTAAGCTGAAAAATTTAATATTAAACAAGAAACACTCACTTTCATTGGTCTTTACCACTTTACTTCAGCTGGACCACAGTGTTTATTGAATGAAGAAAATTCTATATTCTCTGTTTAGAAAGGAAAAGACCACAGGAAGAGAATGGGGAATGCTGTCATCAGTAGTGTGCCTATGTGTGTCCCTGACTGTCCATCCCTCCCTCCCTCATAGCTGATTCCCCATTATCCATCTGTTTAATTTGCTTAAGCTGTTAATTAATTTATAGGCAGCTTGTGTCAATATGTTTAGTTAGCAAGTAGCTGTCACAGGAGTATCCCATCTTACTAAAGAAGTTGAGGCAGCCAGGGACTAGTGGGAAGATGATTTTTAGTTGTCAGATGAGAATTTAATGATGTAAGTGTTGGTATTTTGTCAGAAATTCTGCTTTACATCATGGGAATAGGCACAGGACGTTTTATCTACCTTTTGTTTATAGTGGAAGGATACAGCCCTGTCCTCATGGGAGCTACCCACCAGAGAGGGAAGGGCAATTTACTCCAGCATATGCAAGACCTGTTCAAAACAGGCATACCAGGGCAGGATTTTTGTTGCTTATACTTTTTAGAGAAAAGTTCTAGAAACTGTCGGTGCCCCTGTGAACTATGAGTTGTTTTCTTTATGTTTTTATGAGCAAAAGCACAATTCCCTCATTGATTCTCTTAAGATATTTCCTCCCCCTGAACTCTGGTCCCATTTCATATTCGGTCATTTCCTATTTCACAGGTACTTAGGGTTCTCTCACTAGAGTGGGCCATTCACGCATGGAGACATTTCTTGTCCAATCAGGCTTGAAATGCCACTGCGCTTTTGCTTTTATTAACCGCCTTCACATGATAATCATCACCTTGCTTGCTGTGACTCAGCACTGAGCATTAGTGATCTATGTGCAGCAGATCACTGCAGTTGATGAAAAATGTGGGCTTTTCCCTCTCCTCCCTGATAATTGACGCTTTGCTTAGATGGAGAGAGAGGGAAAATATTAACACCTGGAAATGAGGGAAAAACAAACAGCATTGTTGAGCTTCATTATAACTAAGAGCTTTACTAAAAGGAACATCAGTGCAATTAGAGTGTAATCCAAAGCCCATTAAAGTCATTGGGAATCAGTCCACTGAATTAAATAAGCTTTAGATCAGGCCCACACTGCATACCAGAAGGCAGTGCTATCTGAGGGAGATTGCATTTCGAAGTGTGAATAACACTTCTGCACACACAGCTTTGCTAATAGAAATTCCAGCTCTGTCACATTTTCTGTTGCTGGCATTCTCTTTTCATCAACATTTGTCTTGTAGCAGATTGTGGTTATTATTCTAAATCCAAAGTGCTTTTTGAAAAAACATCATTATCATCCGGGCAGATCTGCTGAATAGTTCTATAACATAGTGCGCATGGCCGTGGCCGACACAGAGCAGTAATAAAAAGACACCTTGGAAACATGTCATTTTAATGTCCTATCAATTTTATAGACATTTTAAATGTTTTGTAGTTATGACCAAAACTGGCTCTGTAAGCAGAAAAAAAAGCACAATTGGGGTCAGTTGCTCAGAATGCTTGAATGTCTTGTGGAAGCCCGGTGTCAAAAGGCCTTGAAATAACCATATATTTCTCCCTATGATTCTGCCAAGAAAGGAGAGGTGGCAGAAAGTATTCTAATCATTAGTAACAACTTTGTCCCTAAATTCATTGCTGGTATCCATTGCTGGCCCACCTAATTATGGTGAGTCAAGACAGGACAGATTGTTGCATTTACTGAATTTAAGATGAAAACATACGGAATGTCCTAAGAGAGCTGGCATCAAACAGAATTCCTTCACCAACATGCAACACACACCAGTGTGTTGACTCTCCTCTCCCTCCTTTTGCATGGATGAACTTTTTTGTAGGGATTATGCCCCATGTCTACCAGCTACACCAATCACCACCCATCAGCAGGGAATTTATGTAGAACCAGGAGAAGCTCAAGGCACCCCTGTCCTGCTGTGCTCAAGAAGTTTGCCTCTTACCTCTATGACTAATCCTGCTTTCAACTTGGGAGTCATTGTGGGAAAGAAAATACAAGTCTCTATAGACTAGAAGGAAGGGATTTTCTGACTAAGCCCATTTTTCTCACTAGACACATTTCCAGGGCTTTTTGAGAAGCTGTGTTTGTAGGAGAGGTGACATGAAGGTAAAAGAGTGATGTTTACCGTATGCCCTACCACAGACCAGGGGATGAAGGAAAAAAATTGTGAAAGAGGTACAAAAAACCCAAGTAAAAAAGCTAATTAGCTTGATGTAGGAAGCTGAGAGCATACGTCTGCTCTATATCACTCAAGCTGACAGGCAAGAGAAAAGGTGGTGGCTCTCTGGGGTTGAAGAAGGCGATGAGAGGAAGACCCCATCAGCCTCTAACCCAAAGGCGACTCGTGCAGCCCACAAGAAAATGTTCTTTGGTGGGGGAGGTTGTAAAAAGCCTTGAACAAATTACTTTTTATATTTACGCCAAATGAAGCCATAGTAATACTGCCAAGTAATTTTCGGTGTTGTCTTTTTTCATTAGTAGCCTTCAAAGAGATTTACAAATGAATTCTGTGTCAGTGTCTGACATGCAGACAAAGCAAAGAAACAGTACCTGAACGACACTTGAAGAACCTGGACACTCTTTGAACAAGGCAGGAAGAACAGATAGAAATAACGGGGAACAGAAGACACATTTCTTTTTCACCCATCTATGACAAAATTCAAGACAAAGATTAAATTAATTAATAAAAGCAGAAGAATATTCCTTTATCAAATTCTCAGACTGAATTATTAACTCTTAGATATATATAATATATATATATATAATAATGAAAGTTTACAAAACCCCCCAAAAACCTACTAGAAATGAGGTTGCTGAGAGCACTGAAGTTTTGCTACTGGTGGTAAGTAATAAAGTATGGGAAGGCAAGACATAGAGTTTGCTATTCATGTTATAGATATGCATCCTCCTTCACCCAGCAGAGAAGATAAATTTAAATTCTCAGTTCTTCAATTCAGCTTTATCATTTGGAATTAATTTCACTGAAGAAAAAGCAAGGGATCAAACAAGGTTGATCTCTGTTACAGTCACCAAATAAAATTGAACTTGACTCCAAATATTAATAATCCTTGGGCATCACCAGTGGTAGCAACAGCAAATTTCTGACTGAAGCCAAAATACGTTAGTGTTAATAAAAAAGGCTTGGATTAAATTTATGATCTGATTTGCAGATGAAGCATCTAACACAATTATATTCTGATAAACTCACATGTGAGAAAAAGCCCAGAATATTTTGCCAGGATGCACAGTGTCTGTCCTGGATGAGGTAAGTAAGAGTTTGTTCTTCGGTAGCTGCTTTTTCTGAAGACACCAGAATGACTTACAAACATCACTTCACTTATGCAAACAATGGAGAATGGATAATTACAAGCTGAAATAAAACTGCCCTGGTGTGAAACTCAAAAACAATCCACAAAAGTTTAATCAGGTGGGAAGACTATTCTCCAGCGGAAACAGCAATAGCGCTTAGGAAATGTAGTCTGGACATACTTTTATGCAAAGTGGTCAAGACCTCCATTTCACATTTTGCATTTTCACATTCAATAGCTTATTACCCCAAATACTTTTCTTCATCTTTAATTTAATTACAACTGGATGCTGAAATGATGTGCACTGAATAACTTGTGCCCGTTCTTACAGCATATTTTTCTGCCCGTTTAAAAAGTCTAATAGGATTATAGTAGAAAGTGGTGTAACAAAGTGTTGTCATATTGTGAGGTGAAGGAAATAAAATCAAATTCACACCAATTTAATTTTGAATACAAATGTCTACAACAAGGTCTTAAAGTGATTTAGCTCCACTATTTAAATGGTTAATTCAGATTAATTTTCTGGTAGTCATGCAGATAAGGTCTTATTCAATAGTGACTGACTGACTTCTCACTTCTGGGGGAGCATTTCATTGACCATTTAAAAACAGGGAAAGGTGTTCATTACAAAAGTGACACAGGAAGAAACCTGCTTTAGCTATTGACTGGATAATTTAACTAGGAAGTGACAACAAGAGGACTACATCCAGATTACTTAAAACCAATACTAAGTTCAACAGTCACTGGCAATATAAAAGGAAGTGGGTGAATTATCACAAATCTCTTGAACTTTGAATAAATGTAAACGCAGGGACTAAATGTATCAACATGCAGAGCTTTGAAACATGGTCAAGTCAGAGTGCAATCATTGTGCAATTTTCAACAATTTTGATTTCCATTAAGGGCAACTTTCCTCTTCTATTTTATCCACTCTGAAATAAGGTGTTTGTACCATGGTGTCAGGCGTTGCCTTTTTAGAAATGAAATTTTATCTGTCAGCTATTAGTGGAATATTAGTATGTGCCCACATTCTCACACACTAGCATCTTACAATGATTTTGTGAAAAAGATATTTTAAGTCTTGCTTAAACAGAACAAAATAAAATCAGCTCATATATATTCTCTGTATAACAGACATTGATTTTAGTGTTACTTTGGAGCACATACATCACTTCTGCACACTGCTTCCTTTGTATTTTCTGCAATCTCCATCTCCCCTCTAGAAAAATCAACAAATATAGAATATTGCTGCTTAAAAGCACATCATAAAATGTGTCTGATGGACATAGCTATCATGTGCTGAATGTCTGAATTGCCATACTTCCAGATGCTGGTTTGGGTAGATGTTTTTATTCACTGTGCTTTGCTATTAGCATCTTTGAGTTTTCTGTTCTCCCAGCATTTTGCTTTTAATATTAAGGGATTTTATTCATGCTTATCTGCACAAAGACATGGTAAAGAGAGTAAGATGGAGGTAGAGAAAAAACCAAAGCAAACACCTTTTATTTTCTGTTCACCAACATTTCTATTTAAGAGGTCTTTTCTATATTTCCAAAAAGCAGTACTCTTGCAAAAATATGGAGAGAGATAACTTCATCTTCCTGCTTTCCTAAAATGTTTTCCTGAGGCAGCTCAAAGAAAACAATAAAGATAGACATATAATTGCTTTGATTTCAATAAAAGTAACCAATTTCACGTTTCAGGTCAGGTGTTATGGTGTGATAATGCCATTCAGATGCAGAGTCATTTCTAAAGCAACAAGCATTTTCATAGCCCAAGAAACAGTGGCCCAGCTCTTCAGCTGGCATAAATCAGTGCAGTTGCACTGAACCAAATGGAGTGACTCTGATTTACATAAACCAAAAACATGGTCCTGTGTTTCCAGAACCACATTTCGTAATATCCCGAGGATATGTTTTGAAATAAATAAATAATTCAGGGCTGCATTATTCACCTGGCAAGCTCAACTTGCTGTGCTGAGCCAACACTTGAGCACAGCCCTTATGGTTGACAGGCGCCGTTAACTCACAATTCATGGCAATATCAACAAATATCCAGTTTGACTCAAGACTATTACAGAAACCACTTTCCCACCCCAGATCTCTATCATGGAGGAATATCTAATTGCTACTTAACACAAGAGTTTCTTCTGAAGAAATTGGCCATTTTATAGACATGTCATTTTTTTCAGAGACTCAAAATCCTGCTGTAATTAGTCTTTGATGAAGATGAAACACCCAAAGCAGGGCAAGAGAAAAGGAAAACAGAAGAGCAGTGTCATAAATAAAACTGGTTTGTGCTGGTTATCAAGTGCTGCAATTTAACAGTATGAGAATTTTCTATACTAAACATCAGGAAGAATGTGGGAGCCCTTGGTAAATCCCCTCAGGCCCACCTGTATCCCATACTTTAAATTAAGGAGAGAGAAAAAGTACACTGGTTTAAATTTTACAACAATTTTGGCCTGAAGCAAACCACACATTTTCCCCAACACAAATCAGCTGCATTTAAGTCCCCAGACAGCTGGCATGAACACAGCCTCTCCACAGGACACCTGAATTACAAAATTAGCACATTCAGAACTCTAAATCACATTCCATTACATTAAGCCCTAAGGTCTAACGTTATGGAGAAGGAGAATAAATTGCAGAACTTCTCCTGAATTAACCCTCTTAGCACATTCTCAAAGTTAAATTGCCCTTTCCTCCCCTTTATAGAGTCGTGGAAACTTAAACACTCCCTCCTGCCCTTTCTCACCCATTTCTCTTCTTGCCCAATGGCCCAGCTTATGGGAAACAAGTTGAATGCCTTGTCAAAACTCATATTTGTAAATTAACACATCACAAACTGTTTTGTCTCACTTAGGAAGTGTGCAGGTTAATGTTTATGCCTGATCCTTCAGACAATACTGACCCATCCAATTCTCCTCAGCAGCACACTGTTGCAGTGTGACGGCACACCTGGCTTAAATAAACACCTGCCCATCAGATTTTCTTGCATGCAAATTCCTGCAAAAAAAGGAGTAATTCCTGGGAGAAGTGATGTGAGTTTGTGAGACAGTGTTGTGTGCAGCTATGCAGCACTAACCTGACTGGATTAATGTAAATTTTCTACTTCTTGCTGTACTATGATTACATTATTTTTCTGTTGCAATTAGTATGAATTTTCGTATTAGGCATTGTACACTTAAAGACCAGTGTTTTACAGGCTCAGCTTTTGACCCAATAGATAAAGACAATTAAAAAGGTAATGAAAAAGTAACAGCAGGCTGAATAGGATGAGAAAAATATGACAGCCATGTGCTTTAAAAAAAAAGTATTGTTTGAAAAAGCACACTGTTTCCAAAGTTTAGAATCTTAATATTAATTATTGAGTATCAATGTAATTTTAAGATATCTGAAACAAGTATAAAAATTTGTACATTTATTCTACATGTGCATTAATAAAAAACCAACCTGTGGAATTTAGTTCTTCCCCCCATCCACCTCACAGAAGCTCCTGGGCAGTTTCTGCATGTGTCTGGTATGCTGAGATGTCTTCAAGGACTTGGTTCATTCACAGGTTCAGCTATGCCTTGAGCTGAAAGCACAATCAAGAGTCACTGATATTTGCAGGGATGTTCTGGCATTTGTTCATTCTTTGTCACATTTTTTTCAGTGGGATAGGAAAAGGACTGAGTAGAATCATTACAAGCACATCCAGTACTTGTTGCTTGAAATCACTTCACATCAAAATGTTAGTAATTTCTTCATGGAGATGCCTCTGTGCTGTTGAATCTGCTCTCTTCTATCTTTTCTTTCATACTTTGTTGACTGTCACACAGAAAATAATTTTTTTAACAGTGACAGTCATTATTTATATAATTGAGATAACTTGTGCTGTGCTAAGCCCAGCCAGTCAATGTCGCCTCTGCTCTAAAGCCAGGTGAAGTTATACACTTCTATTGTACACTTTCAACTTCTTTAATCACTTAAATCAATTCTTTCTGAGGTGTTTTTGATTACATGTTCATTCAGTGCATCTTTGCGTCTTATTTCTTGTTACAGATATTAAATTACTATTGTATGGGATGACAGAAATCCATGACAACTATGGCAACAAGTTTTGTACTTTACAGAAAATTTCAGTGCTTGGAGAATGAGAATAAACAATGATCCAGTATTTATTTCCAAAACCTTCCTGGATCCATCTTTGCAAAAAGTATTTTATAAGCAAATAACCTATGTAGTTTAAACTCTCTTTTAAATAGTAGATGTAAAACTTGTGATAAAACAGACTGAAACAAAAAAAAATTGATTGGGCTAAGAAAAACCACTGCCAGCTAAGCTGGGAACCTTGATCTTTTATAAGATTGACAAGGGAGTTGCAATAGTTAGTAGAGTAATTTATTTACAGATATTTGATTTGAGGAACCAACTCTCATGTGAATGCAGCCTGGTCTGGAGAGACTCCTGCTTAGGCTGTGAGTTACGGCTGCATCTCACAGTGCAGGGACTGCCAGCACCCTTGTCCTGAGGTGCTTCAAGAAAGTGAGACATCGAGCTTTACAAATCAAAATTTGCTGAGACACAGACCTTTGCAGAGGCCCACTATACCTCAGAAGCAGCTGGAGCAGGCTGTAGAGACAGAGCCACTCAGCTACCAGAGCTCAGACCGCAGTCACGTACAGGAGGAGGACAGCCGCGACAGCCACGGAGGTTTCTGTATCTCACAAACCTGGGGAAAAAGAAAGATACATGGCTGGTTTTACATTTTTTTTTGTTGGACATGACATGTGGTGGGCTCAGAAGAGGTATTACTTTGCTTGAGGGTGCCTTTTTGTTGCCTTTGGCTGAGCCTCACAGGTACTTTTCCCTGCTGAGGAAACCAGATGAATATCTTGAGGCTCACTCCACGTTGTAAGAAAGAGATAGGTAATACATACATAAACTTTGCATCAGGAGGCTAAAAGAGAAGACAACGTCTCCAATATTAAGAAATCATATTGTAGCAGAGGAGAAGAAAAAAAATAATTATGGTGGAACAGTTGCATGAGGAAGGAAAGTGACTCTCTGGACCCGGGGATACTGGGTGTTAGATTTTAGAATAGAGGAATTAAGCCATGTTGTCATTTGCTTTCTGGCTTTCTTGCAGTGAAAACTGAAAGCCTAAAATAACTTTTGAAAACAGACTTAGTTTAAATATGTGCTTTGCTGGGTATTCCAAGAAAGGATTTGCAGAATTCAAAGAACTTAATGAAAAATAATAACAACCAAAGAGAACAATTTGCAGTAAGTGGAACAAATAGCAAATAATGAAAGCAAACTGATTCAGTCTAATCTACTGAAACTAAACTCTTAGCTGAGTACATGATAATGGAAATAATTAAAATTACTGATTGTATGGGGGACAAGAAAATAGCAATAAAGAATATTGAGCTAAAGTATGGTAGAAACAGATGTTTTTGCAAATATTGTGTGTGTTAGGCTTAGTGAGAGTACAAAAGTGGCAGCATATTTGAATATAAATAAAATATTTCTCATAAACATTTTTTCTAGCTTCTCTTTTCTATGGCTTTTGCTGTCCTTTAGTCAATTTAGTGAGAAATTTATCCTTGGGCATACTTTTTGCTTTCTCTGTCACAGTGCATCAATTATACTTCACACCATACAGTGACACTGGCTTGCAACATTGTTTTATGCTCTATTCTGTTATTATTTATGAAAAAAATCCTATAGAACACACTTTAGAGAAGAAAGGCTTCAACAAATTTAACCATCAGTTTTCATCCATGGTGAATTTTAATGTCCTATATTAGTCCCTGATAAAAACAATGTTAAGTTATAGAATACAAATATCTTTTCCCTCCATTCTGCACAGATTCAGTCATTGTATCTTCAAAGTCCATGGTGTGTGTGAGCTCATGCTCAAGAAGCCAGTAGTGACAGAGAATTAAATGTGCTGCCTTTTTGCATTCTTTATCATCCTTGCCTAGGAGAAAGAATATTCTTTACTGCAGAGTCCAGTAGCTGTGAAAACACAATTGAGTATCCAATAAGCATCTACCTAACATTATTTATGTAAAAATAACTCAAAGAATGCTTACAAGAGGGCAGCATCCATCTGGAAGACTAAGGGTCAGAAAGCTTGGGCAGTGTAAATGATTCTGTCACCTATTGTTCTACTCATACCTTCTCTTTCCGTGCTAGGTTCCTGACATCTGAATGAGTGGGGGGGGAGTTACTATGAAGATATATGTTTTGACAGATCGTTATTGCCATCAGTATATGATTTAGATAGGAGCACTGCAAGCCGACTCTTTTGTCAGCTGAATCATAGTTTAACCCTGCAAGCTGCCTTTGCCATCCAACTCTTATTCTTCCAGTGTTTGGAGGGAAAATTATTTATGTTCCTCTGAAGTACAATCAAATAAGTTACTTGTAAAAATACTACCTGTGACAGGTAAATTCATTTATCAGATTATAGATCACAGTTTTCTAAGAATAGCTTTTACATGGAGATTTTTATCAGAAAAAGCTTACCTATTCCAATGTAGAAATTCCATCCTCTGCAATCTAAAAGCTCCAGGGATGCCCCTTCCTCTCCAGAGAAGACATGAGATCGCCTGGGATGTGATCTTAACTGGTGTCTAATTTGGTGACACATAGATCCCTAACATTAATAAATGTTTGCAAGGAGCCATGAAGATGACAGATGAACTGAGGCATCCACTATGTAAAGAGACACTTGGACTCTTCAGCCTGGAGAACAAATGGCCCAAGGGGATCTCACCAATGTGCAAAAATACCTGATGGGAGGGAGTAAAGAAGACGTAATCAGTCTTCTTCATGGTGCCTACAGGACAAATGAACAGAAATACTGGATATTCCATCCAAATATAGGAAAAAAATATTATTTTTCTCTGTGCAGATGATCAAAAGTAGGAACAGGTTAAACAGAGAAAGTTAAGAGTCTCCATCTGTGCAGATATTCAAAATCCACCTGACCGTGCCCAGAGCCCATGCTCTCACTGACCCTGCTTTGGGCAGGTATTTGCAGTAAGTGATCTCCAGAAGGTCATCTCTGCCCACCTCAACTACTCCATGATTAAAAGGCCAGGGCTTACCATGCATTTTTTAAAACCTCACAGAAATTTCCTAGGTGAAAAAAATCAATAGATTTATTGTAGCTCTGATATTTGATGATCTTTACCCTTACCAGGTTCTCAAATTCATAATGAGAGACAAAACCAGCACATTAATATCCTTTTCTAAGAGATAATACCATCTACTAAAAGAACAGATTTATCAAATACTGTTTGTAGATAGCAGCTGTGTTCAGTGAAAAGACACACAAAATCTGGATATAGTCAATGAATTTTGCTGATGATACATAAATAGATGTATTTTTTTTCCTTTTTAATATTAAGCCTGGAAAAAAATCCACATTAATTCATTCTTCCTTTGTCAGAGAACTCATGAGCTGTCTTGAGGGAATTGCTCAGAGATCTCCTCTGATCTGCGCAGAGACACCGGATGGAAAGTTTCTTCTTCATTCCCAAAAGGCAAGAAAGGATGGGTGAGAGATAGACTGAAAGACAAGGTGCCAAAATCCCACAAAATTTGCTATCACAAGAACAGGAGATAACGGAACAGTCTGAAACCTGACACCCTACTGTGTCAGCTTGGATGGGATGTGTTACAGACTCAGCTTGCAGAAAGCTGTGCGTTCTGCTATTTTAAAACACCGCAACAGTAGCAGCAAGGCTAATTTGTTACATTTACATAAGGCATCCAAAGAGTGCAATGGTGTTGGGAAAATGATTGTATTAGTCTAGAGTACTTGTAAAACAATGGTTGTTTGGAGCAGTCACCATGCTCTCTGCAAGACCATACATGTTCCCTGGCAAAAGCAGACATAAGATGCCTTGGGGAGCTTGACCTCGGGCAGCACCTGTTTGCATCAGATGGAGTCAAGATCTGCAAATTCAACAGCTTGTTTTGCTCTATATTTGCAAAATAATCTAAGGTCCCCAGACAAATCTGCTGTACCTACATAAACTGAGCATCAGTGTGAGAATATTCAATGAAGTGTTGAGGTTTGACCCTGACAGTCTCCTTTCTACTCTGACATTAGTGCCAAGAGAATGAAGAGCTATCTTAACAGGACAGCTGGAGATTTCTTTGATGTAGGGAGGGCTATGCCACCCACAGTCATTGGGAGCATTGCAAGGTGGGGTCAGAAGAAAGGCTCTGGCCAGGGGCAGAGCGAGCTGTGCTTGTAGAGCACAGCAGACTCAGAAGGATCTCTCCCATTCAGCAGACTTTAAAAGATTTCTTAACTTCCCTATGTATTTTAGGGATCACCTTAATTTGAAGCAAAGATCTCAGGGAAAGTCAGCATGAAGCCCACCTTTTATCTTTTCTGACCATGCCCTTAATACAGCAAGGAGAGATCCCTATCATCCAGTCATAGGAGCTTCCTGTGCAGGTACGGTGCAAGATAAATGATGGACAATACTAACTCTATTGTTAGAAAGCCTAGAGTACCCCAGATGTTTGAAGAGGTCATTTACATCATTTGATGAGATGTTCAGATGAAGTAATATTTTTGTCTTATTTTATAAAGGTAGAACAGAACAAATCCTTCATGATTGTTTTGTAACAAAATGTGCTTGCACCTTAGCCACAAAAAACGCTGCAAACAGCTAGTGGCACAACTCCCCTCCTCAAAACTTTTTTATCTCTGCTAAACTTTAAGACAGAAGCTCAGCTCTTTCTTTTTCAGCAAATGAATTCCATAAGTCTATTGGGTAAAGCAGTTCAACCAAAGTCTATTGGGTAAAGCAGTTCAACCAAAGTGACGTAATATGCAGGATGTTTGCAGGCATAGGTTTAATATGACTACATTGTTCCATATTTATAAATGTGTCACTTTTTACTGGCACAGCTTCACACATTTTTTATGAGAGCTGCTCTTTTCTTGGCAAAGCAACATATTCATTACACCAACATCAAGATTTCAATGAATAGAACCATCTTTGCATGACTCAGAGGTCTTACTCAGAGGTAGGGCAGATCACAGAGATAAAGCAAGGAAAAACATTCCTGAAATACAGGAAACTAACTGGGAAAGACATGGGTTTAGGAGGGAATGAGGAATGTATATATTCTGTGGTGTATTGTCTTATTTTGGAAAGAATCAGAATTCTCTTGTGGGTTTGTCTGATCCCTTCAAACTATTTTGATGTATACTTGTATGCTTAAAATTATTTCTCCTCCCTTTTATTGTGCTGTCATGTTAATGAATTCATGTGTCACTTTTTATTTTCATTACAATTTCTGTAAGGTACATGAAAAACTCAAATGCCTTAGTAATTTGTAAACTACCACAATGTGCCTTCTTTGGCCTGACCTTGTCATTGTTGTAGAATTTAATTGGCCAACCATTCCACTTCTTTTCTTTTTCGCAGCCTTATTATAGTGGAAAATGAAAAGAGACTTTGCATTGACCAGTCAATCAAAAATACACACCATTTAGAGATGAAAATAACAACCTCTCAATTAATTTAATAGAATTAACACTAATTATGATAAAAGTCTCCTGAGATAAAGATTGAGATCAGCACTAATGAGCAGACATTTAGCCATTCCTCTTACAAAGCCTGTAATAAAATTAGGAATGGGAACAGTTTAATTCAAGCACAAAATTTGAGTTCCAAAATTTCTACCTCAGACTAATAGATATTTAAGAGACCTCAATTTTTCATTCTATAAAGAGTCAGAATACATCTCATTTTGCCTGTTCTGTTGGCTGAAATATAGATCTGTCTGTAATTTCAAAAAATGTCTTTTCCAAGATACTTGACATTTTCACATTTTGGACCACCTGTCTGATGGGAAGCATAATCATTTCACTATTATGCTCTTATTTCTAGCAATAGCTTTACTTTTTCTCACACAGTTTCTATCTTCAGATGGAGTAATTTTAAACTTGATAAGGAAAGGGAAGTGTTCTATTTTTTTAACCAGTGACCATAGGGTTTGCAACAAGATACTCTGTGCTCTATCACAACAGTAACAATAATTTAAAAGAAATAAAATAAGCAGTAGACATGACAGAAACTGGTGCTCCAGAACTCGCCATAAATCAGTGAGGTCTGGGGAGAAGGAAGCCACTGGGGAAGGCTGCTTTACTATTACTATGGGAAAATCAGACTCTAGTCATTTAGTACTTGATTTAAGGTAACACAGGCTTCAGAATGAAAAACTGTTAAACACAGAAGCTTTTCATTTCTGTGAAAACAAGCATTGTTATCACAGAATCAGTGGTTACCACAAAAAGTATAGCCAGCTATAGTTATGAATATTTGTTGGTCCACTATCCAGGGCAAATATTTAAGATGATATATTCTGGCTCACTGTATAAAGATTGCATCTCTAATTTAAAACTAATAGTTAAAAACTATTAAACATTACTTTCATTTAGTTAATTTTTTTTCCTAGTAATTTTAATGGAGACAGCTTTCTCTCCTGACTTGTAAAAAACTTAATCCAGATATCTTTCCAAGAATATCTTTCCAAGATATTCACCTGCACTTCACCTTCTTCTCTCTGCTCTTCACAGGCTATCTCTGCAAAAACCCACAAGCAAGAAAGAGAAAATGGATGCAGTTTTGAAAGAAGCCAGCTGACCATGCTGATTGCCTCATGGACACCAGATTAGAGGGCCCAAGATAGGGAAACACTGATCAGGTAGAAATTACCTTTCTTTCCCCTTCTTTTTTATTTCTGGTCAAAGAGCACCGATTTAAAATGCAAGCGTGGCCTTTGGAAATAAGGACCTAAACCTTTCTGTCATATACTACAGTAGTTCAGGATTATTAGGCTGCACATTATTCTCTTTCTCTCTTGAACAAATCAATTTACTGCTTGACAAATAAGCACATAATGCAAAATGCCAACTTACAGATTGGTATCATTAAAGAGAGAGCATGGTTTTTTTGGCAAAGGACCATATTTTGCCCACATTGCAGATCTCTGGGTGGAAAGCTTTGTTTATATGGGATATGTGACCCATTGCATCTGGTACACTGTAAAGAAAACACAGATATGGTCAAATAGGACTAAAAGTTTAAGTATTTGGATTGTCATGCCCATACCAACAACAAAACTGCCTGATTCTTCACAGACCTGTCAGAATTGGGAATTAATTTGTTATAGTTGATATATAACAAAAAAAAAAAAAGAAAAAAGAAAAGAATTACATAGAAGGGCTTTTAATATCTTGAAATGCAAAAGTCTCCAGTGGTCTATATCTAAAAGTTTAAATAATTATCCAATTTTCATGCTGAGGCCACATACAAAAATTAAAATCTTACTGATTAAACTTATTAAGGTTGCATTCCAGTAATCTAACAATAATTTAATAGGAAGATAGGGGAAAATCTGCCTTTAATATAGAGGTTCTGTAGCAGTTTTGAAGATTGTAATCAAAATCTGGGAGGAAGGGGATTAAGTTAAGCTGTGTCTCAAGTGTTGTCTCTTCTGTTGTATTGGTCTAGTATGGTTCTAATATAGAAAATGCGGTCTCCATTTAAATTATTCATGCTTTTTTTCATTAGTCAATTTAAAAACTTGGTAAAATTTTTATGAAAGCCAGAGCCCTACAATAACTTTGGCTCTGCATTCCAAGGTAACAACCTTTTCCTCACCATTCCTTTTCTCAATAAAAGCAAATTTTAAAATTTACATCTTTCAGGAGTGATGAGGCCCTCTAAACAAATATAAATATGCATAGCTCTGTTCCAGGTTGGACGTCTGTCACTCAAATCACTGTCATGCCACAAGCTACCCCGATACAATCAGAAGGGAAAACAGAGATAGCTGGGTGGGTTTACAGGATGATGTCTGCATGAATGACAGATGTTTGTGTTCTAGTAATATTATTGCTTCTAATAGCTTTCATTTTTATGTTTAAAGTGTTGCAAATTTTCCTCCACACCTCAAAAAAAAAAAANAATGGTTCAAAATTTCCCCCCACACACAAAAAAAAAAAAAAAAAAAAAAAAAAGGAAAAAGAAAAGAACAGAGAAATATTATAAATTCATTCCTCTCCTCCCCCCATATAAAAGCATTTTTTTCAATAGAAAGTAATTTGGGCAGCTGGTGAACTGTGGAGCTCACCAATCTATGAGTTCTCAAACACACACAAGCTGTGTCTTCATGGTTCAAGGAAGAACAGACATTATGCCCGAAAGGATTATCAATCACCAGCTGCACAATATCATCTGTTGTAAATTGGGAGCCTGATTAATAACAGGGATTCAAACATGGTCCCTGAAATTGTGATCTTTATTGACTAGCTGGACTGGTGACTTTCTCTTTTCATGTTGTTTGCGCTCAATTTTTGCTGCTTTCAGTTACTGATACTGTATATTATTATTTCTGTTATGATTGTTTTCCTCATTATATAAAGTCAATAGTGAAGTGTCAGGTGAAGCAGGTAAATTTTTTGTCAATTGTGTATGAGACTTTTTGCCCTGCTTTTGATTTTCTTTCTCATTCATCAGTGATTGTACTGCACCTCTGTTTTCTACTCTTTTCATTGTGTGAATATCTAGAAAACAAGGGGAATACCTGACCCCATTGGTTAAAACAGACTTTGAACCTGTTCATCTTTTCAGAATTCCATATTTTTCCCAAAGTATTGAATCAATATTTTGGAGGCAGTTTGCTTTTAAAAAAAGAACAGTTTCAGAAAGTTTGATTTTCTATTAGCACACCCACATTAACTATTTTAAACATGACTCCAGGTTTGAACTTCATATATTTTTCAAGTGATAAAGTCAACCTACTGCTGAAGAAAGGGACTTTGATTTTCTAACCCTCAGCCACCCATTACATTTTAGGAGCTCTATGAAAAGGTTTGTGTTCAACTTAAACCGTTTTGGGATTTTGTTGTTTTTAACTCTTTAAATTCTGTTTTTAACTCCTTCATTTTCATCCTATTTCCTTAGTCTAGTCTGAGGAGTGTACCACCAAATTTTTCTCTTGACTGGCATGGATGAAACTCGAGCTTGTGTCCACAGTATTCCCAGCAAAAGTCTTCCACAGAACTGGCAGAACTGACCCTTTGCTCCTGAGATAATACATTCAAAGTGTTTAACCTGCCAAAGCAGTCACACACTCTGCAGAACCTCCAGTAATTACTGACAACAGTAGGTCCATTCTGTAGGTAAAGTTTACGCTCCAGATCAGCTTCACAATAGACCAATTGCAGAAGTTTCATTTTTTCATGTGCTTCCTATCTTAATAATTGGCTGTAATTTGGGACTTTAACATGACACCATAGTCGCTACCACTTTTTTTTTCGATTAATAACTATGTCAGCCAAATTATCCTGTGCAAAAAAACTGCAACCCAACCCCAACTCTCAAGCAAAAAACTCCCCAACTAAACCTTAGCATGATAAGAAATAAATTAATATTGACACATTCAGTACATTTTGGCAAACTGACCTTGTGAAGGACAATCAGCTCTAGACCCTTGAAAACTTTTAAAGCTTATGACCTTGAGACAAGTTGTGTACCCCAAGAAATAAAGCAGATCATGGAGAAGAAGCCAAAAGCCCATGCCATTTTTTGCGGGAAGATTAATGATGACTGCCCACGAATGGCTTTTACGAACATAAAATTGAACTAGCATAGATCATCTTTGTTATGTTCAATTGCTACATATTTTTTTTACTTGTAAGAACTGAAAATCTCAAACCTCATTACAATTATTTGCAAAGGAGATCTTAGTTTTTTTAGTTAAGGAAGTTATTTTATTCCTTGGGTGTTCTGAAAGTAGAGACTGCTGGGAAGTGATGTTCTCACAATTGAGAGTATGACACAATAACCTCAGTTTTGCAAGGGTTTTTGCTTTCTGCATGGTCTGTGGTGCTGCAAGGTGGGAGTAGCTGGGGTCTGCACAGGGCACCAGCATAACAAGCTGCTCTACCCAACCTATGTGGCTGGATCGCCCCCGGCACACTCGTCCTGATGCTCCATTCTGGCATCCCCTTTCTGCCTTACCGCAACACATCCCAAAAGATCCAAGGTTAGCATTATGGCGAATTAACTTTGATCATAAGTTCTTTTCTTCATCAAAGTAGAAAAAAACCCCACCTAAATCTGTTTGATGTCTCTGTTTCCATCCTCCTTTAAACTAATCACAACAAACTCATCACACCAAAGTTTTAGAAACATGTCTCTGCGCTAACATACTTGTCAGTTTTCAGATGATGATTTATAGCTGAGTGTTAAACCTTTTATAAAACCATGGTTAGAAGACAAATATTGATGCTCCACTAATTACAGTGGAAAGAATTTCACAAGAAGGTCATTGTAAATGGACCCATGGTACAACATTGCATAATGAAATCCTGTAACTATGAAATACTGTTAAGGGACCTCTGTTTGCTGGGGAGTCCTCTGTGGGCAGACTCTCCCAGTACCTCAAGCTTCTCTGTAAGTAGTGAAATAAAGAGGACAGAATTCCAAATGCTGTCTCATGAATTTGTGTAGTCTACTGGGAGGACACAGAGGAACCCCAGGCAAACTCCAGTGACTCTCAAAATATGCAGCAGAGAAGCTTGCTCTTTCAAAAATTCAGCTCCGTTTTCTGGAGACTAAAGAGAGGATGTCTGCCTTGAAAGAACACTTTCTTGAGCAGCAACAAACCATTTTCACTGGTTAAATGGAATGAAATGCAGACCAGGACTCTTTAGGAGGATTTTTCTGCAGACTGGAATTGCTAAAGACACATTCTCAAGAGTGGTTCTTAAGAAGAGGTGAGGCCTAGAAGCACAAATGCTAAGAAGCCTCTATAAGGGAGCAGGGACATTTCCACAAAAATATAATTTGCTGGAAACTATTCTCAGATGTGCAGTATTTTGAGCAAAGATCTAAACTTCATGATGAAACCCGTAGCATTGGTGATTTGGGATATGATTAGTGTCTCATTGAAGTCAGCAGGAGATTTCTTCTGCACACAACAGTCTTTCCATTGCACCCTAGTGGGATGGAAAATTCAGAGTATAATTTGTAGCCTAAGGTATGCAGTCAGGGGAGAAAAAACATTGCATGCAACAAATCAACCCGCAACCACGCCAGCTGCCATCGACAAAAAAAAAAGATACAGCCAGAGTGACAGCAGGCGGAATATCAGCCATCTCTGGACAGATGAGCAAGTGGGCAACATCCAGGCAGAGCTACTGCCAACGGCAGCCCAAGGAGCACCAGCCAACAGCACAGACCGCCAGAAGCAGAGCAGCAGAGGTGTGGGTACATGAACAAACTGATGCACTTCAGTGCAAGCAGCCACACAACAACTAGCATGACAAATCAAGGCAGTCGGGGACTATTCTGGCAAGATAAAGGTTGAAGGTGAGTGGATCTGTCCTGCTTCAAGTGGCATCCCAGGTAGTACACTCAAGGCCCATTTTAAGTCTATTAGAGTGTCTGTACAAAGCCATGTCTTCCACCCCTTTCTGAAGTGTGAAGTTTCTTTCTGTGGCACTGCACAGAAGTCTCCAGCCCTGTATTGCCACTTGGAGACTCACTTTTAACTCAAGGCAGCTCTTTATATGCACTGCTCAAGGGAAAGCAGAGTCCCTGTGGTGACCTGGGAAAGGATTTCTGGAGGCTGCAGGGTGCCTCGGCTGGACATGCTGCAGCAGCAGCTTAGCACAGCTTTCTCACTCTCTAGTATATTCAGGGATGCCTCTCCCTTCCTGTCATTCTTTCAGGAAGCCGTGACCTCCCTGCTGAGCACTTATCTCCTACCAGTCCCACACCACCACCACCTGACAGCACCAGTACTGAATTTAGAGAGGAATAAAAAGCAGAAGGAGCCGTATTTGTTGCACTGAAAGAAATTCACTGCAATGTAGACAATACCAGCAGCATTAAGAAATACCTACGGGGACATTTACATCTGGCTACAAGCTTCACTTAGAGTGACAGGCTTAAATGGGACTGAAGCAACACCCCACCTGAGCATTCAGGACTTTTCTGGAGCACACATGGGCAGCTTTCATTTCCATTGTTATTTGTGCCATGTGGGGAGATATCATGGCCCACATTTCTGTGCAGATCTAATTTATTTAAGACCTGCAGTAGGAAATAGTCGGTTTGGCAATTCTAATATGCAGCTCCCCACAGTCCATACGATTCACTTTTTTCTAACTGGCTGGTGTTGCCCTCCTGCTGTATTAGCCTGATACTGCCCTCCTGCTGCTCTGTCCACCTGCTCTGAATTTATTTCCAAAATGTGTCGCCACTGTAGGATCTTCTCCCCGAAGGTGAACAAGTTAATAGGTTTGCTCGTCTTGATGTAGTCATAGATTCCTTCTGCACTAGGCTTTGACTACTGATTATGCATTTTTTCATCTTCTATTTCTAAGCTGAAGATAAAAGTCTCCCAGGCAAAGGAAGATACCTTAATGTAAGACACTTTAATCCAAACCCTGAAATGGGCACATATGAACATAAGTCATTGTGCGGTTACCAGCTATGTTATAGTTCTTGTTTCTTTTCAAAACAAGAAGCAATGGAAAAATATGCAATGTAATGTTTTGAAGTAGATCCAAAAGTAGGCTAACATTTAGAACTCTTGAAATTATTTCCCCTTTTCCCCTTCTGGAGAAGACCTGTAAATGTAACAGAGAATGATAACGTCCCTACAAAATATTTAAGCTATGAAAGAGAATAATACTCCTACTACAGAATTCCACTCAATGGTTTAAGCAATTTGTAGACAGAATTACAACTTTATTAAACATTGCACATGAATTTTTATTCATTTCGGCTTTGGTGAATTGTATGCCACTCTTCAATATGAGACTGTAAGAGCTCCTACTGTGCAAATAGTCACATATTACAGAAGTAAATTTGTTGGTACCTTCTCTTTTGTTCTTCTCACCTAAGTTATTATATAGCATTTTGCAAACAGTTATGGATTTGCTGAGAAAACAATTCCTTATCATGTAAAAATGATGATCTTTCCTTGTAACATGTCTGTGTGCACACAGATAATGGAGGGAAAGTTTCTTACTTTCGAATGTATTTGAATACACTCTTACTGGAAAATTAAGAATTTCTGGAGAGAATTTGGCAGAACAGATGTATGCTTTCCCCAAATGAGAAACATGCATCTGTTTCCTAGAAATCTAAACAACAACAGCAAAGCAGTCATACAAACAAGTTGTGTGGGGTTTTTTTTTTTTCCTACAGATGGTTCTTATTTTTATACAAAGAAATAAGGGGGGAAAAGCCACAATGGAAGTTTCTAAATGAAGCAATGAAGTGCATTCTTATCAATGAAATTTAAATGGTCTCCAGGATGAAATGTTTTATACAAATCTGCCCAATTGTACCTGAAAACCGTACAAAAGCCTTCCTTATTAAAATGCTGCCTTTCAGCTTCCCTGCTTCCATTTAGTCACAGTCTGATCTCCCTATCAATTCATTTTTTCCATTTCTGTTACCTGTAGATCATTTTGTCTTGCTCCTACAATGTGGATTTAGAGTTTGCAGTCAGGAACTGATATGATCCAGTGCAAACGCTTTTGATTAGATATTCCTGTTCCATGCTCGGAGCTGACAAGAAGGATATGCTTCTTAATGTCATGAACAGCATTTCTCCCCATCCTCATAATTGTACTTTACAGCCACTAAAGAGTGCATTGATAGAAGAGTTACCCAGACTATCAAAAATCCCCAATCCAGAATGGCAAAATATCTTTTTGTAATTAAGTATTAGTATTAATTTCCTAATCCTTAAATTTTTCAATTGTCGATTTGAGAGATGGGTCTCTAATTAAATTTCACTTTGGTTACTGTAATGAAAACAATATCATCTAGAAGTCCAGCTGCAGTCAGCCTGTGTGGATAGCAGTGATAAAGCTGGGTAATTGCAGGATTAATAACTGTCCTTTTATTGTGTCTGAAAGCAATGTAACAATATATAGACTTTCTGAGTAACTTTAAAACATAGCCACATTGCACAATATTGCTACCCTGATCACTTTTTCCGTTCACTTTTTTTTTTTTTTTTAAACATGGGAACAATTGGACTGCAAAGGTATGATTGTTCCTAGGTCATATTCTCCTCTAGGGTTTCAAAAAAGCAAGCAATGCTGCTCAGGCAGTTCCAGTAGTTCTGTGACAAAGTAGAACAACTTTCAATAACTGCTGTTATTCCTCTTCATTTACAGTGCAGGCCACAGGGTAACTGTTTAATGTGGTAGCCAGTTCCCTGAACCTCTTGTACATTTGCTGAAACATGAAGCATTTTCTTAACACTTTGAGTTCCTTGAATGAGTGCGGGATTTCAAAGTTTAAGAAAAAATAACAATCGAGGGACTAATGCTCTGCTGAATAATCTAGCTTTGGAGACAGAGCCTCTGTACAGTAGCATCTGTCCTTTGTGGCTGGGACACTTCACCCTCAATTAGAAAAAGGTACCTTTTAACAGATGTGTTCCCCTTTATGGCTCATAGTGATGCCGAGAAAGTGGAAGTGGGAGCCAGGCAGCCAGCATGCTCCGTTAGGCCGCTGTGGATCTTAATTAATGTGCAGAACAGCAGCAGGCCTGGACAGTTTGTCCGTGTTGTCTGGGAACAGCGTGAATGCAAGTGAAGCTTGAACCTAATCTAATGGGTAGGGAAGTTGCATGAAAAGAGCTGATGAAAATCCCTATGTAAAACAATCTTCTGTTAAACAGGCAGCTTGTGGAAGAGGTTGCAAAAATTGCCCAGGCTGCTGCGGAACCCCCTTGCACCGCCATGGGGCCTTTGGGAAATTGGGCACTGACTGCAGAACATCCTGCCTCTGCACGCAACCCAGCTCCCTACCCCACCTTCTCCTGGGCACCATTCCCACAAAAGATTTATTTTCATAACCCCTGCAGAAAACATTACTTTCATTCCCACCTTCCTCAGGAAATCATAGCTCTTTTCTCTTTCCTGGATGGGCTTTTCAGTGGCTATGACACGTATGTTGCCCAACACAAAAAATGTCATCATAATATTTACTCAAATGCATTTTTCTACCAATCCACCCAGAACTCCTTTGGGTGAGTCAGCATTAGGATCTGGCTTAACCACCCTGATTAAAAAAAGACCAAATGAAAAGCCCAACAGAAACTACCTAAGTAGTAGTATTTTGGTAGGACAGACTCAGTTTGCATCAATGTAGCAAATTCATTAATCCCCAGGAATTCTAAAAAGAATGTTCTGTAGAACTATAAATATACTTAAAAATCACTGTTTGGCATTTGTTGAACTCATTCACCCTTCCACACCATCACTAATCTCCTTCTCATTTCCCTGTGCAACCATTCCCTGCATTAGGAGACTTTATATATCCTTCTCACAGAATTTTAAGGTCAGTCACAGAAGTTAACACCATTGCTTTTCATTTAACCTTCAAGCTGTATTTTTACTCTTACTTTTCTTCATGACCACTTTAGTGTACATATTCCCAACATGAATATATACCTAACTCTGACCAGATCCAGAAATATGCCTCCCATTCATTATCGTGAGTTTAACTCACTACAGATTTTCATCTCTTTAGGACATGATTTCTTTGACGTTTTTGATTGGCAATTGAATATTTCAAAAGTATCGGCCAACATAAGAACCTCTGGGCCTTTACATATTATACAATTTTAGATGTGGAGAAGCATAGCCTTTTCTTCCATATGCATTAGCCCTGTGCATTTACGGTAGTCTAAATTGAGTTCAAACAGACTGATTTCTTTGAAGGTGGATGTTTGCTAAATCCTGAAGAGAATTAATTTCAGCATTCAGAGAACAAGCTGAGTACTAGTATTATGACTGTTCAATGTGGCTTTTTGCATTTGTTTAAAAAAAGCAAAGCTCTTAGATACAAAACTCTGAAAGACATGCCATGAGGAATGGCTTAAGGCAACGTTTAAAATAATTTTTCCATTTTACAAGTTTTGTATTTTCTTGGGGAAAAAAAAGCACATCTGAATTTTAGTAAACCACTCTCTCCTTCATTACACAAAATCAAAAATGCCAATTATTTTCTTTGTTTCTTTGGAAGTTCCAAGGCATCGCTCCTCTTCTGAATGTAAAGAGAGATACTGGAAGACCACATGTCATTGAGTGAAACATTTTAATTGTTGAGTATATTACTGGTTGGCAAGTGTAAGAGAGAGAAGTGTGTTTGTGTGCAAGCCCATACACGCAAGTCATAAAGGGAAAGAGGAGTGGTTTCTGTTCTCAAGTAACACAAAATCCAAAGGCTTTAGTGAGAGATGTTACTTGGAAAACACTGCTTAGTCTGAAATCTCCTGAAAAAATATAGTGGTATTTCTTTTCTAGAGTTTGTGTATCTCCATCACTCAGAACAGAGCTCATCATCATGCCATGGGAATAACAGAAAGGGAGTCTTCTGTTGCAGAATGGAAGTGCCTGCTTTGTGAGAACACTGAAAGTTTAACTAATTTCTACTGATAATCTCTGTCCTGATATCATACACTGTTGTTCCGTCCCACATCCATCTGCAGTGAAATAGGATTAGAGAAAAGAATCAGAAAACACATGCAAGCACCAAGGCCTAAAACTGTTGCCTAGTTATGGAAGATTTTGCCATGCTTATTAATCTTTAAACCCTCAAGTAGTTTTTTTTATTTTTCCCCTTTAAATACTCCCAAGTCAGTCTAGCTGCTCAGCAGCAAGGTTGTGTGCTAGCAGAAAAAGCTCATCTAAAACTCTTTTGTAATCCAAACACAAACTCACTCATGCTGCAGCACACTGCATTTCTGTAGTTTTATTTTTTAAAGCTGAAGCTCGGAAATACCGTATATGACTTGCATGGATTAGAAAAGTACTGCAGCATCTCAGCTTCTCTAGGCAGTGAGAGGAGCATCTTTTCTCCACTCCTGTAAGAGTGACATGATAGCTTGCTTATGTGTCTTACCTTAGTGATCCAGCTGTGAGATTCATAAAGCAATCATTGAACCTCTCGCTTCTTTCTTTAGGAGTGTCACAATGTGCAACTTCCTTTGTGTTGCCCATATGCCAGTAGTCTTTTTAAAAGCCACTCTTGCTCTGCTGCTGATCATTGCAACAGACAGGAAGGTGATTTCAGGAGAGCTGCTCTGATTCCCACTGCTTTCAGTGAAAGACGAAACATCTTTCTCCTCTCTGAAAGAAGTACTTGGCAGCAGCAACAGACAAGTTCTTAAACTGCTATCTGTGCTTCTTGGAACTGATACTAGTGCTGATCACATTTTCCCAATTAAAAACTGACAGAGTGAAACAGTCTAACATTTTGCTGTGAAAGTATTTGGTAAAAAGGATATTAGATGAGGAAATAATAATAAACAGTGAGTACAATATCTCCAGCAAGTCTATCAGAATTGCATCATTTGCTTTTAGCTGGTGCAGGATTTTTTCTTTGCTCTGTGTTCAGCATCATACACAATAAAGGACATGAGTGCTCCAGATCCTTGTTTCCATAGCCACTATTGAGAGTGGGAGTTGTGCATATGTCCTTGACAAGACTTGAAATTTAGAATAGTTTCACTTGTTAACATTATTTTCTCAAGTTATTACATGGACACTAATTAATATTCCAGATACTTAAGCAATCCTGGTCCATCCCACTGCAAGGAAGTCTGTCTCCAAATTACCAGATGAACTGAATACTCTTCAGTTTTTCCTGTTCAGCATCATTACAAAATAACACTGAATACTGTTCCTAAATGTTCCTGTATCACTATCTCTCTCTCTCTCAACCATCATGCACAGAAGAATCTACAGTTGTTAAGTCCTTTTGTGCCCAAAGGGGAAGGAGTAGGATTTCAGGATACATTAATACCTCCACAAGGAAAATGTGTTACATGGACTCACTCAGCCTCACCCCAATGGAGGAGCTCTTAACAAGCATCACTCAGTGGTGTTAAGTAGGTGAACAAAGTAAAAGGGACTATGACTGCTCCACTTGAGTCAGATGGATCTATGCACATCCAGATGCCTCTGTGACAATGGCTGTAACAAAGATTCACTCCAGACAAGGGCTACATATCCATATCTGCAAGGCCCCTTTGACTGCAATAACATGTACCTGGCACGAAGCATCATAAACCGAAGAAATAAACACCAGGGGAAAGAAGAAAAGCACAGCCACAAGCATCCCAGATATTCAGAGGTTAGTATGAATTTACAGGGCAGGACAGCAAGTGAGAAGGGAGATTGTGACCACCCCATATGTCAAAGGCATCTGTGAGAAGGGGTGGGGCAGAGGGTAGTGGTGCCTCAATAACTGGTGTCACCATTATAGGGGAAGTACTTAGGAAGAGGAAAACCAGTGCCAAAAGGACAAGTAGCACTGACTCTCCTGTGACTACATCAGTTAACAGCTCAGAAGCCAAACCTCTTCACGCCGTACCCCTCTTCTTGGAGGTGCATGAGGCTACAGCCCAGATCAAAGAAGTGAATACATTGCAGAAGTGAATTTTGAAATGTGGAAGGCCCGGAGAGAATTAATAATAAATAAAGTATACCTCAGACGAAAAACTTTGAGTTTCTCCTCTGAGTTACAGGCAGATGTCTGAAGTCAGTAGAAGAAGTCTGTTTATAACTGTGAGCAGAAAGCAGCCCTGTGTGCCCAGGCATTATCAGTCTCTCATTCAAGAACACAATATCTGCTTGATAATGCACACACTGTTTTGTTGTTCGTTGTCAGTGCACCTCCCAAAACAAGTTGTCCCTCTGCGTTTTTATAATCATGGGAATATTCCTGATGGCCCCGTTAGACGGGTTTTATTCTGGCTCCAGACATCTCTGGAAAATAACCTATTGAATCACATCGGAAACCAGGGCAGAGTTGACTTCCTGGTGGACTCCAAACAATCCAAAGGTTCTCCTTGGAAAGCACAGCCTGTGCTCTGCTGTTTGTGCAATGCCACACTGCCCTGCAGCTGGCGTAATCGGCTCCATCTCAGCAACTCCACCCCCACCAAAACGGGTGAGAAAATAATGATCTATTGTTCCAGGGGTTTATGGAAGAACTTTTTTTTTTAATTTATTTTAGACACTTCTTTTAAGAGATGGCAGTGACCTGCTTGCTGAAATCCTTCCTTATTTCTGTGTTTACCTCCTGTTAGCTAGAATGCCAAATCACTGCTGTGATTACCTGGCAAGCAAATGTAGAAAAAAATATCTATTTGGGACAGTTTTTTACTACTCTGAGGCATCTCCTTGATGTTACATACAAAACAAATAAAAGCAAACACAAAACAAAAAACAAGGAACAAAATCTCTCCTTTACCTATTATCATATGAAGAAAAAACATTTTCAACTATAAGGCAGTGCCAAATGGTTCAGCAGATTTCAGAGACTTCGAGACACTG
Source organism: Dicrurus megarhynchus (assembly GCA_013399195.1). Taxonomy (NCBI): domain Eukaryota; kingdom Metazoa; phylum Chordata; class Aves; order Passeriformes; family Dicruridae; genus Dicrurus; species Dicrurus megarhynchus. The sequence continues at coordinate 2,247,044 of VXAD01047012.1, read as the reverse complement.
ACAGACTGCAGCTCCTGCTGTTTACCAGAGGGATTTAAGAGGTTCTCTCTCTTAAAATAACCATGTTTTTCTCTTCCTGAGGGTCAAAACTTGCCACTTTTACACTGTTTTCAGCAGTTTTTTTAACTGTGCCATGCTCTGCCATGTCAAGAGACTCTGAAAAGGCTCTTGAGATTCCTCTGTCTGAAGGTAAATGGGAAGAATTGGTTGCATTCCTGCAAACACTGCCACCTGAAACAGTAAAATGCAGGGGAAAAACCCTTCACACGGAGTATTTCACTGCATAAAAAACCCTTCAGCATATTCTAATGGCAATGTATCAAACTGGATTACATGAGTCATATTTACCTTATATGATGTGACATCGTGACATATGAGAGAGTACCTAAAAAGTCATTATGCCTCAAGAGCTTATAACCCAAAGGGAATTTAAAGGCATATTATTCAGCCACGCCCACCCACACCCTGCTATTATCTGCAACAGCAGGGGACTCACTAGATGATTCAGAGCTTAGAGATTCTTTCCATGTGCACAGGAAACACTGATTAGTTGGAACAGTGACAAAAAAGCCTCTTTACCAGGTAAACAGAATCCAGCAGTGGGATTTTACTTAATGAATATATACAGTTAAGTACTTCGATCTGTGGAGGTGAGAGGTGGAGAAAGCAGCTCATATCCGATTGTTTCTTCATCTGCTGGAAGCTTAATATTATTAGTAGTCTCTTCCTTCAGTAGTCACCACAAATGCCAAATTTTGTGTCATGCCGTATTGCCAAATTAAGAGAAGCAAGATAGGAATAGACATCCTTACTCCATCTGGTTTCTCCATTAGTATTCCTTCCCTCAAATTGGACAGCTCCCTCCTCCCAGTCCCTCACTGGTTGCCATTGTCCCACCCCAGCAAGCTCCTCTCTCACCCCACTCCCTGCATTTGGAGATCCCTGTGGGTCTGGCATGTCTGGCATTCAACCAGTAAAGACCCCGACTGCTGTCGCATCCAACATGATCTGGGTCTTTGTACACAGTGCACTCTGGGGCACAGTTCTACTACAAAGCATATTGGATTTAAATTGTTTATCTATCTAAGCCTCAATTTATGATCTCTACAAATTCCTTTAAAATGAAAGAACCTTTTATTTGTACCATCTTTGTTTGATAAATAGGGGAAGATTGTCAAGGGCACAAAATGCTTCTGGCACCGACTAGTCCTGCTGGAGGCCAAAGGGACTTGGGCATGTAAGTCTTGTTTATGCCTTTGAAAAATCTCTTCCATAATCTCATCAAGACTAAAAAACTACAAAATAAACTCTGAATTCAAATACTGGCATCAAAGAAAAAAGGGTTTATAGGATATGTTTTGGCAGAAGACTTGATTTGACTGCTGGGGCAGCCAGCAGCTCCAGCAGATACTGACTGACCTCATAATGATGTTTAAAAATAAAAAATAAATTATCTGACTATAGGCACGAAAAAGAAAAAAAAAAGGATAAAAGAGACCTGAGGGAAGAAGGCTGCCTCAGAGGACACTGGTGGGATTCAGAGAGAAAAATCCATCATTGGTATTTATTCCGTGCGTTAAGGAAACAAGGCCACTTCATGTTGTCCCAGGTGGTGATGCAAGAAGATGATAAAGGTGTCAGAGGCAGACCATTGCCTGAGGGCAAGAAAACAAGCAAGAGGCTCCTTGGCAAATTCACTCTAACCTTTAAGGGTTAAGGGAATATCAAAATATAGAACTTATTCAGAAAATCATCTAAAGGCAGCTGAGGAGAGCAGACATATGACCATTTATGAGGTAGGGGACTGGTCCTCTGCTGAATAAATCTAGAGCAGCTTCCCTGAAATTTCATTCAAATTAAAGAAAAATAACATTTTCATTAAGGAATTGATGTAATCTTATTTAAAAGCCAAATCAACAAAAGAACACAAAACAACCTCATCCTTATTTTTTCAGAATTTAAATTTTTATTCTACAAGAGAACAGTGTGTGTGGGTGACTAATAACAATCCAGCCATCTGGACTTCTCTCAGACAAACTCATGTTAACTCAAACTACACAGGCAAAAAAATAAAATATATATTGCCTGCCTCAGAGCATTTGTGAAAGTGTTATGGTTTGCAGAACTGTCATGCACTGTCAGCAAGCAGCAAACTTTAGAGCACCTTTAATGTTACACCACAGTGCTGTTGTAGTTGACAATTAAAATAGTTAATGTGCAAGCTGGCCTTTAAGTGTTATACTAATCAAAATAATGGATTGTTTTTGTATGATGACCCCATAGCTATATCAGTCAGTGCTCACTGGACAAAAAGGGGTTTCTTTAATAGTGCCTGGTTGTGGCACTTGTAATCGTGTGTTTCTGTGGTGGTAATGAGGAAGGATGGGACTTTTACCAGGCTCATTGAGGGCTTGAGTGTATAGGGGATCCAGGCAGATATTTTCTGGGTAAGTGTGACTCCCACAGTATCATATTCAACCTCATGGCCTTCCAAACCCAGAGGCAGCATAAGGGATTCGGTCCTTTAGCATTTCCTCATTGCTCCCACAGGCACAAAGTGTTTCCAAACCCTCTTGCTAGTAATATTTCTTGGCTATTTAGAGAAGCAGCCTTCCCCTGTGCCTACCTTTGTGTGGATTTATGGGGCATAAGGAATGATGGGGCTGAACTTCTTGGCCAGTTGTTCAAGGGCAAGTGGGAACTCGTGTTTTTCTCCCACTCACCTGTGCTCTCTCCCACTTATTTGCAGCAGCACAAATTCAGTGCATTCTACTTGCCAAGAAAGAGTAGTACCTAAGAGTTGCAACCAGGGCAGATTGCATTTCAAGTAACTTTCCCCTTCCCCCATTCTCCCTCTGCCTCCAGCTTTTTTTTTATTTTTAATTATTCACATTAAAAATGAAATGCAGTTGTTACATTATGATAATATCAAATTCATTAACGTTAGTCAGAAAAAAATACAGGAGGTAGCCTGCCAAAAGCTAAGCCTTCACTTTTGCATTCATTCAGTAAAGTTCATTGAAATGGGAATTCATCCCTTTAGTCTGGATTAGAATTGAACTCCTGGTGTATTCAAAGAGCTGTACAAGCCATACTGGCTCAGAAGATTCTTGTAGAAAAGCAGTATTCAACATAAATGCTTTATTACAATTTTAGTTCTGTGACCTTATAAAGAAAATTCCTTGTTCAAGCTCAAGAACACCTAACCAGGAACTTTGTAATGTGTATCAGTGGGTGGGCAGGTGTGCTCCAGCTGACAGTGTCTAGCACTACAGACCATAAACTTATTAATAAATATGTTGAAATATATTATTACCATTTAGTACAACTGCACTATATGTACAAAAGCATAGATTGGTTGCTCCTTTTCAATTCCCTTTCCAAGGCAAATCCCATTGTTTCCCTTGCCTGCATCCTGCATCCCATTATAAATCAGAGCAAAGGAGCCTTTTTAGACAAAAATACAATAACCTTCTAAAATTATTTTTTTAATACAAGTCTCTATTTCTAGAGTTTAGGGTTAAATTTTGTGGACTTAAAACAACCAGGCAGGATGTGGCTCCCAATTCCAGTATTTAATTACAGGGATAAACATTTCCATAAATTATTAATTCTTTCCTGGGAACAATTTTTGACCCCATGGACTACAATACCATCATTCTAGTTATTTCATTATATCAGTCTATATTATCACCACATATTATTTCCCTTCCAAAATGTTTATATAAAATTTATAATGTGATGAAAAGATCTTCCCCCTAATTTTTGTATGTAAATGTAAAATCTTGTCCATTTCCTCACAGTATTTGTTCTGTTTAATTGCATTTTAGATGAACATAAAGTAACTACCCCAAAGACATTAGCATGCTTCTGCCAAGACTCTGCAGATTCTGCTGGCACGTGTTGAGAAGCTGCAGCATCTCAGATGTGAGCTGATCTTCACAGATAGCCTGTCCTGAGGGTGGGAGCAGAGCAGTCCTACAGAAGGGCTTTGGGGAGCTTGCCTCCCCTCCTCTCTTCTGATCTGTTTCCAGCATTAGAAAATGTAAAGCCCAGCAATGGCTTGGAGAAAAAGGGGCTTTTTTTGCAATCACCAGTTCCTCTTTCAGCCAAAACAACTTCAAAACATACTGATGACAGAGTCAGACAGAGTTGGTTTGCTAAAGCAACTTTAGGCTCCAAGAGCCAGTAATACTGAGAGCACTGACAGCCATTCAGCTGAAATAAATCTCAGAAAGAGAGAGAATAGAAGAAACACAAGTCTGAATTGATTTTCAAAGGCTTCGTGTTTGCAGCAGTGCTACAAGCCTTCATCTCTCAGAAGCCACCTGTATTTATCCCCCAGTACTTGGTCAGGCTGTCTGTGGGGGAGCAGTGAGTGCCAGCTGTTCCTGGAGTCTGGTTGCAATGAGGGCAGCGAATCCTACATCCTTTAATGATCGTTAGGAAAATCCTTACTTTTTCCATTTGTAAAAGCTTTATGTCATGACATAATTTCAGGAAAATAAGTCAATGGTCCTCATTTAGATATTTACAGAACCTTAAAAAATTCCTGGTTTATACACAAATATATAGGGATTATAAACCTCAGGGAAGGAGGACAGTTAAACCAAAAATCACCTTGCCATGAGCAGATAGATCTTTTGAGGTAGAAGGTGAATTTCTTGGTTAAATAAGACCCCTGCATCTGTCAAAAACCTAAGGAGTTCTCTGTACTTTTGTAGAAGACTAAACACTTGCAGGGCTTTAATAATTGCTGGTAAGAAGAAAGGTCCACGCTTTTGAAGATGGTTTTCTATGTGAAATGCATCTAGTGCTATTTAAATAAGAGATAAATCTTTTTTAGTAAAAGAGAAGAATAAGAAAAGTATTGAGGAGAATTAGAAAAGTATCAAGGAGATTTTCCAGTGGCTTCTTATCCTGAGATGGACATTTCTAGTTCTAGTCAAGAAATTAATTTGATCTGTAGAACCTTTAAAACTAATTTTAATTCTTCAGAACTTGCAATATATTCACTTATTCAAAGTATTAATATATGTTCACTTTTAGCAACATTTGAGATGGTTATCAGCTCCTCTTCTTCAAACTTTCTGGCCTATTTTTTTTTTAACAGTATAAAGGGTTTCAGGCTGGATGTACCAGTCATCTTAGAGGTAGAGGGATAAGAAGTATATTCTATAACGTATACTCTGTAGGACATAGAGTCTGGGTGACCTAAAAAAAGGGCATACTACTATCTTATCTCCTCCAGAGTAATAACCCTCTAAAATTTGATTCAGTCATTCACAGTTAAAAGGGTTAGAGATGTCAAGTGACGTCATTTATGTCAGAGTACCCTCCCCAACACTGAGAAAATCCAAACCAAGCAAAAACTCCAATCACTTAACATGGACTTCACTAATGAACAGCAATGCCAATATCTATCCACTGTGTTATCTGGCAAGAAGGAGATCTTGACTCATGCAGCTCAAAGGCAAGTATTAATAAAGATCTGAATTTCAGGCTCATGGGAAATTTCTGATTTTTCTTCCTGAATCAGGATGAAAAGTTGCTTTCTTTCTTAAAGCATATTTATATTTAAAATGAAAAACAGAAATTCAGAAATTATGTTTTTGGGTTCTTTCCTTTCAGAAAACCAAAATGTCATATTCCAGCATAAAAATGTTAGGAATCAATTAAACTAAGCAAAATGGAGTCATTTCAGTACAAATCTGTGTCACTGAAGTGTTATGCATATCATTAGTACACAAATGGTTTATTGTTCCATTTTCCTTTTCCAGGATGACACACCAAAAACCAATATACAAAAAATGGTAACATTAAAATGTTGCAATTTAACTTATGTAAGATATTGTGGTAGCTCAAACTGACAGCTGCGTCAGCTTGATGAAAACCAAATGTTTCTGGGTTTTGGTTGTTTTGTTTGCCTCAGTTTTGATCTATTGGAATAATTAGTTTGAAACAATGTATCATTTTTTTTCTACTAATAAGCAAAGATTTCTGTAGAATGCCGTTTTACGCAGAGAAATACAGCTCTCCTAAATTACAGAGGAAAATAATTTCAATTAAAAAATACCTGATGACTTTGCATTCACTGCACTTCAGTCCCAATTCTCCTTTCTGCCTCTGACTGTATTTGCCTTGGCATGCTAGCACAAAAATTGGGTCGTTTGGTCCCAATTCTGCATGATATGAAGGCAAAACTGCTAGGTCATACCTGGACTAGTTTCACATCTACATACTGGATTTACATTTGAGATGCTTATTCTCCTGGGGTCATTCCTATATTTCTTTAAACATTTGATGACATTTTGCATCTGTTTCCTAGAGAAGGTTTTTCAGTCTTCTCCCTGCAGAGAGACTCAGCCAGTTCTTACAGGTGTGCAGGCCCTGAAGAGTGAGCCCTGGTGTGTGACACTCAGGCTGCTTAGAATATACTCACTTTCATAGCAGATTAGTTTCCAAGAGGGATTTCAGCTGGGCAGCAGCATCACACGAGGTTTAGACATGCATATGATAAATCAAGTGTGTCTACTTTAACAACCAAATCCTTCACGTCACTCTCATGATATTTTTTCTTACTGTGTTGTTACAGATACCAATATCACACCCTCAGCAGAGCCTGGTTAACATGAAAAGGTAAGTGTCAGATTGCTCAGGTTAAATGGACACATTTTCATCAGTTTGTTTTCATAATGAAAATCCCTCTGCTCTGCACAAAGGTGAATTACTAATAACTACCTACAAAAGTGTGTGGTAAAGTCAGAGTGGACTGAATGTTATCCATGCCCTGAATCTGAGATCCTCAAAACTTGTGACCTAAATGTCAGCTGATGGGTTAGGAAAGTGACTGCTACTGTTTCCAGAGCTGATGGCAGAGTTTCTGATTGCTCAAGAGAGAAGCAAACATAAGGCAGCCAGACAAAATATTTGCTGAATGAAGGACAGAAATGCTAAGCAAGAAATTGCATTTTCTAGCTCAAGACAATCTTTGTAAATGTACAAGGAAAAAATAAAAATTAAAGTGGCCCTATCATTTTGTTCTTTTCTTTTCTGTCATGATGCAGCCTCTCTTTTCTCCTGCAGGTCCCTACTTTCTGTACTCATGGACATGGCCTTTATTGTCTTCCAGTCTGAAGCTCTTTTGACTCCAGAGCTGCCAGGTCATTGTCTATTTACAAATATTTCCCTCTAGACTTTCCTCTAGACCATTTTATTTCACACACACACTATTCTTTATGGTTTTTTCTTTTTTTCCTTGCTGACACTTATAAAACATGAATATGTTCCAAAGCAAAAAAAAAGTGAAAAAGAAGTGGCTAAGAGAAAAACTGCAGTGCACAAACTGGATGAGAAGAGGCTGAGTTTTTTGCAGAGATTGTAGGACTGTAAACTTTGTCCATACAAAGGATCTGAGATAAAGTTTATAAACATCTTGAAAGTTCACAAATAAGAGCTCTTCCTGGGCAGATAAAACTTAGTACAGTGGCTAAATGGTGTCTTGCTATAAAACATAGCCTTCTGTGTCTGAAATGTTTACCTAGAGTTCATTACAGTCAGAGCATAGAAATTAGCAGTTCAACAACTGTCTTAAGTTTGACATAACATGCCCTCAAGAGAAGCTAATTTTTGTCTTAGAAATACTCATTTTTTCATTCTAATTTTAAGTGGTGTCTGGTTAGCTAACTGAGAGATGTCATTCCAGAACTGAAAATTAGACAACATGATATTTTCTGGAGAAGATTTCTCCAGCCAGAGATGTAGCAAAAAGCTCCTAGTTTGACAAGGTGTTTTGAAAAGAAGAGTAGGAACAACTAGGACCATCCAGAGAGTACTCAAAATACCTGCAATGCAATAAACCCAGGAGAGAGATGTCCTGTGGGAGTGAAAATGTAAAGGTGTTGGAATGGCAGATTCATACTGACTTCTGCTTAATATTCTATTAAGCATATGGTTCTGAGTGTCTTATTTTAAAATAGGATTTGGCTCCACAGGTCAGCACGTGTGGAGGAATAGCATACCATAAGCAACTTGGAGGTGAAGATTAACGGCCATAGACTGGTATGAAAGTGATTAAGTCAGAAATTATTTCTCTCTTCTCATGATCTTTTCACTAGATGTAGGAAGTAGGCTGCCAGAAATGTCTGTCCCACAGATCATTTAGAGAACCTATCCATGCACACAGATTCTAAGACAGGAGACACAGCAGGAGCCTTCCCGGGACTTCAAACACAGATTTCTGTTGCAAGACATAATTGCAAGAGTACATACAAAAGAAACCGAACTAAAACCTACAGGATAACCCATCTTAAATTATTGGAAGTATCAATAAATTCCTAGTTGCATATTACACATGTACTGGGTATTAATATCAAGTCGGAGTGGTTTCTCTTATCAGAAAGATTTATTTCTCTCAGAGTTTATTATAACTATTGTCAAAAGAACACTTTACAAGAAACACACATCCTCACTTCATACGGCAAAGGTCTTTTAATTCGGGTTTTTAATTTGCTTTTCTTTATCTTTTCTCTGCACCCCCTCCGACCCTATTTGTTCCCTCCTGAACTGAGCAGCACTGAACAGTGCAGTGAACCTGCACAATCAACACTGACAGCTTGCTGAGGTTAAATAGGACAATTCAAAACCAAGTAGGGGGCATCTGGGAAAGATAGAGGGATGGGAAGTCAATATGTGGAAGCAGCTGTGATGGTCAAGCGCCCTTCAACTCATTCTAAAGCGTGCCTTGCATGACTGTCAATGAAACTGTAGTGTTGGTTTTACAGTCCCTCTCAATGAAGCACAAGCCAGGTTAGTATTTATGGAGCCAATGGTGCAAAAATGTACAGCTGCCATGAATCCAAGCATAAAAATTAAGGTTTTGTTATAATTCTCCACTGAAAATGTGAGATGCTACATATTGCACTATTTACTACATTTTTCACGCCAAGAGTACTAAGCTTCTGTGGTCCTTATAATTTTATGATGTCTAGCAGCACATCAAGACTGGTATAAAAGTGTTCAGTGTGAAGGTTGTTGGACCAAATAGAAAATTATAATATGTGTACATAGAAAGTGCTTTATTCATAGAAAGTGCTTTATTCATCTGGGTGTTGGAGAACCAAATGTACATGCTTTTGTGAAGAATGAAGACAACAATTTAAATTTCTTGTGCTTATTGAAACCTTTTCATGCCTTTTGAGCAGTCACTTAGGGGCTCACACATTTTTAAAAAGGCAATTAATTTGAGAAAATATAGTTCCCTCTTCAGCCACATCCAGACTCCTTATCCCCAGGGACATCAGAGAGTTCTCTCATGCAGCGCTTGACTTCCAGGAGGTATTTCCCTGTAGTTGCTGCCATTTGAAAGACTTTTCCCTGGAGCTTGATTTGGGACTGGTACTTATCCTTCAGGCTGACGTTTCTGTGCTTTCCACTGCTTGCAGTAACAGCCTTGAGGTTTTTGGTTCTGGTCTGACTGCTGCTCCATACCTCCACAGGACGTGGCATCTCAAACACGTCACCCCCCTGAACTCATCCCCAGTCCCAGAGCACCAGCCATCTTTCCTCTTGACAAATAGCACTATTACATGAAAAATGATCATGACAAACTGTCAAGTGATATACACTGAATAACTTCTTCCATCCTACATTACAGCAAAGAGTAAGCCCCTGAGAAATCCATGTTGTCTCTACTTCCCTGCAGTATACCCCATAACCCAGAGCCAGACTTATCTCTTTGGCAGATCTGTATTTACTGGTAGGGATTTAAGTTTTATCTTTTCAGCCTCCTCAGAGGTTGGTGAGACTTATATGGCACACAGCCCACTGGTCTCAGAGCTTTCCAGTTGCTCCCAGTTCTTTGAGACAATGAAGTGGTGCCCAGGTTCCTGTGCTGTCAGGTATGAATAAGAGTCCTGAGGCATTGTGGCTTTGCAGATCAGCAGATCTGCTTTTTTGAGCCTGACCCTTGACCTCTCCTAAAGCAGCTGGACCTTGCAAGTGAGCCTCCTTCCTTGCTGGGAGGAAGCTCTGCTCTGTATGAATCTCTTCTGCACATATTGTCTTTGAGCAAGGTCTTCCACATCACAGAGGGGCTGCAGAGGCCCTTTCTCCCTGAATTTCAGCTACTTATCTATGGAAACTGAGGTGTTAAAAAGAAAAAATTCAGAGGTAAAGAATGAAATTAAAGCCCCTCTCCAGAATTATGCAGACCTAAACCTAGAGCTTTTGACATCCACAGGATAAATGTACCCTCTTTGATGGTGTTTTTCTCTGTCAGACCAAGGAAGGAGCTTCTGATATTTGAACTTTTCTCCACTTCTGCTAGTTTTGTTTTATTTTTCCAGAAGAAAGAGCCATTTCTAAAATAAATTTTCATATTTAGTGGAATAGCCACTTTTGCTGAAAAAAGCATATAATTTAATGCATATTTAAAGATTATTTGGAGGAGAAAATTCAACAAAGGTGCTGCATTTAAAAACCTACCATTCCTCTACAGACATACAGAAAAATCAATTGAACAATTAATGAATAAAATCATTAATTACTTTTGTTAGCAAAAGAGTCAAAGAATCATTTTCATGAGAAAGGTGGCAAGCAGGCACTTGGCAAACCAACGGACAAACATCTACAATCACGTTAACATTGTGATTAAGCTATTAATCCACTGTAAAGTCTAAACATCCTTAATAAACACTTGTATAAGAACTCCAAATGTTAGCTAGTAGTTCATAATGATCTATTTACCCATCCTATTTAGTGGGTTTTTCTCCCCCCTACATTCTAAGTCAGTCTGTTTCCCTTGATTTATTCAAGTTGTTTTCCCCCTTTTTACAGTCTAATAGCAAACTACTCAAAAATATGATAATATCTATTGAATCTCAAAGGCATTGGTTATTTGTGGTCACTCAGCTGTGTGAGGGGAGTCTGTTCTGTGCAGTGAGGCAGGGAGTGAATCTGTACTCTCCCTTCAAGCGCCTTCCCGTGCAATACATAAACATTTGGCCTTAAAACTTGCCTTCCCATGGGATAATGCAAAGAAAGGCATTAGCCCAAAGCGACTTCATGCACAACTGAAACAGATACCCACAGCTTTCTTATTTTGGAGTATTCTCTTGTGTTTGGAAAGAGCACTTCTATTGACTAGGTACACTGAAAAAGTAGAAGAGCGCATTGCAAAAACCATAGGAGGTAGAAGCTTTCATCAAAAGAATATAAAATGGCAGGAGAGATACTCTTGCTGAGCTATTGGACTGTATAATTGTCCAGGGAATTCTGTTCTGAAGCTTGCAGAAGTTTTTCCAGTGAAACAGTTTTTTCACCAGAAAATGATAATTTGATACATTTGAAACTATTCACAGCTGTACATCGATTTCTTGTAAATTCCAGATGGATCATGATTGAGACAACTTGCTGAGCCAGTATTTCCACTTGTTTTAATGTAACAAGAGTTGATAGCAAGTGTTTCAAATTTTCATTTCTTGAAGTTTTGTAAGGAACCTAAACATTAAAATTTCAACATTCCTTCTTTCTGAGGGTGAAAGGAAACTTTTTATTGTATCAGCAGCTCTGGTGGAAGGACTGCTGCCCCCTGCCTCGAGGCCTCCTGGTGCTCCTGCAATCTGCTGGAGGCCAACAGAGAGTTTTCCTCAGCAGCTCTCACCCCTTCTCCAGCGTTTCCAACCATTCACTTTATACCAAATCAGGGGGCAATGTGTGTGGGTGCACACACTGTGAAACACTAATGCCTGGATATTTTTTCATCCTGCCCAAGCTAGAAAGACATACTTGAGCTGTTCTGTTGCTCCAAGTTTGGGAAAAATTCAAAACTTTGAGACTGCAGAATGTTGCAAAAGGTAGTTACTCATCATATACTTATCCACAAGCACTGATAGTGCCCAGTTCCCATAGCCTCTTAAAATAAAAAGTATTATTGACCTTTCTGTAGGACAGATTCTCTAGATTCTTTTTTCTCTCTTTTCCCTCACAGGTTTTCTGGCTTTCAGATTTGGCAAGTAGCTTACTCAAACAAACACTGCATGAATGCTGAGACAACTGCATCTGATTAAATGCTGGATGTTAATTGTAACCCTATTTCATTTCTATTTTTAAACAGCAGAACAGAATAATCTCCATTAAAAGACTGACCTTTGAAAGCCACAATACTGGACTTATCTTGAGATAAAACTTTCTCTGCATCTAGGCCTCTTTGCTGGTACATGACGCTGCTGGCTCTGAGTAACAAAAGTGATTTAAGTTCAAGTAAGGTATGCTAAGAAACATGGGTTAAATCAACTCAGGGTTTGTTAAGCTTCATTGTTCTTTGGCTTCATAGTTTCTGCTTTTTTCTAAAACTGAAATACTGAGCAACTGTCTGCATGCAGAATACCTCCACAGCCTGCCCCAAAACTTCCACAAACATTCTCTCATGAAATTTCGGGCTTTTAGTCTTGCTCCACATCCTTCTGCAGGTTTTGATTTGGTCTATATGGTCTATAACTAATTTATACTTATTATACTTCCACTGTCAGCTTACCTGAGTAGTGTTAAGGAAAATAACATACTGTATCACTGCACAGATCTTGTCAACTAAATGCAGAGAGCACTTCAGTATCTGTATTCAGAGCCATATGGCTGAACTGAAAGTACACAGAAACTCTTAGGAATATGCCATGCTGCCTGTATGTGCCTTTACTCTGGAAATACTTCAATATTGCAATAACATCTGCCAGCTGCAACTCACTGTGCTTCACATCCTTCACATCAAATCAAATGGCATAAGTGTGTGGAGCCAGGACCAGTGTCAGCTATTATGTGTCAGTTTTTCCTAAGGGGACATGCTGACAGACAATCAAAACTTTTCTTTAATATTTCTTATTGTGTTTCTGCTACTGAGACTACCTGTCAGGTAGCAATCATTCTTTGTTTGTGATGAGAAATAAAAACAAAAGGACTTGGATGCCCATCTCAAACGTTTGGACTGAATGAAGTTTGCTTGAGTTTGGGTTAGGCTTTGAGCAGTGGGTTGCTGTGGTGTGGTTGTGGTCTCAGGTTAGTGCTTTTGAGGTATGACAGACACCCTTAACTGAAAATGTAAGACTCCCTTGAAAAGTCTGACTCTTCATACAGACACTGACTCTCCTGATACACCACACTGACTGTGGTGGAAGCATGTCACAGATGGAAATGTTCAGCCTGGATGGGCTGAGCATGCAAAATTTGGATTTTATTTGAACTATCATTGCAGGGCAATGAAATGTGATAACAAATACTTGTCATACCACATTGGTCAAAGTCTCAGCTTCTCTGGTATAACAGCAGAAGAAAAGGCAAACAAGCAAGCAAAACTCACAAGCTCAAATGAACCCTTCCCAAAATGTAAGTGTGGTTGTACCACACTGTGGTACAGAGGACTTAGTGCAGTTGTGTCAGCATTACAGACAGGCTGCCTTTGTCCTGGGCACTGGCTAGGGTAAATTTTATACCATTAAACTGCTAAACTGCACTTGGTGTAGAGAATTGTGGTCACAGTGTAAATTAGGAATCTTGTAGTTTGAGAACCTGAGATCTATCCTCTATGCTTTGACAAAATATAAATTTTCCTGCAGATTCTGCTATGTAAGTCATTCGTTTTTTACCAGATCCGCTAATATTTATATTACTTTAAACTGAAGTATTTTCAAATCAAACTCACAAAGGCATTTGTTCAACATGACCTGCATGATACACAGGATAATTAATCACTTTCTAGTTCCTATAACAAAATCCCCTTTTCTTAGCCACCATTTCATTGTCTGTGCCTCAGACATTTTTTCCTCCTCATTCCCCTACATATCCATTACTTTTTGCCTCTGCTCTGAGTCTCCTCTTCAGTTTTCCAACTTTATCCACTTGGCCAATGTTTTCAACCCAAAAGAATGGCTTCTAGTGATAGTTCCTTTCCATGGACCATACTCTTGATCAACTGTAGCCTTTTCTTTGCTCAGGAATTGCCAGGGAGACAGCTGGGAAGTCCAGACCAGACTGTTTGAAACCACCATACAACAGACCAAAAGAAAGAAAGAAAAGCAGTACAGGTGGGAGAAGCAAACGAGGCTCACACCCCGATTTGGGAATGTAGGTGGGCATATAATGCTTTCGATAAGAACCTGGAAACAATAAAACTAGTGGGTGGGAGGATTAGGCTGGATGAGCAGAAAGAAAGGGCAAAGCCTCAGCTTTGAGGCGGGCATTGCACGGAAATGGAAAGAAGGAAAAATACATCAAAGGGTTCCAGTAAGCAGTAAGAAATTTTAGGATTAAGGTGTGCTGATCCAAACTTCTAAACTATTGGAGGTTCAACCATCACTAATCTTGACCCCTTTCATTTATGAGAAAACATGACCAAATAAAATCAGTTACAGGATTCTAGGATGCGGATATATCAAGTTATATCTCCTGTAACGAGATGCGGTGCAATGGCATGGCCTGCATTTCAGCTGTAGTAGCAGTCAGATTTTTCCTCTGAATGTCACATCTTACTATAATTTACTATCTGGAAGACTCGTAATTAAAAACATATGCTTCACTCTTTATTTCTTTTTTTTTTTGTGCACATAAGGAGTTCCACATTTCTATAAACTTTGCCAATTGTAAACTCATCTCTCTTTCTCCACTAACCTGTGGCCCAACTGCATGTAATAAGAGTAATTTGGAGAATTATATTTGGTTACACTCTATTGCTGTAATTTGCTTCTTTCCTCTAATGGTCTGAAGAGTACTGAGCCAAACCAGTTAACCTGAAATAAGCTAAAACCGAAAGACACATTTTAGGAACAGGCAATTATGTTCTTTTAATTAATGCAACATCACTTTGCAGTAACTTATTTGGCTTTTCTAACAGCAAGGTGCATTTTAGGACAGATGCTGATCTGTTTGGTGATGCAGAGTACATGTAAACTTGTCACACCTGAGGAACTTTGATACAGAGAAATCCCTAATGGGATTAATACTGACATACCTGGCTGCATGCCACCCTTCTGCCCGCAGGTGCATCTTATACAGAGTCACTGCTGGAGTAAAGATGTATCTGAAACATTCCTGCACTTTGGCTGTTGGCAGCTACCCTCCCCAGCACCCAGACCCATCCCAGCCCTGAGCAGCCTCAGGGACAGGCTGCGCAGCAGTGATGGGTACAGCAGCGATGGGTACAGCAGTGATGGGTACAGCTCTGCTCCCCCAGGCACTTCCAAGAGAACCAGCTTTTCCCAGCCTGTGTGTTAAAAAGATATGGAACACCCCAGAAGGACTCATACTTTATCTGTCATTCATTGACTGTACAAATAATTTGGGCATTTTTTCCACATTGAATGACAGCACCACTAGCTGAATTTTTGGCTGGATTCTAGTCACTTGAAGGGTTTTTTATTATTTTTTTTTGTTCTGGCACTTTGGCTTTACATCCTATCCCTGTAACAGGAGCAGAGAGCTGTCAGGGCAGTGCAGGACATGGATATTGGAGAAATGAGGGTTAGACACCATGATTCAACACATTTTGATTCATCGCTGCAGCTAACTCCATCTCTCATCTCTGGACAGCTTTCTCCCAGATGTCTCAATAAAGACACGGCCACATAACACAGACTTTTACCACGCTGTCTGTCTCTCTCTCTCATCAGTATATACATGAGATGAGAGCCCTACAAAGATCACAGCAAAACTTTCCAGGTACAGCATGAGGGCAAAAGGCTCAGTTGATGTAACCAAACTCCACTCCCTCTGCTCCCCTCTCGCGAGACCAAACCAGGAGTGCTGCATCCCCCTCTGGGGTCCCCAGAGCAGGAAAGACATGGACCTCTTGGAGTAAGTCCAGAGGAGGCCATGAAGATGATTAGAGGGATTCCTCCAAGGAAAGGCTGAGATAATTAGGATTGTGCATGCTTGAGAAGGCTCTGGGGAGACCTTATAGCAACCTTTCAGTACCTAAACTGGGCCTATAAGAGGGCTGGAGTGGGACTTTTCACAAGGGCCTGTAGTGGCAGGACAAGGGGGAATGGCTTCAAACTGACAGCTGGCTTGGGTTAGATATTAGGAAGCAATTCTTCACTGTGAGGGTGGTGAGGCATGGGAACGGGCTGCCCAGAGAAGCTGTGGATGCTCCATCCTTGGAAGTGTTCAAGACCAGATTGGATGGGGCTTGGAGGAACCTGGGATAGTGAAAGGTGTTCCTGCCCATGGCAGGGGGTTGCTGAACTAGGTGATCCTTAGGGTCCTTTCCAACCTATTCTTTGATTCTAATAGTTTAGTTGAAAGACACTCATATTTCAGAGGAAAATCTAGTCCTTTCTAGTTTTTTCCCTCCTTGCCATCCAAAAAACCCTAAATCCACACACTGGACAGCTTTTCAAGAGGAAATTGTATACAAGTATGTTTAATGGAAATATTCCTTTCAAAATCTTATTTTTATTGCTTAAAATAGTTTCTAAATTAAAATTTGAAGGGTAAAACCCAACAGCATGTAACAAAATAGTCAACAAACTAAAACATTTTTGGGGCGGGAAAGGAAAATAAAGATTATTCTTTCCTGTCCTAAAACCTTTAAAAGAGGAAATCTAGTTTTGTTTTAATTAAAACATTCTTTCCTCCTAAACATTCTCTGATATGGTTGTACTTAGCACTACTTTCCAAATACCACAGAGCCATGGTCAATGCTGACATGAGGCATGCACTAACCTGTGATGGCTTTTGTATGACAGTTGAATTTGCATGACTTGCAAAATGGAAAAAGGCTACTGGAAAAATTAAAATTACCATTACAGAGAAAAATCATTATACAGCCATGTAAAACTGTGAAATAAAAAGTGGGTTTGCATCCACTTTTTGAGTAAGACAAAAGATTAAGTAAAGAGTATTACAGAATTTTGCCTTTCAGGTTGAGATGTGCTTAGTAACACTATCCATAATTCCAAAAGAGCCTGCTCCTGTCTGTCATTCCTCATCTCACTTTGTCTTCTGCCTGACTGGGAGGAGTTGACTGCTAAGGGGCAACAACCAGTCAGTAGGGTTCTTTTCTAGGCAACAGAAAACAGCATATATATATATCTGAAATGTGTATACACACACAAACAAGAGTGGTGCATTATCATAGGCAAGTGCATTTGACCCACATTTAATCTATTACTGTCCAGATCCCATTAATTTTAATCCCTAGCTCACGATAAAAATTTAGATACCGAAATTATAACTCACTGCAACAATGTGTTTTCTCTTGAACAGAGTATGAAATCACACAAATTGTGAAATATGGTGTTTTTTTGGGGAATATTCCCTAGGGAAAACTTTCTGTTGTGTAGGGTAAATGTTTATGCACAGCATCACTGCTGATGGACACTGACTCTCATCAGCTGTGCCAGAACATGGAAACCTGTCATCCTTCTTGCTTTACCGAAAAGTTAATATTCCTTGATGTGTTTTAGAGAGCTTTGTTGATGTGCTGTGTTTTACAATCTCGCAAAAAATTCCCCAAGTACTAACCTGTTTTGCAAAACAGCAGATGACCTTTGCCATGAGAATGCCACCTCTGAAACTGCTTCTAAGTGTGATGACATCAGTTTGCCATTTTAAAGTGCACAGCATCTTGTGTGCATGATGGAAAAAGCTGGCTAGGAGTTTAGACAATCTTTCTGGATTTTGTTTTTTTAAACTTATTTTTAAGTGAATCCGTAAAGTGCCCCAGGATGAAGAAATCATCCCAAAAAGAGAAGGCTGAGAAGGAGATTAAGAAATAGGCTTCTATAAATCTTCAGAGAAAAAGTTTTTCCTTCTTCTTTACCTTTTTTAATATCTCTTGTACAGTAAATGTCACACCACATATTTAGCTGCATTTTTAAATTATAGCAAGAGAAGTCCAGGTTACAATTTCAGTGAATTAATCTGATGAAAATTAGGCCTCTCTTTACCCCTTTTTGGTCCTCGATATTCATCTTTCATTGGATCACAGTTTCAGACCTGCATTCAGATGGGAACAGCAATATTATTTTAAAGTTATTGATTCAGAAGATGGCAAGGAAGAAATTCTGGGTTGTTATGCTGAAAGCAACCGAAATGAGAAACCTGTCCCAAGGAAAAGGATTACCTTGTGCTTAAGAGGGACTGGAGCCTGAGAGGGTCATGCACCAAATGCACAAAAACCCTAGTCAGAGACATCTCCTATAACTATGCCATTAAAGGTGTCATTGCAGAATAAGGATCTGTCTTAATCCTGGAAGTTTGGAGAAGTGGAAATACACTGAACCAGCTGTACAATCAAGATTCCTTAAAGCAGCTGATGACTAATTTGTGCAATTTAAGTTGTCTGACGCGTCGCCCTTTGTCAGCCTCTCACTTCTCAGACTGTGGCACTGTGTGAACAAATCATGTGCTTGATGTTGCATAGGGGGTCTTAAATTCACTTGGATAATACAGAGTCAGAGCAGTCAAATTGGTTAAGCAGCCTCGAGAAAGTTACCCTCAGAGGTACTGGAGTTAATTACTTTCTCTTATAGTGTATCAGAGATAACAGTGTAATCCTTCAGGGGAGAGGAGATGGGTTCCTTTCTTTTTTTGGAGTGGACACCTGGGATCTCCTCTACATGTGTGGCTGCCACCCACACCTTCTTCTGGGCAACCTTACATCTGCTCTTGGCATATATATTGCATTTTACATTCCCCTGAGGCCTGCACTTAATACTTTTCTTGTATTAGGTTCTATCCATATATGCAGAGAAAGGACAAGGACAACACAAACCCTAAGCCCCTAACAAGGAATGTGGCCACTATACAGCACTGCCATAGTTCAGTGAACTGAGCTCTGACAAATGATGGCAAAGAGCTCATTAGAGAGCAGGACCCAGCTCTGTAAAATACATCAAAAAGCTATATGTTTATTAGTTATGAATAAAAGTTGCTTTATAATAGACCAACTGTCAGTGTCAGAAGATTGTGTGTTCTATTTGAGCAGTGAATATTTCAGAAAAAATAAACCTCATTAAAAATATTAATCAGTGGCTGTGTGACAAGACTTGTCATTTTACATCAAATGCTAAAAGTTTTCACTTTCTATCAATAAACATAATCCGTTATGAAACTGCGTTATCTTACCATGCTTAGATTAATTATATTAAAAATATTTAGAGTAAGTATTTGTCATATTTTTCACTTTATGACAAACTGACAGACTAGAAGTCATATTACATAAAGACACTGGTTGTGATGGTGTTGAACAAAATATTTTCAGACTTCTTAAAAGCCCAAAGCATCTAGATGGTCAGAAAAGTGAAACCCAATCCATCCCCACAACTGTCCCTAGATAATTTGACAAACAGTAGGGGGGAGATGAGTTTAAAGAGGCTTAAAGTGCCTGGAAATACAAGCTATGAGGAAAAAAAGATGTTTGTAGCTTTTTGGGCAAATGGTAAATAGCTGCCCAAATGCCAACCTGGCATGAGCTCTACGCACAAGGCCCAACAGGACTGTTCTGCTGCCTGAGAGTCATTCACACCCCAAACTTCGTACAAGAGGTTCTTTGGGTAGGATGGTCACCACCACTTTTCATGATGGAGAAATACTAACTGCCTCTTTTGGCACAGCAGCAGGTCTGGGTTCAGAAGAGATCAATGTACATAGAAAACACATGTGGGGTACATTCACTAAGGAAAAATTCCCCCAGATTTGTTTATATTAACGCCCTCTTATATCCAGTGTTAAGAATTCCTGCACTTCTGGGCAGCAACTTTTATTCACACACTTCAGAATGGATCAGTGGCAAGTGCAAGAGACAGCACAAACATGTCCTTTGGTGTAGTTATGCAACAGAGACATTTCACAATTAATTACTCTAAAGAGAGAAACTTACAAAAACTGCCTAGAGAAATCCAGCAAACAAACCAAGCTTTAAGTACTGAATATGAGTACCCAGAAAATTGAGAGCAGATACAAATATTAGTTAATTTTTTTTATTGTTGTTTTAGTGCTTATGCTTCAGTGTCTGAAGCTAAAGTTCACTAGATGAGGCAGAAAAACTTATAGATAGCAGCCGAATGAAATGGAGTCTTTGCAAACCATTTTCCTTACATTACAGTGGAAAACTAGATGTATCCATGCTGTTCAGATGTGTTCTTCAGGTACTTGCCAGGTAAGAAAATTGGTTACAAATTTCACTACTGGCACAGCAAAAGAAACAGTCACACAACTTTGGTTTATGCAGCATTCATTAAACTCTAAGCAGCTTAGGCTTCCAAAAGAGGAATAGTTTGAAGAGACTATATTGGTATCCAAGATAAACCATTTTACAGAGGATGTAGGTTTCTGGATATGTTCTGTATTTCCCATCAGTCGGCTCCGTTTAATAGGTCTTAAGTAAATATTGCAAAACCAAGGCACTTTTATATATTGGTATTGTAAATGGAAGAGGTTAAACCAAGCATGTGTGTCCAAGAATGTATTTACTATAAATTTATCCATTTTAGTAGTTGTAGAGGGTTTTAGGCCACTGTAAGAGAAAGAACAACACTTCGATTTTCTCAGATATCTTATCAGGGATAAGATCCCTTTCCATCAGAGTCATAATTGCATGCTAGTAGGTATACTAAATGTATGCTCCCAGGAAGGATTACTGAGTAAGCATTTACTATTAATGTTGCTGATAAAACATGGCGAAATTATTTTATAGCAGAAGAAACACCTGGGGGTAAGGGGAGAAAACTGCTTTTTAAGTCTCCCATGGCACATTAATATGGCTTATTTAAGGGAAGTGCTGAGTGGTGATGGAAAAGGAATTTTGATGAAGTGCTCAAGCTCTATTTACTGTCCTCTCTTGCACTGGGGACAACAGAATTACTTAGAGAAAAGGAATTGTTAAGAGTATGAGTAGTAGCAGTATAAAACCTGGAATACTTTGTAAATAAAGAAAAGAAATGCATCATCCAGCTTGCCAAGAATTAACTACCTCTTTCTACACTTCCCATCTCTATTATCTCATCCTAAACAGATATGGTCATTGTCCTTTGGTGTCCAGACATCTATTTGCATCCACCAAAGGATGCAAATATCTTAATTCTTAATTGGTGCGGCAAGATTTTGTTTATATTTGAGCAGTTAATGTTCCTTTTTACATCCCTTTGGGAATCTCAGCATGGACATCAGTTTCCTTGATGATAATCTGCACTTCATGCCTTGTGCTCGCATATGTACATCATATACATACCCTATCAGCAGTTCTGAACAAATTAGCTCAACCTGAATATATGCAATTTTCATTGCTACTCTCCACCAAGTAAACCTGCGTGAATAGCACGTACCACATTTGTGCTCGTTGCTGCCAGCAATGGATCTGATAGCCAGTGAAAAGTATTTAGAACTCAGTAAGGCTTCCTCAGGAAGATGGTCTTAATATTTTCAAAACAAGCAAAAACTCCAATGCATCCTGTCTACCTTTTGCATATTGTTGGATCCCTTAAATAACATTTATCTGGTAAGAGTTGCTTCAAGAAACAAGAACACTGACACTTGGGAGATTATTTAGAAAATATATGAACTGATTTAATAGCATTCCAGGAAAAGAGTAGCAGACAAACAACATCAGCCCAAACCTTTGCTTACTAAAACCTTAAGACCTGTATGATTTCAACTTTAGCCAATAAAATCTGAAAAATCTTCAGAATTGATTGTCCAAAACTGAAAGCTGTAATTCTCTAGTATACAGAGAAGGACAATTTAAAAATTTTACAGAAAGCTTCATATAAGCCTATTCAATTATAGAAAGCTATTTTTCAAAGAGGAAAAGCTCTGCAGTGGGGACTGTTATCTACTGTACTTATCATTCAGAGATTGTAGTTTATCTTTTTTTTACATGCCTTACAGATACAGAGATAGCAAGACCTTCAAGGCCAAAAAAATCAAATTCTCATCTATTTGAGAACCTAATTCCTGCAGTTTATAGCCTGAAAAATGGTATAAACATACACTGAAATTAAGTGTTTTCTATGTGAGAGAGCTGTTACAGAGCTGTGTGTAGTGGTTTGGTTCAAAATGCCCATTACTTACTTATTTTCCTTCTGTGAGATAAGAACCAGGAGAAAAGCAAAGCAGGCACAAAACTTAAACCTTAAAAGATTAGGGCCTGACGTAATTTATCATTCCATTACAAAATCTGTGTTCTATATTCAGAGTCCTACAGGAACTTGTTTAGCTACAAGTTATTATACAATGACAATGCCCTTAGGAGGAGATGAGGAAGCAATTCCTGTGTGACTCAGGTCCCTTCTCTTTGCTCTTAAAGCCTCAACGAACTCCAGCTGGACCACATTGCCATGCTTTTATAAGAAAGCAGTATTTGTAGCGTGGTGGAGAGACTACATCAAATAAATTCTGCTGTGGTAAAGTTTTAATAGAAGCTACCCAGCTGCCCATTGAACGGCACAGCTTTGGAGACATCCAAGAGAGGGTTAAACATCCTTCTGAGTGCAGGGGGAGCACTTCACTGCCTTCCTGCAGCCAAAGGGAACACGGAGCACTGGGCTGCTTGGGCCACTGAGGCAGTCAGGGAGCTCCATGCTGAAATGGTGGTGGGGAGGGACACTGGCACCCTGTGAACTACTGGAAGAGAAAGTAGAAAGGAGAAAAGTTGAGTGAATAGTCCAGAGAGAGCAGAGCATCTGAGCTCTGCCTCAAAGCTTCCCATGCCCTGGGAGGGCTAGTGATGTCTTTGTTTCTGTCACATTTGAGGAAACAGATTTTGTGGAAATTCCTTCCAGCTAGAGACAGGCTGCACTCATACATGTGACTGAGACATTCTCTGCTCCCTTCCTGATGCAGGCAAACCTACATGGCTACAAACAGTGACTAATTGTTTGGGCCAAAGGGGCCAGGATATAAATGAGCTATTTCTCATTACAGTGTTAGAAAATATTGATTACACATAAACAGATGGCAAATACTAGTCATGCTGGTATTCTCAAGTCTCCACACTGAGCTTGTCTGGTACACATTCATTATTTTTACAAGTTCAAGCTATGACTATTTTCCCTATTGACAAATATGGGTTAAAAACATAATAAACAGAGTGGATTTGTGTTGGTATTATTAATGATTTGGCAACAACTGTCTCTGTGCCATTCATCTCTCAACATCTGTTTATATTTTATTTTAAATCTGTAAAAACATTGCTTTGTAATCCCTTGATCTGTACAGTAATTTCCTTTTGTTCCAAGCCGTTAGAGGTATCTTTGAACTACTCAGGGGAAAGACAGACAAAAACCCAACCAAAAAACAAAGACTACTCATCTATTCCTTCAAGACAAGACCACTTTCATCAGAAAAAATGAACATCATAAAAAATGAACACTGAAATCGAAGCAAAAAAACAAAGGTGGATGAACTCTGTACTGCAATAGGATAAAAGTCAGGACGTTTGTGGAAAACTATCAGTCATTATTGTTTTAAATTGCTCATGATTTGTGCAAAGGAACAGACCAAGTCAGCCACGTCTAATCTTCCTTCGGAGTTATCTTGTGCATTTATTCGCTGCTCTCTGGCTCACTAGGAATTCTGCTCACTGTTTGACACAGCCAGGAACAAGTCTGTTAAGCTCACCCCTTGTTGATAAGTAGGCGTTGCTGCTTATGGATATCCTGTTGCGTTGGCCTCCTGGAGTCCTGGATTTTCTTATTGTTCAAGCCACAGTGATTTCAGGGCAGCGCTCTTTATGAAATACAATGCTGTTTGAAAATTTGTCAATATAGGTTCTAAAAATAACTGAGGTATGAGCAAGTACAAATAACCTTCTCTTGATTTACTTCTCTGTAACAACAGTGTACCCGGAAAAAAGAAAAAATAATCTTTAAAAACTGGAGTGAGAAGGCAGTGCCTCAGCTTGTGATTTATTGTATTGCTGAAGAGATTAGAGACAATATCCACTTTTGAAACAATGCACATAGGCAAATGATGTATTCATTATACCACTGGAAGAGCCAAATAAACCATGCCCAATGAGGAAAGTATTGTCAGGAAAGAGAATAACATCAAAAGATCTCTGGGCCAGCAAGTCCAAATCAGAATAGTTCAAATAATACAAAAGAAACAAACAAGACTTACAGTTTTCTGAAGTTACAAAATGTCAGAAACTTGTGTTCTGAGGAGAGCATGTGCTTTTAGAAGAGCTGCAAAAAGAAGATTATTAAAACACCTACTTAAATTTTAGCATATTAATGCATATATTTGATTTGAAAACACCTTTTGGGATTGAATGGGTACTTCTAGATATTTGTCCAAACAGGTAATATTGTATAAGCCTCACACTACAAAGCACTCAGAGAATTCCATAAATATGAAATATACCAAATTACACTTTAAAAATTAAGAATAATTAAAAAAAGCCCAACCAACCAGCCCACTTTTATATCTTGATATCCTCTTTATTTCCCTGCTCCATGAAGCATATAACATTCAAGGGAAGGCTGGAGAGAGAGACAGATAGAGTAATCTAGAAGGGACAAAAGTAAAACAAGAAGCATTGTTGAGGGAAAAAGGGAAAGAAATGAGAGGCTTCGGTCTAAACAAAAACAGAGAAAAAGACTTGGAAAGAATTTCAGCAAAGAGGTATGTTTAATTGCCTACAGCCCCAGGAGAGGTAATTTATGTGCCAACAAGTTATGGAGGTTTTATGTGCCTATTAGTCTGCTATTCAATTAAAAAATGTGTACTTACCATGGCAACCTCTATGTCTCACAATACACATGCTAATTCTAAGATATCTCTATAGAGCACCTTCTTAAAGAAACATGTACCACACAACACCAGCCACAGTCTAGATTTCCACACTCACTTAGAGGCACTAAAAGGAACAGCCCATACAAAATTTTGGAATTATAGGCTTGAGAGAAGGAGGGGTAATCTTACTGTACAGTTACCAACTCCATATGGGAAGCCAGCAGTGTAATGCATGCATGCAGTGTGTTGCTGCACCTTAGGGCAGCTCACCATACAATCTTGCCAGCATTTCCCTCCTTGCCCACTGAGATAATGCTCTTACTCTCTGAAACAGTTCTGCTTTTCCTCTGGGATCTGCTTTGGACTGGCTCACTAATTCCTTAGGTCCTGCTTCTGCTACAACACACTGAAGCTGTGTAAGCTTTCAATTGTACTCTCCTGTATTTAAAGCCTGCCAGGACATGCACCTTCCCTTTGTTTCAGCCTTTGCTGCCTGAGAATTCCCTTTCTCACCAGCCCACATCAGATCTCACTGTTCTCAAGAGGCGTTGTCCTTCTCCCTCTTCCTTATTTGAGCTTCCCATGACAACAACTGTTGGCAAGGCTGATTTTCCACTCAACAGCTTACTCCTTTTCAGAGAAGCAGTATCTGTTGCCAAAATTCTTGGTCAGACATGTGTAATTAATGGATCAAAGCATTTGTCACATTCACGACCTGAGGAATGAACCACCTTCCAAAAAAGGTATGCACTCCATCCATAATTTTTAAGTTTTAAGGAGAATTTCAATGCAATCCTTCTGAAAGTAAAGAAAAGAAGGCACTGAGGTGATGACCTACATCTCCAATAGCTTTAATGTAACTAGTTGCTTCTCATAATCATCTTCCTCCCTTTCACTGAGTAGTGAATGCATAGCAGATCACTCTTCTCATGGCTGTGGGACACAGTAGTCCTCCTTGCTTGTCTGCAGCTCATTTAGGTCTAGTGCTAAAACACACAGAATATAAAAAAAGGAATGCATCACCTTGTGTAAAGTTCTGGATTTGTTGAGGATTAAGCCTCAATCACATTTCAAAGACGTTTTGCTTCTTTCCTTGTGTCATGGTTTAACCTCAGCTAGTGACTAAGCATCACAGAGCACCTTGCTCACCACCTCCTACCCCTCACTGAGGTGGGGGGAGATCAGAAGGCTAAAAGAAAAGAAATTGCAGGATGATACAAAGACAGTTTAATACAGAAAGCACAAGCAAAACAAACAAAAAAAGGCAGCCATTCAGCACTTTCCCCAGGGGCAGGGGTTCAGTCACCCCCAAGAAAGTAGGGCCTGGTCACACATGGTTACTTGAAAACACAAAAATGTCACCAGTCTGGACGTGCAAGCCCCTTCCTCCTATTTCCCCCACCTTTACATGCTGAGCATGATGCTGTGGGATATTCTTGTTGTCAGTTGGGGTCAGCTGTCCTGGCTGTGTCCTCTCACAACTCCTTGTGCACCCCCAGCCCCTCCACTAGTGGGGTGGTATGAGGAACACAAAAGGCCTTGATGCTGTGTAAGCCCTGCCCAGCAAACACTGAAACATCCCTGTGTTATCAACGCTGTTTCCAACACAAACCCCAAATACAGCCCCATACTAGCTACTGTAGAGAAAGTCAACTCTGTCCCATTCCAAACCAGAACACTTGGTTTTTCCTAGTAACAAGGAAACAAGTAATTTATTAGTCACTGTCTTTAAACATAGAATATTTACACTAAGGTTATGGAGGTCCCAGACTGTTTTCTGCTTGCAAGCACTTCAGAGGCATATACATGGAGAAAATGCATATGAAGTCACCAGTTGAAATAACTTATAGTCATAAACAAAGTCCCAGAAGTCTCTTTCTTTTGCAACACTTAAAACATGCCCAGTCCCATTCTTGATGGTATGAAAACACCTGTTAGGTTTAAGAAAGCACAAACCAGCACTGCCCTGGGAGGAGCCACTACTTCAAACACTACAACTGATGAATGCATGGCTGCGTTTGAAACTTTCACCTGACACCAACAGAGCACAATGAAATGGCAAAAAACTAAATTTCAAATTTATGCAGACTTGTTTTTTTTTGTCTGTGGGGAAGTGTAAAGTTTTACTCAGATTTCTGAGGTAGAGAAGTGTCAGGCTATTGTTTCTCACAACAGTAGCAGCAAAAGCACACACAATTCACATCACTCATCCAAAGCTCATGAGAGAGGGCAACAATCCCACTTACATATTCTCTGTCCTGAAAGTTTCCCAAAATTTGAATAAACAGCAAGGTGTCTGGCTTCTCTGGTAGATAATGAGCCTTGCTGGCCACCTGGCAGCTTATCACCAGCTTACTCATGTCAGCTGTGAGGGACCAGCACTCACACTTGGGATGAATATAGGCTCATCCTGTAATAAAAAGTTTTCTTTTCTTTCCTCTCCCACACCCCCTCCCTGCACTGTTTTTCCCCACATCAGATTAGACTGCCTAAAAAACGGAATAAAATTATGAAGTGTGGGTTGAATTCCAGACAAATGCTGTTGATAGCTTCCTACAAGGTTTACCTCCTCTCAGTTTTTGTCCTGATGCTGTAAGGGAATCTTCAGAGGACAGGAAAACATTTTCCTGAGAGATGAGAAGTGCACAATTCACTACCTAATGCAAAATGTACATTCAGAACTCTAATCTGTGTCAGACTAAGGAAAGTTTTGAAGATGTTTGGTATGAGCGTGCTGTACTAAAAGTGTAGTGCAACTCTTCCCACTCAAGGGAGGAACAGATCTGAGCTGCCTTTTCACATGATGGATGTGAGTGATTTTCATGAGCAAGCTACAGTGTCCTTTTTGTATTACAGCTCTAGGATCCTGAGAGGGGAACGTAGCTAAAAGCATCAATTTTGATACAAATCCTTTATGGTCTTTAAATTGGGCACTGCCACTTTAATAAGCCACACCTGGTTAAGATTCTTTTTCTGCTGAATTCCTCCCACTGTAATGAGCCCTGAACATCAGGCTGAGGCTGTGATCAAGACAATACAATTAATCACCAGACCGTGCACAATTTCAGTAACATGAAAATTGCACGCAGTTAGATTTTCTAAGTAAAACTAATATTTCATGCAGGGGAAAGGGTGAAGTTTCAGTGCATAACAAAAAAGAATTTCAGAGGTTTAAAAAAACCTGGCAGTCAGCAGGGCCACGTGAAGGTGAATGCATAAATCAAATAACTATACCATCTGTTACAGAAAACTTAACGGGAATTAAGTGGCCCATATTTTCTAAAAATATCTTTCTTCACAGTGTGCAGAAGCACTGAATATCTAAGGAGGAATACTGGAATTGGACTTTAATTAGGAAACTTTGAGTTTTGAATACAACATGAGCTTAGTCAAACTATCAGGAAGATAAACTTATTAGGAGAGAAATAGGAATGAATATTTGCATGGCAAAAAAATAGATCTTTCCGGTGGGAGGAAGAGGGAGGATTAAAAACCTGTAGTGGCCCCATTTTCAGTATTTTTTCAGCTGCACCTTATGGTGTCACAGAGAACCACAAACAGTGACAGACAGGCCAGGGCCAACTTCTGGGAGACTTTCTATTCTGATGTTATCTAAAATACACTGGTCATTTCAGCATCTTTAAAATTCACAACCAAAAACTTTCCTGTGTATTTGAAAGTATTTTTCCATGCAGCAGTTGTTTCTATGTAATTGAAATTCATCAGAAATCCATTCAAAGTGCAGAGACAAAATGCAGTTGTCATTTCTTTTCAGGCTCACCTCCAATGCCAGCTAGTGGGAAGGCACAACTTCTGGTGAATTCCGGTAGCTCCTTTCTTTCTTTTCTTTTAAAAGAAAAGTATTGTAATTTTTTTTCTTTACCATTGGGTTATGAAACATTCAGGGGCCTTTTTTTTTCTTTTTCCCCAAGAGTTTGCACATCTCTAATCAAGGAATCTAAAAGCCCTGTCTGCACAAAAATAACAAAGATAAACACAGCTGGCAAGACTACAAACTTTATATAGGAGTGGAACAGCAACGACTGACTTCCTTAGAGAGGAGGTATATATACTGGTGCAAGAGCTGATATGAAAACCTAAGGAGAATAGATTAAATGGGATGATACAACTGAATGTTTTAGGGAAACAATTATCAGATGATGCAATTGAGAGAGAGAAAGTAAAACAATAAAAGAAGTGACAGAAAAAGGCAACGTGGCACACAGACAGACAATAAACAAAATGCATTTTTAAAAGTAGCAAAAAGGCTGATTTTGAGGGAATACCAAAATGAGGTTTAAAAATAAAGCAAAATAAAATAAAAGTTTCCATTTCTTGTACTGCAACATGTCCGCTCCACCTCTCAATTTCTTCTGCTCCCTGTCCTCAATCTTACCTTCTCTACAAATACTCTCAACTCTCTTGGGAGTTGAGATCTCTTATTATATATTTTTGCAATGTCTAGCAAAATAGAGCCTTTCTCTCAGTTTGTGCCTCTTTATATTACTGTAGCACAAACAGTGAAGAACAGTAATGGTAATAGTTGGGAAAGCTGCTCAATAATTTTTTACCTTAACATTTTTAACAGCAAATGGCAGTTCTGTGACACTGACACCGTTCGACTAGGCCAATGATATTCAATTTTGCTGTCAGGAAAACTGGAAGAGAATACTATATTAAATCCCAATTCATCCAAAATAAAAATATTTTCTACCTGAACTGATCCCAAACACTTCAGAAACTGCATTTCATAACCTACACACGGATTCATGGGAATTCATCTTTTAAATAGCATAATCAATTTGCCACTCAGCAGCTTAGTCTTATTTCAAGTTGAAGTCCAGCTAGACTGTCTGTTAGATACCAAAACAACTGTTTAGGGCCACACAGTTGAGGATTGAGCTGACTTTAAACTATATTTATCTATCTATCTATCTGTCTATCTATCTATCTATCTATCTATCTATCTTTAAATCCTGAAACCCCATCTTTTCCAATGAAGAAAAGTTCCCTACCTCTAAAAATCTATGAAAAAAAAAATTGAACATTTTATTTTGCTTCCAGATAACAACCCAAAAGGTGACTACTAGGGATTTTCACAGAGTAATTAAATTTTCCTAATTGCCATTACTGAGGAACCATTATTACGCAGTAGCAATAACCTCATTTTGTGGTTCCCACACTGAAAGTGACAAGGAGTGACCACCTACTACAGTAAGGAAGAAAGGAGAGAAGTAATTCTTCAGAAGTTATAAAACAGTGTTGGAAGGTACTAAAAACCAGGTTGCCATGGAAAGTAATAGGTGAAGTAGATTTTGGTGCAGTTCAATGGTCTAAAGAGTAAGCAAAGGATATTTTCAATATGCATACTTCTAGAAATGACTAAAAAAGGTTTCTTTGTGTGTGTGTTTCTGGAAGTGGGAAATAGCAAAAATAGAACTGTGCTGTAATTAAAATGGCTCAATAAATGGCTCCATAAAGCATATGTGGGCGGGGAAAAAAGGGATTTAATTCTTCTTTAGTGTGCCTGGAGAAAGGCTGTATTCTTTTTTAAAACCTAATACAATTCATAGAAATATATATTTAAAATATAATAAAAGACAATTAACATCTATAGGAGAGAAATCACAACAATAAACATTTTATTTGTGGGGTTTTTTGGAAGTCCTTGTAGCAACCCTTTGTGATCTAATACCTTTCTCTGTGTTTGATGATGCACGTTAAATATTCTAAAAATCTTAATAAGAATTTAACTGATTTTGATTGATCTGGTTTAGGTGATGCATATCGCGGGTTGTCTGTGGCTGGAAGTTCCAGAGAGGTAGTACAGGCAGTTAACAGTAAGGTACCTCTCTGCTGGAGTGTGCACTGGTGTCCAGATAAGTGATTGCTAGTCCTGAAGAAGTAAGTTCACGTTCAGGAGCTGGCTTGCTGAGAAGTGTAGCCACAGTGCCCAGCATCCTGGTGACCCATGAGGCAAAAGCAAGAAGCTGCTCACCTCACCCAGAACGACTCCAGCTGTTAAGGCAGGGTGAAACTGAACCTCCCTCGGCCTGGACCGGAAGAACTTTGACTTTCCCTCGCTATGAATGATTTACTAAGAGGTGTTAGAGCCCTGATGGATTGGTGTCCTGGGCTGAAGGGGATGCATGGTGGAGGTGGGGCTGCTGCAGCTCAGCCACAGTCTGGACTCGAGTGCTCCTTGAACCGACTCACTGTGTCCTTCCACCATCCTCAGTGCAGACATAAGTCTGGCTCCTTGGAAGGGGATATTGCCAAGGGCTACACTCAGGGAGTAAAACTAAACATACTTTCAAGACTAAATCAGGAGTGGGTTGAAGCAATGCCCCTGGCTCTGAGGCAAGTGCACTCACGCACACGTTAGTACGTGCATGCAGAGTTTTTTTAAAAGTTTTATTTTTAGCATTGTAATTAGGCCCCCAAACATACCATGTGTATATATCAAATTAAGCTCCAGTAACTGGGGATTTTCTAGCAATATATACCACGGCTGAATTCCTGTAATTCTCATATTAAAATCTTTTACCATAACAACCTGTATTTAAATAAATAGCCTGTTACATTGCTCGTGCTCACTGAGTGTTATTGCTACCTCTTTCCAAGAGAGAGCAGTAGTGAATTGTACTATCATTACACTGGATAGTTTTACTCAAACACACTCAATTTACATTTTCGACTCTGTAACCTTTCAACCTATTGACCATGAAAAATGCTCCAACATAACGTGACACATATAAATGTTTAAAGTCCAAAGGGTAATTATCTATACTCATAGTTAAAACTGTGCCTTGATTTCACAACAGAAACCATATGTTCACTCAAAACACTTTCAATAGGCTAAATAGCACCCAGATTAACCCTGAGTTAGTTTACTGGTTAAAATAATAGCAGCATCTTCTTCTAATTCAGTAGTTCATTTATCATTTTTGATCAAGGCACTGAATGTGAACTTTCAATATTTGAAAGCTTAACTTGAAAAATAAACTGCATGGTAGAAACTCACCAACTCTTAAATTTTATCTTTAATGCCATGTAATGTGCCTGATAACAGTTCAAAATATGTTATTTAGCTTCAAGTAGAATTCTGAGTTGCCTCACATCTAGCAGACTAATTTTCTCTCCCAGAAGAAAACGGCAATGACTTTCTGACTTTTATTATTTTTTGTCCACAGAAGAGTGCTTAACAGAATGCCATTTAGAACAAATCTTGACCATTTTCTTTTATGAAAAATGCCTTTTGCCCAAATGACTTCCAGAAAGTATGAAAAGCATAGAGCACAAGCACTGTAATACTCTTGCAAGGCCTCTGCAGCAGCAGTAAGAAAAGTCTAGCAATGAAAGGTATACTAAATGGGACCTCATCTGGGTTTTGAAATAAGCAAACTATTAAGATACATATTTTCTTTTCTTTTTTCTAGTAAGATAGAAAGAGATTACTTTGAGCCTTTGAAATCACTGCAGCAGAAAATTACAAACAGAAAACAAAATTGTATATTACAGGAGTAATGACAAGTCAAAGGAAAGAGACGTATCTTAAAAAAAATAGCAAACAGGCAAATGACTTTTCAGTGAGTGCCAACTCTCTGCACATTAAACTGGTTAAAAGCTCCTTCTCTCCTTGCTTGTCATGTCATTGTTCCCTGTCAGGCAGCAGAGAACACCTCCAGCTAGTACATGATATACAGGATGCTTCATCAAAAAAGGTATTCTCTGTCTTTGAATTTGAATTGACACTTTCCTTATGTATATTATAAAAGCCCTGTGGAAATGGCAATGGACTACGGTGCAAAAAACCCTGTGAATTTTGCAGAAAGCTTACTGGAATGCTGGTCTCATTTCAAAAGGACATTGTTACATGTGGACATGATTGCCTTAATTATGCACAGGTATAGCTATGAAAACACCCCCAGAAAATAAGTCTTTGTCTGGTCTTCAACTGTCCTTCAGCTTTATGCAGTAAAATGGAGTTCTTGTGCATACAAGGTGCTTTGCTTCACCTCTCCTGCCTTGGAACAGAAAAATTATTCTCCTTCAGGGAGAGGCTCAGGCCACATGTTTGGTTTATTAGAATAAGAGTGTTGTCCCTCATAAATTTGGAATCTTCCCTTGAACTGTTGCTACTCTAAAATGCTGTAATTTTACATCCATCATTGCATGATATGCCCTAGACAAGTCAGTGGAACCATTCACCCTTAGAAAAGCTGGCACTCAACCGATTTACTCACACTGCAAGAGTCTTTATACAGTTGTCTTGTACACCTTTGATATCATTTATGCATCATTTACCATCAAGTTAGGAGCTGCTAATAAATCCCTTATACTGGGGATGCTGTAAGTAAATCGGAAAGGTCTTTCATATTTAACGTCACAACAACTCTGTAGCCTTCATTTGGTCATAGTGTAGATTATTTCTGGAAAATCCTACTTGCGTCCCAGTGTTATTTATCAGAATACTTTCTGTGCATCTTCATATCAACAAACATGCTGAGCATTTGTGTTTCTTTGAGAACTATTTTGCAAGATCAGTCCGAGTTAATATAGGTACAGGCTGCATGTAGTTACAGTTTGGATTGGATGAACTTACCTTGAAGACGACTACGAATTTGTCAGAATTGTTTTCTGTGTTTGCAGACCTCTGTATTTCAAAAGTTCAAGCTGAAAGAGTGTTTCTTTTTGCTCAGTCTGCAGTGAAATTAGAGCAGGTGCTCCCAAATGTGAGATTAGTGATGCCACTGGAAGGGACTGGGCTGGAGGAATGCAAGAGCAAGAGAGAGGGTGTCCATAATATATATTAATAAATACATTAATACCTGTCTCTTCCCATGTTACACTGTTATAGTTCTGTTATGGCCTTGGGGAGAAGGTTGAGCAGGGTATAGAAAGCACAGAGCTTCCCTTTGGAGCCTCCGGTGGCTTTCCTAAAGGTTGGGAGCTGCTGCCATTCCAGTTCAACATCACTCCTGTGACAGGGACATCTGATCATGCTGAGCTGAGAAACCCCCTCATTTGTAAAGGGAAAGAACATTTTGTGCACT
The DNA here is from genome assembly GCA_013399195.1 of Dicrurus megarhynchus. Classification (NCBI taxonomy): domain Eukaryota; kingdom Metazoa; phylum Chordata; class Aves; order Passeriformes; family Dicruridae; genus Dicrurus; species Dicrurus megarhynchus. The sequence continues at coordinate 2,213,265 of VXAD01047012.1, read as the reverse complement.
TTTCTTACATTTTAGACTGAAACAAAAGGTGGATAGCAAAGCCAGGTGTGGAGTCATTAAATTTCCCTTATCAGAAACTCAACCAGTAAAGAAGTGGTGATACATTGTTAATGCTGATCAAGTGAAATCATTGCTCTGCAGATTAACACATTCCTGACTGTTAATGCCTAAAGCGATAAGAAAAGAGAGGCTGCTAGAAATCAAGGAGAGCAGTAGTTCCTGCTGAAAAAAGGCTGGGACCAAAGTTTTTTACAGACATAAAGGACAGCAGAGAGATTTCAGCATCACTGTTGTGACAATGGAGGAATTATAAATTTTTATTCAACTCTATTTAACTGGCTACTTTCCTTCCTGATTTTGCTCTTTTTTTTTATAACTGAATCCTTCTGGTTCTCTATTTGAGCCTAAATTTAACACACTGGGATACCTAGCAATTCCAACAGACATCAAATACTCTGGCAAGTTTGATTCTTTACAGTCATTCTCTTAAATGTTTGTGTCTGGATAAGAGATTTATTTATTTATTTACTGTTTAATTTTGTTTTTGTTATTGTTATTGGTTTGGTTTTTTGGTAGTCTTGGCCCTCAGGAAGACACATACCTGCCTCTGAATAACTAAACTGAGCCATGACTTCCAGGACAAAAACTTCAGTGATTAATCTAAGTAGAAGGTAATTGCTAGGCTTCCTGCAATTTTCTTGCAGACAAACTTCCTCCTTTCTTACAGTAACTTTTCAACAAACATTTGTCAATGATACAAAACATATTTGCAGAATCTCTTAATATGAGAGGACAATAAGATTAAGGAGGGCTGACTCAGTTGTGTTCAAATCTGTGAAACATGTTCTTATCTGCTCTTTTGTAAAAGTCAATTAATACAAAGCCCTTTTTGTTAATTGTTCACATTTATCTTTACTGTCTTCCATTCTTTTTCATTTTTATTATTGTTAAGGGTGTATTTTTTAAATTATAGTTCATCATTCTTACAATTCTGAATTGTTATTAACATAATCTTCCTTTTCTATTGAAAGGACTTTCTTTCTCATTAGAAATTTTAGGAACACTTTAAACCTTTTTTGTTCTCACAGCCCCTAAACATTTCTTTTTTATTCTTTTCTTTTACAACTTTTATCCTACACTGATAGAGGATGCTCTGTTGGTTACAGAGAAATCTAATCTACTTACCTTCTAATTTCAGTAGAATTTTTATGTTGTACTAAACTTCGAGTTCTTTTCTTGTGAAGACACCTCGGTTGATTCTTTGATTAAGATCTGTAGAAAAGATGGAGATTTTATTATTCTTCATCTGCATCTTCAATGCATTTTATTGATCAGGAATCAAATTCTAGATCCCCTGGAGTCAATGATAACATTGATATGGACTTTGAAATGACCAAGAACTTATGTTAGATGTCTGAATAAAAATTTTCTCCTTTGTCTTTGTATTCTGCAATGGACCCATTGTTTGCCATACTTAATTTAAAAAGCTTATGGAATTTGGCTCCAGCATATTCCTTTATTTTCATATCTTCAGGCAAATCCATCCTCACAGTAAGAATTAGATCTAGGGCAGTTTTGCCTCTTTTTGCAAAGGATTAAATCCTCTCTTTGACACAACATGCTTGGATATATCTGTTTCCCAACAGATTTATGAGCAGCTAAAATCCCCCATGAAGAAAGAGTCTTTTAGCCAAGAATTTTCTGTACCCTGCTGTCCTTATGTTTGACTGGTTTGTAGCTGATACCCACTATTTTTCAGTTTTGCTTTCTAGTTCCCTGTATCACTGTTGATAATTAATTTGAGCAACCTTGCAGGAAAAGATGTGTGTGCATTGATTAGCCACGTTGCTGCAAGCAGCACCACCTTCCTGGCTTTACCAGCATAACATACTGTTCAGATTTCTAAGGAACATGCTGGAATTCGAAGGCTTGATCTGTGCTGCATTGCTGTGATTTACCATGCTACTTTTGTGATTGATACACACTATTGGCAGTTTGGGGAATGACAAAGTGCACAGAATTGGTGACAACATCTAGACAAAATGAATAGCTAGAGTGAATTTCCTCATCTGCTCTTCTACAGGTGTAGTAATGATGAAGCTTTGGCCCAGATTGGGATGGCTTCAATTCCACATAGGCTCCTTAATCTTATGTTTCTGACTGGCTAGGAGCTCCTGAAGGCCTTGAAGCAGCTAGAAGGGAGCACAGGTAGAGGGATCCAGGCTAGCTGAATTTGCACTTCTGTGTGTGTCCATGTGGCACATCACAGCTGCGTTTGCACAAGCAGGACAGCCAAGATCTACACCCATAGATTCATCCCACTGATGGACACGGGGGTAGTCACCTAAGCAAAAAGTTAAACATCTGTGCATATGGACCCAAACCCTCAAATTCCCTTTCTACTAGTGGCAAACAGTGCTTGTTTGACATTTTTCATAGCTAAAAAATGCAATGGGAATGGGAAAAGAGGTACTTTGACTAAAGGTCTGACAGGATTGATTTGAATCCCTTTACACCTCACACATGTCCATGTTTTAGTTTGTGACTCTTATTTGTGACTCACTGTTATTATTGCAGACAATTTCTTGAATGGGATTTTAAAATTTTTGCTGGTGTCCACAAATGGACTTAAAAATAGTGTTACTCAATCCCTTCTGCCCAAAGCACACAAGTAAAATCTTAGGTCTTTGTGCTTTTCTTCCAGGTTCTTCTTGAATGCTTTTCCATGCAGGTTGTTTCTCAGGCAACAGTTCATGAGACATTTAGGACAAACAATTAAATGGAAACTTCTGTTAAATTTCTACTTACCAAATGTTAACAATAAATTGCCGTCAATTAAATTGTTGGAAAAACGTATCCTTTCTATAGAGTTTTGAAGAAGAAAAAACTGTCTGATCTTTTCTTCTTTAAATAAGTTTATTAATCAATGGAGCCTCATCTTCATAAACAGTAGTGGATGGATGACGCTACAAAGGATTTACAATCCTTAACATTTGGTCTCTTTTTTTTCTTTCCTTTCTGGTAATGACTGTGATTCTTAGAAATTACATTAATAGAGATAAATACTTGTAAATGAGATATTTATTTACTGTTTATGTTTCTTTATACAATGTAAGCAGAAAGAAGGTTAAACAGTGCAGGAATGGCTGTGATTCTTTACTATAATTCTGGCTGTAGTCTGGGGGAAAGTCTGTGGCTGTAGTTCCTGTGGTCTTGGTGCTGAGATTGTGAGATGCTCTCAGTGAGCCGAGCTCACTGCTTAGGGCTGGCTAGAGGATTTACAGGGCAATTCATGAGCAGGTATGACCTGGGTGCACACTTCAACAGCAGGGTGCACCAGGAACACCAGAAAGTGCTGAAAAGCTGAAGCACCCATCAGCAACACTGCAAAGCCCTGCTCAGTACCTACTGCAAGCAGGGTCATGGTGCAGGGGTTTTAGACTCAATCCCTGCCCATGCACAGAACAGCCATGGGGGCTGGGGTCACAGGGGGTCCCTGGGTTGGTCCCAGGGCCCAGCCAGGCAGCGGGCAGGATGGGGCAGCTGCAGCCCTGGGCAGCAGCTATCTCCCTGGGATGTGGTCCCATGGCTGGTGGGTACTGCTGTGGCACAGTTGGGGCAGAGACAGATGACCCTGGGGGTCACAGGTGGGTCCTGGGCCAAGGGAGCTCCAGGGAGGCCACGCAGGTGCTGTAAGGTCTGTGGGCCCCCTGCAATAGTGCCCGCTCCTGAGCAAGGAGAGCAGCTTTGAGCAGGATAATGCCATCACCTGCCTGGCACGGAGGGCAAGGGGCAGAAAGGCCCCAGGAAGTTTCAGAGCCTGCTTCTGGTGGCACAGTAATACTCAAGAGTCTGGACTGAGCTCCCTGGGGTGCATGGATCTGGGCAGTCTGGCCAAGGGTCTTCCCTGCTGTGGTATCCAGACAAGGCCTTCCCACCCTCCTCACCGAGTGCGTTCAGCACAGTGCTGGGCTCCGTGTGCCCCACAACGCTGGGCTCCGTGTGCCCCACAGCTCTGGGCTGTGTGTGTCCCACAGCTCTGGGCTCCGTGTGTCCCACAGCTCTGGGCTCCGTGTGCCCCACAGCTCTGGGCTCCGTGTGCCCCACAACGCTGGGCTCCGTGTGCCCCACAGCTCTGGGCTCCGTGTGTCCCACAGCTCTGGGCTCCGTGTGCCCCACAACGCTGGGCTCTGCCCCACAACGCTGGGCTCCGTGTGCCCCACAGCTCTGGGCTCTCTGTGCCCTACAGCGCTGCCTTTGGCACACCCTGCTTCCTGTCCTTTCACCAGCAGGGGCGGCAGACCGCAGGCTCCCCTCAGGTGTCTTTCACTGCTATAGATGCAGAGAAAATTGTGGTGAGTCCTGCTCACCTCGAGAATAGCACTTGTTTAATGCTGAAGAATCCTTGGAGAGTTTTTCTGCCAAGCACTAGGAATTTTTCAGAGTATATGAAAACTGGATTTTTTTATTTATTTTTTTTGCTTAGGACATATCTATAAAGATGAATGCAGACAGATCTTGCAGCAGAACTTTTTACGTCAAGCACACTGGATGGTTATACAGTGCTGGACCAAATCTGGCACATTCCCTGCTAGCTTAGGGAACAGGCTGAGTAAGGTTGTGGCTGTCTGCACATTTCCATGTTCTTGGGTTCCTCAAATAAATTTTATTACAGAAAATAAATAAATATCATCTCTCTCACACAACCTTTTATATTTTCCCTTTTTATTGCAATTCTTTATAGAATCTCCAAACTGTCACACAATTGAACTTCCCTGTTTACGTGTGTGCACAGTATGAAAAAATATAATGGCTTAAAAACTTGGATTTAATGCAAAACAGCTGACAAATTTAGGCATACTTTTCTAACCCAGCTTTCCCTTATAATAACTTTTGATTATTTCTAGAAGTCTGCAGTAGGATTTTTTTGTGCATTTGTCTTGCAGAATATTTTTTAGTTAAGGAAAAAATTGCTTCCCTGTGTCTTAGAGTACTTCTGTAATTTCAATTTACAGTATGTCCTCTTACTGCAATATTTGTTTTAGGGGAAAAATAGTAACTGGGATTGACTGTGTCTGCAGCATATTAGATTTTATGTATTACAATTAAATCCCCCTCTGAGCCATGTGGTTTACAGATTGTATAGATTTTTAAATTTCAGTTTGTCTTCCCAATTGACCGAGATTAGGACCACCTTTTCTAGTTTTACTCTTCAAATATTCCCTGTATTTTAACTTTCCAGTAAAAGTAATGGCTATTGGCATATGAGGTGGTTAATAATCCTGAAATCATGGTTTCAAATATTATCACATGAAGGATATTTGCCAGGCAAAGGAGCCCAGAAATGACCTTTCAAATCTTGCTAATTTTCCACCAGATAGAGGATAACTCACCTGCATCTGCAATATTTCCTTGCTCTTGGCCATGCTTAATATAGGTAACACTATAAACTTTGCTATTTTCTATTTAAGTAATTTTTTGGGGTCACACTTGTGCACACTTGCTTTGAATTTTCCAGGATTTCAGTGTGCAGAGACTGGCTTTAGATCAGATTGAAAGAAAGGATTCTCTCAGCAAAACCAAGATGTTGGGTCCAAAACAGTAAAATTGCAAAATGCAAAAACCTCAGCAAATTGCCTAAGCAGCACCCAAACTCCCTCACATTAGGGCTTTGCCTTGCAGGTTCTCGGGGTGCCTGCAGGTCTGCCCGTGCAGAGGTGCTGTCTACCCCGCTTTTGCAGTGAGGCACCAAACTCTGACTGTCATTCCCGAGGCACAGCAGTTAGATCTGGAAGGCAGGCTTTGATGCAATGCCCTGAGGAAGCACATAGTAAATTTTAGGTGTTTCTTAGATAAGCTGAGTTGGAGTACAGGCCTTGGGGGCTGTAATTTTAGATGAACTTAAATCCTGTTTAGTTCCTGGGTCAATTGCTTGATCCTGCCACCGTCTATTTCTTCTAAGAAATCTGAGACTGAACCATTGATAGCTTTGGACTGGGAACCGTGTAGATAGTTATTCCATATGCTAGAAGAAAAGTCTTGGAAATTATGGCTTCTCTGAATCCTGTGTGACAAATTGTGTTTTAGGAAAGAAGCCTAAGCAAAGGGTAATACACATTTGGAAATGTGTTCCTTAACTCTCCAGGCAACTATTAAGGTTTTCATGTTGCTATGCACATTTTTATTAACATTCTCTTGTTCAAGTGTAGAAATACATGATTAGAGCATGTACATGAATATTTTGAAATCATCAAAGAGGGGATAGCAGACCAGCAGTGCAGAATAGAATGACCATACAGTAGGAATACCCTGTATTGATATTATTCCTGTAGCTGGAATTAGCGTAGAATTTTTTGGAAATTGTCTTCAGAGTGTGATGGTAATTGTCAGTCTTATAATGACAAAGTACAGTTTTGTGTGTTAAGCTTATTTGTGCACATATCTCAAGAGGGTTTCACCTTCCCAAGTTATTTAGAATTACATATACTGGGGTACCACACTGACTGTTGAGAAAATTGGTCTTGTCAGATCACTATGTTGAGGTTTCCTATGTTCCCTATTCATAAGGCTATTGTAGTTCTTGCTTCATAGCTCTTCCAATGAAGAAAAGGTAATCTTGAATATGCTCTCTTATATTCTATCTTAACTCATGGACTTGGGCAGAAAAGTAGATTTCAATTAGAATTTTTATATTATGTCTAAGCTTTTGTCCCAAATTTCTTCAAATTGAAACAAAGCTCTCCTTTGCCAGTCAGTTGTTGTTACCATGGACAGAATTTCACACTGTATTTTTTATCTTTTATTTATTTACCATTTCCTATAGCCAGGCTAAGTTACCATATTAGATTTTTATTTCCAAAGCAGATATTTTCTATTAAGATAATTTTCAAGGAAGATATACTATACTATACTATACTATACTATACTATACTATACTATACTATTTTCTAATCATCTAATCAATTTTTATTATAATAACCAGTATGTATTATCCTTATGAACCTTAGTTTCTTTGCTTAGACCCAGTCTGTTTCTAAATTAGCACCATATTTAACATGCACAGTCATCATCTCATCCAACAAAGAGTAATATGGCCAAATGCTTTGGAATAAGTTGAATGCTGCAAAAAATGTTCTGTGATCCTAGAACACCCACTGTAAGCCTTGATATCAGTCTTGATGAGAAGAAAATTCCACAAACATCTTGTTCCATGAAATAGGGAGGTTTTTTTCAACGATTCTGCTGAGATTTGTGAGTAGGATTAGTCCAAGCAAAAAAAAAAAAAAAAAAAATTTAAAAAAAAAAAAAAAATTTTTTTTGGTTACAACCAAAATGCTAAGGCATGGAGGGAACTATTTGGGAGGCAGAGGGTCTGCAGTGCCCAGAATATGCAAAACACAGATGACAGTGCATTAACCATCGCTGTGCTCCCTGGCAAGGTGCTTCTGTGGTATCAATTTATAATTATCAAGCAGAGTTCTGAAGGTTTCATGACATTAACAGGACATAATTCTCAACATAAGCTGTATTGCAAGACGCAATTTTTGTTCACCAACTTTATTTCATAGTTTTCAGCATCAAGGGGCTATCGGCAAAGTACACATCACTAAAAAGAAAAAAATGAGATTGAAACAAATCTTGATAAAATTAACCCAGTAAAACCGTAAAGGAATTTCTTCATAGTAGAATTTCTTAGAAATCAAAAGTGAAAGCAATTACCAGATGAAGAAAGCAATAAGTAACAAAACCTAAATATTGTCATGATTAATATTAACACAAATACAATTTTATGGAATGTGTATCAGACTTTATACAAGACTGACATAAAAATGGAACCCAAGGAAATGGGGCAATAAAGAATGGTAAGGAGAGGTCGAGCCTCAGAGGGAAGCATGTGAAGAAGAATTTTAAGAACAAACCATTGAAGCAAATGATAGCACATTTCCAGATGTTCTTTGTGAGTTTTAAAGGGCTACAAATATGACATAGCTGCTCAGTAAACTGTGCTGCCTAACCTGCTGCTTAAATCAATGCTGGTGTCAGCATCCAGGTTCCAGGTGTGACTAGTACAACTACAGGTTTGTTAGCTATATCTTACTTTTTCTGCCAAAAGAAATAACAGAGAATTAGTAGATCTAGAAAGACGAATATAAAAAGTCCTGCTTTATGTAAGCAGGCAGAATTAATTGAGAATCAGTAAGAAAAGGAATGGCCTGCTTATTCTCTCCACAACAGTTCTCTCACAAGAGCTTCCCAAAGAAAATAAGGTGCTATGGAATAGAAAGGAATGTTTTCATTCACTGGTTCAAAGGGAGAAGCGAAGTGCAGGAGTGCTTTTAATAACAGAGAGAGTTTTCTAAGTGGATCCTCTAGGGACAGATACTGGAACATGAGTTATTCAACAAATTTTTACATGATCTGGAAAGGTGGATGAATAGTGATGCAAAAAATGTTTTCCTGTTGATATCATTTAGAAAATGTACTGAAAACTGACTACCAGCAGAGCATTCAATTCATGTAGGAATAAAAGCATCTGAAGTGGACAATGCTGTGGATGGTCCTTCAAAAATTTCAAAGCTGTACCATGAGCACTCTGAAAGAAAAACTTTATGTTAAAAATTATTGGAAGGTTAGGAATTGTTGGAAGGCTGAAAACCAGAAAAGATGGTCATGGCATTTTACAGGTCTTACTCCTCTCAAATACTGTGTGCCATTCTGGCCATGCTGTCTGCATAAAGAACATGTGTGGAATGGAACATTTCTTGGTTAAAGAAAGGAATTCTTGAAGGGCTGGGTTGGTCTCTGTTTGAGGAGAAAATTAGAAAAACTACTTTTAGAATTTGCTCTGTAAAATATGACTGAGATGCCCATACAACCATAGATGGTGAGAAAATGAGTGGAAAATAATATTATTCAATATTTCTAATTAATTAAGAATTAAAATATTTTAATTAAATGATCAGATGATAGACTTTAAACAAACAAAATAAATAAACATAGTACTTTTTCTCATAGCTTGCAATTGTGGATCCACTCAGATGGGCTGCTGGAGACAGCAAGATTAAAATTAATTCAGAAAGGGATGTGAATTATTTTAAAGAAAATCCCTGCTAGTTCCATTAAGCATGTTAGATGGGACGCTCAGAAAGACCAAAACCAATGAATCACAACCTAGAAAGCCATAGTGGAGGGGGAGATGGTTTGCCCTGTTCTTTTTCTTGAAAATCTGCATCTGACCACCAGTGGCTGGGAATAAGCTTCTGGTTGATTTGGTCTGATCCCCCTACTCACTGTAGTAATTGGGACCTCTGTTACTATCCTTGGGCCTGTGATTAGCTGACATCTTTTGGAAATACTAACAAGAGCTACACAATTATTCACTGGTGTTAAGCTCTCCTGTGTGTGCATGTGTGTACAAATTACCTTGATTTCTTCCAGTTTATTTGTTAATCAGATTTAATTACCTTGGATGGACTCCTGCTACCATTTTTCATATACTATTGAGCCAGAAAGTGGGCATAGTGGATTCAGTGTTGCCATGGGTAGAACCTCTTAAATATTATAGATTTACCCTAAATCACTCTACCTCTGTTTAAAAGCCTTGTTCTAAGTCATGGAAAATGACTTAATCTATTATTGTTGGATCTATTCCATGAATATCCATGACTTTTTTGGTCCCAGTACCATGAATATTTTATTGCATAGTAGAACACTCTCTACATATTAGTGAGCCCATTTTTGTGACTGAATTTTGCAGATGATTGTGCTTTTGCTGTTTCATTACAGTTATTTTTACTAGTGTTACAATAATGCTCAGAACCCCGCCCTGGGTTGAATGAAACCCTTTGGTGGTAGATGCTTTAGCAGAAGTGGAAGACTCTTTGCTGTCTGAAAACACTGATAGACCAGTAACAGGTAAAACAGACAGAAATGAGAAAGGCAAAGCATAGCAGAGCAATGAACTGACTTTCTCACCATTACAGGGCATGTTGATGATAGAAATTACAGTAGTCGTAATCATTTTGGACTTCAGCAAAACTTTTGATACCATCTCTCACAGTATCTTTCTGGACAAAACATCTGGCCCACAGCTGAATAATCATGGCAGCATCTTCATTAATGACTTGGATGCAGGACTGAAAGGAATAATAAGTAAGTTTGCCTATGACACTAAATTAGGAATAGCTGTTGACTCTCTCAAAGGCATGTAGGCCTTGCAGAGACACCTCGACAAATTAGAGATGGTCAATCACCAACTATATGAATTTTAGCAGGGCAAGTGCCAGATTCAGCACCTGGGCAAGCCTGTATAGACTGGGAAATGAGATGCTGGAGAGGAGCTGTGGAAAGGGACCTGTGGGCCCTGGTCAACGGCAAGTTGGGTCAGCAGTGCCCTGGCAGTTGGGAGAGACAACCGTGTCCTGGGGACATCAGGCATTGCCAGCTGGGCAAGGGAGGGATTGTCCTGCTCTGCACTGGGGCGGCCTCACCTCGTGTCCTGGGGGCAGTTTTGGGTGCCACAATGTAAGAAAGACATTAAAGTATTGCAGTGTACAAAGGAGGATAAGAAAGGTCTGGAAGAGACTCTATGAGGAGGGTCTGAGGTCACTTGGTCTCTTCAGCCTGGATAAGAGGAGATTGAGGGGAGACCTTACTGCAGTTACAACCTCCTCATGAAGGGAAGAGGAGGGGCAGGCACTGATCTCTGCTCTTGTGACCAGTGACAAGACCTGAGGGAAGGGCCTGAAGTTGTGTCAGGGGAGGTTTAGGTTGGATATCAGGAAAAGGTTCCTCACCCGGAGGGTGGTTGGGCACTGGAACAGCTCCCCAGGGCAGTGGTCCCAGCACCAGCCTGACAGGTTCAAGAAGTGTTTGGACAACGCTCTTGGGCACATGGTGTGACTCTTGGGGTGTCCTGTGCAGGGCCAGGAGTTGGGCTCAATGATCCTGATAGGTCCCTTCCAACTCAGCATATTCTATGATTCTACGATTTTCTAACTCCATCAGCTCTTTTTTATTCACCCATTTGATTGAATATAACAGAAGAATACAGTGTTCAGCTTTGAAAACTGGGTTTACAAACTGTATTTATACTTCTTACAATTTATTTTTGTATCAGGTAAAATAAGTTTTGCTATATCCCCTTTATAGCACACAAGTTGTGCTTACTTACAAAACACTCATGCATAAGAAGACTTTTACACAGTACATTGCAGTTATTATCCTTTTTTTAGAGAATTAGCATCAACACACTTGCAATATGTTTCTTACTGTAGCCAAAATATGTTGTGTTTTTATCTTTTATGACTACAGATGATGGCAAATCTGTTCTGGTTCAGAAGTATTGCAAAGAGTTTTAACACAGAGTCAAGGACTTTAAAAAATATAAATATACATATATGTATATATAAAATACTGTCCTTACATTACCAATTTTTATGTTATTATATATGCAAAATATTAAAAAGTCTCTGCTGATATAAAACAGTGACAAAGGGTACAAGGTGTCAGTGCCTAGAAAAATGTGTTCACAGCAAATGCATCCACTAGCAGTGCTAAAAAAAATCCCTAGAGGCCAAGTTAGTTTTTAAATCCCCATGTGAGCCCTGGCATTGTAAACAAGGTACTATGAAAATTTCTACAGATGGCTGCTTAATGTGTAAATTAATCTGACTCAGTAAGGATCATGCTAGTCAGTGGCAGTTGTAATTATAGATCAGTATAAGATCTTGCTCTAAAAATTTGTACAACCACAAAACTACCATACAAACACACGTTTATTTAAATACTTTAATTATTTACTGTCAGGATTTGTGACACATGTATGCTTCAGTTTGCAAACATTAACTAGGAATGATGCACTACAGTGCAGCTAGCATAAAAATAAACAAGGTAGATTGTTTATTTTTAAAACAAAAGATCCCCAAATAACCAAACCCCAACCTGCAGGAATAAGGAGTACCAGAACATGTGAAGTAACGCAATCAGACATAAAAAATCTCATTGTGTGCTGGTGTCCTCAGGAATTTAAGAGAACAACTAAAGTGCAACACTCTAGAGAGAAAGAAAACTGTGTAGGTATCCTCAGTTTGGATGTATATGTACAACTTGAATAGAGGGGTATGGAAAAACTTTAAGGCAACTGATGAAAGTTTATTTAAAGCAAAGTTATTTACAATTAATGAGATTTCTTTGAATTTTAAACCATTTTTTTTCCCCGAAGAGTTAAGGAGAGCAGCAACCTTGAAAAGCTCATCTGTTCTGGTTACTCATGTCAGAAAACAATCCCTTGCTCTCTCTAAATCAACATGCACCAAAGAACTCACCATGGCAAATGGGCAGCAATCGACAAAAACACTCTTCTTTTTTTTTTTTTTTTCACTTTGTAAAAAATAACAACCCTACTTTAATCCTGGCTATGATCAATTTAATGGAAACCTAATTTAAATGAGTTAATTTGGAAATTCTCTTCCCTTTACAAGAGAAAAAAAGAGAGAGAAAGGGAGATAAAGAAAAAGAAAAGTAGATGACAAAGAGAAGGAGGAAAAAACAAAATAAAAAGAAGATATAGGGAGAGAAGGAAAGAAAGAAAAAGAAAGCAATACAGAGCGAATGGAAGGAAGGAGACCAGGGGAGGTCCATTGGTGTTATACTTCAAAGCAATCATAATTTCCTCACTAGTGTATACTTTCAGATAGCACTACAGCAGCATTACTGCAAGCGTAGGGAGTGAAGGGTGGTGTTTAAAGTGGACTCTGGCATTTGAGAAGTGTTCAATCTGTACACCTGGTTTATCATATATATAATGTGAAAATGGAACCTCAGTTTCATTGCTTTTGTCTGAAATGTTAGACAAACTGTAAAAAAGAAGAATTGTTTCAGTGATACACTTAAACTTCAAGTACAAGCATTTGGACATTTTTCTGAAGGGTTCATGCTGTGTCTTGTCTAAGCTCCCCACAACCACTGAATTCTTAAATATGTTTACTTGAAAAGGTCAATAGCTGGTTATCCTGTAAACTTTTCTCTAGGCTAGATAATAACAAAGTATTAGTTTTTGCTCATCTTTAGTTGTCAGCCACTCACTAGGAGGTAACCAGTGCTCATTTTTCCTCAGATTGTAAATGAGAGGGATAAAAGTGAATCAGAGGCAAGCAGTCGACTGCCTTTATTTATTTTATTTTTTCTTTTAAAAGTCCTGAAATAAAACCTTAACAAAAGAGGAAGAGACATTTAATTAAGTCATAACCCTCTAGAGCAGCAGCATAAAGTACATGAAGAAGCAAGCACATTCAGCACACAGACAACAAAGGGAAGAAAAGCTGTTTGTTAAATCAAACAATGCTGTATCTTGGTAGCGTGAGGTTTCCACGAGGCTATCGCTGTTATACAGCAAGCACACAAACCCCGTGTTAGTCGAAGGGTTTCTGTAGCCCATCACACTGTTGTGAAGACTGTTCGGAACTCCATGGCAGAAATCTGAATTGTAAGCACTACCAATAGAAAAACCAAACCCAAAACCAAACAAAAAGCCCAAACAAGGAAAAAAAGGCCTTTTATTGCATGTTTTGGTTTGGATTTTTTTTCCCCCAGAAGGTTTTGCCACTGTGGTTTCTATAATGCTTGGCATTTTATCTAAGGTTTCTCAAGGAAATAGTTTTGGTGAATTGGTGAAAGGGTCCAACACTGGTGTTTGTTTTAGTACAAGATGTAAAGTCATCCCCTAGACAAGACTGAAGCAATTGAGGTTGGCTGGAGGAAATGGTAAAGGCAATACTTGCTCCTTTAATTGCATGGGTATATTGATCATTGACTTGTCAAGATTGCCCTATGGGGTATGACTATTACAGTGCAAGGTCAGACAGTGGCAACAGGCAACTCCATAGACATATTCTATCAATAAGCAGAGGTCTGTGACTGCTCTCACTGCCTGAGAACATCCTTGATACATCAAAAATAGTGTTTCTGCAACAATCTCTAGATAAAGGTTAAGCTTGGAGACTTGGGAAAATAAAATTAATGAGAAGAGTAACATATATTTGATGAGCCCACAAACACATCCAGGGTGGGCTCTGAACGTGCTGTCAACAATTTAAACCACCATCACATGAAGGAGGCTACCAAAAAGAGGGCTTTATCCTCTAACCACACTACAGAACATGATTCAGGGGGCAGCTCAAGCCAAGAGCAGTTGTGTACATGGGAATGGGCCACACTGGGTCCCCCTAGTTCTGAAACTACTTTTCCACCTCTGTTAGCCAGGACACCTCTTCCCCAGCTTGGTCCATCATTTCTAGATAGCTTTTTCTGCAACACTTTTGAAAGTGGTCAGCAGGTATATAGCTGTCCATGGAGTCTACTGTGTTCCTTGCAACAGATTGTACCCTGCATTTTAAGGACATTGGGTACTATTTGCTATTTGTATATTGGTAACAATACAAAGAATTTTTAGACTATGATTTTTTTTTTTTTAAATTTGACCTTTATCTACATTCAAATAAATAAGGTATATTCTTTTGGCAAAATTTTGCTTCTTATTAATCTCTGACAGCTAAGTAAGCAGAAATTTTCAATGGCCATATATTTTGAATTGGATGATTTCCTATAATAAATTTACAATTTACATGTTAAGATTTGAATCTAGTTTAAAACCAGACTTACCATTAAAAAAATGCAGTTATTTACTCTGATTACATGTATAAGTCAATTGGAATTGATTGTGGTTCCCTTAACTGGAAGTGAACATACTGATAAGAATGTTTAAGTACTTCAACATTTGTTTCTCCTGAGCATTCTCCAATGATATGATTAATAGAGGAGCTGACAGTACTCTACTGATAAAAAAGGCCAGGTCTAGTTGAAATTTTCTTTGTCTTGTCCACTGAAGAAAGAATAGATGTTTAAAAATAAAGAAACAGACAGTTAGGTGGAAGGAAGGGAAGTCATAATAGAGTATAATATTGCTTTGCCTCGTCTCTTAGGCATTCAGTGCTTCATCCAGAAGGCTCCTCCCTGATTTTCTGCTGCAAGGCAGTGTGTAGTATACCACGTATAATTAATTAGGTGAACTAAATAGTATGCAGAGATTAGCATAAAGTACAGTTAACCATGTCTGCCATATGTTCAATTGTGCTTTATTTTGAATGTGGAGGAATAATTACACAGTATCAGGCATAGTACACTTTTTCTATAATTTACATAGTAGTACTGCAATAAAATTATGTTGATAACCTCAGACAAACCCTTAAAAGTAATGAAAGCCATAGGTCAGAAACAAAATTTTAATCTTACTTGCAATGGGGATCAAGCCAATATTATGAAAGCAGCACATTCTGTTATGTATTTAAATACCACACTCAATCCTTACCTGTGTCTAGTCTCACAGCTTTGTTGATTAGGCTCCAAAAATTTTTCCCTTGGGTTCTTTTGGCTGGAGTGGCAACAGGCACCAGTGTAATGTGGCTTGGCAGGTGAGAGCAGAAGGCACAATCAGCGAGTTAGAGCTGCAGTGTTTTCTGCAATAATTACAGAGAATTGATTTTGTCAGATGAAATTTTACACATTGGGTACATGGAATATTATTTCCAAGAGGGACCTAGGAATGTATTGCAAAGGAGGCAAAATACCCCCACCATTACCCACAACCTAGAAAAGCTACAGAAAAAGCAAAGTGAGGTCAAAACTCTAAAAGCCATCGCAAATGTGGTTGCCACAGGAGATAAAGTTAAAAGCTTTGAAATCTTCAGGGTGAGAGTTAGATTAGCTTTCTGATGCTCCAGACATCCTCTTTGAATTTATTTCCCTCTGGCTAAATTGTTCTCTTGCATCTCAGCTAATATTTTCCGGTGTTTCTTAATATGACTACTCCTTGAAGGGCTGGGAAAAATTAGAATATGTGTGTATAAAAGAGATTTTTAAAAGGCCAAATCCATCTTCTCAAAACAGAAACAGCCATGTGAAATTCAAGAAACTGGTTGATCTGTGTACAAATTCATTTTTGTGTTTATGGAAAAACTCATTAACATGGTACTAACTCCTTCCCTTCACTGCAACCACTGTATTTCTGGTACTTTATTCTTTTCAGGAGGGCATTAAAAGCCCTTAACATCCTACATCTTCTGGGTCACTGTGCTACTACTTGGTGAATCATGTTAGTATCATTCTTACTCCTCAAGCAAAAGCTAAAATAGTTATTGTCATCAATTTGGCTAAAATCTGCGTGCTGCTAGAAAACTCTAATGTCTTTTTTTTTGGTGTGCTTTTCTGGATGTCCACTTTTAAAGTCACCAGAGTAAGTCCACACTGCTTTGTTTTACATTTTTACTTGACAATTCTGATAAAAGTATTCAGTGGAAAGAGTTTTCAAAATAATTGCAATGCAACCGAGGATAATTTTAGATGATTCTCTCCCTCTGTCCTACACTGCTTTACAGCAAAACCCCCCAGAATTCCTACAGAAAACTCTAAGGATAGGAATTGGGAGGAAAGAACTTTCATGGAACAGTGAGCATCAAAATCCTGATTCCTCCTTTCCTGTACCACAGGAAAGCACAGAGCCAGGTACAAGGCAGGCTCAAAGCAGAGAAGAGTTGAAGGAAATCTGCAAAATCATGTTGCTCTGCCCTGCTCTGGTGCTTGCACTGACCAAGTGCAAAGTACAAAATAGGATTCTGAACAGAACACACTGATTTAATGTAAATCACTACTGACACATTTTCATGGATAGATAGAGACCCTTAAACGGGACAGGGGCATAAGTATTAGGTTGGCGACATTTCTTTTATATGTCTTGGAGTAGAAGTGGCCTTTGCTTTATTAGCAAATATGTGTGCAATTCTTTTCACTGAGGCAATTATGCATAATACTGAGCACATAAAAGTACTAAAATATTTTTAGAAGTGACTGCATGTGCTCTGCTAGGACTGCAGAATTATAATTTACTACATACAAAAAAACCCACAGTAAATGTTGCCTCACATTCTTGACTTCTCAAGTTTATATACTGCATTTAAACATTCTGCATTTTATTGTAACTATTTGGCACCAAATCTTACATGCAATAAACCAAATATGAACTTATGCTGTTTCCTCATTTCTGCAGTTATATGTGTGCTAATCTCTAGCCTGTGCATGGCTCCTCCTTTCAGCTATTTGTGGTTTTAGAGAATTTTCTAAGTTTCCAGTAATTCTGAATAGCTGTTTATAAAATTTCAAATTCTCCAAATGCCTTTTTTGAATCAGTTCTTCAAGATACTATGCTTTGATGGTTCCATCCATTTTCGTACATATTATGTGGTAAAAGAAAACACTGAATTTTTCTCATCTTTCCTTTTTCTTATTAAAAATGCATTAAACTCTTTTCCTTTTTATTTAATTTTTTTTACCCCGTAATCCATTTTTCTCATTACACCTGAATTCTATTTCAAGCCTTTCAACCTACTGTTAATTTTTTTTCTTTCGATAAGACAGAACATATTTGCCTCAGTCTCATCTGGGGCTTTTAGAGAGAGGAGGACTATGGAGAAGAATTTTCCAATATAAGTGGGAACTAAATTCTTTAAACCTTTTACTTGTTCCTCCCAGAATGCTGATTGACAAAAAAGAGTTCAGAACTATTATAATGCCTTCTCTTATTTATTTCCTTGTTGCATGATTAAACCCTTGCTGCCACTTGAATACCTGATGTTTCACTGGAGCTCAGACCCGTGCAGCATCATGAAACAAGTGTTGTATTCTCCAGGAACTTGCAAGAATGTTTGGAACTATTGTTTGATTAAATAACATGATCCATCAAACTTCTTTGTCTCTTCCTACAGATTTTGCTTTTTCTTCATATTTCTTTTTTCTCTCACATTTAAATGCTGTTTCCTGTCTTTTCCTGTCTTCCATCAACCTTTCATTTTCTATTTTCAGTTCTAATATTTCACTGCCATACTTCCCCATTTCACACTTCTTTTCTGTTTACCTTAAAATATCTCATGAGGTTTTTTTTTAACCTCTAATTTTAGTTTCTCTCACTGTCTCAGATCAACTAAAATTCTGGATGCCAGACCTTCTGTATATGAAAAAAGAAAATACATTTTTCCTTCATTTCATAAGCCTCTCCCCTGTGAGACTGAAGAGTGAGGGCTGAAATAAGGAAAAGGGAAAGGCAAAAAGAAGTAAGCTTTACTGCATTTAAATTTAGTAGCCAGAGGACTCTGAAGGAAAAGTGGCATCAGGCTGATACAGATTGTAATGAAATTTGCCTGTGGAGTCTTGCACCTTTCACAGACTAACCATGAACCACTTCTTTTCCCCCATTAATGCAAGGAAAGGGAAGTGCAATAGATTCAATCCTTGACATGGTTCTGATTAGAATTTACTGCAAAACTGACTCCAGAGCTCTCAGCAGCTTGGCAGATGGCTCAAGGAAAACTGTACATGAATCCAGTGAGAAATAGCTACAGGAAATCTATATTAAGCCAGATAACATGACTCAGGCTTTTAATGAGAAGAGTGACTGGGTTCTGGTTGGTTTGTTGTTGTTGTTTTGTTGTTATTGTTTTGTTGTTTTTTGGGGTTTTTTTTTCACTACCTGTATGATTCTAGTAGTTTGAATTAGGATGATAATGTAAATATATAGTGAATTAGTTGCCTGGTTCCTGGCCCTAATTTATGACATCATCAATATACTTCAAAACTATTTTTCTTCTGATATTTAAATTAAATAAAAATTCCCTCTGTTTTATAAAAAAATCATACTTGTCCTGTACTTAACCAAATTCAGCTCAATTTAGCCCTGTGCACTACTAGAACTCAAACAGTTATACTTTGTAGATATCATTGTACTTTTTTTAAAAAATAAGAGTGGCTTTGATATTTTCAAAGTTGCTCAAGGAATTTGGATGATCAATTAACATTTCCTTTCATGGGAGCTGGACAATTGTTTAATTTAGTTTTATATAATGGTTTAAAAAGTGTCAGTGTATACATATAGCTATAATCTGTAAGAACTGGCATCTAATACAGTTCCTAACCCCCCACACAACATCTAAGTCCCTACTGCACTTTATGTACCCTCCTAGACACACATGGCTCATAACAGACACTGTTAAGAAACCTTTCCAGGGGTCACTAAAGTAACTTTTACTTGATCATGGTGCCTTTCTATCCCTATTGATTGTTCAGTTTTTCTACTTAGTAGATGGATTTTAAAGAACATCTAAAGGGGGTCTCAAATTGTTTTTTCTAGAATGGTTGAATTGTACTTACTGAGTTCATTTAATAGTTAGCTATAGCCAAAACAAATAAGTGGACTTAAATGGGGAAAAATAGAAAGGGAAGGGATAGAGTTATTCAATGAGCAGTAGGACCAATGATGTCACTTTTCTTACAGACATCTTACATTTTTCAGTGACTCTGTATTTTTCATACACAGAGCACCTCTTCAAAACTGTCTTCTCTCTGACAGTACTCTGGATTCCCTCTTTAGTGGTTAGACTAGAGGCAGTTTACCTTTTTCTTCACTTCAAACTGAATATGTGCCTATCAGGGTGACACTGATTTTTGTCAGAACACCAAATAGAACAACTTTTCCTATAGAGGAATAATGTGGGTCTTGCTTACCTTTGTGCTTGTTGGAACTTTCAAAAATTGTCTCTTTGTTAAACATCATTGAAATCAACCTGTAAGTTCTACAACTATTGGGAATCTGAAGGAGTGCCGGTGAAAACATTTTGCAAGTGCACAAGACTCATTTTTCAATGAGCAGAATGAAAAATATCACTGTTATCAGCATTACTGCTATATTTCTGAGTATGTAACTCCAAAAGAATAATTTAATATTGTTTTTAAACACATTTGCATACTAAACGTGCTGATGCTTTGACATTTATAATCATTATGTCTTAGTGGTTTTAAGATTAAAGTTAATTTCTACTCCAGATAATTCAAATATATGTTACAAAATAAGAAAGGGGGAAACAAAATCCCTTGTTAGCAGGTTAAATTCAAGGTGTTTTCCAGAAATGGCCATCAACCATTTTCAAGTCTATATGAAAAGATGCTCAAAGAACTTGCAATTCACTACCACAAGCATTAACAGCAATGCTGATTAGGACTTTCTTTCCTTCTACATTACAGTAAGCTGTGATGATCCACGGTCATTTTAGGACTACGAATTCCCAAATGGTCTCAGTTTAAATCATCTGCCTATACTGAGCAAAATGCCTTTATTAAAACAGATCAGTCATTCTTGTCACAAGTAGAGACAGACCAAAAGGAAATAAGGGGAAAATGAAAGAAGAAAAACATATTAAATCTTTTAAAATATTCTAATTTCTTTGTTGGTTTGGGTTGTTTTTTCCTTTGAAGCCATTCCTTAGAGACAAGGCAAATATTGGTTTACAATATATGATAAATTGTGAGAATCTATAAATGTGGTCACACACTAAGCATGATGGAATTTACTGCTGCTGCACTGCCTGTCTCAGACACACAGTAGGTTGCCCACTTTTCAGCACAGAGCAGTTACATTTTCTCAGTTGGGAGCACAACATTATATGCAAGACTACATTTCTCAGAAGTCCATTTCCTAGGTTTAGGCACTGTGGACCTCATCACTCCTGTATTAAGAGCACATGATAAGGTATAACATGGCCACAACCATCCAAATCCCCCTTTTTTATCAGTAATGTTAACTGTCTCACTGCCAAAAATGTCGAACAGAGCAGCAACCACAGGAACAGTCACTTACTTTTGGAGGAAGGTGATATTTCTACTCTTTTGGTACATTAGCTCCTTTTGAAATGCCACAGAACATGCACAGAACTGGTGAAATTTAATAAAAAAATTACTTATGCAAGATAGAATATAACAAAGACAGAGAAGGTTAAAGTTTAAAGTGAAGTTAAAGATATATGTCAGGATTGGGAAGCATCAAACAAAATAAAAAACCAAACTACAGAAATAGGTTTTCTCTGGGAGAAATAGAAAAAATGGCAATACTTTAGTCAGACCAATTCTATTCAAGGGAAAAAACATGGAATAACTTCATGGGTGGCCAAGACACACAGACCTGTCCTTCAGTCCAATAAATGACCAAGAATCCTAAACAGGAAAGCATAGTAGAAAATAAACAACTTGTGAACATGAGCAGTAGCAGCTGGAATCAGGCTGTTCCCAACCCTTTAATAAATCCAAGATGTAAATAGCTCAGAGGAATAAATCTCTAAAGCAGGAGTGATCGGTACATGGTTAATTCTTGAATTACCAAGGCACCACATAACAATTTAAGGCACAGCACGCAAGCATGGGCAGTTTGGGGCACTGAGAAGAACAGAGGCAAATTGAGGAGCATGTGATAAAAGAATGATCCAAATGCTGTTAGTTTTCCTGGAAAGACTGAGAGGTTCAGAGGAAACTAAAACTGCCAAGACTACTCAAACTGCTAGAAAAAACGAGATGAGAAATATTCCTTTTTCCCTTACTGGCAGTCGGGTAGACTTACTGGGACTAAGTGTCTCTTGATATTTATGGAATAAGGTCTGAATTTTTTTTTCTTTTTTTTTTTAATTTGGCTGAAATAAATTTTAAAAAGCCCACTATATTTTATTTTTAAAAAATAGAAAAAAAGTCCATGCTCTCAAAAGCTGTTGGAGTTTAAGAGTTTTGCATGATGTAGATATTTGCTACAGGATAATATCATGGGTTTACGTCTACCATAAATGACTCATAATTTATGCTCCATCATGTGAAGACATGAAGTGGTGCGTCTCAGAGGTGCCATAATACATTTCCAGTACCTTTCCTCATCATAAATTAGGAGATTCCACTCCTGTAGAGCTTGGGAATAGGCAGTAGTGAGGAAGATGACTCTTTGTGCTGCCAGTCCCAAACCAGCCTGAGATTCAGAAAAACCTCTTTGGCACCTGTTCTATAAACCACTGATCTTGTGATTAAAATTAGGGTCACCTGTATGAACTGAAGCAAAATTAAACCCTTGATAGGTGTTTGGTTTCTTGACAAATGACATTAAAACTCTTTCCAAATACTTAACAAGGGGCTTGTAAACTTTACTTTAGCATTAGGAAGAAATTAATTGGCATGGAAAATTTATTCTTGCAACTATATGTTAGAGGAAAAAAACTGGAAACATACTAAGACAAACTAACCTGGAAATATATGGGTACAATTTGAAATGGAGTCTATGTATCCATCCTCTGTCTCTACTTAATAAACTAGCAAGTCTAGAAATTAAGACTTTTGGGAACTTGCTCAATATCTCAGAAATGGACATTTCCAGGTCCCTGCAATGATGCTTAGGAAAAGAAAAATGGAAAAGCACCAGTGAACTTTGTGTAGAATATTAGGTGCAGCATTCATCCAGTCCATGCATAGTAATTTTCAGTCTGCCAATCCCATTGTAATTCACAGTTTTTATTGGAAGAAGAGAGATCATTAAGCTTAACATTACACAAAGCATTATTAACACTTTTAAAGGATGGAAGAACTTAAAATTATTTAAAATATTGATAAAAATAAGTAAGTTTTATTTAGTTGTGGTAAAATAGAAAAAAATGAACTGCAAATATAATAGAATCATAGAATCATAGAACATGCTGAGTTGGAAGGGACGTATCAGGGTCACTGAGCCCAATGCCCATGCACAGGACACCCCAAGAGTCACACCATGTGCCCAAGACTGTTGTCCAAACACTTCTTAAGCTCTGTCAGGTTGGTGCTGTGACCACCGCCTTGGAGAGCTGTTCCAGTGCCCAACCACCCTCTGGGTGAGGAACCTTTTCCTGATATCCAACCTAAACCTCCCCTGACACAACTTCAGGCCCTTCCCTCATGTCCTGTCACTGGTCACAAGAGGAAAGGGATTGGTGCTTGCACCTCCTCTATCTATACCTCACGAGGAAGCTGTAACTGCAGTGAGGTCTCCCCTCAGTCTTCTCCAGGCTGAACAAACCAAGTGACTTCAGTTCCTCCTCATGTGGCTTCTCTTCCAGACCCTTCACCATCCTTGTATCCTTCTTTTGGATGCCCCTAAGAGTTTAATATTTTTAGTAATTTTCTTTTCTAGGTAGATTAGAAAGTCATAGTCAAGAGGAGCTGAGGGCTTCATTTATTTGAATTATTCTAACCTAAAACCAATCTTTGATGTCAAGATGTTCATATTTGTCCTGTGGCCCTGGCCAGATGTAGGAAGCAAAGGGGGAACATGAAAAACAAGTCAGTGAGGTACAAAGCTCTTTCGAAATTTGTGGGAAAATTAAGAAAAAAGAAGATTTACTGTAAGCTTTTAGTGGCAGTTTAGATTCTGCTCTTACTTCAGCTGTTCAACCGTCTGATATTGGAAAGTGATATTTTCAGGATGAATAGTAGAACATACCTGCAAGGAACAATTCTGACCTTTTTGTAATACTAAGAAACATTTTATGAGTGATAAGGGTTCAGTTAGTAACTATTCAACCTAGGCATTTTGGTTAACTGAAGCAGATTGACTGTTTGAACTTCTCAGAAATACAGATGGACAAGGTCAGTACATCTCTGTTTTTCATCCAGGCACTCAGGTAGAAAATTAGCCAACTGAACTTCATAACTCCATTTGCCTTTTTAAAATTTTTTTTCACTTCCTTTTAAAATTTTTTTTCCCCTTCTCTCCTAATTGGGCTTGCGGATGAGCTTTCAGCTTACTTTTACTGTTCTTTCAGCCTTTCTCTGTAGGCTGGTATTGTCCTATCATAGCATTCCACAAGCTCTTTGCTTCTCTGCTTTTTGCACCACTGGCTACAGACTTTAAATTGAAGTCATTAAGTTGTTGTGCAGTTTTTAGACATATGACCACCAATGTAAAGGTCAGGTCACCCATTTCTAAGATAAACTGCTGAGTTATATTTTATTGAGTATAAGCCTGCAAAGACGTTGCTTGAAATTCTTCAGTGGGAAACATCCCTACATTGACACAAAGTGTGAAGTTAGATGAATTTGAAAGTATCAGCCATAAATAGAAAAAAGACTTTCTTTTTCTGGCCCTATACTTGGACCAGAATATATAATATATGGCAGTGATGTGACTCATGTGAGACTGAGAAATTGAAGTATAGTTCCTGATTTAAACAGAAAAAGACATTGAATCATTATATCCCACGGGAATTTTCTAACTATTTTGAGTAACTGCCGTTTTGTGGTTCTTAATAATTTTCTGTCTCCTACTTCCCTCTTTCTCCTGCCTCCTCTTGATTTCATTGTAACACAGAATTGAATTTTTTCCTACATGTCATATTTAGTATGGAAACCTTGATACTAAGAATGTTAATACCTCCACCCACTGATATTCTGTCAGACATCATGTTTTAAGCAATTCTTATGTTAAGTATCAACTCCACTGCAAAGGGACAGATATTTTCCAAAGGAAATTATACTTTCAAGGTATTTGGCACTGGTGAGGCCACACCTCAAATCCTGTGATCAGTTCTGGACCCTCAGTACAAGACAGACATTGGGGTGCTGGAGTGAGTCCAGAGGAGGACAGTGGAGCTGGTGAAGGGTCTGGAGCACAAGTCCTACGAGGAACAGCTGGGGAAGATGGGGATGTTTAGCCTGGAGAAAAGGAGGCTCAGGAGGGACCTTATCACTCTCTGCAATGCCCTGAAAGGAGGGTGCAGCCAGGTGGGGGTTGTCCTCTTCCAGGTAACAAGTGACAGGAAAGAGGAAATGGCCTCAAGCTGCGCCCTGGGAGGCTTAGATTGGATATTAGGTAAAATTTCATCACCAAAAGGACTGTCAAGCATTGGAACAGGCTGCCAGGGAAGTGGTTGAGTCACCATCACTGGAGGTGTTTAAAGGGTAGCAGCTGTCCTGGATGAAGGGTTAGACTTGGTGGTCCTAGGGGTCTTTTCCAACTGAAATGATTCTGTGATTTTAAAGCTAATGTAGGGATAATATTTTCTGTCGTCAGGGTGTGGTGCCATAGAATCCTTCAATAATAAAATTGATGTTAGCTATCAGCAGCTTCTTAAGAATCTGCACGTAGGTAGCCTCACCTATTTCTCTCGCAACACTCTTCATTTGGACTACTTTTTAATGGACTGTGTAATTATCTCTTTTCATAATCTTCAAATATCCAAAACGAATGATGAAAAATCATGAAATACCACTAAACCACTGTCCATTTCTGAGCTCTAGTTCAGAAAATAACACTGATCAGAGTATAAGTATTAAATATAGACAATGGGACAGTATTAATCAAATGAATCACTTCACAATTTATCATAAGGATATCAATAGTAAAAAATCTATAATTTTTCTGGTAATATGGAGTCTTTTAGTGACGCAAATTTTGTTTGGTGTGTACCTGGTCTAAAGGAGAGAAATTAACACCATACTTAATAAATGCAATAAAACCCTATAAAACACAATGATAATGGTTTCTCACTACTGTTTTAGGGAGAAGGAACTTGCTACTTTAATTTAAATTGAAACACGTTTTTAAAGTTCCTGGCCCCTAATATCAAAGTTATAATTGTTCTACTTTTATGCAGGGTAAGGAAGTAGTCATGAAAAAAGACCCTAAATGAGATGTAAAATAGCTACTGTGCATCAAAAATGCATTTTCAGAGTGCAATATACCCAGTGAAATCCTGGTAATGATCTTTTTCAGAGGTGGAAAAATGCCCTTTTAGACCTGCAGGGTTTTAAGATAAAGAGACTTTAGGTCATCCCACAGCATAATCTGCTTCTGGCCTTGAATATGCACACATTGTTTCAAGATTTCAAATTTGTGGAAAAGGTGGAGAGAGACACTGACTGATTTGTTTTAAAAAGTAACTTTAAATTGCTAAGAAGTTGCAATCTTACAATAAGTTGCAGGGGAACTGGGTTTACACATGGACCAGATCAGGAGGTTAGGATGAATGAAAAAATTATTTGCAACATTTTATGTCATACTGTATAAATTCTTACATGGTTAATTTCACCACCGTGTAATATGACTGTTATTACCCTTTACACTCATTTACACATAACATCATATGTCCTGTTTTCACATTTTGAAAGAAAAAGATGTCCCAATCTCAGGATGAAAGTCAGCACTATTTGCTAGTTAGATGCGCCAATACAGTTTTGAGTCACCAGGAACATCCATGCTTCTCTGATTCCCTGTTGAAGAATGTCAGAAGCAAACAGCCAAACTCTTCTGCCTCAGGATTTGTAGAATCGTATCAGTTCAACAGAGCCACAAATTTGCAAGTGTGTTTGTCTTTCTAGCCAAGTATGCTGCCTTATTATCCTGCTAAAATAATCCAAAATTCAGTGAGGCAAGAGGAATCTAGGCACAACAGGTATTTTGCTTCACAGGAGGAAACGTTGTAAAGTGAGAGGGAATTATGTTCTCTGTTGTACATTTCAGCTGATCCTGATCTGTACATTACACACAAAACTTTGTTGATGCTTCTGTGAAAGGACCAAAGCAAAGGTTTCTGCTTGCCTCTGCAATGCATACAGGCAACCCCAATGTATTTGTTTGTCACAAAACACAAAAGCATGTCAAGGACACGGTTCCATACTGGCTGATGAACAGATGTTTAGGTTTAAGTTGTTATAAAAAGCCGGGTTTTGAAAGTGTGATTGGTGCAGCAGCTATATATGATAATGTCTTGGGATGAATCCAGATGGAGATGGAATAGAAAATGGTAAGTAATGTCTCTCCTTTTCCTGAATTTAATTAAGGAATAATTTGGGACATGTATGAGTTTAGACTATTTTTAAGGGCATGATTTAAGATGCACTAGATGTGAATTTTTCATTACTATGGAAGGAGAACCAGGAATGCTTTTCTTTCCATTTGGGTTATTAATGCAACTCTGGGATTTTGATATCAGAAATTGTGTTTTCAGAAACTGAGTAGAATTGCCTTGCTGCAGATTACTATTTAAAAATATCAGGTTGCTCTCCAAACAACATGGGAGAAGCACAGATAATGTAATATTATTTTTACAGATGTATTCATCACAAAGTATATATCTTAATCTACTGAGTGTTCTTCAGACTGAATGTTCAGCGCCCTCTCCCTCCTTCTGCTGAAATGTAACCATCTTTTATATTACCATTTCTATATCAGTGAAAAAGAACATTTGACAATTTATTATAGGACTAGAAAAAAATTACCCAAGCCTGTCAGTATAGCTTTATGATGGTTTTGTCTGCTCTGCATTTTTTAAAGATCAAACTTTTTGCTGTCCTTACATATATGCACATAAATTTACTCCGGCGAAAACTGAAGCAACATAATTATTTGAAAGCTTTATTTCTGTTACAAGTTAAACAATAGCTCAGTTTTTTTTTTCTTTTTTTAATGTAAATATACTGCATAAAGACAAAAATGAAAAATTAGAAATATTAAAGGCAAACTGAACTTATCAAGCTATCCAAAGTATTTTGACTGAGGTGATGTCAATTGCTATCATATTGTAAGTTCCATTTTTAAACTCAAATCCCATTATTTTCTCCTGAAATTCTGAAATTTAAAGGGTCAACATCCCACTGAATTAGCAGTTCAAGTTATCAGGCTCCTTAGCAAGCTCACAGTTCAGCAGTCTCACTTTCAATCTGCAAAAGCAGCACTACGATGGGTTGCTTGTTTTAACTCTTTTAACATGGTGTTTTCTGGATCAGGGGATAGAAATTAGGTGAACTCTTGAGTTTACATGTAATCAGATGAGTTTACATCTAATAATTTAAGACACATACTTTCTTCCAACTCTATCCAGAAAAAAAGTAAAGGAGTGTAAAGTATTTGTCTAAATAATATGAATTTCAAATTAACTCTGAAGCTACTGAAATGCCTGTTACTATCTATGTTTTCTGAGTTGTGCATTAATAAAAAAATCAGTGAAATTGATGGGTTAGTTGTATGTGGGACACAATATGCTATCATTTGTGTTTTGACAGTGAAATGCTCTTTGGGTACCTTATTTTGGAGAACACAAGAAATCTTTGATTACAATACAGATGAAAAATCACATTTAAAATGTTCCATTTAAAAAATCTCAATGTATTTATAAGAAAGCATCAGCTATTATCAGAATCCTCTGAAGCCCTACAAAACAGTCTAATACATGAAAGTCAACATTTAATATGCTATAGTCTCATATTTCCATGCAGTAGCTCCAAGGAAATCAATTTTTCAGCTCGAGGGTGTTTTGATTTTGTGCAGTTCTGTAACATTTGTAAATGTTATCCAGAACGCCTTCAAAAATAACACAATTTAATAATCACAGATGTTCCTACTCTGTCTTCATAGCACGGTTAAAATATCATGACAATGAGATTTATCAGATTTCATGGTACTACAATGTTCACTGAGCTATTTTTGGCAAGGTTTTAATATGACTAAAAGTGAATAAACTCAATTGGAAACTTTTAGAAGACTTTGAATGAAAGTTTTGTGATATTTTCAGAAGAAATGCTACCCTCTTCACAGCTGAGATAGGATCATATTATAGGCATGTGATAAATGTTACATTTGTGCTCCAGGATATTGAAATTTTAAAATGTTTTGCTGAATCTGGCTGAGGGATGAAATGCCTTAGTTTAGGAAGCATCCTGGGCTGTTTCAAATGGTAGTGACTACGATTGCTCTGCAAAGACTTTTGCAGTTAATGTGCTTGTGATGTTTCCTCCCTCATGTCTCATCATATTAGACATAGGTAGGTATAGCTTAAACTGCAGTCTCCTAAATTAGCAATTTGCCACTAAAATCAGTGTGCCTCTAAAACTGGTGAGTAGATAGAGACATTGTCAAGGGCTTCAGATTGCTTTCTCTGGATTTGAATCGATCTTTGGAGGCCTCCATATCTCCTCACTGGCTGCAAGGATGGTAATGACACTGAAAACAGGTCCAGTTCAGAGGCTAAACACAGCTCTGATGGGTCTTTGCCCTACAATTTAATAGGGAGAGATTTCCTTGTCCTTTATTCTGCTAAAGCAGTGCTGCAGGCAGGCAAAAGGTTGATAATCTGTCCCCAAAAGTTCTAACAATCAATAAATAAGAGGGAGCTTTGTTTTAAAGTATGAATCAAAAGCTGTACGAGAATGTATCTATGCTATGTTTTAAGCTTTGCTTTGTTGGGTAGTGAAGTCAATGATGGTCACAGATTCTGGGACATCAAGATTCTCCCTTAAGTGCCTGGAGGCAGAAGGCACTTTGAAGCTAAAAATAGAAAAGTAGTGACTGACAGTAAAAAAACAATCCCAGAACAGAGGCATTTACCATAAGATGCTCTAGTTCTTTGTCTAGAGGTCTATACTTTAACTATTTTGAATAAGCAAGGTCAGTCTACATTGTCTGCATCTTCCACTTGTTCTTGTTACAGAAATAGATTCCTCTAACCTTCTTTCCACTTAAATGAAAGCCTTTTACTTTTTTTTTCTTATTATTTTATAATGTTTAAGGAGCCATAGTTCTGTGCTTGTAGAAATTGCAGTTAGAAAACAGGAACCCAGATGATAAAAGGAAAAACCACACATAATACAGCATTAATTGCCATTAAAACAATATATCCATAAGCTTTTAGAATGAATTCCATGGAAAACATTTCAGTGAATTTGGTATAATGCTTTGAATTGGCTGTAAATATGGCATTACTAACAGAATGAAATAATGTGATGTAACTTGTATATGATTTTTTGTTAACTTGTCTGTTTTATTCAGAATTTTGAAAATATAAGTAATGGTATAAAACTATTGTTGTTCCAAAGACCAAAGTTTTTAACCAGCCTATTGAACATCTTGCCTTTGACAAGGACCCGAAAATTTTCTGTGCCATATATTTGCCATATACTTATAGTTCAATTACGTGTGGAGAATTCTGATTTTTGAGTAGCATGAGAAAACAAAACATATCATACAACTTTAAGCGTAGTATTGTGTGACTTTTTGTCACCCATGGATTATATAAAAGCTATGAATATACAAAAATAGTTTTAACTGTTGCTCTTTGACTCACTCAGCCTAAACTGTGGTGCAGGGAGAGCTCATAAATTTCTGAGTCCAGATGTAAAATTCCAGATGTGTTTTAACTGCAAAGGGGACTGAGACATAAACATAGGCCATTGTTTATCTACCACACCATGGTGTTCCTTCAACAGGGAATGCAGACATAAAAACCATCAAGCAATCATGGCTCTCTTCAGTAGGTCTATTTTTCTCTACTATTGGGACACTGGGGTAGGGAATTACTAGAAAGCACCTGCCTTGCAGTATATAGTCACAGCCAAATAATCTAGGATTTTTAAAAGAAAGTGTGGGGCACTTCCCCCTAAAGTAATTTTCAAAGCAGTACTAACAATATTTTTACAATATTTTAAAGATTAAACTACTTTTCTGTGTCTCCCATTTGCATCTTCGTCTTACCCTAAAATATTCCTAAAATATTGTGGGGTTGTTTGGGGTTTTTTTTTGCAATGGTAAAACATGAAACTTAGAACCTTTCTATCAAATTCACTGACTGCTTTGCCTGACCAACCTGACCCAAAGGCCTTTCTCTGGAGAACATTTTCAAAAGCCTTAAATTGTCAAACATTTTTTCGCTTGTACTGTTTCTACCTGTGGAATTTGTTAAACCTACCATTTGGACATAGGTTCTGGTAAATAACAATTTCACCTTTGAAATTATATCATCTGTTCACAGCATAACTAAAGATAAAATGCATTTGTTTCTTTGACGCTGCAATTTTGATCATCTTCTAGAAAAAGATTAGTATCCTGTGTACCCCTGTGTATGTCTCAATGTGTCTCTCTTGAACACCTACAGCACAATTCCTAATTTAGGGATCTTATTTGAGCCTTTAGATTGGAAATGAGCCTCTGTGGTTGTTAATGTCTAAGTAACAATTGCTCCTGTGTTGTGTGTGCAGCTTGGTTACTTTCTGGCATTTCTGTGATGAAGCCTTGGAGTAAGATGCTTCAGCCTGAAAAGACTGTCCCAACAGCCACTTACCAGAGTGTGAGGATTCTATATTATATCATATGTGCAAGTAGTATAGAATCCTTTAGGGGTTTTGTTCAAGTGATCCCACAAGCTGGTGGAACCATTGATGTAGGAAGGTGAGTAGATTGCCCAGTATTTGAAAAGAGGTCTTATGGTGAGACTGATTCCCAACAGGCAGTAACTATTAGAGTTAAGGTAAGTGCTGGTTTTTTGGCACTGTGAGACTTCACTGGCACATGAATGACTGACGCTGGCCATGTTCTTACACTGGCCTTGTGCTCTGGATAAAAAATGTCTTCCCTGGCACATATAAAAGGCTGATTGGATGTCATATTTAGTTAGAGCGGAATATTTCATTAATGTGAGGAAAGTAAACTCTTGTCTCTCTGTAGGAACTGGTGATCAGGAGACATGACTTACTGTCAGCCATTAAAGGAAATTTTCCCTCAGTGCAGCTGCTAGAGGATTTTCTACTGAGGTAAATGCAATCAGTACTGCTAACATCACCACCACTGAGACACCTCAGCTGCCTCTGCTTGTAAGGTTGTACTCAAAGAATGCTGAATAAATGGGAAAACCTTGTTCAGAAATCTCATGCAAGTGGTTATAAAATATCAAAATCCACAGCTCAGATTCTAGTCTTTTGTTTGCACTGGAGAAGCACTCAGCAGACAAGTGTGGTCTCCACAAGTTATGTACAAGTGCCAGGTCCTTGAGGACAGCGGGGAAAAGATTGCTACTGCATTCTGTTGTGTACAGACTCCATTTAGACCTTCCATAGAAATGGTATTTGACATAAATGCAAAAAAAAAGTTATATCTAGGGTGCAGAATTCACATTAAATCCTAACTCAAACTGCCTGACAGAGTTCAAGAAACGTTTGGACAACAGTTCCAAGCATGTGGTGTGGCTCTTGGGAATGGTCTTGTGCAGGGCCAGGAGCTGGACTCCACGATCCTTGTGGGTCCCTTCCAACTCAGCTTATGCTGTGATTCTGTGAAATTCAGTGATGATCAGCATCCATGCTATTGATCACTGCACCTCTCTGCAGTGCCTTTTAATCAGCCTAATTTTATACAAACTGCAGACCCCACACTGCACACACTACATCTCACTTTATTAATACAGCAAAACAAAGCAACTGTTACAAGCAGCGCAACAGTTCACAGAAAGGAAAAGAAAATAGGAAAAGGAAAAGTAACAAGATGCTACTATCAGTGCTGAAATTTTATCAGGAGAAAGAGGCTCTTTAATCTCTAGATAGATGGCAGAGATTTAGTGACCAAACACGTGAATATCTTTTTTTAATCATTAAAAAAGCCCCAACCAAAACGAACTTTTTCTTTTCTGTGTTGGAGCATCAGTTAAGTTTTGTCAGAGTGAAATGTCTCACTATCACACAATATTTTCTTAAATGTATATTGTCTTATTAGCACTGCCTGCTCTGTATGTCTTGTGTTGTAGCTTCTGGCTGTCAGTTATCCACACTGTGCCTGCTCAGCCCTCCCATCCTGTTCACACCAGCCCGTTAAAACACCACTAGTTTGCTTTTCCCTTGCTCTTTCAGTGATATTTTTTTCTCTGGCTGTGCTAATTCCTTCCTCATTCTTGCTGCCTGCAGTGTGATGAGTGCTGGGGTGTTTTAGGAGACGAATGTTGCAACCTGTATGCTTGATCCATGTTCAACCATAAACCCCTCCAAATGGCTCTTCTGCAAAGAGACTTCACTGATTTTGTTAAGCTTAGAGACAGAGAATAACATTGGTGTTACAGAGAATACTAATAATTTGACAAAAGGAAGTTTGCTTCATGTAGCTCCCATTTTATTTATAGATATTGGCAGTTCTACAAGGGATGAACACTTCATGTAAATTCAATGGCTGAGACTTGTGAGTGAGAACAGAAAAATGATCAATCTACTGTTGATAGCATAACCTTTTTGGAGAGGATCCAGAGTGACAAGTATCATTCTATAGAACATTATATGAAAAAATGGTGGACCACTCTTATTCACAACTGCTAGCATGGCCTCACTATCTGTACAAGAAAAGAGCAGCAATTTTCATTTTGCTTATCTCTACTTTAAATACAACATATTGCATGGGACCCATTATTTCCAGTAATTTTCAAGTTTTCTTCCAGTCTTCTCTGTTTCTAATTCTACACCAGACATCCACTTGAACGATATAAGCCATCTGTAGTTTATAAAACACCTTTAAGCTATTGTTTTAAAGTTTTATACCTTTTAATGTTTTCCTATTTATTTCCTGCTGATATCAACACATATGCTGCCAAAAGCAGTGTTTAGTAGATACTAACATATTCATATTGAACACTTGATCCAGAAATTTTGCAGATAATAGGCAGAAGGAACATCTGTGAGAAGCAGATAATTTTTAATATTTATGGATAGCTCATTTCCATGTTGTAATCCTTAAGATGGGAATGGGTCTGTGAGGCTCTGTGCAATGCAAGTCATTTTTCTATATTCCCATCATGGTTAGGTAATGAAGAGAGCTGTGGTTGTGAAGAGGGAACACCAACAAGTTTATTAATTAATGATGGAGAAAAGATCTTTACTATTACTTGAATGAAATACAGAACAATTGTGCAAAGAGGAAGATATTGAACACTTTAATACTCAGGATAATTTTTCAAACTGGACAATGTAACCTGGAAGCATGCTTAACAAACAAACTACATAGTGAGAATAATTAACTGTTTTCTGAACTTCTAAATAGACACTGCTTTTACTATAGAAACTCTAAGGGGTAATGCTCGAAGCATTACCTCAGCATTAATAATGATTTACAAATTTTGCTTCTTCATTGACAATTAAGTCAGTAGGTTAAACCCTTGTCAATGGCTTGAAATTCTATACTATTATTTCACTTGGTGTAGAAAACTCACCCACCGGAGACAAAAACACTTTCATACTGAATTTTATTCCTACAGCCATAAACATGAAACTGGAGATTCAGAAACCTGGCTTATGAAGATACTGAGGATGTGTGAAAGTGGAACTATATTTCTAATTTTTATTTATTGTCACATTAAGTTTGTGTGGGATTTTGAACATTGTAAATCATAAATGTCCCACCTACTATTTTTTCATTCCTGCTTTCAACAACCAAATGTACACCTGATGTAAACCTCTTTCTTTTCACTTATAGGCTTAAAAATTGTTTTACCTTTCACCTTACCTAAATAATGTTTCACTAATAGGAGTGAAACATTTGTCTAGCCCATTATCTCTTAACAATACTGAAGAATGAATGAAAAACCAAGATGAAAATTCTGTTTTGGGGCAGCTCCTTGTAGGTCCCTATGTTAATCAAACATATATAATTTGAAGTTTAATTTAATTTAATTTAAACTTGATAAAATTTATGGTTTTCTGACAAAAGGAAGCAGAATCAGACTGTCTTGTTTGTCTGTTTACTTTGGCAATTCAGGATGGATTTTTGCCCTCAGGGCATATTTGTGATCTCTTGCATGCCACCTTGACAGAACAGGCCGAGTATCCAAAGATTAAATGGGTCAGTTTTAGCATGGATGAAAAAATTCACAGTTGGAGCTGGAGTTTTGATTATTTTTCACCCTTGGCTACCAACGGGAACAAAGAGGTCAATTGTTTTTTCTAAACAGTTTTCTAACAGATTTTTCCGTACAATTAACATTTCCATGTTTGAAATTGCATTAAGGTGAAGTTCTTGTAGATGAAAGCGAAACCAGGTGTCTTGTACTCCAGTGCATTCTGTTTAACAACAGTGAAAATGACTTCCCAAACTCAGGGCTTCTCATTGCCCTTTACTGTGCCCAAGTCTTATATCTTTTTTCAAACAGTACTCTTTCCAATCGTTCTTAGCCTGAAAGGTTTAATACAACATATAGATATTAACAAAGCATAAAAAGCAAAAAACCAAAATCAGTAAGCCAGTCACTGAAACAAACACACTACGTGGTATTAAGTTTACAGACTCATATGTAAACTTTTGTGAAGTTTATAAAATCTGGTCCTCACTGAACCATCCTATGGACAAATATATGTATTGCTTTATAGAGAGATACTGTCTTTTCTGAAAATCAAATGGATGGAGTTGAATCTTTTTTATTTTAAGAAATATTTCATTGCTTGTGGAAATGAAGAGGCTGAAGCACAAAAAGGGAAGAATTCCAGCTTGTACAAACAGGCTCATTGACCCAATATCTCCTTCAAGTGGCATTTGCAAAGGGCTACAACTTAGAAATACTAAGAATGCAATTAGAACGCAGTGGTGAGGATCCAAAGTGGAATGAACAAAGGTTGAGATGCAGGAGAAAGTTTCTATCACCATTTAAGTTTGCTTCTCACACTCTTAACAGCTGCCTTGTCACTCACATGAAGTCTGAGTGGATTAGAAGGATTATCAAAGGCAGTATGCCTTCTAATTCTGCTTCAAAGCTAATCAAAATTGGGTACACATGCAGTTATCCAATGCCAGCATCAATCAGAGTGTGACTGACACTGACACTCCCTGAACTAACTCCAGGATATTGCCCTACTGAGCACAAAACTATGCATCTCCAAATTCCCACTCCCATGAGACTCACCTGGACAAAAAAATCTCTAGCAATTCAAATTCAGATCCGTTTTTTAAAATATATGACCAAAGCCGAGTTCAATTTTCAGCAAGAATGGCACATACTGAAATATGCCACTTTCAACAAACAGCTGAGATTTCCCTTGGACACCATCTTTTCACACACCAACCTAACTGGATAATGCTTATCTTAGGGGATCAAATGAGATTCTGCTCCTGGTGTTATATCTCCAAGTAAACATGTGGTAAACAAAGGGAAAAAACCAAAGGCACCAGACCTTGGACTGAGACTGCTGCAGAATACTTGGAGCCTGGTACATGCATATGAATGTGTTTAGAGTGTGTTTCAGCCTTGGCTTCATTTCAGGTTTATTCAGTAATTCTTCTGAACTTTTAATTCAGTAGCAGTATCAGCAGCTCCTCTCTACTTTTCCCTTTCACAAAGATCTCAAAAGACAGACTGAATCTTTAGAAATATATTCTGACCCCAGCCCTTAGCGGGAAACGGAAAGGAATGCATCCATTTAAACAGTGACAATGAAACACGCAATTAACATTAAAACAAAGAGGCAACAAAACACCTACATTAAAGGACAAAATTCTTATGACATCGAGAGAAAGCCCACAATAAAATTTAAATGCTCGTACGTTCACAAAAATAGCAAAGCCTATTGTTTATAATTGTGAATAATATGAGGAAAATCAAGTAAATAAGAGACATTCTTAAAAAATATTGAAGTCAATTAATATGTAACTGACATCAAACGTTCAGGCACCAGGAAAAGCTACTTGAACTGAAAGCTGTAAAGCAAACCCAAGAAACGTTAACAATTACCAGAATATATCGAACAAGGAATCCACTGACAGGTGTAAGGCTAAAATGTATTAAACTAAGTGGATTTCTAAAGTGTCTACAAATGTCAGCTGCTTAGTGCTGTTGCATTTGTCACTAGTACAGTTGTCCTGGCAATGAAGATTACATTTGTTTCCTTCATTATAGAATTTAAAGTTATTATTGGAGAAGTTTCCCTAGATAAATACTTACCCCTGTTTGTGTCTTCAATATGTATTTAGGAATCATCCAGGGTAATGATCCCATTGGTGCAGTGTCGTCACATAACAAATTTGATCCAAAAGTCATGCATAAGGTAAAAATAACAAAGCTTTGTTTTCTTTGTAGGCAAGGTACTGGAACTGGCTCTTGTTAAGATCTCAATAAAAATCTAGTTCACAAGGCAGGTAGAAATCACAGAAAGGACTTATAAAAGAGTTACCAAAATGACCCTGACACTAGAAAATAAATTTTTTTATGCAAGATTAAGTTTGATGTATTCAGTTGGTTAAAAAAAAAAAAAAATTAAGGCGATGGGATTACTTTTTATATGTAGTTACAGAAGGAGAAGATTTCCTGTAATCCAGGGCTGTCTATCTTTAATTATCAAGATGTAACAAAATCCAAGGATTAGAGGTTGAAGCTGGACCATTATTTTCTGTTTTGCCTTCCTCAGCACCATTATCAAGATTATTTTCTAGGCTTATCGAGGCATATTTCATCTAATTAATTTCTTACCATTGCAAGGGCATTAGAGATTAGTCCCAGTCTTTGCCTGTAGCATGGTTAAACCTCATGAGGTCTAAAATTCCTTGTTCTAATGAACACCTTTAAGTCTAGAATAAAGCCTTGGTAAACCTTAATGACCTGGTATAGATGATCTGAGGATCCCTTCTGGCTTCAAACACCAGGAAACTCTGCAATAATTTCAGAAATTGTATTTATTAACCTATGCTGTGCTTGATATATAAGCCACCTAGCACAGGTGATCAAAGAGAGAGGTCCCCCTTGAGCCAAGAGAGTATTTTAGAGAAGAGAGTAAGAAATAAATGGTAGTTAACTGAAGCACTCCCTAAATCCCTGTATCATGAAGCATTCCATTAAAATGTTACTTTGAATCCCTAACAAGCTTCAATCAAGGCAGACTGTATTCTTAGGCCCCAGTCCTATAAGCACCTAATCCTACAGGAGTTCCACATGGGTGCTCCTCTGTCTTTGGCCTGAAGTGTGAAAGATCTCATTATAAGTACTGGGGCTACCAGGAAAGAAGCCAAGTATCTTCTCACTCCTGAAACCCAAAACCTTGAGAGCTGAGGGAATGCACTCTTGTTACATACAGGTTAGCACTCCACTCCAGCAAGGAAGTAACGAGTTTTTCTTCTGGTGTCTGTAAATGAAAACTAAGTGTTAAAAAATAAATGGACTGTGTGTTCCAGAGAAAAGGAATGGATACCTGTAGGTATCCTGTCGTAGGGAAGAGATGGCATTTGAAAGAATGGGGTCTCAGAGAATGAACCTGAAAAATTCTGGGGTCAATCTGCTATATTTGCTCTCCCCACTTGTGAGGAGTACCAGAGTTTTATCCAGTAAATTGCATTCAACATTTATGCTTGACTGAAGTTTATGCAAACTTTAGATTTACAGAACTTTAATTTTTATGGATAACCGATCTAAAATCACCAGCATTTTCCTGATGTGAACTTGAGAAGGCTCAAGATGAAGATAACTGGTCATTTGCAATAATGTTTTCTCCTCAATGTGACCACAGATGTTTATAAACTTATAAGAAAGTTGTAGTAATTCTTTGTGCTGAACACCATCTCTCAAAGAATTTAATTTTTCATTGAGACAGCACCCTTATATTGAATACTAAGTGTTCATGATTAGCAATATTTAAATAAACTTCTTACTGATGATAAGTGGCTACATAACAGACACATATCAATGTGATGGGTTCAAAAATCTCATTTAATATATTTTGGGTATTCAGTTGGTTTTTAACCAATACTGTACCAGATGGCTGTTTGAAATATCTGTTCTAAGGTTTTTGGGCTGGTGAAAAGTATAAAAAATGCAACAACTGTGTTTTAAATACATAACCCCCAAGGTATTACTGCATGTATTTACTTAATGTTAAAATCTATGTAATAAATTACCTACTTTGACTTTCACAGGTGTTAAATAGATACAATTTTATTATTTGCCATGTAATCAGGGGAGATTAAATATCTTAATAAGACTCAATTAAAATCATCAGATATTTATGATACTTATTGTAAAGGTTCATAAAAAATAACCTGCCACTATTTATAGCTCTCCTCAGATAACAATGTTTCTGAAACAGATTGAACCATCACTGTCACTAGCAAGAATATAATAACAGGGTCATTTAACTTTCTAGAAAGTAAAGTACAAAAGTGAAGTCTAATAGATGGTCAATGAATCAATTATTAGTTTGGTAACCAAGTGAACATATTCTGTGGAAAGCAAAACACTTCTACCTTCCCCCAGCAACAAGAAATTCCCCTCAGTACATACTAACTCATCTTATTATCAATTATCCAAACAAACATGCATGTGTAATGACCTTCATTGATGAAAACTATTCCAGCCCTATACAGGGGCATTTGCAGAATATAATTTTTGTGATCTTTTGTCTTTGTAGTATGGATTAAATGAAGATGATAGCCTCCTAGTATGAAGCCTACCTGTGCTTTTCAGTCTTCGTTTCAAAGACTTATATTGTATAAATTATAATTGGGAGGTAACTGAGAACCACGGTTTCTTATTAAACTGTCAGTTCTGAGAGAAATTTGAACTTCAAAAATTCCTTTCTTCTGTGTTTATTGTATATGTGGATCAAAAAAAGAACTGTCTGGGAACAAGTAGCCTTTGAGTAAGTCAGCATGAATTCTCTCTTACACACAAGCCACCCACCCAACATTTAGAAACCTATGAAAAGATTAATGGAAGAATATTAGACCTTTATATCCAGCAGTTTTTCTGTAGAGAATCTAAATTTTAAAAATAGATATTGAGATAAATATGCTGAGAAGAGAAAAATAGCACATGTGAGAAATGTTTGTGCAATCCAGGAAAGTACCTCTTTTTCTGCTTTTTTTATTTTGTAAAGTTATCATCTCACAATATCCATAGCAACAAGTGATTGAAGAGCATTTACATTATCATAAAACATCCCAGTTTGGAAGGGACCAACAAGAATCATCGAGTCCAGCTCCCAGCCCTGCACAGGACATCCCCAAGAGTCACACCATATGCCTCAGAGCATTGTCCAAACACTTGAACTCTGGCTGGCTGGTGCTTAGGTGATAAATGCCTGAGCATCACCAAATGAATGATTAGCATAAAAAAAAACCCCTCTCTATCAAGAAAATATTACCACAATTGCACAGAAAATGGATATTACTGGTTAATTATCACCAACAGAAAGGCTTTATTTATGTATTTGCTTATTTATTTATTTATCCCCTTAGGAGTGAAGAGCAGCTGTTCTGAGAGTCATGAGTACTGGAGTGTAAGCAATGCATGGCTATCTGCCATTAGTGAGACCTGGTGCTGTTGCTGTGACTTGCTGTCAACAAGTGAGAGATAGTGTGATTTAGCAGTGGCATGAATGGATGTCCCAGGGTTGGTACTTCAAAACATTCATTACCAAATTGCTATTTTGAGGGCTCAGAAAAGGGGAAAGCATCTGTTCAGCAGAGGTATGGCATTGTTTTACAGGAATTCGTACCAGCACAAACCTTCCCCTTCAGTAATAGCGTTTCTCAGATCCTTTGTGGGTTTGTGCACACACAGTTACTTAAAAAAAGGATGGAGATAAGGAATCAAGGTCATTATGAGACGTAATGAGGTCAAAAGCAATCTGTAATTCTCTCCTCGTCTGCTCTGCTGCAGAATGGCAGAGAATAGCTGCAGGTATACTTAGATAGATTTTGTTTTCACTGTAAGAGGGAGTTGCAAACTGCTGAGATCACGAAATTTTTTTTTTTTTTTTAAACACAGCATCCACTGAATAACTTCTCAGGTAGAGAATGTCTTCTCTTACCTTTCCAGTCTGCAAATGCCCTGCTTCCCAGCTGATCCTGGAGGAGCACAGAGAAGAGTGTGGCCTTTATTTTATGATGTGTAGCCAATGAACTTGCAACATTTCTTTGAGAGATGAATTCTGTTTTAACAACTTCCACCTTAGTAGTGAGATTGCAAAGTGATAAAGGGAAGTCTCCATATAGATATATCTAAACGGAAGCGCAAAATGAAATTCATGCAGAACATACCACCCTGTTAAGTGAAGTCAGCAGCTGACTGTGAATGTTCCTGGGTACACTGGGAAGCTGTTCTGGAGCTGCACATTTATACAGGGCCTGAAACACCATGACGTTCGTCCTGCTGCATGAAATCCCAATGCAAAATGGAAACTGCTTGAGTCAATGGATAACCAAAGACGAAGTTAGCTCATTCTTCTCCCAAATGATGACCAAGAGCTGGGAGTTTCTTCTGCCCAGCACAAATTACAATCAGAAATAAAATAGACGCAATTTTTAACCTGACAACAGAATATTAGGGCTTGGTTTTAGGAATCGCTTTGAAAGGAAAGTAACTGTGATGAGAACTGTTGATAAAACTTTCCTACTTGGATACTGTCGCATTTATAACTTACGGTTAGCAAAGGCTTATGGATTTTCCTGAATAAGGATATAAAAATCCTTAATATGCCATTTTTTGTTGAGAGAGTGCAAGTAATCCACACATGGTAGGATTAAACATTTTTGTTTGGCTGATGAAATTTGAGGATGTGGCTATTCCTATTTTGAAATTCAGTGGAACAGAATAGCTATTTCAGGTTTCGACGCAGACATTTCTTAAAGATCCTCCTTTCCAGAACTAAGATGGCATTTTACATGTATGAGGAAT
The DNA here is from genome assembly GCA_013399195.1 of Dicrurus megarhynchus. Taxonomy (NCBI): domain Eukaryota; kingdom Metazoa; phylum Chordata; class Aves; order Passeriformes; family Dicruridae; genus Dicrurus; species Dicrurus megarhynchus. The sequence goes on along the minus strand of VXAD01047012.1, from coordinate 2,171,935 downwards.
ACCAAAACCTAGTCAAATCAGACCTAAAGGGTGACCATATTTCCAATCTTTAATTTTTTTTTGATGTCCTGTTCTCCCATCTCATTTTTCATTTGCAGTTCATGAGAATTTTCTTTTCCCATTGCAGTTTTTTAATGACTTAGTGTTCTATTGCTCTTTCCTAGAAAGCTTAAAAAGTAAAAGATTTATAGACCAGGATTTTTTTAATTGGTTCCACTATTTTCCTCAAGAAAGGAGGGATGATGTCTGGCATTTTTCATTTGAACACAGTGCACTTTTATTGAAAGTTAAAGATAATGGGTTTGGCAGTTCCTTTTTAATCCAATCTACTGCTTCGTGTCCTCGAAAAGAAAATTGGAGAACATGGCCACAGTTGGCATTTTGTGATAGAGTCCATTTTTCTTCTATTGAGGATGCAAACAGTGTCTGACATTCCTCAATTAGGTCCTCTTTTTTCCTATTGATAATGAATTCTTTTATGTGGCTTTCACTTTAAGCTGCTCTGTAATGTGGACTGCTCAATACAGTGAGTCTGACAAGTAACTAAACTGATAATGTGAATAGCTGTTTGTTATAATTTCATAGAATTTCCTGTAATTGCAAATGACACCATCCTTTGTTCTGATACATATAGTTGGGAAATTTGGATTTATTTGTGTAGCACTCAATAAAATCATTCCTTTACTGTAACACAGACAATTATAATAATAGATTTTTTTTCCCTACTGTTTAGCAACTATTTTTATGGACAATTAAATTACACTAATGAATAGATTAATCAACTTTAATGTGAATCAATACACTTGTTTTCACCATATTTTATTTAACAGCAAAAGGTGTCAACTTCACACATATGTGCAGTAAAATATCTACTAGCCATTTACATCAATGTCTATTATTCAATTAATCAACTTTTTATGGATAATCAATCTGCATTAATTTGGCTAGGGTGTTCACTAATCAGATTAGGGATGTGCACATGCACAAATCAATTGTCTGTTAAAAGGCATACTAGAGGAATCACACAGCACTGGCTATGCTGATTGTGCCTATCTTTTCAGCAGAAATAAGAATAAAAAAGTTACTGCTATGTTGCAATTTGAAAGTTTTTACGATTTTCTTTTATTTCCTGCAGTGTCTGTTACATATATTTATGCAACTGTCCTAATATATGTGTTACAAATAAACTTGTAAGGAAGTTTGCTCTGAGGTCTATTTTGATAAAACCCAGAAGCATGAGCTTCCTTTTTGAATTCACTTTAAAGCTTAGAAGTTCTTATTTCACCCAGAAGCAATATCAAGGATTTTTTATTGGCATGTTTGTTGATTCGAAAAGTTTTCAAAGAACTAAAATCATCTTATTGTGGCCAAGCACCAAAATTATCTGCCTTATAAAACAGTTTTATGGTCTTTGACCTAAGGACCTATCACTAAAAAATGAGGAAAAGGCCCAAGTTTCTTCAGACCGAATGGCTGTGCTATGGATTTAGAACAATTTGACTGTCAGCCTGCAGTAATGCACCCTTCCATCTTTGCTTTAGTACAACTTCCCTCATCAGTGCTGCCTTCACCAAAAGATGAGGTTGCCTTAAGCTCTTGTGCTGTCCCTGCACATTCATTCACATGACAAAGCAACTGAGCTACTTCCCAATGCCACGCAGCCGAGGAGAACTGGGATGGCTTTTAACAATCTTACACCTCTCAGGATCAGATTTAAACATAATATATCAGTCCTTGAAAAGCACCTGGGTTTAAGTGGTCAGTAGCCAATGTTACCTAATATTTAGACTATAATGGGAAGTTGCTGTAAATAGTTTACTTGGAACATAACATAACCAAAACAGCCTTAGTGAGTTCTCTGATCAGTATGAGATTTGTCTAAGCAAGGACTAATCAAACTAAAATAACATCCAGGCTTATGGAAATAATTTTCTGATTAAGAACCAGATTCTCCAGTAGATGACTAGCAAAAAAAAAAAAAAACAAAGAAAAAAGAAAGAAATTAAGTTCATTAAAAAAAAAATCAGTTATAAGCTAGTTAACTTTGGGTACTTGTAAGCAGAAAGTGTTTTGAAGCTTATGTGTACTCTCGGCAGTGTGAACAGTTTGGAGTAGCATCTTTTTCAGAAGACAAGGTGAAGGATAACCCTCAAGGGCAGAGTTGCAGGCTCTTTTAAGACAAAACAGAAATGCCAATCAAAGTGCAGATGGTTTTTCTCCTGAGAGGTGATTATTTCTTCATAGATCCTTTCCTAGAAGGATGGCTTAAATACATCAACTAAACTTCATAGTAGCACTGTAATAGTAGAAACCAAAAGGAAATATATTTCAGGCATAGCTCTTCTCAAGCACTTTAAAAATACTTTTTCTCTCCTGAATCTAAAAAAGACCCCAAACCCCCTAAAAATCCCCACAAACAACAACAACAATGACAACAACAAAAACTAAACAGAACCAAACTGCAACTTTTTTCTTTCTCTGTGCACTAGAACAAACTTAACTTTACATACCTGATGAATCTTAACTTTGTTATATCTCCACTCTAACATATATTTTCTCAGGCAGGCCTTCTTTTTCAGCCATGTAAAAATGTTTAACTAAATGTTTAGTTGCAGAAATGGTAGCCTAAGAAAAAATAATAAAAGAGTTGTACAGAAGCACAGATCTCAGATATATGTGTTTCAGTTGTGGACTAATGTTATTTAATGAACTGCCAGAAAGGGAAAGAAATTATATTCCATTTATATTTAATTAGTTTTTATTATTTGCTTATTTGCCTATTAGATTTGAAAGTTCTGCTTTTAAAGTATGATTTTCAAGAAAAACATTGGTAAAAATGACTTATAGAAAAGATTTATATGCATCAGTTTATGTTGATACCAGAATCCCCAGACAATCACAGTGTAACTAATTGGATTTCAGTAAATGACTTTGTTTACAGTAAAGAAAAGACTAAACTCCACATGCTATGGATTACTTGAGCTAGAGATGTTAAAAAGAGTAGGGTTGATTTTACTGACTAGAGACAGAATTTTCAATAAAAATAAATATTTCTTTAGTAATTGCTCTTAATTCTTAGAGAAGAGGAAAAAAAACCACCAAGGAAACTCCAAAGACTGTGTTATGTGTTGGACAGGTTAGGCAAGATTAAGTTCTCCTTAAGTTTAAAAGTTGCTGTTAAACTAGCACATCCAAAACTGTGAGTGGTATTGTTATAGAGTCACTACGGTGAATAGCAATTTTGCTCTGGTAGGGATTATCTGTAATTTCTTAGTTTTCATGGTCGTAAGATTAGTTGCAACCCACGTAGATTTATAAAGCCACTGAAGACCATTTCCATAGATCAAATCTATACAAGTCGCAATATAGTAAAAAAAAAAAAATGCTGAAGCAATATGCCTCAAGAAAAAATCCTTGACAAAATTGCTCCTAGCACCTACATTTCTAAAATAAAACTTCAGCTACCACTGCCTATATATGTGAGGGAAGCTTTTATAATCACATGAAGAAAACAAGGTAGCCCACAGCTTGTCTAAGATATAATAATTCCAAAAGATACCTGCAGATCTTGCAGACACATACTTGGGCCACTTTTAAAGATACACTGGTACTGTATACCCTGAGGAATTTTATGTGGGAACACTTATGCTTTATGTCATTTTCCTGATAATCAGACCCACAGGAAAGCTCAAAAATTACATGAAGAGAGGAAATATCTCTAAACAGACTTCAAAATCTGAAAAGTCAAGCTAATCTCAAACCCTGTAAGACACCTGACTCTGTCCATTGAGAGCATTTAGCTCTTCTGAACATTTAAATCATTCCCATCCTCCTCTCCAGGGGAAAAGTCCCTCTGATAGTTCAGATCTTGAAAATCTGACTCAAAATATTGACAGATGCCTTTTGGATTCTCATTCTCCACAATCTGGACATACCCAGGCCTCTCACCTCCTGAGAAATTATTGCAGCTAATGCTGAAATTCTACTGCTAGAACTATTCCAGTTAGTGTAAATTCATACCAGTTGGAACAGGGCCTCTCATCTCAGGTGGCTGCTTTGCTACTTGACCTTATGGAAGAGAGGAGAGCTGGCTCCTATTACCTGTCTTGTTTAGATTTCATATTAAATACCCATCTAATGGAAGATGAATAAGGAGTCCACCAAACCAGAAATAAAGCTTTTCTGGATAATAATTTAACATTTAGGTTAGAGAATTTGACTTGCTTCCTTAGGTGATGAAACATTTCATGCTCAGTTGTAGAGCTCCTTAGTTTTAAGAAGGGGCCTTGGAGGTATCTCCCCTCATAGTTCTTTTATTGTTGGCTGATAGTTATGCCTCTATTTCAAAAATGGGAGACATGTTTGAATTGCTGACACTTTACAGAATCTAGAATGCAGGTTTTGTAAGACTCATAACCACTCATAAGAAGGTGGCCCCAAGAGATGTTATCAATGGGGTGAAAATCAACAGAATGTGACTTGAGGAATCACTCCTACTGTTGGACTTTTTACGGTTGCTAGCCATTTGTAAGTTTTTATCAAACTCCTTCAAAAATACGAAACCTGGAAATTTCTACTGTTTTGACATTGTTAACTGATAGTGTTGAGGAAGTATTTCAACTGAAGGCAAGAGGCATGACAAAACTGCAAAAAAATTGTAACAGTGAGTCTACACCTAGGCTGAATGGTGTATCCAAGAACCTCACCCTCACACTGCAAAGGTAAGACCTAGAAACTGAAAGGAAAGAATACCTTAAGAGGATTTTATTATGTGGAGGGGTGAAGAAATACTGTGTTAGTTTTCACCATGAACTAATCATAAAAGATTAAATGATCAAAAAAATTTTAAAAGACAGTGCTCTAATGAAGCAGAGCAACGAATGGCTAGTGAAATGAGGAAGCAGCTGATTTTACAAGATCAGTGGCAGCTGGAATTGTGCCTTGCCACCCAGCAAGAAAAGTGACAGGACCTCCAGACTTGACAATCGCATGCTGTGAGTAAGGTGTTGCTACAGAAGGGGGAAAAGCAACCAGGTGGTCCAATAGCTGCTCAGCTAAATTCAGCAAAGCAGACTTAAAAATGCAGAATTCAGCTGTATTTTTAAGTTATTCCTGTTGATGCAGCTTCTTGGTTTGTTTTGTTTTTTTTGAATTGTATTCAAGTTTTGAATTGTGGTCTACTGAACCAGAAAGTCTCCAGTTTTGAGGTCAGGGCTTACAGTGGTGTTTAGAAGTTGTTTCTTTAAATTTGGACTTGCTCCTTTTACTTGCTAATTACTTGAGGCAGATAAAATGTATCAGGAACATGCAGGGCCAGACCAGAAATACTAAATGAACATCAATAACTGGAAATAAGGAATTCCGAAATACTCTGGATAACATTTTTGGACCCAGCACGCAAATTTAGACAGTTGCAATATTTTCCTTCCTGCCCTAAGACAACTTTTAAGCCCCACCCTATTCATCTTCAGTTTCCTTTTCCACTTCTGCCCCCATTCTAATTTATCCTTCTGTTCAACATGACGACATTCCCATTATTCCTCACTCATTAAAATCACAGAAATACTACAGTAAGTGAACTGAGAGACTTTCAAGGCAAGTAAGGGCAATGGAGGATCCAGTTACTATTCAAAGTCCGTAGAAGATGAGTCCTTGACCTTTTCTATGTCATTTCATTCTCTCTTCCCATAACTTTAAGCTCCATTTCCTTTGGACAATTTTTTTTCTTAGTACAGAAATAGAAAAAAAACATTTGAAGCAATGGGAATTAAAAAGGAGACTTTTTCTAGTTTTCTGAAACCAAAAAAACCAGTCAACACCTGCTGCAGCTTACTTTATATGACCTTTTCACTCTGTTTTCACTCATATGAGAGAAAATAGCGTAGCAAGTAAATATACTGCTGTTGATCTGGAATACCAGTGATGTCAATGTTTGTGGTTATCAAGAACACAATGAATGCCCTTGACACTTAAGGCTATAAGAAATGAGGTTTTTTGAGTTATTTTAGTTTCTTGCTTCATTCTTTACCGGGGCATTATTAAAACTGAAAGCTTCACAATTTTCTCATTCAAAGACCTTTTCAATAGTTAAGAATATGCTTTCAAGCTATAACTGTATCAGGATGTGTGGTTGTGCCTTTGTCAAGAAAATATATACACATTCTGTTTGTGATGCTGTCTAAAATCTTGACAGCTAAAGAATTAATCTTTGAAAGTGTAGATTCATTTCTGCTGTTAGTTGCAAGTGAGTAAAAGCCTCCCTTTTATAGGTTGGATCCAGTGCCACATTGATTATGCAAATATTCTTTGTGAATGCCTCAGGCATACATTGCTGGAATTGGAAGGCAAGTATCTCGGAAGGCAGGCCTGAATTTTGAAACCAATGAGTTGTTCTTACATTCTGGCATTAGTAAATTATAAGAAACTGAGAAATAAGCTACTGACAAAGGTCTCTGAGGAGGCCTTGTAACAGTGTTCCTGTACTTAAAAGGGGCTGCAAGAAAACCAAAGAGAGACTTTTGACAAGGTCATGTAGTGATAGGACAAGGGGTAATGGCTTTAAAGTGAAAGAGGGTAGATTTAGATTAGATATCAGGAAGGAATTCTTTACTGTGAGGGTGGTGAGAGAATGGATCAGGTTGCCCAGGGCTGTTGGTGCCCTATCCCTGATGGGTTCAAGGCCAGGTTGATGGGGGCCTCTGAGCAACCTGGTCTAGTGGAAGGTGTCCCTGCCCATGGCAGCGAGCTGGAACTGGATGATATTTAAGGTGCCTTCTAACAAAAACCATTCTATGACACTCTGATTCTGTGAAATCTGCTCTCCTTCTACAAGGTGCAACTGGCTCAAGAGATCTTAAATACAGATTTTCTTTACAAGAGAGGCATGTTAGCAGTGTTCATACTGTGAGATGACATTTTTTAATTTAAAAACTGTTGTTCCTTATGGGAAAAAAAATACTCATTTTAATTAAAAACAAACAAAGAAACAAAAAACATAACTAAGCCGACTTTGTTGAAAAGATTTGATTAAAAATGATAAACTAGTTGTCCTGAATACCTCTCTTTCTGTTCCTCACTACCCCAATACCTCTCTTTCTGTACCCTCACTACCTCAGTTTTCTGTTTTCTATTCTGGTAAAGAAAGAAAGGTCAGTGAATTTGGAGATTAATGTGGGGAAAATAAATAAATAAAAACACATCAAAAAGAGCTGCTTCTGGTCAGCTCTCATGAGGATGATGCTATCCAAGCTACTGCTTCTGCTATGGAACTTCTCTCGCTTTATTACTGGTCTTCCAGAAATGTCAGGCTCTAAAGGTGGTTTCTTTGGGAGAACAAATGAAGGCTTTGCTAACAAAACTGAGATACCCCTTAGGGAAAAAAGATTAATGGACTACTATAAATTTCCCGGTAAGAAAAGCAAGTTGTATCTTTACAAACTTGAGGGCAGGGAATTACTGAGTGGAATTTAGAATCTATACTGCGAGAGACGGAAACGTTAAAGGTTCATAACTCAAAAAATTGGTCATTTGCAACAGCAGCGGGTGCTTGCTGAGGCCAGGTTTGCACCTCAAAGACAAAGAAGAGGAACATAAGCTGAAATGGGATGGGGGTGAAAACAGTTCTGCTCAGCTAACACGCCTTAAAATTGTGACAGTGTCTGGTACTGCACAGAAGGTACCAAGCAGGAGGTACCATTTCTCTCAGTTCAGGGTCTCCCACTTACGGTCACAGTAAACACCACTGGAATGACATAAAAGGTCTGTATGAATGAATATGATAAGTTCGTAAGCATCCAACAAGATTGCAATTTATGATGTGGTGAAGTTCTAGTGATGATAAAAAATTAATTTAGGGCTGCAGAGAGAATGTTTTAATAATGAAAAGTGTGCATAAGGAGAATGCTATATTTTCTTGTATTACTTTCAAAAGCCTTTAATAACTTTTTCACTTTTATATTATAATCATGCAGTTACAATAATTTCCAGAAGTATTTAGCAACTTCTGCAACTATTTTGTAGTGTATGTGACTATAATACAAATAAGTTCTGAAATCTTTCTTAGAATAAGGATTTGATAATGTGTTGGGCAAGAGATTGTCATTCATACTGTAAAGATGCAAGAAATAAATACTATCTGTCACATAAAGCACTTCCTTTTATTAAAGATCTATAAAGATCCTTGGAATATAAGACATTTCAACTGGTCCTTAATTTAGTAGAGTATCAAACTAGCAAAGTGCTCATTGAGAAATTAGTTTTTTACAAGCCCCATAACAAACTAAATGTAAGCCAGCTAGGTCAAGAAGATACTAGAATCTATAATAAGGCCAACTGGAGTGAGTATGAAATATTCTATGAAAATCTGGATATATTTCATACCTCATTACCCACTGGGATTGAATCAGGAATTTTTGAAATACTTTCAAAATAAATGACAACAATAAAGCCCAATTCAGAATAACTAAGTTAATCATTTCAGATGTGAAAACTCTGGGTGAGTTTCAAGCTGTACTTCATAAAGTAGTGGGTTACAAGGTATTTTGAGATGAATATTTCTCAGCATTTCCTTCTGGAACTGTTCCACTTCATATCAATAATTAAATGTTTATTGGAGCAAAGATGTGAACTACTGACTTCCTCTTTCCAAGTGAGTGCCTTGAATATTGTCTGTTGAATATTGCTGCTGTCTTAGGCCAAGTGAGTAAGTTACTAAAGACGGAATAACACCAGAAAGAGTTGTTAATAAACTCTCACTCTCACTGTCTCTCTCCAGTGCTCTGGCAAAGTGATGAGTGCATATTTGACCCTGCATGAATGTTCTTCTGTTAAGTATCAGTGAGAGTTCAGAATTAATTTAAATCTCAGAAATAAAACATCAGTTGTGATTTGAAATTCTGAAAGCTTCTGATTCCTATCTTGAAAACTCATATCTAAGATATTTTAGAAAGAGTAAGCATGTTACTTTATTAAGGATGAAAAGCCTAAAAATGGAAAATTATTTTCTAGACTCAGCCTTGAAGCTGAAGAATGGCTACTTTCTGTTGCAGGGAATTAACTTGAAGTTATTTGTATTACATTTAAAAACATACTTGCAAGAAAACACATAAGTACTGTACATGATCTCTCTCGTCTTCATGCTCAGATCAACCTGGCTATATAGAATTCCTCTGAATTCACACCTGAACTGGGTGTGGAAATAGAATGTACTGAATGGGAGAAGAGAATGCTCTACAGAACCAATACTTAGAAGATGACAAATAGCAGGTGGCTTTTAAAACAAATTCAAGAAGTGGAAAAAAAAAACTTAGAAAAAATTGCTTGAAAAAGTTAAACAGTAGGAGACTTTTAAGAAAATTCACAAATAGCAGTGAGACAAGAATAAGTTAGAAAACCAACTGCTAGAAAAGCTAAGCAGCAGGAAGCATAGCAGCAAAACAGTACTAAAACAAGAATAAGACAGGGGAACAGGAACTGAGGAAAATTAACCAGTAAAAGATTTTAGACAATGAAAAGTAGCATTTACACTAAAGTAAGCCAGGAAAAACAACAGCTATGAGAGGATAAAGAAGATCATGGTGAAATCAAAGAAAAATTCCTTTTCTGTGAAGAAAAAACTTCAGTTCCTTGGCGTGGACTAAAGGTATGTATTCTGTCAGCCTCAGATAGTGACAGAGAAGAAACTACTGTACAGAACTGCTTGTGTAGAAATGTCACTTTCAAAAGATAATGCTGTATAACAGTTTCCACGGTTACCAACAGAAAAAGGAAGACATATACATAATGTTTGTTTAATGTCTTCAGAAGATTCTCACTCTACATGTGGCTGGACTTTTAAGTAAAATCAGCTTCCTCATACTCTACAAAGATTTCACAGAAGACCAACATGTACTGGGAGAGCTCATTAACTTCCACTGTACACATCAAAGAAGCCTTGCCATGAGAAAAACCAGCATGGTTCCAAACAAGGAGATAGCAGGCTGGAAGAACAAGCAGTGAAAATCAAGACGAAGCACCAAACCAGTGAAACAAAGGAACTGGAAAAGTAGATTAGAAGTAAAAAGTGGTTTCCTTACTTATTTCAAGAAAAGAATTATCATACCAAAACTTCAGTTTAGGAAGGTAGAGCTGGAGTGCAGCAGATTTAAACAGATTTACATGAAGATGGTTTTTGTCATGATTCATCCAAGTTTTAAGCAAGTTGCTTAAAATGTTTTTGCATGCTGGGGAAAAGAGCAGAAATGAACCCAAGTTTTCCTTCCTGGAAATATATTTATATTTAACCAGGTATTGTGGCTGACATGCAGCCATGATGTCACCAGGGTGGCAAACTGCAAGGATCTGCATGGGAAGTATCTTGTACAGCTCATCTACTGCACCTTGCTGTGCAGACAGAGCATTTGCAGCTCTGGATTCAAGCAGAATGGGAAGATGTTGCCTTGCACAGATGCAAAATTCCATGCATAATTTTGTGGGATGTATCTTACCTCTGTTGTGACTATGGTTCTTCCTTGCTAGCAGATTAATATTTCTGACATTATTTTAATGACAGAAGTGTGGAGAAGACTGGAAAAATGAAAGGATACAAAACAAGAGAAGTCAAGAATATTTTTAATAATAATTTTACTTTGGAAAAGTACCAGATTGACTCCTCATAAATAACTGAATTACTTGTTTAGAAACATAATTTAGTTAGGATAAGTTCTGTGAAACACTAGATAAAGAATTAAAAATGAAAATTTATGAATGCAACCCACCCTGACTGCCATAGAGAAGAGGTTTTATGGCTTCATTCTGAAACCCTCCCTAAAAAAAAACAAACAGTGTAATATTGTATACATAAATATAAGATATAAAATATCATTGAACTCCAAATGATATTTCCTATCTGACACAGAGTTGTGCTCAGCAGAAACACAATAACAAGCTAGCACATTCAGAATTCATTCTGATTGAGTACAGACAGAATTCCTCAAAAGTACTTCAGGCCGAAGTGATTCACAGCTGCTAAGAGTCTTGTTTTTTTTTTTGCCTGTGCAACACTGATAAATTGCACATAGTCTCCTCTGGGAGAGGAGACATGCAAAAGGGAGAAGGGTGTCCTGCAAACCCCTGTTTCCGTACTCCTTTGCAGATGGACAAAGACTAAGCCCTAGACTTTATCTTTTTTATTTTTTAGAGCTCTAGAAAATACTAAGTTTCTGTCTTCCTTTAGCTTCTCAAAGATGCAAGTTTCCCAACTTTTTCATTAATGGGTGAGAATATGAATATCAGTCTAGGAAACCTATTCAAAGTGAAAGAGAGTAAAGGTATAGTAAGGGTTAGGGAATAGGGGAATATTATTTGTGGAGGGGATCTCAGAATACAACAGGGCAAAGTTTTCAACACACTGTTCAAGACTAGGCAGCACTGAAATGATTTGCATGTGCACTGTGTTCCCATATTGTATCTTTTTTGGTTGAAATACTAATTCTAACATTTTCTAAACTATGGATTTGGGTACTATTATAACTATTTTTTAATTTGAAATATTTGATTTTTTTTTTTTTGTTTATACCTTGTTTGAATTTGATGAGTTAAAAAAGCACTACTCGTCAAAGCACTTTGTCAGCTTCTACTGGTTTGAAAAGCTAGGGGCTTTTTAGCTTAATTTTTAACTAACAATACTATTGCTTCATTTCTCACTGTTAAGCAGAGTGACTTGTCATCGGGTGTGAAGGGCTCAGGGAGGCAGAATAGGTGGTTGTGCTCAGATATATGAATACAGAAGTACACAGGATAGAGAGCAAAGATTTGATGTTGTAATTTTTCTATGGTTTGCTAACAGATAGAAGACAGTTTACTCTCCATCTGACCTATTATCTGTGAGGGTACTAGCAGGTTTTTGGCTGATCAGCTGGGTAAACATGGATCTAGTTCTGCATTAATGAAACCAAATACAATCTTATTGCTAACTTGGTGAGAACAATGGCATCTCTCCCTGTCTGAAACTGTATCTTTCCTTAGCTAAATGACTTTTAAATGTTGAAGATGCAAACTTAATTAATGAAAATAAAAAGCATATAAATTCGGCAAACCATTATTCTTCTTCACATGACTTAGGACTTTCCTTCAAAGAAAACCAACAAACTATACATATATACACACCACCACCTGAAAACCACAACACAACAAAAAAATAAACAACCTCTCATTTGCAGCCATAGTTTCTAAGTCCTTCAGAAAAGACACACAAATCCATGGGTGGACAGATTTTGCTGATGCATTCTAAAGACTCAGGTAAAATTGACACCCTAGGAATAGAAGAAATAGAACAATTTAATTTTTCCATTATGAAGAGTAATCACTAAATATTTATTAATTTTATTAAAGAGTTTTCAAATTTAGGGTCATTTTTAGAGAAAATTGTTGATAGCCTTGCAGAGAAGCATCCTTTGTATATTCTGGAGGAAATCTTACTAACTGATTTCTTTGGTCTCTATCATTGGGGTAATAATTATAACAAGCTTTAGAGACCAAGAGATATTTCCCTGGTACCTAGTCCAAACAAACCACGCCTCTGGCTGCTCGTAATTCTGCTCTTAGTAATAAAAGGAGACTTGTGGTTACATCATTTAGAGCAATCAGGATAGAAATGATTTGGCAGAACCGATGGAGTGAATTTGCGTCACGTTATAATTTTATCCTTAAGTTACTAATTGGTCAGTGCCATGTTCATTTCAATTACTGTTTTTTGTTTCTGCCTTGTTAATATGTACTGGCAGAAGAGAAGAGAGAGTTCCCCGAAGGGTGGAAAGGCCAACTTAGAGTCTGGAGAGTGACTGCTGGATGACATTCACAAGATCTCTGCATAGAAATTCTGTAGGATTGGCTCTGCATGCCTGGTCTCTTTCCCAAGAAGGACATCGAATTCAGGTATAAACCTTCCTCTTGGTGTTGGCTCCCTAAAGTCTTCCATTCTTTTTGCTGCAATTTACAAAACTGTCATGAAGATTCCTTTAGATCAGTTTTGGAAATGCTTAAGAACATTCAAAGCAATGCAACCACACTGAGTAAATAGCTGAGTAAATAAGTGAAATTGTCACCATATCTAATATTACTAAATTATATTTAAGTGAAGCTCCATGGAAAGATTAGTACATTTTCTTTGATGTTTTCCTTTAAAATAGGACTCCAAATAATGATAATGTTGACACATTGATTTCAGACGCTTACTAAATATAATATTTAATTTTTTTATTTTAAATTTTAAAATTACCTTTAAATTTGATATTTAAATACCTTCATAACTTTATATGTGATAATTCAAACCCTCAAATGTACAGACCTCAAACATTCATCTGTATTTTGAAGAAAACTTTTCTTTCAGTTTGGATACAGATCCATTTTAAAATTATTTGCAAACAGAACTTTCATTTTAAGCATAGGGGTGTTACTATGCACAGTTTAGTTTGCATCTTATTGTGCTATTTTTAAACAATATTTAAAAAAACCTTAACCAAGGAATATTAGCCACCTAAACAGAATTTTAGTTCAATACACTTTCATTTTCTACTATTCACCTACAAATGTTCATGGAAAATGGGCCCTAATATTCCTTAGATTGGACATCATCCTTTTAGCCTCCTATTTTCAAGTAAGTCTTCTCTGATTCCCCTCAGCTTGGTAAACTGAGATTTTGTATTAAAATATGACTTTTTTTTCATCTGTTCTCAGGACATGGGAAGTGTTTTTCTTTCTTTTAGTATACACTCTTCAAAAATGCACATATGAAAGTCTTTAAAACAATACAAAAAATGCAGAAATAATAAAAACCACTTGGGTAAAAATCATAAATTCAAACAATATAATCAATAACATATAATATTTAATTACATTAAAACATAAAGGAAAACATCTGTCTCCTGAAATCAATCAATTTTTTGACCCTTCTTTGTCAGCACACCCAGAGATGGCTTCTCCCTTCTCACTCTCTTCTGTCTTTTTCTCCTTCCCCTAGGCCCTATCTTTCAAGCCCAAACCAGAAATCAGCTCTTTTGATATGCCTGTCATATCATGCTTCCCCACGAAGGTGTCTTTCCAGTTGTTCTGGCTTACAATATCAAACAATCCCTTCAATCCATAGCTCTTGGTGGGGAGATCCATAACTAGTTTCAGGGACGTATTTTTTTTCTTCTCAGTCTCAAGACAACTGTGTGATGTGAAGAAAAATTTGTTAGTAACTCTTATTAACCATTCAATATTTCAGTCAGGGAAATAGCTCCATTCCAACAAAGTTGGGAAAATAGTTTACAGGCTTTCATAAAACATTCAAAAAATATCATTATTACACATTCAGTGTCACTAGTGACCTGCACTGGCTGATCATATTCAAAATATTTCCTCATAGTTTTCCACTTTCAAAAAGTTATTATTTCAAAAGCAGACGCAAGAGTAAAGATGATACTCATTTTGAGACAAAGCATGGTGACACTTTGATGACCCCTGTGGGTCCCTCACGACTCAGAACATTCCATGATTCTACGACACTTAATGCAACTGACCAACAACTGCAGCTGTGCGAATGCGGACAGAACACTTCTTGGGGTCACAGTTCCTCTTCTGTGGGCTGGACATAAATTTCCTTCGCTACCTTAAGTTACAACACTAAGAGCAATCATTCTGTTCACAATAGGTATATGTTCTAGACAAAAAGCTGAATAAATTCCAAGTTAGGGAGACAGTATTTGGAAAGTCAAGATGTTAGACATTGATTTACAAAAATACCTACTTTTCATAGAAATTCTTTTAACTCATCAATGGCAATGTTTTATACAGGAAAAATTATTTTCTTATTCAATGAATGATAGAACTGTGATGTAGCCCAATGAAGCTGTTTTGTTCAAAATCATCCGTGATGAGCAATAATTAATCTACTACTCTTTTTTCAAACAACATTCCGTCTCATTCATAGTGCAAGAGTCACCTTTTTCTTTCTCAGTTGAACTGTATCTGTCCACTCAGGAATATTTTTAAAGAGACTGATAGCTTTGGGCAGTTCACCTTGTTTTGCTGGCCTTGTATCTTGGGCATTTAGCATATACACACCTTATCAAATTGGTGATGATCTTAAAAGCTATGGCTTATTTGGCTATCTAGGAGCAAATCAAATGGATTTGACCCAAAAAGACACAGTCTCAAGTATCTCCTGCACAGATGTTTGCTGTTCATTTTGTTGGATAGATGCAGTTTGAAGGTGTATATTAAGAGCAGTGACACATCAAACCCTTTTTGCTTCTTTTAAGGTTGGTGGCTGATTCAGATGTCACAATACAATTGAATTTCTTTGCTTCAGGATAAAGATAAATTGAACAGGAACAGATTAAATATCTGTCTCAATAATTAATCAACAGGAAAAATTATAAGAAATTGAGAGGCATTGCTGTTATTTAGGAGTAATTTTTTATCAGATATTTACAGTAATATTTAGTTTTTTTCTATGGTAAGAGACGTCTCTTGACATTTCTACATTTAAAAGTCAGTATGTTACATAAACACATAGCTACAAAGGAGAATTTTTGCCTTTTGCTATATTTGTCCTAATGTTCAACATATGACCTGCTAAGGACTCCAAAGTCATACTTTTCGCACTTATAAGACGGAAACATCCATAACACTGAGACCTGAAATCTCAATGCTGTGCTGCACCAGCTTGTTAGTGTATAATCCTTTCACCCCAAAAGACAGATTGTTCAGTAAAATACATAGTTGTATGTGGGATGGAAATATCAAGTAAAGGGTGTTTCAAATCCCCAAGTGCTTTGCTAGTGAAGGCTAATTTATGTAGTAAGTTAATTATCTAAGAGAATCTGATGAAATATAACTTACTCACTCTTTAAAAATCAAGATCCTAAATGTAGTTCTCTTCTTTCCTGATTTTTAGATTTTATTCTGAGGCTGCAAACAAAACTAAAAAAAAACCACCCCAGCAGTTAATAAAATATTCTGCACAAATTATGTGAATTTTTCATTAATTTACTCTGAATGAAGGATGGAGGGCACTGGCTTTGAATAAAACATATGATCTGGTGATTAATCAAATCCCTTTTCTGATGGAAGCAATAATCTGTCTGGAACCTGAAGGGTATACAAGGACAAAAATGAATGCAGTGAAGAAAGTAGTATTCCCAGTCTGAAAGCATCTAACACTGAGTTATTCATGGAGAAAAAAAGAATATATTTTGTCTTGGAAAAAGGATTCATAAATTAAGGTTATCTTTGGAGTAGATAACATCAGATATATGTGACCACTGTAATAATTTAGAGAATATAACTCTCTATCATTCAATTGATCATTTGAGTAAAACTCTTTCTACTTAAACACAATATACCTTTCTTAATTTTATTTATGTATTTTTTATTTATTAGTATGTCAGTGTTAATCAGTTATAACCGTATTTGAATCAGTTATTCCCTGTAATTTCCCTGCATTTTGTAGTACATGCTATTTGATTGCTTACTACTTAAACTCCTATGTATCATATAGTAAATCTTTATGAACTTTAAATAAATAAAATCTTTAGTAGTGTAGTATAAGCCAATGAACACCTTTACTTTAGCATCTATCTTATTGAGTGTTTTCTTCTAATCTCAGAAAATTAGCAGTTTGGAAATTAACACCAACAGGAAACCAGATTTTGCAACAGACAAAACCAGAATTACTATATTAAATCCATCATTTATAGAAAATGGAAAATAAATCACAATGAATTAGATGTACTGGTGCCACATTATTCATAAATCAATATGAATTTCCATAAGTATAAGAGAAGGTTGTGTATTTCCTGGACATTACAACTTCCTTGAAAATTTTTATTCCATAGGAGGTGGTCAGCTACATAAGCCAGTTGAAGGAAGCATATTAATTTGGTAAATAAATATGACTGTAGCTGAAGTTATTCATGTGCTTAAGTAACTTGCTGGATTTAAAATACTGAACCATGTGCATTTCATATAGAGCTTTTACAAAAAGGAATTCCTTATTCTATACTGCCATTTTCCAGATCAGTCGTCTCAAAAGATTTTAAAAATGCTCTGATAATGTATTATATTTCTGGCCCAACAGATTTTGATTTGTACTGCTGGAGTCCTTACAGCAAACTCTCAAGTAGCAATTCAATTGCTGTTTGCTTAATGCCTTTTGAAGCTGCAGTGAAAATACTGATTTCTGGTTAACACTGGCCAGTGAAAATTAAAGCAGTGATGAACTAAGTCCTTTGTCTAAGCAGCCTTGAAATGTCCTTTTTATTTTTTAGCATTGGGTAAATGAAAATCTTTATAACAATTATATCTATTTAATTGCATTTTAATTATACCTGTAATTCTTTAAGAAGAAGGAAGTTTAGTACTGGATGTTTTGTGGATAATAATTATACTTTAGCTGAACTGCAGATTGTTAGTAATTTTTTAGTTTTTTACTGTTGGAGCAATGACTGGCAGGTCTACAACATATTTGGTAATGCCAATGCAGTGAGTAATGGCCACAAAGACAAATAGAAACCTTAGTTCTGCATGAACTTTAAAACAGATCTCCCTCAGAAAGGGCAGCTGAGTTTCCATTATAGTATATCATAATGTTGTCAGCTAATTACCTTCAATACCTTAAAACCTTTGACAGAAAAACATCTTTCTCTCTTTTTTCAGTGAACACTTCATATAACATTAGTGATATAATGACACTGCGTCAAACCCTAAATAAACAATTCAAAACAGATTTATTAAAACAATTGCTAATGTTTCAAAAATTTGAAAGAAAACTGTTCCATGAAAAATTGTGTAGCAAAATAACACATGGGAAATCTCCTTATTTAAATCTCATGCCACTGTTGGAGGAAGAACTATTATTTCTGTGATCCATCATATTTCTCACAAAAAAAAATCTTTGGGTCTCCTAAAATGAAAAATGGGTATTAACCCCTAGAATAGCACTTTGGTCAATTTCTTCCTTTCATAGTTATGTTCATTGCAGATATATCTGACATTGCCTGTCTGTTCCACAAAGCTATGTCTTGCACTCAGCAGTTTGAGGATGCAGTATGTACACCATCTTTTTGATGTTAGACAAAGATTCAAGATTTCTCATAGCACTGAAACAGATGGATTCTAAATATCAATCCCATGGATTTAGTGGTCATTCAGTCAGCTGTTAATTAACTGCAGACAACTGAAAAACATGAAGTAAAAAAATTAATCAAAATTTAGGGCAAAAGATGTTTCCAACAACTGCTACTTCTAAAAGATCAAATCTTGAAATCTATAAATACATATTTAAGCCAAATTAGGTTGCTTTTGAAGAGAATTTCTGTTCAACTGTGGCAACTCATTAGTATGGTATATCCAATGAAAAGAAAACTCTTCTATAGTGAGGAAACAGTCAACCAGACTCAACAACATTCATCATAAATATACGTCTTCATCAATTAATATTTACAGAACAAGTAGAAGATGAAAGCCACTTTTTATTTCCTGCAAATATTAATCTAACAATTGTTTTAGGAGTCTATTGTGAAGACTACCCTCTAAACAACCTATAAAATGTCCACTACAGATGTTTTTTAGCCAAAGTCACCTAATACAGAACATTTCTATAAATGCCAATGTATAACAATATAATGTGTACAATTAATATAAAAGATTAGATTTTAGAAGAAAAAAAAAGAATGAAAACCTGTGGTAGTTTTCAAGATTTTAATGATTGATAGGTTATTTCAAGTTATTTTAGGATAAAGGACAATAGTGTGTTATATATAATTCAAACATATTAAAGAATATTGTAAGAGCTCTTATTTTTCCTTAGGGTTTTTATCAACTAACCTTCTCAAGTTTACTTTTACAATTATGACATTACAGAAGCCCTGGGAAAAAAATAAATAGCAGTTTTACAGTATCCCCTGACATTTACTTTTATTCTCTGTTATTCAGTTGCATTAGCTTGTTTAGCTACTGTGACATTTAATACAAGAAATATATCTTATACATCTAGTTAGAAAGGTCTACCACATACTTAAGGGGATGATGACTAGGTTCTGCTAATCTATGTTTTAGAAGCTTTTTATTCACTCTTCCAAAAAGCTATCTCATGGTACAGATTATGAAAGCATTTGCTTTAAGTCCAGACTTGATCAAAAGTACCTTGCCTAGCTGATACTATAATAGCTTTGGTATAATATAATGTTTTTTTCCTTCCCTATTTTTCATTCATTTTCCAAACCCTTGCATAATGTTTTTCAGTGTTCTAATAGCACTGAGATTTCCTGATGTGGGATAAAAGGAAGGAAATGGCTAAAATGTTATATCCCTACAATACAAAAAGAAAATCCTTTTAGATTATAAAGCCTGTCATTTCATCATTTCATCATTTCAAGTCAGAATTCTTACGACAAAACTTCTTAAACTGGCTCTTATAACATATGATTTGCATTAGCCTTGGAAGGAATTGCAGTTCAATAATACACATTGAGATTTAATATTGTTCTTTCTGTTATTTGTGTTTATGTCTAAAATACTCTTCTATGACTGGCTCTTGATGAAAGAGGAGATTGAGCAGTTGCCTCTTGAGTGCTTAGAGGAATCTCAAGGAAAATGGCATGCTCACCAAAATGCCTTTACATAAAAAGGTAAACTAAGCACTTGCAAACTCTGCAAAGGTAGGATTTACCTTACAAGTGGGTGCTGCACCAGGAAATCACAGCTTTTTCTTAGGACAAATTCAAACCATTTCCTTACAAAAAAGTTAAATCTGAGTGTTTCTTGATTATTCTCACTGTTTCCAGCAGGAAGCAATCTGATTGCATTTGCAAGTGTATTTTTACATTTCCAAAACATCTAATTTACAGGCCCTGTAAATAAGCTGCCTTGTTAAACACTAAAGAGATCAGTGCCAAAACTACAGATTTCTTAAAAACAAAAAATGAAAGCTGTTTCAAATAAGTCCAGAATTTTCTAAAGGTTCCACACTAAAATAACAAACAAAGCAAACAACAAACCAAACCAACAAAACTATTTTTTTATTCTCTATACATTGTGGAAATATTATTAATTAGCTATGAATTGGTGTAAATAATAATATGAGATAGAGAGCTAACATTGATTGAAATATATTGGGAAAATTTTGTTGGACTCACAATTATATGAATTCATTCATTTGCACAAAGATCAGCAATATAATGCTACCAAACTCTGCATTTAGTAAAATTAGTGTGAGTGCCATGAGAAAGTATATTTAAAAGTTTTCAAATAAAAATGAGGTTTCCTGTTTCTCTCAGATTTCAGACACTGAGTCCCTAACTCTTCCTTCTCTGTAAGCTATGTCTCTTATGTGTTGCAGCTTTTTGTAAGGCAGTGACATAGTTCACTCTTAACCAGATAATGTTTTCCCAATTTTTAAAATTCTTTTGAGTAATTTAATTCAAGAGTCACTTCCAGCAAGTTACATTTGATGGGGAGTGTTAGGGAAAATGTGACTTTAATGACTTAATTTTTAAATTACAACCACAATATTCTAAGCATCCTTGTCTCAAATTCTGGTTCTAATTTCTTCAGTATGACATTAACAGAAGCAGAAAGTATTTCACCACTTTCTGGGTAGAGACTGGTGTTCCAAACACAATAAAATAATGCAACTATTACAGAAAATTAAAAGAGAAGAAAACATTCTCCAATTTAATAAATTTTTGTTCTTTTGGCAAGCATGACCTTAAATTAGTGTTGCATGATTATTACCTGAAATCTCAGGAAGAACGAAGCAGCTTTTTTACCCCAGGGAACATATTCAGCTTGCAGTTGACAGGGGACATGTACCCCTCTCTCTCCTACATAGATACATTCATATTTATCTGTTATCTTTTTCATGCAATATTTTTGGTTGGTCTACAAACCTGCCCACATCATTACTTTATATAATGCTAAAAAGCTCATTTTAACTCACCTGTTCTTCTCACATGTAAATTTAATGAAGGAGAGGCAGCCTGGAAATGAAGAGCCTTCTTCAAGCATAGTGCTTTCCCTTGTTATGTGGTGCTGTTAACAACTACACACATCTTTCCCCACCTTCACTGGGCTGGATCCTTGTGCATAAACAAAAACTTTTAATCCCTCTGTACTTCTCTCTGCCACTCAAACTCACTTCCCTTCCCCACTCCCTGCCTTTTCAATTATAACAGCACAATATTGTCTGTCAGTGGAATATCTAGGCTATGTTTTCTGCATAACATTTTTAAGGTATGGCCTTTCAATTTAAACAGGCAATACTTCCATTCAGATGTTCAACACTTTTCATCTCAATTACAGCATTATCCTTTTCCCTGGACTCTTGAAAAATACAATCTTGTCCTATTCATACAGTACAAAGATTGTTTTAATGTTTTGCCGCTCTGACCATGTCAGCTCTCTTACCATGCTTCCGCTACTTCCCTTTCTCTGCTTACCTTCCTGCCCTCATTACAACATAATTACCTCCATCACTAGTTTTATTTAAATTTCACTTTCAGGCTTTCTACCTTGCTACCCATCTACTTTGCTGTTCCTCACTTTCTGTAAAACTCCAAAAAGCTACCAAACCAAAGCACCTCACTGTAATCCCTAAATCTCTTAGATTCTGAGACATCAAACACTGTCAGCAGCTGTTATTAACTATAACACTTCCTACCCTGAAGAGCTATAGCCCTGTTTCATTGAGCATATCTTCCTGTCAGTATCCAAGAAGATAATAATTTCTATTTAGATTGCTATCCTTCTTTGCTGATTTTTATAGCTTCTCACACACCACCTTCTTCATGGCTGTGGCTTATAGGTGTTACAATGACCACAAGAAAGGTCTCTGAGGGCAAAGCACTTAAAGCTTGTGGCTGACCCAGGAGTTGTTGATTGCTGTCATTTCTAGTTTCAGTGAAGAGTGAACTATATGCATTATTCCATTTAAATGTTCCTTTCAACCTTGTCTGTTAATGTAACAGTTGATATCAAATCTAAAACTGAGTGAGACACTTTATCATGACTTATCAGGGCATGCAGGGAGAGTACTGCTGCCCTTTGAGGAAAATTATAAATGGTCAGATTCATGACATGACAACTTGTCTAGCAAAATGTGGTTTGCAGCACCCAAGCAGTGAAAAGAATGCTTATTTAAGTTTCCAGACTACTAGCTGAATAATAAAGAAATAAATAACTTTAGAGGGAAGAAATCCAGACTTCCTGGAGGAGTCCCAGAAGATCATTAGTTATAAAAGTCAAAGGGTTTCTACAGAAGATGCCCTTCTCTAAAGAATGCAATGTGAGTAGGAAAAAATGCAGAATATGTGATCATGTGTCTGGATTCTGCAGAAAAGTCAGCTTGACAAAAGAAGTGAAGAGAGCAATACAAATATATACTTAAGTGGTAACAGCATGTTTTGTTTTGTGTGTTTGGTTTTTTTTTATTTCTTCAATTATCTTTCATAAATTTTTCTTAGTTTGTGGTATATTCTACATATTATAAATAAATGAATTATTTCCATGTATTGATTTGACTGGAGGTGGGGTTCAATACAACCAGATAACCCTCTGGCATTACTAATCAAGCTTGTGGTGAACCTGTGTTCTGGTGACTGAGATGCTCAGTTCCTTCAGCGTATATACTGGGTGGTAAAAGGTTCCCAGACAAATTCCATTGCTGGTTTGGTAGCTAATATCATAGGGACTGGTGGCAAATGAGCACTGTAGCATACGAAATATAAATGGCATTTTATGAAAGAATATTCAAAGGCTTTTTTTACTGTGTTGTCACGCAAATAATGATGAAAGAAGAGACTTTCACACCTAAATAGGGACTATAGTAGCAGTCACATACTGAGAGAAATAATGGATAAGATGCATTAATCACATAAAAACCATTTTTCCACTGAAATTCTACTACAAGATGCTTTTCTGCTAGTACCATTCTGCTAAGCCTTTGCAGACTTGTCACCTAAGTAGAAGATAATAAAATTCAATCAAAAAAGGGTTTGCTTTTTTTTCCCCCTGACTTCTGCCAGGATGTATAAAAGAAAACTTGGTTAAGAATTTGATTGTATTTTGTAAATGTCACCTATCTCCTACCTACTGGTTCAGAAATCTGTGCAGGAACACAAAGGATTTGGAAAACAGCATTCCCAAGGAGGTGTTACATTATGTCACCTCATGCACTTGCAGAGATGGCTCTAATTTTAGCTGGTGCTGCTGTGATGTCACCAGTTTTCTCAAAGATATTTAGAGGAAGGATACCTCAGCACCTGCCATATTCAGTGCTAGCCTGTTATAATGGAATCCCTGGTTTGGAAATGTCTCTACTAGCTGAAGACAGAGCAGAAGGAAAGAAGGTGCCAACAGAAATTTATTAAATATAATTTGATTTTTTTTTTTGTCTAAACCAGCCACATATTTGTTTTAGGCAGCATTTCACAGACTAGTTAGCCATTTTCATTCATTTCTTACACTTTACGTAGTCTCCATTTATCTGTTTACAATTAAATTGGAAATTGTAAATACATATTATTTTTGAATTGTGAGCAATACCCCTTTATATCTAATTGAATACATAAGCAATAAGTCTCTCTGTATTGTTGCTGCTGTTCATAAACCAACAAGCTTTTGTGGTTTATATCATCAGCAGAAAACCAAAGCTGAATTACAGCCTTGCATTCAATCTTTGTGTTGTGTACAGAAATTGCGAGTTTCTCAGAAAGTGCGATTTAGAGACATGGGATCTAGAGACCTATAAAGTGTATTTCTTCATGTCAGTGCCAACAATCAAAGTCATGACTATTCAAAAGAAAAACAATTTATAAAAACATTGCAAAGTATATCTAGAGTTCTGCAGATTGCAGAATACTTTCATTAATTTTCTAGGAACTTTACAGAAACTACATTCCACATTACCCCTCCAGAGACAATCTCAAAAGTTAATCATCAAAGAAGGGGAGTTGGAATAGAGAAAAGAAAAACAAAGATGAGGAAAGGAGGACTTCTTTCAATTCACATCTTAATGATCTGTGGGAAGATGAGCAGCAAACACCTGACATAAACTGTGTGTTTTTAAAGATGGTGAAACTATTTACTTTATGAACTTATACAAGAAAATATCCTGCCAGTAAGGTTTCCTTTTCAAGAACGCATTTCTGAAGTTGCAGTAGGGAGTTAGAATCACAGAATCCCTAATTTTATTTCTGTCTCTGCCTCTGATTACTTGACAAATTAAAAGTTATTTGATCCCAATCAAGTACCTGAAGTACCTTCAGTCTGGGAATACACTTATGTTCATATGTTATCAAGCTGCTGCAAGAGTTGGTACTTTTCCAAAACCATGCATCCTAGAACAATTACAGGAAACAGATGGATAACATATTCTGAATTAATGCTATATATAAACTAGTATTGCACAACACACAGGCCTGAACTGAAAAAGACTTCCATTCTTTAACATGTTTTTGGACAAATCATCTTGTGAGAAACTTTGTTTTGACATGTTTCATGGTAGATATTTCTTGCATGTTTCTTGCAAACTAAGGTTGGCAGCAACAGTAAAAACTGATGTTCCAGGGCTGGTAAATTGAACCTTTCAACAGGTGTCAGTTCCTGGACAATGGAAATGCAGTACCTGTTTAGAACAAAGAATGCCAGGTAATGATATAAAATTGCTCATATTGTTCCCAAGAACAATAGTTTGCAACAGCAACAGAACAGTGAGTTGTACAGCAGCCTGTGAACTCTTCTGGGTACCATATCCTATCACGTGTAAGATAGAGAGCACAATTGCTTAAATTTAAGTTTGATGTGAAAAAAGTTTTATT
This sequence comes from Dicrurus megarhynchus, assembly GCA_013399195.1. Classification (NCBI taxonomy): domain Eukaryota; kingdom Metazoa; phylum Chordata; class Aves; order Passeriformes; family Dicruridae; genus Dicrurus; species Dicrurus megarhynchus. Next base: position 2,147,096 of record VXAD01047012.1, on the reverse strand, counting down.
GTGTGTCAAAGAGTGGGCGTAATGGCGCAGAGAACCACAAGTGGTGAATGGCACTTAATTAGCCTTTAAACACAATCCTTGCAAGGATTCTTAGGGCTTGCAAAGTGCAAATCCATGTATGAAAAGTTCATCAGCTCAAGTGACTTTGAGTTATTTTAGGATTTTCAAGAGAATGTTAAATATGTAGCTGCATTTAAAATGCAACTGCAGTTCAAATGCTGCTGCAGTAAAATTAGGTTGTAGTTTAAGAATGGCATATAAAATATTTCGGTGTCTCAGAGTCAGGATTTACACCTATATAAAAGAATAATTCCATACTGTTAAGAATTTGAATTTTCCTAACTGTGTACTCCTCTTGTATGGTTGTGCATAATCAGTAATAGCAGATAAAAAGCTGTGATTTTACCTGCTTTTTATCCCAGAAACAACAAAATTCAAGAGTGGGATTAGTCTGTAAATGTATCCATAGGTACCAGAATTGCAACTGTGTAGAGATGCTTTGTAGGATCCCGAAATGATTATTTAGTCAACAGACGCCTAAACTTCTTTGCACAAACCACTTAAGAGATATTTGAGGGAAGCCATAGCAGTTCTGTGAAACAAGAAAGGTGCCGGCGACTCCAAACGGGACGGGGAGCCAAGACAGACGCTCCTTGAGCCTTTTTTATTTTATCAGTCTCATATACAGAGCTGAGACCTCAAAGATGACACAAGCTCGCGCTGTAGGCATTCCGAAAACTTCCTAGTTACAGAGCATTCTTAAAAGCTTTTTAGCCAATAGAATACTTTTAAAAATTACAGACAAATATCTTAACCAATCTTCTATAGCGCATGTACACCTGTTATACACAATACTTGCTTGTTTTAAACCTTATATAACAATGCACAGTATTCCATTATTAAGCTTAACCTTATCTATTATCTATTACAAAGCATATTTTTTGCAACTCTAAAAGCTGTCTCAGCTAAGCCTAGAGACTCTAACCATTGTTTTAATGTCCTTGCTCTGTTGTATAATTGCATCTTCTTTAATATTTTCACAGCCAAAGCTTTTCCCTAAAATCTTCTTTTTTATCCTCAAAACTTGTTTTTATTTCTCATGCTTCAAGAAGGCTTTCTGTCCTTTTTGGTGTTTCCCACAAAAGTCAGATGAATATTCCAATGTTTCTTTGGTTGTGTTTTGCACAGGACAGAATACCTTTTTCTTTAACCACACTCCTACTCTTGTGCAGGTGAAGATATTCCTCAAATCATAGGCTTTTTCAAATCTTGTAGTCCTGTATCTGCCTTGCTTTTTTTTTTTTGCACATTTTGGTACTTTTCTCATCGTAAAGTCTAAACCTCAATGAAATTGGGCAATTCCAGCAGTCTGATGAGCACTGGAAACAAAGAAAAAGGACTGGGATAAAAAATGGGATCTGCTAATTTTTAAATCCATGTGAAAAGTCCAGATGGTTCCAATCAAACATTAGAACATTCATATTTTGAAAAACCTTTTAAGAGAAGAATAGAATTGGCTTGATGGTGTTTTAAAAGTCACAGAGATTCATCCTCCTAGATTTCAAATATAACAGAAACTACAATGTTACAAGGATACATTAGTAGCATATCTAAATGTCAAAAAATAAGATTTTAAAAGCAAAAAGTAATTATTATATTTTTATAAATATAGAACATTTCAGAATTTTAACTCACCAACATTCTGAAATATAACATGGAATTTTCCTTCCAGTGGACAGTTTTAAATAGAAGATGTATTTTAAAAGTACTCAAAAATGTGCAACTGCATGCAAAATAAATGGTAATAGTTACACAAAAGGAATTTAAGTGCTTGTTGAAAGCAGGAATTAGGAATATTTTTACATGCAAATACATGCTTATTGAAGAATCCAAGTGCACATTCTAACCAGCAAACAATAGTTTTTAAAAAGATAAGGAAACCAAGAACCTTCAAAAGTGGATTGATCTGGAGACACAAATGTTAATTGGCATGTAATTGGCATTGATAACCACTCATCTTTTCTCCAAAATTGTTCTTTTAAGTAGAACTATGAAAAAGATTTATCTCAACATGAAATATATATCAGAAGAGTATAAGGTCAAATCTGACCTATATTTCAAGCAAAAGAGAATTAAAACTTTAGCGAGCATACATTTTTTCCTCTCTTTTCATACGAATATATACAATAAGCTGACTGTCCTTCTTTTTATATTCAAAACAATTGAATGCCTCTATAGTGAAGATTAAATGCAATGACTTGCAGGTCCCACTTTTAGTTTTCACAAACCAATAGATTACACAAATAATTGCACCTTGAGCTTTGCATAATTTAATTTTATGAATCATGTTAATTTAAAATAGAAGTTTTCAAGCTCCAACACTTGAATAACACATAAAAATTCCACTAATGGCCACTGAAAAGAAGGAACTAGAAAGGTTCAGATTAAAGTAGGTTGTCTTGAGCATTCTAGGTATACCAGCAAACCTGAGCTGTTCAAGAAACTTGAAATCCAAGTTTAAATCCCAAAGGGTAGATTTTAATTTATTATTATTCTTTTAAGTTAGACCGAAGTGCCATTAAGAGAAACGTTCTTACAGTTTTCAAGAAAATCTGCTGTCAGTTTTCTGAGGCTTAACTTTTTACTGGAAATTTCAGTAATGAAACAGCTCCTTATTCTTCAAAACCTGACCTTATAGGAAGTTTACAGTGGAGAGAGTTTAATAGTGGAAAGTTTAACAAGGTTTTCAGAGAAAGTTGCAGTCTGTTCAGACTGGATTTTTTTCTTCACAACTGTTATTAAGTAGCTTGGTAAATCTGATATCCATGTAGCTCTAACTCAACCATATATTGGTATTACTGTTTAAAAGCTGATGAGATGCTAGGTAGGTACCAGGGCAAGAATAAGAATTTTCTCCATATCAGTTAGATTTCAAAAGATTAAATAATATTATGTAGCAATAATCCAAGAAGACATTCACCAGTCCAGTATGCTCTACTAACTTAAAAAGCCCTTGAGAACAAGGATTTAGAGACATGGATGGTCATAAAAACATTGTATTGATGAAGAACTAGTCTACAGATACCCTGGTCAAGATTTTATGTCAGATGATGATTATCTGGGATATTTTTTAGATATATTATATTTGCTAAGAATTGAACTATGAAATTACCATTTTGGTTCCAATTGACACAGCTTAGGGCTGACTCTGAGGCTATGTATTAATGGACAATCTTTCCTTCCAGTCCAGTTTTATACTTGGAAACCTGCTCCAAAACCATTCAGTTTTCTACATAGTTTTCTGTGAATGATTTACATTCCTTTGAGTAGCCAGTTACAGGCCTTGGTGTTCTTTTCTTTCATTTATGTATGAAAAAGTAGCATGTAGTAGTACGTAAAATGTCTGTGAAATAGGAAATAGGGAAGAAATAGGGAACACTGAGATTTCTTCTACCTGATACATCTCTTCCAGAATTGAATGACCAGGTAAGGTCCGATGCATGGTACCCTTAAAATAAAACATTCTTGGTTGTAAATCATGGCAGGGACAACTTCATACATAGACATTCAGCAAAGCTTCAGACAGGATGTATGGCTTCTAGAAATTAAACTGAGGGGTTTATAGTGTTTATAATCAACATATATTGCTTTGAGAGTAACTTTATGGTTCACCTTCTTAGTTTAGACACAAAGCATCTCAGATGTATGACTTTGACTGGGTAAGTCAGAGCAAAGTCAGGACAATGAAGATTTCAATATTGTCCCACCTTTCCCTAAAATACTTTATAAAGTACACTGCCACGAGGGAACACTGATTCTTCATCTCAAGTTTTCTGAGAGACAGAGGTATAGCCTCTGTGCTATTTTAGTTGCACCCTCCAACTACTGCAACTTTTTGAAAACTGACAGAATTCTGTGGCTTAAACCAGCTTACCAGCTGGCCTATTACATTTAAAATCTCAGCAGTTAATGGAGGGAAAAAATGAATGCTTCTCTGGGTGAGTTGAAGCATTCATTCATTCACTTCTATTCAATAAAAAAATCTGAATTGTTTTACCATAAAAGTTGCCTCAGTGTTATGCATGCTTTGCACTTTAAGAATTTCATAACAAGTAGCATTTTTTTGAATCCTACTTGGCTTACCACATTAGGGTATGAGCAGTCCCTATCCTCTTTCTGCAATATTATCTTTATTTCATAAGCCTACAGGACGTGGTTTCCCCTTTAATGTCACCTTCTCTCTGCTTCATTATTTTTAGACATCACTTATGTAATACACTGGCATAGAAAAGATGCTTCACTGTGGTGCCATGTAAATGCCAGCTGTGTTTTATCCCCCCATACGCCCCTTGAGACTGCCTCAATTTGCAAAGAACTCTTTCCCCTTGACTGAAAATTATGAAAGAAAAAGAAGAAGGTTTGAAATAACATCAGCAATCTGACAGTTTTAGATTTGCATTCTGAGAATTTGCATATATCATATTAAAGCTTATTTGACACAGGTTTAGAATGTATACATTGACAGTTAATTTACAGGGTTAACACTAAATGCAAGCTTTCTTATAATTAATTGTCACAAACTGACATCTGATATTCTTGATAGACAAAGACAAGCAGTTGCTTCAAGAAAACTTTAATAGATAGCATTTTGTAGGCAAATATACTCTGGAAGGGACTGGTCTATTTTTGGACCATTAACAACCAGTCCAGGCTTGAAATGCTAAATTTCATTAGAGAAGAGTTTCCTAAGTGTTCTAAATGAGATGTCTTGAACATGTAGTGAGCTCATAAAATGGCAAACTTTTCTCAGTTCGTTTTGGAGGAGGCACAATTGATTACTTTATGATTTAGGAGCCACAGTGGTCAAGACAGAATTAAATTATAGTCATACTGATAAAATGAAAAGAAGCTTGAATTTTACAGATATTTAGCATTAGTATGAATGGTAAAAATCAAGACTATTTGGTGAACAAGGGCCTAATGTATTTTGTTATGAGGGGCTATATTCCAGGGAAATATTTCAGTTTCAACCTTCAACTGACTTATTTTTCAGAAAGTTTCTTCTCTGTTAAAAAGCTGAAAGACATTTTGGTAACATTGAAAAACTACAAAACCTACAAATTATTAAAGATACCGGTGTATTTGCAAATTTTTATTCTGCTTAGTTTCTATCAAAATCTGTAGAATTTATATTGTAGAATTCCAAGTGACAGGTGCTATGGAAGCAGACATATTACTATTTTTTGTAAAATTCCACTGCAGCATATTAATAATGAACATATAACAGGAATGAAAGGCAGAACACTTTGGCAAACCAGATTGTCATAATAAATTAACTAGAAGCAAAAATCATCAAACAGTCTTTCCTCTTTTAGAAGAATGGAAGAGAAAGAAAACAGCACCAAGCTACCACAGATTCTACCTGCAATTATTTTAATTAGATTAAATAAGTTTAAAGCGAATGATTTTTCTAATTTATTTCTATTCAACATCAATGTTTTTCCTGCTAAAATTACAGTTTTATTATGTATTACATACTTGCAACATGGTTTTCCCTTCTCAGGACTTACTGAAAGAGGAGAAGTGAAAAAAACGAAGTGTTGAACAAGTAGAAACCTCTTAGTTTGCAAAAACACAGTTATTTTCGATGGCTCAGATAATAGGGCTGTATCAGTGTTTACCTCTTTCTAGACCTGTTGGTGAGGTATTTGAATCCTAGCAGAAAAATAAAATCCTTTCTGTTGAGAGTGGCAGAGCTCATCTATAACTCTTAACAACAGTTGAAGTAAAGCTCTGAAAGCTTGGTCCTGCACAAACCTCTCAATATTACTCTTCACAAAGAAAATTTTCCTTGAATTTTTCAAAAAGCAACCTTTGGCAGTGATTTAAGTTCTCCTAGGTTTCTGAAACCAAATTGTGTTCTTCTGTTTTATACCATAGTTTTGAAAAAACGAAATTACGAATATATTTATTGGGTTGTAATGTATTTTATCAAAAGGCTTTCAGAAGAGGACACTCCTGGTCCTGGATGATTTTTTTTGTTTCCTGTGTTCACCACTCTCCTAGTCTAGGACTCGTTCATCAGATGTCAAATGTTTCTAACATCCCTTGCCTGGCCACTCCCTGAAGGAGTCACAGGCCAGGTTACATTTCCCTTATAGAGTGGATTTCAGCACTCCTAGTAGTAACTAGTGACCCGAATAGTTTTAGTCTCTATCTCATGAGACACTTTGTTCAAGGCTTTTCTCCTAAGAGCTTCTGATCAGGAATTTTAATTTCATTTAAATTTCATGGCAATCAAGTACATATGGCTAGAGAATTCCTTTACCAATTTGGTTTTCAGCCAGGAACTCATGTCTTGCTATTGCAATTCCCTTCTGTGTTACTAGGACAAACATCATTAAAAGACAGAAAGATCCTTTTGTTGTGGTTTTCATATCTCCATGCAGAGAATGCATGCAATAATGACACTCATTTCTCACAGACATGAGGGTGACAGTGGAGCTTGAGAGGGTTATTTAATAGACAGAGAGAAATAATTTCTCAAATAGTCAAATGCTTGACAGAATTTAGGTGATCAGAAGATCCACGGGCTTCAGAATTTTTTATTTAGGAAAGAAATGCAGCCTATCAGCATAAAATGCTTCTAGGAATTAATCCAACTCACTTTCTTTTTGATGGACAACACACCTATCAGTCTTAGTTATAAATCTTTCCATGGTCCTCTAGTATCTCACATGCATATCCTTCCTCATGGATATTTTTATTTTAATAACTGAGCATGACTTACATAAATGGCAATAGTTGTTGCCAGTAACTCACAATGAACCAGATACCTCAGGAAGCATTTGCTGAAAAACACCCATTACAGCAGTGGGTTCAGTCCTAAATATATTATCAGCTTTTCCCTGACAATGGATGCTAAACCCAGCGCAAACATCATGGAATCTGATGGTTTTAAACTTGACTACTGATTGGAATAAGGAAACTGCTGGGAGACTGTAATGAGAAAAACTAGCTTAAAAAAATTGAGAACTGGAAAATAAGCAATCATCTGCATCCTGGCTTTGCCTCAGGGGACTGAGCCCTGTCTTTTCTAGGTATACAGACAAAGAACATGTCAGTTTTATCCACATGCAAGACTAGAAGAATCAAAAATTACTGTTTGAGATCTGATGTATACTTGGAAAAGCAACTTGATACAGATATTTTTTATTAAAATTTTACTTGTTTGCATCTTCTTTGCATCCTTTTTGTATATAATAGCAGATGTATAAGATGTAATTCTTTTACCAGATGAAAGGAATAAAAAGAAGGAAATAAAAAAAGTAAATGTTGTCATTATGTAAAGTTCAAAGTAGATCCAGGCGTTTTGAAAGTGTACAGAATATGGGAAGTATTTATAATCTCATTAAAAATCCTTTCATATCTCTGTATTTGGCCCATGGGAAAACATTTCAGAATGAAATGAGTTTTATAGAAAACATTTTTATGTACCCTTTTAATAACCCAACAAGAATCCAAAGGGGAGACAAAAGATGGAAGAACAACTAAAATTCAAGAAGCTTTAGCTGTAAAATGCCAGGATGGAGTTGAAAAATCAGGAAAGCTTACAAAATATTCCTAGTTCCAAGTAATCTCCAGCTTGCAATCAAAACACTAGATAAAGCAGATTCTCAAATTTCAGAGAAAAGAATTAACAAGAGATTTTCAAGTTAGGTACTATTGATTAATAGTGCACTAATATAAGGTTTTTATTCCAGGGTTTACTTGACCGAACCTAATTAAAGTGCAGTTCAAGACCAAGATTCAAGCAGAGGTCCCAGCTGCAGAGTTATCACCATCCTGCTGCTGAGAGCATGGTACACGAGGCAGGGATGCTCAACTCAAACCAGGACTGTAAGTTAAGTGGGCTTGTCATCACTCTGTTAGGAGACCCAAACTTTAGGAAACTCATTTGATGCTAGCAAAATATGATGTCAAATGTCACCTAATGAATATGTAAATCATTCTTTACTTATGTAAGCCTTCAGTGAATTTAAACCAGCATTGGATGGCTGGTAGTAGTCTGACATAATATAACACGATTTAAAAAACAAGAAAGAAAAAGATCTTACTGTTAGCATATCTAGGGAAGAAGGAAGAAAATAATAAAAATAGAATGATAATTTCTAGGGAAGCACAAAGGAAAAAGGTTACCTTGGCCTAATCTGCCATCTGGGCATCCTCAAGGAACTAAAGATCTAACAAGATTCCTATTGAGCTTGTTGTGAACAGAGAACTACTGCTGCAAAGTGACTGTTAAGAAAAGGTACTGCCAAGAGGTGCCATAACCAGAAAGCTGAACCCTTTATCTAATTTTGAGTACAAGGTAATTTCAGACCTGGCTCTGAAAAGAATTTTCTGATCTGTCTTTTGCCCCACTTTCTCCTTCTTAAATGAAACAGGTCGTAAAATGACCAGAGTGCTGGGCAGCATGTTAAACCAATTAATAGATTAAAATCAAGGAAAAGAAAGAATAACACTTTGGTGTCTCTATCTGATACAGACATCTTCTTTTAATCATTCTATCACTGAAATTTTATATTGCAGCAGCACAATACAGGTACCAATATGAAAAATTATTTTCTTTTTGTAGTGTAGAATGCAGCCTTTGAAACAGTAAAGCAATTTTCTCTTTCTTGTATCTGCTTTCTAGGGTTTTTTCCTATTCAGTGCCTGTTACAGAATTCTGACTTTCGCTCTGGTAGTTACTATTATGAACATCAGCATTTGGGCCTGCCAATCTTCAAAATCTGTAAGTAGTCTACTGCCTGGAGGTATATTAACTACAAATTTTTTGAACTTGACGTAACTGCTTGCCTGCATTGGGTATTCAGTTGATTTCTTTTTGTGCTTCTTTGATCAAAAATGGATTTCCATCTCAGTGTTGTTGTCATTAAGTTCTTACGTTTTTCCCCTTTTATAGTATATATCTACTTTTTATGTGGCATTTTAAACTAACAGAATACAACACTGGGAAAATAGACTGCATTGGAAATAAATCCTCAGAGAAGAAAGCACACATTTCACTGCCTCCATATGCCTCTTACTGCAGGTATAATGAATCTATAACAGTACCTGCTTCTTCACACCCAGGCCCTGCTAGGTAACTGCAAGTGACAATCAGTGGATTGATTTTATCAAGAAAGTCTCAACTGACACAAAAAACATTCACTACTGTGTCTGCAAAGTCACTGAAGATTTGGTGTATAAACTGGATAAGACCTCATGCAACTATCCAGCTGGGAATTTAACAGATGGTCTCTGCACACACTGTGTCAAAGGGTCCTATATGGTTCCATAATGTTATGTTCACCTAATACTAAGCATATGAAATATTTACTCACTTGCTTAAGAGTTTTGACCCAAAATAATTAGATGCTCCTGGAATTAGATAGCTGTTTTCAAGTTTGTGCCAAAATGTATAGACAAGAATTATGTTCCTCATACATGTACTTAAAACAACTTTATAGCAACAGTGACCTTGCTTGTAAACCCTGAAGGATGTACTGAATATTTCTAGAACATTATCAGTTCTGTTAAAACGGACAGCTCTGTTCCTCATGGAATGTCTTGACAGCACACACACCTTCCATATGCTTGAATAATATTTTATGGTGAGATTTTAAAATTATAATCTACCTTGAGATAGCTGTGCTTTCCTATGTCAAGGCAAGAAGGTGAAGAAAAAAGTGAACATGGGAAAACATTATCCAGACTTCTTTTATCATCACTATAACAGCTGAATGCTGTACATAGACATGCATGTGAATTTGACCTAACAAAAAAAGCCCTTTACTCCCTTCATCAGACTTTTAGAATTCACTGGCAAACTTATTTATTGCCCGACCCAAATGGTCTCAGAATAGTAGAGATGTCTCAGCTCACATTTAATTTTGGGCATCTAAATGTCCAACAAAGACATAAAAGCAAAATCCCACATACTGTTTTTTAAAGTGGCAACATAAACAGCTCTGTCATCAAAGCAATCTTGTTTGCTCGGAATAAACGCTTGGCAAGCAGGACATTTCCCATTGATTCTCTGCTCAAGATTGCCCTTTGATAGTTGATTTGTAGCTTCCTTAAGGTACAGGCACAACTATTGAGTTCTGTGTAGTTAAAAAAGCTTTCAATGTTTGGTATCCAGTTCATCCCAGGTGGGTTCAGTGACAGATCTGGAGGCTAGAGATGCAACTTCTGAACACACCACTCTGTTCTTTTCTAGTTTCAAAGCCCTTTCAGTCTGCATGACTGTTCTGATCCTTATGCTACGGGGAGAGAAAACCAGACCAGGGAGAGTCTGACATGATAGAAGAATCTATACCTAGAAAACACTATTTTACTCTAAACACTTGTTTGCTAATTCCCATCTGTGCTGCTCCTAAAATACATTCAAACTCTGTCTCTTGATGTATTTAGACTGATAAAAATGATACATCACTCTGGCATACTCACACCATTTCAACATCAGCTGCACTGTTTGTGATAAGAACCAAAAAGACTGTATTTATCATAAAACATATTCTCCCAAGCTGCACTGCTCTAATAATTATGAAAATTGCATGACACTCCTACAAATTTGCCTTCTTAAAGTCAGATGAAGTAGTCTAAGGTGTACAAACATGCATGCATATAACATACATACACATACAAGAGCACCAAACAGACACTGGGCACATTTTCTTTAAATTTGAAGATAGAAAACAAACTGAATATTTAAATGAAATTCAAATTGTTACAATTTTGGGATTTTGGTTTTATTTTTTCTATTGAGGTTTTGTTAAGCTTTTGTGGTCTGCCAGAGGCAAAAAAACCCCAGCAAAACTAGTAAAAAAATTAAAACTTTTTAAGAATCCTTGAGGGAAAAGATGCCTGACAAATGTAGATTCCAGGAGCTATCTCAAAGTTTTTAAACTCTGTACTGCTCTCAGGGATAGCAGGTCAAGAATACAGGAATCAAAAGAGAAACCTGTAGACGATTGTCAGTGAAATTTACAAAGCATAAGGAAATAGATACTGGAAAACATTCTGAAAAGCTTTAAATTAAAATATCAGAATCTGGTCAATATCAAGCAGAACATAATGTCACAAAGCTGTGCAACCAACAGTAAGGAAAAATCAGATGAGTATTATTACCTACCCAGGTGGTGCTGGGGAGAACCATGACCAGAGCCCAGAGAGCATGAGGGACTGAAATATTCCATGAACCCATTTTCAATGAAGGAACGGACAATGTTCAGATGATAACTTTATAAAATTACTGAAGTGACTGGACCTACTACAATTCACAGTGAAATCAGCCATATCTGCTGTAAACTTTCTACTTCTGTCTGCTCTTGGATACAGACAAGGAAAGATATGATATTTTCCTCCTTATTCTTTTCCTTATAAACATTTCTTCTGATATGCAACAAACATTGGCATTCAGAAATCCTATAAATTTTAAAGTAGAATGGTGCAACTTGCACAGTATTTGTTATGAAAGGGTAAAGGCATACTATTGTGCTTTGGACCTTGTAAGTAATCAATAATACACTTTGTGAAAAGTAAAATCAGTAATATTTCACAAGTGTGTGTTTATAGTTGTAGACAAAAGAAAAGAAAAAGGAAGAGAACTCATGAATACAGGCAAGGTAGGAAAGAGAAGGAATATGAGAAGCGCTGTGAGACAAAAAATGTGGCATAAAAGAAGAAAAACTAAGAAAAAAATTCTTCCAGAAAGCAGGAACAGAAATATAGGAAAAAGACTCAGATCATCAGCAGAAACACAGTTGTGGCTTTTGTTTTAAAACCATAGATTCTAAATAGTTAAAGTCATCATCAGGTGAATTAATGAACCCTAGAAGAAGCAATCTGTTATCTGGGAATAGCAAGTTTCTAAAATCATCAATCCATCTTTTTATGGAAAAACAGAAACAACATAATAGAAAGTTAATATACATCTTAATTCTTCCAAAATAATTTTTTGGGTTTTTTTATAAATATTGAACAATTAAATCCTGAACAGGTATATGCAGATGCCCATGTAGTTTCTGCATTCACTGCTAAAGCAGTGAATCAATCTGATCTGTAATTCAGTTAAAGATGAAAGCAACATGTGTAGATAAGATACAATTGTTGTTCCCTCTTTTTTTTTCTCCTGCCAATAAATGTTGGTTGGTCAGGGATTCTTTTTGCTAGAAGGGAAATTATGAGTAAGTTTAACTTCTCCTTCAAGCATGTAAGCATTTTCAGTGTATTTTTTTTTTTTTATGAAGTGAAATGGAATGCATTCTGCTATTTTTATTATTCCCTGTCCTTGACCATATTTGTGCAAGTTTTTGCAGGGAAAAAACCACCCAAAACCATCAAATAAAACCCTCCCAAAGAATCCTTCCACTTGGATACGTTAGCACAAATTAAAGAAAATGGTTTAACATAACAAGAAACAATTGCTATGTAACTAAAAGCATGTCAGACAGAAGATTGTTCCATTATCACTAACAGTTTAGCACTCTACATTTCACATACATTATCTGTAACTGCACACAATGGTGTTCACAGTTTAGAATTTATATCTTCCTAGAAGATCCACAAAGTGCTTCAAAAATCTAAGGGCTCAGATTTTCTGGATAGTAACAGTTTCAAATTAGGTGCTGAAAACATTCAGCTTTTTATGCTCCAAGAAATGTGACTTAGATGTGTCTGTGTTAAGTCCCTCCATAAGTAAGCATCCCCTACTCAAACAGCCAACACTGAAGCCATGGATTTGGGAGCCTAATCTCTGGTGCTTTTCCAGGGAATCATTCCACAACAGCATAGTGCAAGTGAACGCTTTTTTGTTTCTCCCTTTCTTTCTATACTTTTGCCCCTTGTTATGGAACTTACTGTTATGATTCTATGGATATTATCTCAGAAAGAAGGTTACTAGGGTTAGAAGTATCCTTATCAATTGTGCAATTTTCCAATCTATGTACATTTTAAAATCCTAAATGTTGTCATCACTGAAAGACAGAAATATTCTTGAGAATACAGTCAGAGCAGTAAAATGTCATATTTAGAAAATGAATCAATACTAAAACACAAACTGTTTTTCCATTCAGTTTCCTTTGGTGTTCAGACACTCCAGTGCAACAGAGGTAAATACACTACTCTGAAGACAGAGTGAATTCCATTCATACAGTCCTGGATAAGAACACCTTGACACTTGGACTCCCAAAACTTAAATTCTCCAGATTAAGAAGCTAGATGTAATTAATAATGTATCCCATGACCTAAGCACTTTTTCTGCTAAATGCAACTGCTTTTTATTTAGAGCTCAAGTTCTCAAACACTATTGACACATTAGTATTTTTAAAATATTATAACATATTTAAATTGAATTAATTAATTTTAATTAATTAAAACAATGTTCTGTCAACTCATTATTGTGGGCTATCCTTTTTAATCTTGATAATATTTGTAGCAAACAAATGCCAATGAGAATGAGACAACCCAAATGAGATCATAGAAAATCACTTTGTCAGCTACTTGTAAAAACTAAAGACTTTGAAATTGACAAGGATAACCCAAGATGCAAAATAAGAAGTTGATCACCTGTGTCCAGATCTCCTCTAGGATTTTGTACCATGAACACACTGTATAAAGCAAGAGTTGTGGATATCTGAATATACCAGGAGAAATAGACTGCTTCACACTTTTCATAGTATAACATACACTGCTTTATTTTACATACCCTGTCTCCCTTGGGATCGACAGTAATTACATGCTAATTCCTTTTAATGCTACCACATTATCGTCTGATAATCTTGCAATTAACAGAAGTCACCACGAAGGAGTGTGAAGAGGTCAGAGAATGAGAACATACATTGGTAGGTAACGAGATCTTTAAATCAATGGGGTGTTTTAACAAGAACCAATAGAAAGATTTATGGGGTGGTGTAATAATGATATAGATGGACATCAAAATTAGACTATAAATGGATAAAAAGCACTGCCGAAATAATACAGGCAAACTAAGTTAGCTAAACTCTAATGAGGTGGAAAAAAACCCTAAAACCATCAAAAATATACCAGTACCTAAAAATTTCGATTTATCAGATGAAAACCAAAATATGTTTAAAAAGATGGCTGGAAAGTGTGATTATATGAACATTGAGAATTGAAAAAAATTATTTTAGGAGAAAGATTTTCCTTTTCATATACTTGGGTCCATGACAACAATATTCTTTAAGAGAAAACAATAAAAATATTTTTAAAAATTGTTAATATAGTGTTGATCAATTGCAAAAAACACCATACAAAACTTTGTATTACAGCTGTCTGTGTTGCTTACAAGAGCTGAGTAAATACTTTGATAAATACAACTTCTTTTTGTAACTTGTGTTTGATTCACACAGAGATTCTTTGAATATGCACAGATGAAGAATTATGTGTGTTGTTTGCCTGCTGCAAACATTTGACATTTGAAATTCAGGCTGTGTTGGTTAGCTTTGATTAGATACATGAATTGCACAGGATGTTTGTTCTCTGATTGGAGCCCTTAAAAATCAGGTTTTCAGGATGAATATTTACATTTACAAGCTCAGAATTTGATCACCTTGAATATCTTCTACAAGTCCATGAAAATTGCTAATTTTCTAAAACTTTTTTGCCAAAAATTCTTGTGCTCAATATGTATAGGTAGGGAACACACAAAAACTAAAAATATGTATGAGTGTTGTCAAGCTGAATCAGCGAAGGTACTTTACTTTAAAGTGTTTTTGGTGGCCTAACAATATTCTAATATCAAAAGGAAAGTGGCTTTTCCAAAGTACTGAATCAATTCAAGTAGCAAAAGCACTTAGGAGAAGGCAATCACAACATATGACCCAAATTCAATAAAGCTTCCAAAGTGCCTCATTCTAAATGCTGGATTTTTGTGTGTCTTTCTTCTCATGTGCTATTCCTCATAACACCCCTTTGTTCTAATTTCCCCCACACATGACAAGAGATGGGGTTAGATATTTGCCATATGCTTACATGAAAGTAGATTTTCCACGTTCATTTTTAGAGTTATTACATCTTTATTAATAGTGTCTAACTCCTAATGCAAAAATTGTTTTACTTCTACATGAAAATATTCTACTCCTCATTTTTTGTGTTTCTCCTCTCTGCATGCACACTGGGCAAAACTTTAACGAAAATGTCTAGTGAAAGTAATCAAACTTCAGTTACAACAGAAATCCAAATGAAGAACTTGGGATCTGCATTAATACCAACTGGTGATTAATGCTGTTTAAAAGATATCAAAGCATCAAACAAATCAAAATCATCACCGGAAATATCACTGTTGACACAGTGTAGGGTGTATAGCAGGTACCTGTGGCATCACAGTTACAATTAAATTATCAGCAATTTTTCAGACTGCCATGCAACCCAGAAAAATAATTCCCTCCACTGCCGCCCAATCTGATCAAGAGTAAATGAGTTGACCAGTAGATAAATAAGATATTGATAAGATGTTTAGCGTCCAAACAAAGAGAAACTGTTCTCATTCCTCAGATGATGCTTTCAGGAACATACAACTTTAATTTACAACATGAAGATAAACCAGAAACTTGAAGAAATGAACATATGATTTCTGTATTCACAAATAATATTCTCTATAGTGATAGTCCCAGAAAATTATCTTCCCAGAAATTATCAAGCATTAAAAAGCATAAAAAGAAGAACACAACCTTATGACTCCATAGGATTTTAACTAAGCTCCTGGAGTGATGAGAGATGTCTGGAGAAACATTGACCTAATCCTCTGACTACACAGCAGGACACATCATGAGAACACACAGTCTGGTAGCCATAAAAACATAATTTTATAGCAATAAACTCTACTGTCTTAATAAATGAAATAAAGCATTTGTAAAGACTTTGATCTATTTAATAGATACAAATGATGCTTTCATGCAAGGATACAAAATTTAGTCTCCATAAGAACAGTGCAGGCAGAAAAAAGGATTTTTTAAAGTAATGCTACTTAAAGTATTGCTTCATGATAGTCCAAGCCCACATTTAGATAGAGCCCCACTGCTCACTTTTCATAACTAGAGTCACTGAAGTCACTCAAGGGAAGTTACTCTGTGCAAAATCCCTGAGCTCAGAGACGAGTGACTCAAAGGGAACTCTCAAAGCATTGTCACAGCCATGGAAGAGCCTGCCTTGGATTGTTGGGTTAGAGCCACTGAACACAGCAGGGGCTCCCCACTGCTGTAGGCATCCTGATGAGAGGAAGGGGTGGGACAGGAGCAACTGCAAGACCCCAACTCAGACAATTATCCCAGCCAACTCCACCTGGATACACCTGGGTAAAGCATGATCTCTTTAGTGGGTGAAAACAAGAGAGGAGGAACCCAAACC
The DNA here is from genome assembly GCA_013399195.1 of Dicrurus megarhynchus. NCBI lineage: Eukaryota > Metazoa > Chordata > Aves > Passeriformes > Dicruridae > Dicrurus > Dicrurus megarhynchus. The sequence goes on along the minus strand of VXAD01047012.1, from coordinate 2,130,680 downwards.
AGGGTTTCAAACTTCACCAGCACCCACATGAGATTTGAGGATGGTGGTAGTTCTTGGTAGATTCTAATTTCGAGCATTAATGTTAGAATTATTCATAGGTGAAGGAAATAACTTTCCTATGAAACCTCTCTCCGTTGTGCTGGGGAAAGAACTGAGTACCTCAAGGAACTAACAACCCAAGGATGGTGCTGAATGGAGGCCTGTATGACCAAGATAATACATTCTGGGGAAAAACAAAACAACAGACAAAAATCCTCTGTCCTGGAACAGAACCTGGCTGGGCTGGCCCTGCTGGAGCCCTCAGGGACTGTGGCAGCCCCTCCTGGTGCCCTGCTCAGCCTTCCCCATTTACAGGGCTGGGCACAGAATGGGTGCCTGCCACCATCTCCCATTCCCTGCTGTGCCCTGGACACAGAGGCTGCAGTGCCGGACATTCCCTGGGCTCTCTTGGCGCTGTCTGGCCGTGGGCCCAGAGCTGCAGCCCCGGGACCGCCTGGCCCACGCTGCAGCCACTCGCTCTGCTGGTAAGAAAAAATGTCAGAGCAAACAGAGGAACAGAGGTGGTGTTCAAGGGAAAAAAAAAAAAGCAGATGTGCCTGATTTTGAAAGTCAGTAGTGACTAAGAAGGGAATTTGTGATCCAAATAATGTGCTACTGTTTCTCTATTAGATTGAACAAGCTTTAATAGTGGGTTTGGATATTATACCCAGAATACTGCAGATTTGGTTTTCCAAAGCAGTCTAAGTTAGATGTTTTAAGTTCTTTTCATGTAACAGTAGACTGCAAAGAGGAGTAATTGAATAACTTATATTTTAAAAAAAACTGACAAGAAAGCAGGCTCCCTCTGGCTCCAGTAAAATTTTTGGAAAACTGTGAAGGAACTGAGGTTACATTTGGCTTTTAACTGTCTTGCACAGCTTGTAATTCCACAGGGCTTGGTTTAGATGTTCTAGTCTATATATCTGGCTGAACACCACCAAACCTACCTCCCCACCCTGCCCCAATATTTTGGTGGGATACACAGAAGCAAATTGTCATAAATGAGTACATTGAAGTGGGGAAAACCGCTATTCCTAAATATACTGCATCTAAATAGATACTCACATTTGCTGATCCAGAGGTCTTTTTGTTTCAGATGGTAGCAGAGTTCATTATTGATTTGAAGTATCATTAGCAGCACTAAACAACTGGAAATGCTGATAACATTTAGTTCAGGGCTTAGAGAGGTAAGTTTTATAACAGCAATTCATCAGCTATTCATTTTAAAAATTGAATAGATTTAGTAAATATTCGGACTTTATAAATTCTTTAATGAATGGGATTTCCAAGGATAAGCAAAGATTATCTTATATAAAATCTAGAGTGCTTTTTCTTTGAAAATTTACACATTTGCCCAAATGTGATGAAATTTATGTAAAGTATGGGTTTTGTTACTGTCTTCTCTTGGTTAGTCAAGGGAAGCTTATAATTGTTGTGATTACGGTAACACTAAAAATATATATTTATTTTTTAAATAAAATAAAACCCTTTTCTTTTTCATTCATCACATCAAGCAAACATTATCCACACTTGTCAATTATCAGACTTTGTAACACTGAACCTTCTCGTTCCACCTGGACATGGCTGCATTAAAATTCAGTGTGGGAAATAATACCCAGTGCTGCCAGTCAAGTAGGAATCCTTTCCTCTGTTCAGCAGGAGCTTCTAGATCTTAAAGTATAAGATGTCTGGGGAATACTTTGGGGTCATTTATGTATGAAGGAACATAAAGGCAAGATAGAGATATTGCTGGAAGACAATGAAGACAGATATTAATCTTAGCTCAAAACCAAGCTAGCAGACTTTGTCTAGAAGGCTCATTTGGATATATACCATATGAGTTTATGATAAGGAAAAATTAGTATTCTCATACTTCAATCTGAATATCGCATGAAAGCATTTTCAGTGATTTACCCAGTCACTGAAACCATCAAGGCTACTCTTAACCATGAGTAAGTTAAATATATTTTTATTTCGTTGAATATATAATTGTTACAAACCTGTCATACAGAGAAGTAATAGTGCACAAGATTTACAAACCCTTTCAAAGCATTGCTTGGCCCAGCAGTTGAACACACCTGCTAAACCACAGTGATAACGTGAGTTGTGACCTCTGTACTGTGCTGTCAATTTCTGTTTCTTGCTATCATGCATAATAAGGATTCCTTTTTAAACAAGTGATTATTTCGGGAAATTCTATCAGGGAACAAGTACTGAGAACTGGAATTTGAAAAACTGTTACTATGCTCATCTTTCATTGTGTGTTTTTCAGCAATAGTATGAAGCTTTCATGCTCATCTAGACATGCCTGAAATTAATAATTTATTATTACACTGTGAACCTAAATTTCAAAGAAGGTAACAGTCAAAGTCAGAGATGATAAACTGGGCCATAAAACATATTCATTCTTCTGCTGTCTTCATAAAATGATGTGATCTTGAATTGATATAACTCTCTCTTTCTTTTTCTCTGTAGAATATATAGATTAATTAAAATGAATGAGAGACTTTTGTTCTCCATACTGGGATCATGGAAAGCATCTTACGACCTTTATGTGGATCACTGGGAAATAAATTCTCTTAGATGTGTTAACAAAACATACTGAATCATGAAGCATCTCTGCTACCTTCCAGCTTCTGACTTGGTCAGACAATTGAGTCTTCTCAAAGAGGATAGTGTAATATGACTTACTCATGACCAAGAGCAAAAAAAAGAGATCTCTTATTCTAGCATGAAACCCACTTTGCCTCTAGAGAGGAATCCTCTACTGTTTTTAAGGAACAAACTATATCTGATTAGTTATTACTGTTGATTTTTTGGTCAGAAAATTAAGGCTTTTTATAGGTGGCTGTTTGCCTCTGGAATTATCTGGGTTTTTCATTTTTAATCACCAGTATCTTTAATGGTTTTATGCCTCTGTCCAGAATTAGCCTGTTAGGTGACTATACCTTTGGCAGTGGAAACTCCCAACAAGAGATCCTCATTCCTCACAGCTGGGAAGTCACTGGATTACTTAACTATGCCATCCCAGTTGACCAGACGTGCAAAGGTCTGGTTAAATTACTGCCATGGTGGTGCAAGAACAAGATATTGGACAGACTGAGAGACGTCAGAGCCTGGCCTGGCAGTTTTACAAATACCCACAAAAAATTACACCTAAGAAGAGGATGCCCAGTGCTTTGGAAACAGAATCAAAACACAACTGCAAAGGCTGATTACTTAAACTGTGTATTTACATCTAAAATGAGAATTGATTACATAAGTTGTTTGTCAGTATTATTCCCCTAAAATACTGGAGGAAAAGTCAGAAGTTCCCAAATTTCCTTTATAATACCTATGACTACAAATCATGATAAAAATGCAAGAATCTTAGCCTAATGCCCTACTGTATTGATCATTCTCCTTAGAAAAAGTGGTGATAAATCTGGCTTGTGCAAGAAATCACTGAGACAGTTGGGAGCAGAAGTCCAGTGGTCCATTGCGTACTGAAAGCCCATTTTTCTGTCTTCAAACTCTAACATTTTTATTATTTTTCTTCTGATTCTTGTTATAAGTCAAAGTCTTAATTTCAGCTTAAATCTTTGTGTCTGGAAATTCTATAGCATCCAGTAAAACATACCGTATAAAATGTATCATGAGATAATAAGACTGGCATTCACTGGGATCTGAATTTTTTAAATTTCAAGAGTATTGATAATTTTATTGTAAATAACCTCTCCTAGTTCAGGTCACTAGTGTAGACACAAAGTTTGGGGAAATTGAATAAAAAAAGCTAGTAGAAGAACAACACAGCTTTATCCCTTGTAGCTATGAAATCATTAACAATGAAATGTCCTTCCTTATAAAATCTCCCATTTCTTTCATAAGAAAAACTTTGCTACAAATTTTAAGTAAAAAATTTAATATCCTATTTTTACTAAGATAACTGTAAGTAGCAGGATAATAAATCTTGGAATTTTAAATAATATTAATATTACTAGAGAATTTATAATTAAATTAATGGTCGTGAGATTAAATTTGTTGTAATATTGAGCACATGCTAAAACCTGAAAGACTGAAGCATCTTTGGCCTACTTTAGCATAATTAAACAGGGATAAAACCTCACTTATTGTATCACTTCTCACACCATAAACTGTCAGCCAAATGAAATATTGCAATTGTATGTGGAAGAGGGGAAAAGATTCTTGCAATATCAAAAGAGGAAAGTTTTGTCTTTTTCTTCAAGACTGAAGTACAATACTTAAATTGTCCCTAATAACACTTCTTGGAATTGAGTATTTCATACCATGCAGTTATCTAGCATCAACGAATTAAAGAATATTAAAATATCTACAACAGACTGGACTGGAATTTTTCAGAAAATGTGGAAAAAAGGCACGTATTTAATATTTATTCTGAGTAGACTATAATATCCAAGATGGTTTCTATGAAAAAAATATTTGTCTTCTGTTTTTACTGTTTGATTAGAATTTCAAATATGTAAAACCCACATTCCTTGGGACTTGAAAGAAATTACACTGGAAACAGTGGAATTGATGAGGAGAGAGATCTTTTATGATCAGACAAATTTTTATGAATTTTGCTGGCAAAACCAAAAAAATTGTCTTATTTATGTTTATTCAACAAGTACAAAAAAAATTGCAGAGGGAGGATCAGTTTTGCTGACTGTCAAGAAATCATGAATTCCTACAGCAATAAGTTTCCCCCATTTGGTTGGGGAAGTAAATGTAGGACTTCACCCATTTAAATGGAGAAGAATGACTTAAGTTAGAGGATTGTGTCAGCTTTTGTAATTTTACTTTGGAGTTGAGTGAGGACACCTGAGGTCAGAACAAAATACACCAACTGAACTCCATAAAAATCATAGTAAAATAGTTTTCTTAACATTTTTATTCAACAATTATGGGTTAGTAGTTAATGGCATTGTATAACCTTTATCTTAAAGAAAGCATGACATTAATTAAAGTAAATCTTATTTTTCTTTCCTGTTTAATATCAGGTCATTCGGACCATCTTTTCCACTCTAATTCTCCTCAAGCCTAATTGTTAATAGGTTTAGCAATTATTTTTCCTATTTTCTGGTAGCTTAGACTCCTTTATGCCCCTTAGTAACCCTGTTCTAAAAACATTTCACCTAACATAACTTCAATTCCCTTTTATCAAACAAGATTCCCATATGCCTGCAAGCCTCTACTGATGACTCCATTGAAAATACACAAAGTCATAAAGTTTGTACCATTAATCACAAATCTACTTTTTAGCTACTTTTCCTAATTTCCATGGCACAGGCAATTTTCTTATCTGATTTTCATCAAGGAGAACATGGCATAATTTTGGTATTTCCTCATGATGATTTGGTTTGTGCTGTTTCTATTTTAATTGAACAAAAATCAGAAAATTTTGGTAAATTATTAATAAAACAATTATTCATTGCTTTTTAATGAATATAAGACCTGATTCATTTCAAATGAATATTAAAATATTACATACAACCACTGGAAATTTCCTCAAACGACCAACTTGTAGATACTACAGTTCATCTTCCCTCTCATCAGATTACATTTAAGCTGTTGAATAACATAATGGAGAAACAACTGTTGGAAAGTTGAGGGGAACATTCATCCTCCATTCCAAAACAACAGAATTCTACTGAACAGAACAGGCGCTCAGAAAAAGTATCTAATTCGTACTGCAGTGAGTGTACATGCCTTTACATCTCTGTATATTTTAAGCCTTTTTTCTATGTCATTAATTTAATGAATTTTCTTTGCCTCATTATAGTACTTACAATAATATATTAATTGAAAAATTATTTCTGTAAAGAAATACATCCTTGGTGACTACGAACATAACAAAAGTCTTGACTACTTTTTTAGGAATTAAAAATCTTAATAAAAGGGGATCTATGGGAAGATGAAGCGAGGGATGGGATTGTTTTGGTTTGGTTTAAATATTTATAGTTTGAGTTAGGAATTTAATGAAAAAACCAAAACAAAGCACACAAAACTACATAGACCTTCCACTGCTGGGTGTTTCTGAGGCTGCTGGTTTTCTGCAGATCCAGCACACCAGATCCTGTATTTGAGAAATTTTGATGGAGGTCAGTGCACTGCATCCAAGACCTTTGGCTGCATCCTCTCTGGTACAATTTGTTTTCTAGTTTTTTTCGGGTTTTTACGCATTCAAGAAGGTAGAACCTAGCTCAGTTTGCAGCTGCCCTATGTCTTCAACATCAAAAGTGACTTCATGAGATACCTCAGTAACTTAAACATACCTTTTTCAAAGCTCTGACCTGAGGCCATTTTTTATTTTTCTCCTCAAAAACCTGACAGAGAAATCAGTTACTCTTCAAAAATTCCAACACTGCTTAGTTCTTAGCACAAGAACTGTAAAGGCTGGAAAAACAACAAAAGCACTTGTAGTCTTCTACTGTCAGCTTTCCTTGCCACAGCCCATTTCCTTTCTGATAGGTATGGAGCTTCTTTCTTTCCTGTCTCCACAACTGGTGGTCTTCTTCTTTGTTCCAACTTCCAAACTCATTTTCCTGTTCCTGTGATTTTGGAACTAAAATCAGCCTCTTCATTCTTTATGGTTATGCACATTTCTCTACATTTCATCCCACTGAAAAAATGTGTTATACCCTGTTATATAGTTTTTCATACACTTTTAGTGTTGTGAAGGTTTTGTTTTGTTTTTTACCATTTTCTTTCTTGGTTGGTTGATTTTTGGGGTTGGTTTTTTTTTTAGTTTTGTTTCTTTCCTGTTTTTGTTTTTTTTTTTAACCTCTTCTAATCCAACACCAAAGTAAAACACTGTAATTCAGAACCACAGGAAAGCAGTTATGTAGGAAGCACATGTAGATCTACAAAACTAGGTTACATGCTCTGCAATCCTATGAAGACTTGTATATCCTTGCCTCCATAGCCACATCAACAGGCCAAAGAGTACTTAGTGCAAAACTGAAAGAGCAATTTGCAGTCCATGGAAACATTCTTACCTTTAATTGCTTTTTCCTATTCTGTATCTCATACAGCAGAAAGTGGAAAATAAATACTGGGTCATATTTTCTTATTTTTGATCCTGCAGTGGTATTTTGCCACCCTGAGCTAGGGATGGAAGAAGACAGAATCATAGAATCCTTTGTGTTGGAAAGGACCTTAAAGATCATCTAATTCCAAACCCTCTGCCCTGGAAGGAACACCTTCCACTAGACCAGGTGACATGATTTTTAGCAGCTTGAATAATTTGTCATGTATGATATAAATAATATTTACACTTGCCTGTGCATAATATTCTTATCTTCAGAATTTTGTGGTTAATATTTTTTGATCATTGAAAAGCCTAATAGCTTGAATCTATAGTTACAGGCAAGTAAGTTGTGGATAGCTCACAATTCATTGTGAACTGAAATCACCTATAAAGGGTTAATATGGGTCATAGAGATGTAATTTTGTAATTATTTCTCAATGATTTATCTCACACAGTAAGTCTCTGGGCCGCAGAAATAAATGTCATGATCTGTCAAAATCTGTAACCTGTAAATCTTGTCCTACTCCATACACTACCGATTGTTATCTATCCATCTTAAGATGTGCATATTATTTTTTATGTTGTGAAATACTTAATTCTACATGATTCAAATTTTTTGTCTTTAAATTAAGTGGGTTTTTTTAATGTTATCATAATCTTTTTTTCAATGCTACTCTTTGGGCTTTAGTTCAATGGGAAGACTTTATTTTTGGGTGAAAAATGGAAAAAAAGGGCTAAAAAATTTTTGTTTGTTTGTTTGTTTACTTCTACCTTGTAATTTTTGTACACACTAAACTGAATGTATACGTCCAAGACAAGGATAAGATCCATCATATGTTTAGAAAGACAAAATCAGTTTACCTCAGAATAGTATTCACTGCTGGTGAATCTCTTTTGATTCTATTTCTGAGTGCAACATCTGAATGAAGAATATGCCAGAATGTTTATTATTCTTTAACTGCATTGTACTTAACAGTCACTTTCCTGTTCAAATACCAAACAGTCAGATGTTTGTAATTAAATACCTAGCAATATTATGTACTAGCATGACAGTCATTGTATACTCATTGGGTTATATATGCATGTCCTAATACTTCTATAGTTCTAAATATGTAATTCAAAAAAAAACCCAAAAAAACCTAGCTGGAGTTGTCTTGAACCTAGGTCATTTTCACTTGTCAACAAATTAGGTTAAAAGCATAGAGTATTGAATTTATGGAGCTGTGAACAGAAAAATTAAGGCTTGATAGAATAATAAGTGAACACAGAGGTTTCACATCACAGGAAGTGTAAATGAAATATCGAGTTTGTGTAGTTTTCCTATGTTTGAATAAACCTGGCTGGTTTTCTATGTACAGGAGCTGAAAACTCCAGTGTTGTAAACTGAAGCTCTCCCATTGACTCTTCATGATGACTTAGGAAATAAGTGACAGTTTCTCAAATTAAAAGATGTAAAGGCACTGGCATTGATGAGATTTATACAGTTAAAGTACATATTGTCAAATTTACCATGGTTTTTTGTGACCTAAGAAAAATGCATGCTAAAATAGGTAATTTTGTTTTACCTCTTCAATGTCTCAAATTCATATACATTTTTTACCTTGAATCTTTCAAGTATTACTTTCAATCCTTCTTAATAGATTATTACACTTTTGTGGATCTCTAATTAAAAAAAATTAATATAATTTTACTTAGGAGTAAAGCAAAGGTTGATTGAGAAGGCAGTAGCTTTTTAAAACTTGGTTCCACCCCTATTGTAATATGAATGAATTAACCACAGATTCAACCTGCCTAGTGCCTTGGAGGTATGATCTGCCTTTGAAGTCCACTTGAGGGCAAACTTGTTCCTTGTGCTACTTTGCACACTGGAAAGAAATATGTATTAAAAATTTGATTTAGTTCATATTGAAAGTGATACATCATCTTCTGAAATGAATTAATCTCTCAGTAAAAAGACCAATCACCTTCAGCTGCAGATAGAGTGCATCCTCTATTAAATCAGATGCATTATTCACTGCATCAAATATATCACTTGTTAATTAAGACTCTACATTTGTATCAAAGTCTTGAATCAAATACATCATCCATTAAATCTTATCAATATTGAATAAAATAAATTGTGTGTTAAGTGGAGGCATCACACAATTATAACCTGAAGCTTAATAATACAAAGTTTTGCAGTGCTTTCCACTGCTCAAGTGTATTCCACTGCTTGTGTTTAGTATTTTGATAGCTTGAGATCTCAGGGAAATCTCAGCAAGCGAGTAACAAGTCTTGATGTCTTTTTCCTTAAGGGTAATATAAATCATTCTTAGATTGTTTGAATGGTCCCATAAAGCTGCAAGGGGTGCTGTTCCTCTCAGGAGAGGATCAATAAAGTTAGGTCAGAATAAGAAAAATGATGACCCTTGCAAGTGTTACTGAAGTATCCTGCAAGATGCTTCATCACTGACACGAAATCAGTGACAACTGCGATTAATGGCAGCCTCACTGGCTGGTCCTGGGAGGGGCTTTGTGAGGGCAAATGCACACGGCCAGGACAGAGACAGTAAATACACGTTTTAGCTTTAGCTGCACAATGTGGGTGCTACCAGGAGTAAAACACAGCTCCTTCCAGACTAATAGTGTGACTAAATGTTCTGTGCTAATGTGACCGTGCTTCTGCTTTGTGAACCTGATCACTTATAATGAGTATCTCTGTTTCTACGCAGCCAGTGCTGATTGTCATCTTGAAGATTTAGCCTAAATCTCCCAGGTGAAAGAGAGGTGGGTATATCTATGCACAGAAGCAAAATAATGCTTAGCAATAAGAAAGAAATTTTCAGCAATAACTCCCAAAGACACTTTCTAAACACAATTCTTTTAACTTCTAGCTAACTTTAAAGTTACCTTCATGTCAATATTATTTTCCCTCTTTATGTGCTCAGGCTGGAGTAAGTTCACATGCTATTTAGATTAATCAGTTATACTGGTTATATCTGGTGTGCAACTTTGTGTTTTTTCTCCCGTATGCCTGCTGAAATTTTAAGTTTTTTTTTTATTTGTGTGTTTTTCACCCCACAACACTTTTTGCAAAGGGAAAAGAGAATGTTGCCAGAAATGCAGTTTAATTCTTTGGTCTCTTTCTTAGCTCAAAGCACATTTGCCTTAAACTCATCTATTTTTTTTTCCTGTGTAGGCATTTTTATGGTTTCTCTATCTATTTCTTCCTTTTGTTATGCATCTTGACCATTTTCTACTATCTCACACCAAAACTCATACTGTTTTTTCAATGCATTTCTCCCTTTCTAAAACATTTCCAACTTTGTTATTTTTGCTTGTACACCATTTTTTCCTCTTAATATTTTTTTTATCATGAGCTTCAGTTTTTCTATTTTACTTATAGTAGCACTACCAAATGCAAACTTTAAAAAGCCACAAGCATTCCAATTATAAGATTATTTGAAGGTATAAGAAATTTTAAAATCAGTATATCTGGGATTGTTAAAATTTTTGGGTTTAGAGGGTTTTTTTTCTGTTATAGTCATTTATATTTATGTTTACTTAGTATCAAGAAATATGCCACCTGCTCCTCAGTAAAAGGAGACTGAATTGAAAGAAGACTATCAGATACCAGATGTATTACAGTAAAATAGTAAGTTGTCAAATCTGGTGCCTAGTACCTTATTTTTAAGTCTTAGTCCTGGTCCCTTAACTTTACTGACACTTTCTATAAAGGGAATTGCATTTCCTGTGTCCAGTTTACAGTTTGGTGTAGACCTTCGCATTTTATCCCAATTATGTAGAAAATGCCCTTTTCCTCTTACTTAGATTTTCAATGTAGGTACTGTTACAGCTTCCCATGGCTCACCACACATTGGTGATCTGATTCTTACACAGAACTCATTGTTTCTTGTCAAGGTGGCAATTTTTCAGTTCATATTCATTGATGCAGCAACAGGTAGTATGCTGAAACACATTTTCATAGCAAAGAAAAGAACCAGAATCTTTGTGATAGAATGAAATTGAGAAACTTCAGAAAAATAAAGCCAGATTCGGAAAGATTTGTATGCATTGTTTCTAAAGAAAGACATTTTTAGAGTTGTACTACATACCTGCAGTTGGAGACACCCACTATTTCCAAGGCTGATTCTGTTCATCTCCAGAGCAAGATCCGTTAAACTTAATTACAATAAGAAACCTATTTCTGTTACACAAATAATATTCTCATGTAACCTAATTTAAAATAATTGCCTACATTGCTTTTCAGAAGGGAAAACAAAAACGAAAAGAAGTGCTGACTTATTGAAAATGGTTGTAATTATGTTATTGTGTTGTATTTTGCTTTCCGTTTTTCTGGTACATTGGTTATATTTTTTTAAAACTTGAAATCGGAGGAAAATGTAGTGTACTCACTGGTACTAGAGAAGGATCTGGATAAAACCTAATTTACAACTCACAGTTTTAGGTTGAGCAGATATTAATTCAGAGAAAAATCAACAAGAGTTCTTACTGTTATGTAAATAACTTTCATGTTACACTGTTATGTAGGCAACTTTTATTTAAAATAACAGAAAATAAAGTGTTAAACCAAATGGTTTAATTGTGACTTAAAACAGCAAGAGAAAAATTATTTTCACCATGTCACTTCAATGACACTGAGTGATCTGAAATGAAAAGAAAAAAGGTTCTGTCATATAAGAATTATCACTTCTGTGCTGAATCATGAAGCCAGTACTTGGGAAAATAAAAGTCCAATTATCAAGTTGCAATTGATATTGTACCTAGGTAGTGGTAATTATTCTGCAATTGACTAAAGAAATAAGCAAATCAAAACCACAAGCAAAAATAAAGAGCTTTGATGATTGGTTTTTCATTGTCCTGTCTATTCTGATTCAGAAATTATATACACTCAAATTATATAACCTAGAAAAAAGAAATATGCTACTTTTCAAAGAAGTTTGGTACTGATTAGAAGCAGAAAGGGGATCAGCCTTGATAAGAAAACCTAATGTCTCCTGCAGAAGTTTATGTCCTGAGAGTAACCTTGAACTAGTGTAACTTGCAGCATGAGGTGAGTAAATATGATTGGGATAAAATTATGTCCTTGTTGCAAAGAAAAATAAGAGAAACCAGAGAGCAGGGCAGAATAACACCTGGAAAAAAATCAGACAGACACGACTCTTCAGTTCCCACTTCCTCTATAGGCAGCAGCAAAGCCAAGGCAAAGTGGAGAGCAGCTATTTAATTAACTTGCCTATTGTGACCAACTGTCTGATCCAAGTATGCCAGTCCATGGACATGTTGCTTATTCTTTCAAAATAAAGAACATTCAGTTCTGTATGTGAGTACTCCAGAGACATCTCTCACCATACTTATTTGCATTTCAATAGCCACGATCAAAAAAAGCTCTGGGACTGCATCTGTAGTTATACAGCTCCAGGTAAAGCTCAAAGCATGGCTCAGTGCAGGGCAAACACTTCTAAAGATGTTCTCCAGTAAATGGATGGAATAGTGTAATACTGTTATGTAACCTCAGTGCAGTGGACCAATTCATCCTTTTGTTTAAATTCTCACCATCATCATTACTCCAAGTACTTTGAAGACAACAGAACTCTATAAACTGTTTTCTACACATTGAGCTACAAGACTATTAGAATAAAATAAAAAAGCTTTGAAAAATCCCTAAACCATGTGGAGTTACTTCATCTATATTATTAGTAATTTTTGACTTGTTCTTGTCCTGATGAATAAGAATTCCATGTAGTTTTCACTGGTTCTTACAGAGCACTTGGAACAAAATACAAGTCCCACGTCCGCAGAAAACTGTCTCAAATTCGTACACCTCTTGCCTATGTTACTAGAAATTCTTTAATGAATAATTACAAAACAGCTTATAGGTAGACTCATAGATGGATTAAAGGCAGTAGTACCAGACAGAAATATTGTATTGCAGCTACAGAGACAGTTAATCAACTGACAGAAATATCTGTATTGTATTTAACAGTTTAAATATAATTTTAAAAGGGAGCTAAATAAAATTTTCAGACAAAACATTCCCAAATATTCAAATTCCTGCTAGTCATCACTTCAATTATTTTAAGTGAGAGTATATCAGTAAAAAGGCTAGCCTTTTTGTTTACTCAGAGCTTAGTTCATCACAGACTGAAATGTTTAAACATTTCAGCATTCTCACAAAATTTGGCTAAAATTTACACTTTTATTTTGAGAAAGAGATAAGCTGTTTTCATGAAACTAGTAAATTACAATATTTTGGAGTTTTTAATATGTAAAATGTTCTCCAGAAACATAAAAGGAGAGCACTAGTGGATATACATCTCGTGTGTAATTATGACGAGATGTATTCAAATTACCTACAGTGTGGGCAGTCTAGAGGTTTTTTCTGGATTTCCACATATATTTTTCAGATACTATTTCAAAATCCCTGCTGAATTCTCAGAGGCATTAAAAATTGAGATGCCTATCACAAGCACAGTCATCAGCTTTTATATATGTTCATCCTCTAAGCATGATTAGAAGACTGTTTCATGCTTGCAATACTATAGAAGATATGAGAGATGATAACATGCATTTCAATGGACATATATAGATGTTTGCTGTAAATATTTCAAGTAATATGACACAATATTAAATTTTAATTAAAGTTTCTAGGAGTTCTGTAGCTTTGACATGGTTTGCTCACTTATTCTAACATGATACAAGTTCTGTTGGCACCTCGTCATGAATAACCACTGACTAGACTGACCTTAGAGAGTTGCAATTTAGATAATACTCTGTAGCATGAGATTTTAGACATGAGGGAGGAAGGATGAAACCAAGCAAAACTTTATTGAAAGTGTCAGAAAGTTTAGGGAAAGACCAGGATTGGAATTGATGCAGTTTTTCTGTATTTCTCACAACAGGACATGCCATTTCTAGAAGCAATTAATTTATTCTACATTATACAACAAGGAGTCAAATGATAGCATGGAGATGACATGGGATTAGAAGATCTTTGATATTAAATTGTTACTGAACAGTTAGAGACCAAAATATTCTGCTGTTTATTGTAGCATCAGCTCAGAGATGCCACAGTATTGCGTGTCTCTGTTACAGAATTCCTATCACAGTGAAGCAGACTTGCTCTGGACGTGGCCCTTTCTGATTCAGAATTAAGGTAAAAAACTGCTAAACTGCATGGATAAATTCCTATACACATAGGCCTGAATTCATGAAGTGATCTGTTACCTACTTGCAACGAATTTAGAATTTTAAAAGGCACAGTGATCTATTTTACAAATGTAAGGCATATCAATCTTTAGATCTGTCAAGTCAATGCCTTTCATAAATGTTATTCCCCTTTTCTGAAAAGCAGATTTTTTAATCTTTTCCTTATGACTACAAATCTTGGTTTAGGACACAGCCAGGAGCAAAAAATAGCAGGATAGTTTTTCTTTTGATCCAGCTACTATTAGGAGATACTCCTAACAATAGGATAGACTTTTGTTTGGAGATTTGCAGCCTAAGCCCAAAGAGATACAGAAAATTTGGAATAACCTAAATAGTTGCAGGCTCAGCTGAAAGTTGGAGATAGATCCGTTTTTAGTTACGTATTACAGTTATGTTTACTAAATTTCGAAGTAAATTATATAACTTAGTTTACAATGATGCCAGCAGTTTAGGAATGCCCTTTTTCCTGGGTGTACATGTTTACTGTTGGCAGTAAAACACCAGTGACATAAATTAGATGATTACAGAAAATAAAAGTTCTGATTCAGTAATACTTTTCCAAAGGTCAATGAAAATCTTCACTTTTAAGATCCCTTCAATCCTTATTGATCTATTTGGTGCTGCTGTATTGTACTACCGGTTTAAACTGACTGTCTTTAGAAATGTATCTTACATACTGATAGCTCAAGGAAAATTTAGCATCTAAGATTTGGGAGTCCACCTCTAGTCTCACATACCCCATGATATCCCTATCTCATGCAGATATAGTATGCATTATACGAGATAAATTAAAATAAAGACAATGTTAGTGGTACTAGTCTTTAAAAACAATTTGGATGCTGCTTTCTAACCTGTCAAGAGGAAAAAAGAAAGACAGCTTAGAGTACCTGGTATAAATTCACACAATTTTTAAGATTTCACTATTGTATAATTTTGTCTCATAGAGAAATTCTGCCTTCAGATACATATGGGTTGATGTTATATTTGTTGATACCAATGGAACTGCACCTTAAAGCTTCCCCTTCAGTTGTTTAAAAGGTTATAAGCTCAGAATATTTCCCTTAATCCTTAAATTGGTCTCCCTGGTAAGTACAATCCATGGAGATTCTTCTGCAAGTTTCTTCTTCTAGTCATTGTCAGGAGTAACTTCCCCCATGTCTGTCCATTGTAAAATATAATCAACTGAAAACTACATGGCAACCCTATATAGCTTGTTATCAGGATGAGTGATTTCATTTCTATATACACCATACTATTAAGATGGGAATACTTAAGCTGTTAGTTAAGTTCTAGTTTCTATAATTTAAATATGAAGGAGATCTTGTCAGAAAAGACTCTTTACTAAGATTTACTTGTTCAGCTGCTTCAAAAAAGTTTTATATTTGTTAATCTTCCAGGAGTACTAAAAAGAGGATTTTATTTCTGACATTTGGACAGGATATAGAAGGATGGAAAGAATAAGTTTTAATGAGATTTCCTTGTGGGATGTAGTTATGATTCTGGTATTTATTAGTGGGCATTTATTTGAATATGAAAAGCAACCCATTATAAGAGTGAGATGATTGAATATATATCCTTTGCTCCACATGCTGTCATTCAAAGTTGTTGTCAGTTATACAGAGGTTGAGGGGTTCTTTTCATTTTTTATGAAGTTTTGGTTTTTTTTTTCTTTTTGTTCTGGTGGTTTTCCTCCTGGCAGGAGGAAGCAGGAAGGTTAACACATCAGGAAATAAAGTAGAGAAATTATTTTCAGGCTTCCTAGAATATATATGTGTTCAAGACACCATTGAATGGCTGTGATGTTCGGCATTTTTTATCTGTTGTTTTTAGTATTTAAATTACTTTTTCAGTTGTTTGAGTTTATTGTTACCAGTCTTTGTCTTTTCTTATGAAAATTCAAGTCTCAGGAGGGAAAGAAGCTTTATATTATTCTGGAAAAGTAGTATTTCAGAGCATTCAGAAAAGGAAATACAACAGCACAAGAAATGCTGTGCTGTCAGAGGTGTTGACTATTCCAAATTCTCATTAGTTTTATCTTTTCTGTCTATCTAATGTCTATCTGACCTAGCTAATTTTATTGAAATAAGTATCAAATCAGTGAACTGACTGGGTTTACTCCAGTGTATCCCAGGTCCACTGCAAATATCTTGTATAAGCACAGTGCTCTGCACATTTTCAATTGCCTGTCAAGGTTTTGATTTATTTTGATTTTTTAAAGATGATGGCAGTTTTTTTAACAGAATTGTGATGTGCCCATCTCCTCATGATTAGCCTATATATTTCTAAACAATGAGGGTTCATTGTCGGAACCCACGACATACCTCTATCTAATTTAGGGGATCGGACACCCAGAAATGGGGGTCCAGGAGTCGGGCTGAGTGCCCCGGAGGGCACTGCCTTTGATCTTTGTCCTTGGAGAACTTTGCCAACTCTGAGAGATGAATTACAGGCCACAAGAGTTTAATATAAGCATTAATAGTTAATTTGCACAGGGTGAAATATAGTATATAGAATGTTAGATGGTGTGTACATGGGGGTAAAACATGTACAGGGGGGTTAAGATGGAGTCTAAAGGGTGTGGTCACCTTCTCCTTCTTCTTCTTCACTGTCCACCATATTCTTGGTGACGGGAGCACAGATTCATTGGTAGAATACAGATAAAACAGGAAATTGCATGTCTAGAGCAGATTAGGATTAATTGGTATAAAGTTATAAGTAAAGACACGTACCGTCCTCTGGTTGGGTTTGTAACAGGGTATATAAATTATGGGACGCCCAGCCAGGGGGCAGAACCAGGGTATTTCGGCTGCTAGGTGGACCTGTGGCTTTTCAGGACACCGCAGCTATAGATAACATTAGAATAAACAACCTCTGCACAGCAGCTTGCGGCCTCTGACTGAGTTTCTGGGCAAATGTGCTGAACCTGGGGCTTTGACAGCCATTTCTCTTAAATGTGCAAAGACCAGGATAAGGGTCGGCACAGCTCATATAGATTAGTTTACAGTTAGTTCCTGGTAAAATAAGAGCATATGTAATCAAGTATATCCAAACTAAGTAATCCGTTACATTTTAAAAGGAACTAGAACCTAACTTTGTTAGACAAAAAGACTGTAGAGGGCAGTGTTATACCCGTACCAAAAAGGTCTTTCCAGATGTTTGGCAATCTGATTATCAGGTCCCTTACACCAATAGAATAATGACTCTATTGAAGTCAAGGAAATCACATCAGTGTATAGGCCCAGTATTTCCAAATCACTGCATAAACGGGACAGATAGAAAATCAATAGCACACAATTCAATCATACCATTAAGCTGCTTGACAGAACGTATATATGAACAATTGATGAACCAAGTATTAAATGAAAGGGTTTGGCACTATATGGCTAAGTGTATAATTGATAATTATTGATTGCCATACGAAAACATTAAAGCACATTCAATACTCTGGGGAGAATGTTTCAAGAGGTGACATACAGCACAAGTGAAGGAGAAAGGAAGGCTCTATATATTACCAGAAAAATGTATTTAGAAGAAGTTTTCTGCAAATCCTTTGATTGTCTCGTTTTGTTGTTTGTGTGTGACTTTAGCTTATTTTTGTATTATTTCCAGAAATGGAAAAAAAACCCCCAAAACTGAAACCAAAACCAAAACCTCTTGCTAGTGCAAACAGATTTAGAAATGTCAATGGAAAAAAACATAGTGCTGCCTCATCAGATTTGATTTATAAGTTCTCAATTTAAAGGGGATAAATTAAACATACTAGTGCAAGATAAAGAGATGACTTCCATTTTATTAAAAAGTATAACAGTTGGGATAATATATTTGCAAACATTTAGTTTAATTACAAAGTGAACTATTTCACTAAAATAATGAGCACGAACCTTTGTCCATTAAAACAAAATTAGTCAATGACAAATGTACCACTCATAATGGATCACTGGGGATCTGCAGGCTTTTCAATTGCTTTGAAAGACAGTTAATTCATTTGACTCACAAACTATTCATATCCGTGAGACAAAGAGGTGATGTGATCCAGTAGCCTCTAAAGGTAGACATTACTAACTAGTTTCAGAGAGCATAAAACCCTGCTGTGAGCAGCTGGGAAGCACAGAAAGGAGGTTTATGTTCCGAAACAAGTTTATCCACCTCTCTGCTGCACTGTGGGAGTGAGTTCCACAAGAGTTAACAACTATTTCTAACTCATTTCTGGTAAGATATTCATAAAAATTGTTTGCAAATCAAATGAAAGGAATTATTGTTTTGCTCCTGCACAAGGAGCAGAATTAGCCTGGGAAGCCGTTGTCCCTATCTTGTTCCCACCTGTGTCTGTGTGAGCATAGGTGAGAGGCTGCACAGTGAACTGCGCTGGGGAAGTGAGGGCTGAAGGCAAAAAAGAAACAGTGAAGGGATAGAAGATTTCTTGTACTTATGTCATTTCCTCACTCTGCATTTCTGTGTGGTGTGCACACAGCTATGCTGGCATAGGAGAAAGGATAACATCTGAGTAGGAGAAAGGCTGTGGGCAGTAGCTGATTAACTGTCCATGCCACTGAGAGTGAAATCACGTGTTTTTGGAGCCTAAAGTTCTGCTTCTGTGCACATACAGAATTTCACTGCTTTTCATAAGGCTTGACTCCTAAAGGCTAAGACTACATATGAACTCAGACAGCACTAAATGATCTTTCCTAATGTTTCCAGCATGGGAGCAGAAAGAATTGACTTAGTCTGTGCCTGTCCAGATGACTTGATTTTCTCCAACCATGTACTGTGCGATTGAAGTTTCCCTTTTTTTCCCAAATATCTCTGTAGGCAGCACACTGATGTGAAAGCTCTGCATAGATGCCCTCAAAGCTACTCAGCTCCCATATTTGACAAAAAATATTTTCCTATATCAGTGTGGCAATGAATTCAGGGCTGTATAGCCACTCATCTTTTAAAAGGGCTGATTAGCTGTGGTTCAGTGTTGTGCTGCAATGCCAGAAATACCAGCACCTCCCTCCCTTTGTGCAGCACAGATGGGAACTGAGCACTTCTGTGGAGAGGGCTGTGTAGGGGGATACACGGAGATGTGAGTGAGGGCTTGGCTACTGCAGGCAGTTCTCACATGACGACAGCAATGATGATTGATTTCCAGGACAAATGTTGTATCATGAATCTTATAAAATTAAATTTCAATAATGAATGAATAAGACAAATAATAATTATATTAGTGTGGCTATGTAATTCCCTGGGTATTAATATTTCTTCAGTTCTCAAAATACAACAAAGATAAAAATTGTCTTTCAGGGAAATATAATGTTTTTAAACTTCTAGAGTCAAAATTTTATTTCAAGAAAAATTCTTGTCCTGTAGCCATAAACTGAAAAATCAGTACTTATAGTTAAAAATATACTTCATCTGTGTTTCAATCAATTCCAACATTGTCATGAGGATCATGACCAATGAATCCTTTCTTCTTTAGACATAATTCACAATAGTGAACAAAAGGTAATTTTTAAGTTTTGTTCACCCATTGTGATGCTTAAGTGTCTATGCAAAGAGAAAGAAACAAACGTATTTATAAATTAAACTTCGGTTTGTACTTCAGTGGCATTTACTGACTAATTTAATTGAAAGTTCTTTGTAGAGACTAAATTCACAAAATGAACTTCATGAGATGGTACTATAAAAATATTTTACTTATTTGGAGATAAATGAATATACAAACATCTATTATATGTTCTCTGCACTGCGTATTATGTCTGCAGAATATAAATCCATTCTGTACAAGCCAGATGATGGAAATAGTTCCACTTTCACTATTTGCAACAAAAATGGAGATGACCAGACATGTTCATTTTCCCTGGGATACTGAAATGTGGTTTTCATTATTGCTGCTGGGCTTTTCCTTATCCTAGCTGCAAATTCAGTGAAATGTTGAAAGTGTGCCCTCCAACCATTTGAGATGCAGTCCCAACTGCAACTTTACTGTGCTTATCAGAAGGAAATCCAGAGAACATTTAAAATGAAAAATTCCTGCCAACTTCCTGAGCATATCTAATTTTAAATTTCAGGCATGAAATAAGAATTAAAGGATGTCATAGCACAAGTCACAGTACAACACTAAAATAATCTAGGTGAGGATGCTCCATTAGCTAAACAAGCTGTTTCTCATTGATAAACTTTGAGACAGTCAGTTCCACTTTGGCACGCATAAGAAGAATACACATAAAAGTTTTGAATGACAATAAAGTGTCATGTAAAAAGTTATACAGCTCAGCAGGAAACAAATGTAAGATTTTGCTTTATGCATGGTTTCTGGTTATTTGGTGTAATTAGTAACAATGTGAATGGCAATGGAACTTCCTAAGGTTAATGAAAGAAAGATCTGAATAAAATACCTTATAATTTGGTTTGTATCTGAAAGACTTCCATCTGCAGTTGGCACTTACTATCGGACAGAGCTGTATTGAACATTAAAATCAATGATAATCAGTATCAGTATGGTGTATCAGTAATAGTACAGGTGCCACTTGTATACAGAACACTTTTGAGATTAAGAATACATTTACCTTCTTTAAAGCGATTTTTTGCCCCGTATCAGCCTATTGGGTAAAGTTTCAGTCTGCTTTTTCTCACCTCAGAGAAATTATGGAGTTTCTGCTTTATAGACAGACTTACTTGATCCACTAATCCACCCTTTGCCATCATCACTGCATTAAAATCTACCAGTGACCATCCTTTTCTCTAAGGACCATTGATTACTTTTCATTGTAGCCTGAAATAATGTGAACCTGCTGACCAAAATATTTGTGGAACTGAGACTGAAAAAGAAAATTTTAAAAGGAGCTCACCATTAAGTTGACATTTATCTAAGTATTTCTAAGAAATGAATTTAGCATGATGAATGCTTTTCTTTACCTTCTTTGGAGTTTTAGTATTAAAATACTTTACAAGCAAAAATATTATTTGGTTTATCTGAAGTAGGAAGAGAAAGAACAAGTCTGTATGTATTTAATTTTATCATTTTTCAGCCTAAGGTTTTCCTTGAGTTTCAGATTTATATTAATTAGAAAAAAAAAATACTAAATTTTCTTGTTCTGAATTTTATGCCATACATATTCATCTGTTTTATCGTGTCTGTTTGTATTTGTCTATATTTTTTTATGTTCTTTGGGGTTTTTTTTGTGGTTTTGTTTGTTTGTGCATGTGTGTGTGTATGTATGGTAAATACACAAGTAATTTCACTGTTTTAAAAATGTATTAGGCTAAATTTCTTTCTTTGTCTCTTTGGAATATTCTTACTATATTTATCAGAAAGGAAAACACCCCTGTTTAACAATCACCTCTGCTGCATCTCTTTTTAAAAGTATAAGTGAGAAAATGATGGTTAGGTTATCTTTTGGGTTTTTTTTTACTTATTACTACTTTTTAAAAAATTAATATTATGTGTCAAAATATTAGGCTATAACTAAGAAACTTTTATCCTTACTGTTTCTTCTTTGAGTTATTATTAATTTCCACCTTGTTTCAAATTAACCAATACTCTTTTTATGTGTGTGTTTGCTCCAGATCATGATTATCTCATGTGCTGTTTTTCTGTCTTTTTTAAAAGAATCTTCTTGATCTGAGCTAGATCCCTTCAAAACAGCTAGGAGGACATTCTCAATAGGTTGACCTTTCTTAGTTGTCTTCTGTTGATCCTTAAATCTACAGACATGCCAGAACCCAAAGAAAGCTACTAATCAAAGTTATTGACCCTGGAGTATTTCAGAGCCATTCCAGGTTTTATCCCCCAGCAAGCCTATGAGTAAGGCAGGCACTGTTGTATTGCTTCTGAAATGGAAAAGTGGGTCACTGCAAACACGTGCATTGCTTGTCTGCTGCACGTGGCTCACCAGGACCCCAAGCCTCCAGTGGATGTGTCTTCCTTCACATGTATGCTGCTCTACCCTTGCAGTCCAGCTTGGATCAAGCAGTCCATCCAGCAGAGCTGCCAGTCAGGTTTCAGGGGTCAGCCTGCCAGATGAGCTGCCCGCTACACAGAGAGAGAATGAGCTGTGCCGTGGTTGGAGCTCTGAGGGAACCCGAATCCTTAAACAATATCTTCACACACTTTGCCCTCCTGACAGCTGAGCCATGGGGCAGTGTATAGAGAAAGTCCTGGATTGCCAAGTAAAGGATAATGAGATAGTTATAACAGCATGACAAACTTCTGCTGATATGCAGTAAAGACACAGTCGACCTTAACCATTTTTTCTGTAGGGCATGAAAACTTGAGTAGCATGGATATGAGCCAGGCCACCACACGGCCAAGGGATCAGTATGGTGGACTTACCCAGGAACAGATGTAGCTGGAGAGATTAATAGTAATATGTGAAGAAGGTACTATTTTTAACCTGAAATAGTAACAGTGAACTAGACATCCTAAATAAAATTAAAGACGACATTGTGCTGAACATGCCTTCCACAAACTCAGAATTACACTCCTGTTTTTTTCTGTCTTGATGAAAATTATATTGGACTCAAGAGTTAAGTCATCTCTGCAGTGATTGCTGCTTCCCAAGCCCCAAATTTTGTGCAGTCTCTATGTACACACTTCTGGCTTTATTCATTAACATATACATTTATTCGTAAGAAGATCTGGGTTCCCTTAAACTGTCATATAATTTTATGAACCTGTAAGAAGAACATGCAGTATCAGAATTTTGCTATTAATAAAAGCAGTATATAGAGGCTGCTCAGCTTTTTGGATCCAGGGAAGCAGGGATCAGAAAGACCAGTAAGTCATTAGGTCCAGTATGTGCTGCTGAAATGGAAGTACAGAAACAATGTGGTAGACACAAAATTTAAGCAAAACTCCTCTTCATGACTCCCCTAGTGATTTAGAAAATGCAACTATCCTTGTTCTTCTTTTGTCTTCCTCCTCCCTTCATTTTGTAATAATCATAGCAGTTTATAAATAACTATTCATTATAATGAGGAGATAAGCTGGTTGTGCACAGTTGTGTGTCGATAGAAACATGTCCAGTCTAATTTTCACATGGAGCAGTGCTAGTCTTCAAGGATTAGAAATATTTGTATTTTTCCTCTGCTTTGGTTATCTTGGCTTTCCATTGCTACATTAGTGAAGAGTTGATTTAAAGAAATTTTGCACTTCTGGCTTACTTTCCAGTGACACATCATAAAGCAGTTTTTAAAGATAGTCATAGTGAGTGTTTTACAGATTGAGAAACTAAGTCCAGGCAACTGATTTATTCAAAATTATGCAGTGAGGGATAGAACCCAGGTTTCCTAGCTCACAGTTCATTGCTCAAAGCACTATGTAATGCTAAGTTACTTTAGAGGATACCTTTAGATGGCAGAAAGTAACCAGAGTAGAATAGCATCTCCTCCTGCTATTCATGTGCAATGTGTGCAGTCAACCTCTCCATTTTCTCATTCCTCAGGGGGTCCATCATCTCTCACCTCCTGTTTGGCAGACCCTATACTAAAGTAATGCTGCACAGGGTTAAGAAAAAAGGAAGAAAGAACTAGAGAGAAGAGATGGCAACTGTGCTGCAAAAGGTAACTATAGCAGTCCTTTTTAGCCTACAGAGTGTTTAGCATTCACACTTTACATTTTAGAAGCAACTTTTATCATGTCTATCATAGAGACACCAGAGGCAAGGAAACCAAGAGAAAAATAATAATTAAAAATTCTTGCTCTGCAGGATATGGCTGAGTTTGTTTTTAATTCTAATTTATTTTGGCAATTTTTCCTGTAAATATTCTTTTATTATTTATAATGTTTATAATGCATGAATTCAATCTGTGATCCCTCTTCTCCAAGTTCAGCCTCACTTGCACCTTGAATAAACTCACTTGTATCCAACATTTACGATTTGCCAGTTAGCAGCTGTATGAATAATGGCAATGATTGCTGAAAAGAAATTCCTTTAGTGAGGAATGTTGAAAGGATGGGCTTCTAGGGGGAAACATGGGAAAGATGTAAATGCAGGTCTCAACTTTTATTCACCACATCCTATTACAGACACTCTGAGCAATTTTTATGAGGGTTTTTTTTATGCCTTTATGTTCTAATATATCAGTCAAAAGCAGAGCAGACTAAGAGGTTGCAAGCAGAAATTTGATGTGAGATTTTTGATGGGAGTATCTTAGAAAGATTATACTGTAAATTTACTTTCTACCTGACATCATCAACATCTTTGTATAAAAAAGTGTTAAATGGTATGGCTTCACATGTGTAGGAAGGCTGCTCTTCACCTTTCATTTTGGGTTGCTATGTAGAGTACATTTCAGAGCTGTAGAGATCTTTTACCTCTTCACTTTTTTTTTTTTAAAGTATTTTTTTAAATTTTGACAATGTTCACATAACAAATATCTTCAAATAATAATTTGAGGATGTTGACAAGGGCAGTTCGTAACAAACAAAAAGTAGCATTATTGAATCAAGCTTGGATTAACTGCATTGACAAACACAGACCAGAGTGAAATTATTTTCCTATTATATTTTGATTAATTTGTGGTTGTCTTCAACTTGTAATTTATCTTTTAAGAGAGTCTGCATTTCTCTGTGGGAGCCTCCCTGACAATATTTGTCTCAGCCTTGTCAGTGGAGTATTGAGGGTCCAGACTAAGAATGATTTTGCTTGTGGCTGGTGAAATCATTGAGATGGGGTCCAGATTTGGAAGACTTAGAAACAGGGAAGAAACTCATGCTGGATGTTTGGAGTAAGACATTAGGACAGGAATAGGAAACACCTACAGGAGGTCAGCTTTATATGGTGGAATTTGCTCCAAATTCTTGTATTAACTATATAATAGTGTACTCCTCCCACTCTATAAGGTATTTCATTTTATGATATGAAAATTAAAATTCTAATACATACATCTGAGAACATGTCATCCATATGATTTTACTATTGCCAATCAAGAAGAAGTTGGCTACTCCCAGGTTTTCAAAGTGGATGTTGCCCTTTTATTCTGGACATGATTGGGAGAAAAAAACCCAAACAAAAAAGAAAAAATTGTTAAACTTTTTTATGATCTACTTTCAATGGTATTGTAGGAAGTTTCTTTCCATTACAATTGCAGAATTTGTTCCATCTCTCAAAGTAATGTAATATTTATATATAATTAATGAGATTTTAATCTTGTTAAGCCACTGAGCTTGAAAGAAAAATATATTGTTTTTAGATTTATGGTATATATTTATTTTTTATTTACAGTTTACTAGAGTAGCAGTTTTAACCTACTCTCCCTTCTGTGTATGCTTGTTCCCTCCTCTGCTGACAAACTTCTCATTCTTCTGTTGATTGTGGTTTTTTTTGACTGGATGAAAAAAAATAGTCCCCCAAATGGGGAACTCATTCAACAGCAGACACGGAACAGCCTCCCATGTATTTTCTCCTGCTCCTGAACACAGCCCCAGTGTCCTCAGACAGGACTGAGCTTAGTTTTCTCACACTAAGATAACTAACTTTATCACAAGTTTGCCAGAAAGGTTGTGTTTACTGCGGCTTTAAAATGTGACTAAATTTACTAAAGCTATAAATAGGTAAGTGTCTGTAATTAAATGACGCATATGGACTAAAATAATTTTTGGCTCATATGTCCCCCTGATTTCCAGTAAGATAACAGAAAAACATACATGTATACACTGCCCTTTGCAAAAGCTTCAGTCTAACCCCTCTCCTTAGAGCTTTTTATCCCTCATAGGTGGAATTCTGAAAGAAAACAACAGGTTACAAAAAATGACGATGAATATTTATTACCACCTTATGAACTATAATTCGTAAGTATTCAATTGTTTCCTATCTAAATCTAAATCTAAAAAGAACCCAACACCCCCCTTCAAGAAAAAAAAAAAAGAAGAAAAAAAAATATACTTGAAGAGATAACAATAAGCTGTTCTTGACCTAGGTGGAGCCAAAGAAATTTTAGACAAAAGAAAAAAAAAATTAAATCAGGGAAATAATTGAATGACCTCTGCCTGAAAAACTATGTCATAAATTATCTTTACACTCTGTGGAAACATTCTCCTTTGCCTTTAGAGTAAATCAGACAATTTTCAGGCCAAACCAATTTTCTAAATCATAATTAGACAAGAGGCTAAAATAGGTCTTTGTAATGGAAGTGGGTTATAAATTTAACATGATATCCATAATTCATCCCTGAAGAAAGGTCCTTTACATTCTGAAAGCTTGGATAATATAAGTTAAAGAGCTGGCCTGCTAAATGGTGTAACAGTCTATCTTGCTTAGTTTACTTTAGAACTTTGATTCATACTGTGCTCAGTTCTTTTCCCAGTGGGAAAGCTAGATTCTTAAACCTCTTTCTCACACTTATTAAAATAATTCCCTCCTCACCAGGACATCAGCCTTGGGCATGCCCAGTTCTTTTGCTGATAATTTTGTCTTTTTCAGTCCTTAGATGAGTTCTGAATTATAATTGACTAGCAAAAAGCTTAATTTTTGTATATATATACAGAAATATTTTAAATACTATGCTATCAGAGGAAGAAAACATCTGCTGCCATTCAATAGAGCATTAGGCATTTGGCATACACAAAAGAGTGGGAAAGACATGTTTGAGTAACTTTGATAAATATGTCAGTAGCCAAGTACATGTTTGAAAAAAGCCATTACTTTTAAAAAAGTGAGGTGCAAAATATATATTTCACATAACATAATTAGAAATTCTTTATATTTCGCTAAGTAGGCAATTGAATTTTCAGATGTCTTTCATTATCACGTCAACCTCCTGCCAATTAACATTCAAACAAGTGCATTTAAATCAGAATTTTTTCATTTCTGTTTCATTAGCAAGAGAGAGAAAAAAATACTCTCCATAAACTGATAACAGCTATATTTTCCAAGAATTTTTAAAAAGAATATTGTCTTTAATTGTGCCATAGCTTCTATCACAGTACAGAAAAATCTATAATGTTTTTATTTTCACTGCTTCAGGTACTGATCAGAAGTTTCTACAATGCAGATCAGAGATAGTTATCATGGAATAAATCTGACAAGCTGTTGCTCAGGGCCAAAGTAGTTCATTTGTAAAACTAAATTACATAGGTACCAAAACAAGAAAGTCAGAGTCTCTTTTGCAGTAGGTTCTAAATCTGTCATTTAGCTAAATTGAGGACTCTAATCCTCAACAGAGGAAATCATCACTCTCTAACACCGCTATACCAGCAAGCAACCTGCTCACTGGATCCTTGATGATATTTCACATTTAAAACATTTGTCCAAAACCACTGATCACTTGCTTTGCTCTTAAAACAAATTCCCTTTTTGACCTCATTTTCAGAAACTGTGTTTCACCATTCTGGTCTTTTCCTAGGCCACAAACAAGAGTGGCCCCATGCCAGCATTGTTTGTCTCAGGGCTGTTTTGAGGATGGTGAATCAACATCTAATTGAGCAGACAAGCTGTCTCTATTTGCCCCTACATATCCATTTGTGGTTTTTCATCCTCCCGCAGAAAGACTTTCTCATAATAAGCCTTTGATTAGATTGCAAGCTCTTAAAATCAGGTATTGTCTTTCTACTAACTGTGTGTACAGATCAACTTTAATAAGGCCTTGAAACTTGTTGGGCCTTTGGTCAATACTGTGATACTAACAGATGATAAGTTTATGCAATTCCTGACTTTCAATACTCCTCTGTTTTTCTGTACAATACACTGAATGTTGCCCCTGCTGCAGCATTTCTTTTTTTCTGCTGTAATTGCCTTCCCTTGCTAACAACCTAGTGAATAATATATGTTCACATTAGAGCTTTTGGCCCTGTGGGAGGACGTTCCAGTCACCTCAGTGGTTTTTTCAGACATGCTACTGTATGTGACACTATGAGATACAGTAAGTAAAAAACCAGATTGCAGTTTGAATGGGTGCCACAGCTCACATCTACGAATGCCCAAACAGAATAAAGAACCCTTCTGCTCAGCACCATGTATTTGATAATTGGAGAAGTATCTTGCAATTGCTTTAATTCCTTTGATTTAAGGGCTTTGCAGAACAATGAAATGAGGATAGTTAAGGTTCTCTGAACATTTTACACATGAAAAAAGTGAGGTGCTCTGAGGTAAATGACTCATATAAGGTCACGCAAGAAAACAGCAGAACAAGAAACATAACTTGTTTTTTGTATTGCTATCTAGAATTAACCCCATACATAATGGGTGAAATTCCAGGGAAGTCAACAACACTAAGGTTTTACTGAGTGTCACAGTTGCAGGGCAGGAGGGCAGGTCACAAAATATTTGCAATTTTCTTAAGGTATAAAGCCTGTTACAAAAATCTGGTAATGTGATTGTTACAAAGGCAAAAAGTGTGCTTGAACCTGGAAATATGAGGGCTTACGGCTACTTATATCAGAGCACGAGGTGGGAAATGTGACACTTAGGCAGTAACCCTTCCTTTATACTGCGCACCACATCTGCCCCAAGATTGGAGGAAGTAAACTCAAGGACAAAGGGAGCAAGGAGTAAGCCATTTGGTAATCTTATCATGTAGCTTCTGCAAAATATTCCCCGCAGTGTAGAATTGTTCAAAGTTGCACATGCTGTGTGTTGCTGAGTGAGAAAACTGGCTGCCGTGCACTGAGGTGCATTGAGAGGAGAAAGCAACTCGGTGACTTGTTAATAAGCATGCTGTGGGTGGTCTCTCCTGGCTACGAGTCCCTGTACTAGTGATCAGCTGTATCCTTTTCAAACTAGACACTGCTTAAATTTTACTGATTGTTGCAATGGTTTTGAGTCAGGGAGATGAGCAGTTTATAGATGTTTTTCAAAAGCAAGTGACTCCTACACATCTCAACAGGAGCAACTTTTTTCCTGTTCAGTCCCCTCTTTTCATTCTTCACACTGAACATAGATTAGCTGTTTATTAAATCAAATACAGCACTCCAGCACAGCTGGCTTTTAAATCTAATACTATGAATAATAAAACTAAAACACATACTTAGGATTATTTTTAAATGTTGGTGTCTAATGTTTGTCAGCTATGCAATACTTTTGTATCTCTTTAGAAGCCTTGATTTTTGAAAACAATTAGAAAATACAGTTTCCACGTATATCAGGTTAGACACTGTAGGACTACATTTTCTTGACGTTTTCAAAAACTAGGAAATCATGAAACTCTGGATAAAAAAAAAAGTGGGGCTAGTGCTTTACTTGGGAACACACCCTGAGATCATCCAAGAGAATTTCAAGGGATGGCAAGAAATATCCACCTGTAGATCTGTTATTAGGACCTCAACTTTCGAGTGGATGGTTTTCTTACCAATCTGAAAGGCTATCAAAAAGTACAATGGTGTGTGTAAAGTGCTGTTAGCTTCACTACAGGAATATCTGCTGAGTAATAGCTAACGAAAATATTGACACAAAGAGATTTTTTCTGCTTATTTTTCTTTCAGTTTGGATAGTGGTAGAGATGGAGAAAAACCTAATAATTAAAATATATTAATGTCACAGTAAATAACTGGATAACTGGGACATTATAGACTAAAAAATTAATTTAGTGATAGATTTCATATTGCTGCATTTTTAAATTCTTCAGAAGTATGGTTCAGTGAACACAGAGAAAAAAAATTAATTAAAGGATAGGATACATTTAAAATCTAAGGATGTATCACTGCATAATTTGTGTACAGGCACACAATACATGGCAATGTGCCATGGAGGTAGCAGCTACAACTGTTGTGGAAAAAGGACCAAAAACCTGTAAATGAACAGGATAAGCAGCCTGTTTCTGTATGATATCAGTACAAAAACTGTTTACAGGTTTGCCTGTCTATCTATATATCTTTCCTCACCAAATTACAAAGATCTTACAGATTAAATACTCCTGTTTTTTTTTTTTTAATACAAAAAAAGGGGAAGACAGCACAGCACAGTGTGAAAAATAACATCTCATGACATACTAATGGAGAGTAAATTTAGCATTAGTACCTTTTTTAATGAGCCATAGTTGTTTCCTGTTTTGCTCATTTCAATGTTGCATCATAGAATGTTTTATGAATGTTTTTCATAAAATAATGTGGGGCATTTTTAATATTTTTAATAATAGTGTGCTGAATTTGGATAGTTTCATTTGCAATTTAAGTAATGCTTTGTTCTGATGAGATCTCTGGAGGTGGTTTTGACATTTAAAAGTGATGTGAAGAGATTCAAAGTGATTAAAGCTGTCAAATGTTACCCTAATTGTGTGACTGCAATCTTTTCAGCCTCTTTCAATGAGTGTATACATTATACATGCTGCACAGCACTTCTGTTTAGATTGAGGTTTTTTATTAATGCCATCCTGATTGACAGAAATTATTGCAAGATCACAAGTGGAACTAAATTAGTTTGCCACTGCATTCAGGCAACATGCATAGCCATGAACTTTTAAGATGCAGTTATCTACTTAACATAGTCTTCCTTCCTTTTCCCCCCAAAACCCAATGTTATCGTAGTGACAGATGATACCTTTCACATTTATACTGTCACACTAGTTCATAGGAATAAAAAAGTTTTGCCCATATTAGAATTATTTTAACTTTCAGTTTGTATTCAAAATGCTACTTGACAGGTCATTTATTTTAAATATGGTTTCTAGCTAAGAAAAGTATCAGATATATTCTAATTAATTATGAACAAGTCAGATTTTCATGACTAATATTTTATTAATATCTTTCTATATATTCATGGAAGCTGTAATACTTATTGATACCTTCTTGTCTATTAAAAATAAGGAAGCTTCAAAACCACTTTTATATCCTTAGATATTCATGTCTTAGCTATCTGGAGTAGTAGTAGTATTCCAATTATTTAAGAATATTTGGATATGTATATATCCAAAGTATATATCCAAACCCATACATATAAGTATATATGTATGGGTTTTTTAAAAGGTAATTAGGTCCAAATGCAGTAATACCTTCATAGATTTGTTTTTCTATAATAGAAGGAATAAAGGGTAAAAATTAAATATTTCATGATTTTTTTTAATCTTGCAGAATACTTAGTGGTGATGGTGTGGTTTAAAAACCTCTGTGTCACAACTGTTCAAACAGCCAGAATGAAATGCACTGTGTTTGCTCATGACAAAATGGCTGGTACGATGCAGCAAAACTTAGATGGCTGTAGCCATAATCAGGAGTTCGTTGCAGTATTAAATGCAATGACAATTATGTTTCTGAGGATTCTTTAGACAATGAGTGAAGTGTCTGCTGGCCTCCACATTTCAAGTGACCACACAAATACTGGAAATCTTGAAGCTCCTATCTCACATATCATGATTAGTAATTCTGCCAGAAGAGCTAAGCAAACATGTAGGCTCCAAAAGAACTCAAAATGAACCTTAATACTGATGATGACAGCAGCAATTACTATGACAAGATTATCTCAACTGAAAATGTAGTAGTGAGGACATCACACTACAGAGAAAAGTTTTTAATGGGCTCCAAACTCTAGATCAAACACTCTTACATCTAGGAAATGGCAATATTTGTTAATATTACAATTTGAAAGAAGAAAGAAAGAAAAAAATCTGAGAAAAGTAAAATTTGAGTACAACTCCTGCAGAAATATGTTGCAAAGGAGCAAAGACACACAACATACAACCATTCAGTTTTAATTATGAACAGTTAGAGGATGGTGGAGTGCATTTTAAATGAACACTTCATTCATGCCTGTCTTGTAGGTAGGATGATCACAGTGAACTGGTGTAGGGCCTACTACGTCTTTCATTTTCTGCTTTTTTTTATTATTTAAAAAAGACTCAGAGAAATATTTATGTGGCATGAGTCCCAGTAGCACTAAGCTATGAGGCAAATAATGCTTTAAAAATTGCCCAACAACTGCTACAAAGAGATAGGAGGTAATTCTCCAAAGGAAATTCTTTTCCCCTTGTGTTGCCCAGTTAGATTTGCTTGCAGCTTTCTCCAGCTCAGTGACTCATTGTTATCTGGGCTACAGAGAATAGAAGAATTAACATTTGAAATGTTAATTGTTTTAGTAGTAAATTATTATATTGCTTACTCATTGGTGGTGATTTATTTTCAGGCTATTTTAATGCCATGTTTTGCATTGAGGGAATTATTTGTGTCACTGATACCTTTGGAATGTTTTGCACTTTTCAGTCATGTTTCAGTCTCTTGACAACATTGTTAAGAATTAATTATAATTCACAATTATAATGGTTAACAATAAAGCTCAAGTTTCGATGGCTTTAATGTCTGATGAGGGTAAGTAATACAGTTGGGTGAATTATTCATGGTGAATAATTTATTCAGTGAATTTGCCAAATAATGTCTGCAAATAATTCTTCAGATTGTTTGCAAGCAGTTCATTGTCAGTATTCCCACATTTAAAATCTGAGCTCATTAGAATGGACACATGGTCTTTATGATGTTTTCCTGCTCTCTGGTAGTAATTCTAAGAGTATTTTAATATACAGAACTGAGCATTTATTTTTTACAAAATGTTTCCCAGTATTTTCTTTAAATTGAGCAATAAAGCAATTGGCTAAAGTGCCTTTACATTAAAGATTAAATTAGAAGTGTTTAGATAAGTGTTTTCTAAATTAGATATTTTCAAATGCAGGTTTAATTATTAAAGAATTATTGTGGTTTTTAAAGAACAACTCACTCTTTCTCATAGTTAGCATTACTTTAAAGTAAAAGTTGCATCTGATATTGGCTGCCTGTACTTATGGGGTGGGGAGGTGTCTGAAAATGTTCAAAATTCGCCATTCTGCTGATAGGTTTGATTTTGTTGTAAGGCAGAAAACACGTGGGATCAATAAACTAACACGATTCAGCTAAGCTTAACTAAACTGTGTCCTTGATCAATGTTTTAATTACCTCCTCATTCAGCTGCCTGTTATGGTGACCATGCTTCCACATTATTTCACATTACTGGGTAAATACCTTGTGTTACCACTGCGTGTGTTAATTTATCTTTGTCACTCAGGCTGCAGCACTGCCGCTGCTTTACTCCCTCCAAGCTGACTTTTGGAACCAGCAAGTGTGCAGCTGCTGGAAGCTGTGCTGAAATGAGGCTGCACACAACTCTTCTGAGGAAGAAGCTGCCTCACTGTTTCATAGCAGGAGCTTATGTTCTGAAAAGAGAGCAAGCGAGAGTGAAAGATTTTTCCTCAATTTTCCCCCCCAGCTCTCTGTTAAATGAACATAAATCCACAGAGGAGTTTTATGTAACTCCACAGTGACAGAGCATGCTGTTATCAAGCACATAAAAATGTAGGAAGAACCACACTGTGTCAGACCAAAGGTTCCACCTTGCTGAATATTCTATCCTAAGCAGTAACCAATAGCAGATGTTCAGGGAGGAATATAGAAAACTGATGAGTACAGAAGGCTTAATCCCTTCTGTGGTAAATCTCCCAGCTTTCCCAGCTTCCTGAGGTGGAAGTCCATTGAAAACTGCCACTGGTAATTTTCCTAAATAATTGCCCAGGCTGGCAAATGACAAGTTTATGCAGCAAGAATTATTCAGTTCTCAATGAATTTACACCCTCAGCAGTCGGAAATTTACAAGTCCCTCAAAATTATTACATATATTTCTCACATATCTGAGTAATATCTGAGTAATTTCTATTATACTCATTGAAAGAATCCATCTGTTGGGCAGATGCACTATCAAACACCTTGTTTCTGCCTCACAGATACTGAAAAATGTTTTGTGGTAATTATAACAAAGGAAGCTTTTTAATCTTAAGTAGAACTTCCTCCTTACCTGTGTGCAGATTTCATAAAAGCCAGTAGACTGTTTGTTCCATCTGAGGGAAAATCATGCCAAAGCTCTTTGCATTCCAAGACTGCTTTTATATTAGTGGCTTTTCAGAGTTTGAACGGGAATAAAAATGAAAGACATAAAAGTCAAATAAACTTGCATCCAATATTAACATATAGGGAATAAAGATTCTCTCTTAGGAAGTATAGAATAGTCTCCTTTAGCTGGAGTAAACGAATCAATACTTTATCCCCGTAATATCTACAAAGTTTTGGAGCAGGCAGGATAAAACTACAGTGATGATTGTGAAGTCCTGCCACAGCCTGTATGTATGACATGGAAAAAATAAATCCTAAAAGAAGAAAGAAATGTGCAATTAGTACTAATTAACTTTTCCTAGGAATGTGTGCACTTCATGTCTTCTGTAAATATGTGCAAATATTTATTTGGAGGTGAAATCACTGAACGTGAAATAAATTTAGGAGGTTTGGCTGAAGTAGTATCAGTGTGCTTAGTCTTTGGACATGATACATTTGAAAGGGCACTGTCTCAGCTCTTTTACCAGAGCTGCTCTCTTACTACTGAATGCCTCAGACACCAAAATTGCCATCCTGAGATAAAAGTCTGACAAAAAAGGTCATCCTTCAATTGAGGTCTGAGAACTTTAAAAGTTCAATCCTTGTCAATCACTGAGAGATTTTCAGATCTTGGCATTGTCCATCACACAAGGGTATAACAGTCCTGATATCCTGCTCCTCCCAAGGTACAGAAGATCCATCAAATAAAATGCTAGTTTGGGCTGAATTTGTAGACTGACTTAAGGAGAAAATAAGAAAAAAGGAAAAAAACCCACAGTTCAGTATACTTTAGAACATAATGCCTTAGAGAAATGAGAAAGGCCAAATTGGACAATGACCAATGAAGTCCTTTTAATCTATCCTCAATTATTCAGGAAATTTGATTTTTTCTAATAGGGAACTAACATAGGTCCTGTGCCACTCACAGGACAGATGGCTGTGAAAATGTGAAGTCTATTCATTTAAAGTAAAAACACATCCTCATAACAATAATATAGAAGATGGCAAGAGAAGAATTTGCTACATATTAAACAGCACTTTCCCAGAAATGTTTTGTTTAGCTGTTACAAATACCTAGTTAAGCACGTACATTTCAGATTAGCAGATGTACTGTTTGGGCTGTGTAATTTGAAAAGGAGGTGAAACGGGGGACTTTCAAAGTGAGATAGTTAATACATTTAAAATTAGATAGAGAATACATCGATATATAAAATTGTATGGAAAACCACACTATGAAAAGTGAGTGTCCAAAAAGGAGAGAGAGGAGTCCTGCAACTTTATTAGAATAGAGGGACAGAGCCCACCGGGGCACACGCCCGCGGGGTTTTCTCTCTCGAGGTTTCAGAGGGCACAGCCTCCTTTTATCCCAAACTCCTGGCTTCATGGTGCCCTCTTCCTTTCCCATTGCTGAGGTACCAGGAAGGTACAGCCTTCCCGAACCACCTACCACATATCCCCCCTTGAACCTGCCATTGTACCCCAAAGTGCAGAAACTCAGTCTTGAGCGGACCTATTTGTCTGTTTCAGGAGCCAAGCTGTCTGGGCTCTGCAACAAACCTGCTGCCCAAAGTTAGTAGAAACATTAAGACCCATTTCAAAGACATTAACACCCAAATCTTCACCCATAGAATTGTTTGTAAAGACATTAGCACACATCTTCCCTATCAAAATCAACATACTTTTCCAGTAGCTGACAATTTTGAAGTCTTATCCTGCTTCAAATTTAAAATTATACTGTCTGGAGTTATTGCATTTTGGGAGTTCTCTTAGAGAACATGGCTCTTCTCTTATTGCAATGAACCATTTATTTGCAAAACCTCTGGGGACAAATCTTCTTATACTTTTAATTAGAAGCTGGCATTTGGGAGAAATGAACTGCTGCCAAATTTACTTCAATATTTGTGATATATTTTTAACATAAGGCATCCCCTGTAACTCAGAACTATCAACATGCATGATCCAAATCAATGCTGTTTTACCTAGACTCAACTTGACCATTGAATTTGCTGGCTGAAAGCTACATGAGCCCTTGGCCTTTCTTGCTGCCTCTCTGCACTCTCTACCTGCTTTGCAAGGAACCCTTTGTCACCGGTGCCTTGCTGCAGCTCTGCTCTGCATGGTACTCTCTCCTACTGTGGTCACTCTCCCTGGCACTTTGCAGGATTGTGCTCTCCCGTGTGGTCTGGGAAGTGGCTGAGGATGTTGTCATCAATCTCACAGTCCTCTTCATTTTCCAGTCACAGAAGAAGGACCTGAACAGGAAAATCGGGGTGATAGAAGTAGGGAGACACAGTGTCTCGGAATCTCTTTTAAGATAGGGATTTCCAGCTACTCTTGCTATCAGACAAGTGGAAACCTTAGGCTGTCTCTTTTTAAGGGAAGGGATTGTAGACTGTCCTCATCATGAAAAGAGTGTGACTGGCCTGTTAAAAGGAAAGATTTCCTATGTGTGCCCTAGGGCACCAGTAAGCCTCAGGAAGGTTCCACCTTGAATGCAATTTTTGTCTTGCTTGTTCAGTAGCAGAAAAGCAGTGCATCATCATGGGATGCATGCAGGTACAAAGACAGGTATTTAGGTAGTCGAGAGTGAATGCTTCAGTATAAACTAGTTTAGCTGCTGTTTCAAATATTGTATAGAGTAATTTTAGGCTAGTGGGAAAGAAATCTCACTGAAGGAATAGCTTATTCAGGGCTCTCTACAACAAATGACTGTAGAAAGTTTTTCAGACACACATTTCACAGAGCAGACCTTGCCTCCTGATAGCAAGCCCACTCTGCAGACTTGGAACCCTGGGGTTTTATTTCAGTATGCTGGAAATATACACTCCAAAGTATATAGTAATGCTACAAGAGAAGGGAATGAGAGTAGGCTGAAAGGCTGGAGGGGGAGAATGAGTCTGTGAAACGATAATATTTAACACTTGTGGGTAGCATTTCATTTTCCTTGTACTTCACAAACATTGACTGATTAATAATCTCACAGCAATACACTGAGTCAGGTAGTACATTTCCTTCCTATTATTATTCCCAGCTGGTGGTGCTATGGAATGTATAGAGCTAGATGGGGATGGAGGGGACACATCAAGAGCTGTCTGAATTCTCAGTAGTATCCTAGAGAATTCTTCCTTATTATTTTGATTTAAGCAAATTTTAGCTTTTGAAATCAGAGCCCATAGAGTGCCTCATTAACAACATTTTGCTGGCAGTGCTTCCATTTTTTCATTTCCAATTATAAGGCAACAAGTGAGTTCTTTCTTTGTGTACGACAGCAATGCCAGTCATTCTTGTTTGCAATATATTTGTTGTTTCTGTTGGTGGAGGCAGAGGAAAGAGGCACTGAGTACAGGCAGTGAGTAGCATGCTCTCAGCCGCTGTCACTGCTGTCAATTACTTGGTTTTCATTTATAAAAGGCAATATGGGATCTTTAGCTTTTATAGTACCCAAGAAAGGCTGGTTGGTGATTATTGATTTTATTTAGTCCAGGGGAGCTGCTCACACACAGACTACAGTGAGTTGTGTGCTTCCTGCTGCTAGCTCTCCTGCCACTTACTGTTTTCAATTATTTATAAAATCCAAGGCACATCATAGAACAGCTCAGCACAGCCTCTGAGACAGGCTGCTATTACTAAGGTAGTACTTCATCCATGTGCCTACCATTTCTGTAACAGGAATTGACATGAGCAAATTGCCCTGATGAGGTCTGATGCATTATGAAGGCCTGGACAGTAGAAAACTACAAATTCTGGTAGCTGCAAGTGCCATGGTCACCACTTTCCAAAGTAACCACCACTGGCTATCAGCAATTTAATGTGCTCTTCTGCAAATGAGTCCATCCATATTGTGTTTGCCCTACCTTCTCTGAGTGCCTTGTGTGGATGACAATTGAGCAGGTCTGTTTTCTTCAGTGACAGAGAAAATGCTAAAAATGGTTCAGAAAAGCAAAAGAACTGTTTTGTTCACGCAAAAAAAATCCATGAAAAATTGTCGGTGAGGTCTTCAGAAGAAGCTTGATTACAGGCAGATATTGAGAGAAGGAAATCTTTTAGAAAGATCTTTAAGGGGAAAGACAACCAAGAAAGCATTCCTGGTCATATTTGTTTCTCACTTTTTTCCTTGGAAATGAAAGTTTTGAAAGAACGAGGAGCTGAACTCCTTACTGTTTCCACCCTCAGTTCTGGGAGCTAAGAGGGGGCATTGAGGCTGTAGTTGAAGCACAACAAAAGATCAGCAGATCTTGAAGGAGTGCCTGTGAATCCAGTAAAGATTGGATAAAACTGAAATTTTATAGGAATTTTTATTACTTTGAAAGGGCTTAAGATGTTCTAGTTATCTTCAAAGCTACACCATGATAGAAAAAGAGGCAATTGCAATTGTTCAATGAAGAGTAAGCAGCATATAAAAGATCTGGCCAAAAATGAATAAAAAGATATGGGGATCGGTTCAAAAATAATTTGTTGACTGGCAAACAGACAGAAGTCTAGAGTGTCTTATAAGGTATTTCCAAACACATCACTGTTTTACTTATATTGGTAAACCACATACCCAAAGATGTTTCTAGAAATACAGTACATAACTCAAAATGTGAGAACCCTATTAATTTGCTTTCTTATAAGGGCCTAAATTAATTTTGTCCAGAATAGAATATTCATATTGCTAACAATCACAGAATGTAGGGTCTAGTAGTGGCATTTAGAACCCATAATGTTGAAAAGTGAGCACAATATAGTAAGTGCAGATTGTTATTTTCAAAAAGCTGATAAAATATTTCTCATTTAATTCTGTTGACCGACCTTTTTACAGTACATTACATATTAGTCACTATTTTGTATTTTTTGCTTTCTCAGAATTGTGTTCCTAACTTCATAGTTCCTTATTTGATCCCCAGGAAAGGGTAGAGTAAAATTTTATCCCTGATATATATTTTTTTAGGTTTATATTTAAACTAATATAGAGTTCCTCTTTAAATAACGTTTTCCTTTCTTTTTGTCTTAGTATGCCCCTAGCAGTAGTAATGTAGCTTTTAACTATATTTCCATGAATATTGCTGAAAAAATGCTTCTAAGATTTACTTTGAAAGCATATTTACAATTTTGATGTCACTCTTTAAAGGAATTTTTTACCTTCATAACTCATACTACTGGCATAGGAAGCAACTACAGACAACAGTGTGCAAGAATGAATATATACTTATGGTAAATTTTCAGAAGTATTCTGTCAGCTGCAGTCCCAAGTGCTTTTAGAGGTTGCTTTTTCTAAAGGGGACACATTTTTCAACTACAGTTTTCTTTAAGAGTCAGCCACTGATGACGTAGTTCATACCATCTTCCCAGGATGCTGATACTAGAGGTAAGGAGCTAGATTGCTTTTCCAGCCCCTGGCATATATGGTGGAATATAGTCCACATTTCCAATGCCTAAGTACACTGCAAGAAAAGGAACTAAGACACCAGAAAGCCACATTGGAATGAATAGAAGTTTCATCATTCATGTCAGTGGAACTTATAATCAGCCTTTATTAAAAGGAACAAATAAAACCCCACAACAACCTTCTGCTTAAATGTTTCAAATTTCTTTTCAGCACTTGTTCATCCAACAACTTATTAAATCAAGTACGATGTGCACTGTAAAAAATATCATGCAAGGAGAAATACAGGAAAGTGACAGTATGTAAATGGCACAGTAAAGAATGAAGATGCAGTTCTAGACTTTATTCCAAAAAAACTGTTGTTCGAGGATGGCTTCTGTCACCTGTCTGAAGATTTGCCCTGAACAAGCAGGGTCAAACTCAGACCAGGAGGCCTGACCAGAAGGATCATCTTTCAGGGTCAAGGCTTCTTGTAACACAGTCTTTTTTGTACAGGTAGCCCTTATTTTCATTCTTATTCTTAATTTTCATAGTCTGAATAAAATTTATAGAACCAATCTCATTTAATGCTTTCCCTAAATACTTAAAACAAGAAGGCAAACTGTAAATGTGTTGGAACTGTAAGAGAATGTTTATGATAACATTATACACTTCTGGATGAGATTTTCTTTTAAACCATATTTTTGTTATTGTATTTAAGATAATAATCTTAGAGGACATAAGGAAGAAATTTGATCCCTTTTGTAGCATTTGTTGCAAATGAGTCAGTAAAAATATCAGATAGGAAAGATCTGGTTTGTGTTACAGTTTATAAATAAGTTGCTGCTTTTAAAGCCAGATATGTGATTCATACACTAAATCTTTTCTTTCCTAAAATGTACTAGAAAGCTTGAAAAGCATTAAAATAAAATGCTTATTTCCTCTGAAGGAAGACATTTTTGAGCTGAGGCATATATTATACTGAGAAATTTTTGTAGCTGAAAAACATTAAATAAAGACAATATAAAGACACTTCAGAGTAATTATTAAAAGCAGCTTAAGTCATCAGCCTGTTTTTAGATTAGAACACATTTATAAGCTCATTAACACAAGTACAGAGGCTTGAGATAGATGTGGAGGATCTTCCTATGTGAATTGACCTGTAGAATTGTAGTCCAATTAACAAATTATGCGTTTTAGACTGCAAGATACATACATCTGTTGGCGCAGAGGGAACAACAGCTCTAAAGAATACTGGAACCTCAAAACTAAGCATTCTCTAATAGCAAAGGCATTTTAAGCTTAGCCAGTCTAGAATTAAACAAAAATTATGTTACTATGAGATCACTGCAATCAGTTGGTGGTTTTGCATTCAGTCTAGATTTTTACAGATCTAGTTTTTCTTGAATTAAATAGCAATAGTAAAAGTAATAGCAATAATAATAATTTGTTTTGTAAAAACAAATTTAT
The DNA here is from genome assembly GCA_013399195.1 of Dicrurus megarhynchus. Taxonomy (NCBI): domain Eukaryota; kingdom Metazoa; phylum Chordata; class Aves; order Passeriformes; family Dicruridae; genus Dicrurus; species Dicrurus megarhynchus. The sequence continues at coordinate 2,089,787 of VXAD01047012.1, read as the reverse complement.
AGAAATAGGAAATGTTCAACTAAGCTGAGTTGCCCATTTGTGTGACAATGGAAGTTCAGATTAGAGAAATCACTTTTATTAAAACTATTGTAAAATCCTTCCAGAAACTCAGAAAGAGAGTTATCATGTTTATCTTGGGACTTTCCTTTTTTAGTTTTTTTAAAAAAATAAAATAAAATAAATAAAATAAAATAAAATAAAATAAAATAAAATAAAATAATAAAATAAAATAAAATAAATAAATAAATAAATGAATATATATACACACACACATATACACGCCCACTTTACCTTTGCTGGTTCCTGAAACCCCGGTGAAGTCACTAAGAGTCAGATAATAAGGCTAAGCTGTGTGGTGATGAAGTTGTTCTTGTGAACACTCCCACATTCATTTACATGGAAATCAGTCCTCTTAATTCAGAACAGCTACTATTTTTTACAAAAATAAATTTTCTGTCCAAGGTTTTCTTGTACTTCTAGACATTTAGAAAATATTTTCCTCTCTATTTAAACATGCTCTTTTACTCTCAAAATAGAAATGGGGAATGAAGTGGAATTTTCTGTATATCACAGCAAAATTTGTGAAGAAGGCTCATGTAATCTTGTAGACAAAGTGCACTTGGATGTCAGGAAAGTACTTTTAATAAAATTGTGGAGGTAGTTTTAGAAATATCTAACTAGACATCTGTGATATGTAGACATCATAAGGTTAGTCATCCTTGATGAGCAAAAATGTTCTATTATGTGGTTTTAGAATAAACTGAGTACATTAAAGATAAAAGTCTTGTCCTGTCAAACTCAAAGGGGAAATCAGTGGGATTGATCACGTTAATACATCATATGAACAATTCTTTTAGATGGGGTTTTCAGTAAGGCAACAGTCTGGACCATGCAGATATTTTAGTCTCTTGGAAACTGTCCCATCTACATTTTGGAGGTAAATATTTAATTTGAAAACTTCAGCTTTCTCCAGAATTCAATCATTCTATCATTGCCAAAGATTTTGAATTTAATTACTACAGGACCATAAACTTGACCATACTTGCTTGCTCAGATCCATAATCAAATAATCCTACCAGAACTTGTATTTAATTCCTTTTGCACAGTTTCTTATTGAAGTTAATCCTTCATACAGTTTGAAAAGCTGTTACTTCAATAGCCAGCCATGCACAGAGAATGCAGAAAGGAATGTTTATAATTAATTGTTCATTCCACAGAAACCATCATCAGCTTTGATAAACAGATAAAACCTGGTAAAAGTTTGATTCCCATAACTGCTCAACTTTCTGATATCAAAATATTAACTTCTATGAAATGAAGCTTTGTAATAAGTGAAATATTGAAATTCTGTCAGGAGTTCTGAAGTTTTTGTAGTGATTGGGCACACAGCCAAAGAGAACACCTTTTGCATTGTGTACTTTACTATAATCAAACTTCCAGTAAATTATGTAGCTATTGAAACATAAAACATCTATCCATGAAAAACCTGAAAAATTAACATTTATTTAGTTATTTCAACTGAGAAAATTCTTAAGCCATTTTGCAGAGTGCGAACCCTGCGTTTTTTTTCTGCTTGCCAATGAATAAATAAATAGCGATTAATTTATATTATACAACTTAAATATGTAAACCTTACAAAAATGGTATGGTTCATTAACACTAAGTTCAAGTTCAGGTATTTATTTAAAAGCCTGTCAAAAATTAGAAGGCCTCATGACCAGCTTCTCCACCCTTTTAAACTAATAAATCTCTATGGAAGTCAGTGGGCATTGGGGAAAATCTGGCTGGTAGTGCACATATAGTTGAAGAATCTCTTTTTCAGCCAGCTGACATTCTTATTCAGGAAATGAAGCAGGAAACATTTCATTAACAGTGAAACAGAACAAACCTAGTGAAAAACAAGCAAGGCACAGTCAAAGGATCAGACATCAAATGGATGAAAATTGTCCGAGCTCCATTGAAAATAATGTCACTAGACACCAGCTGAGGTTCAGGACCTTACTTTAATTAAAGTTGATTCCAAGATATAAAACAATGACCACTATCAGGCTTTCTGTCTTATTGCATAGCTCTTACCTACGTTATTTTAATCAACTGAGTCCAAACTGATCTTAATAAAGATAGATTAACATTCACCAATATAGGGACGGAGCACAATATACGAGAAACATATCCTTGAATCATAAAATTATTATCATTTACTACATGCAGAGGAAATGTTCAGTGAAGTTGAACCTTCCGTCAGCTCAGTGGCTGTAATGTGCCTGAGGCCTGTGGGCTACCTGAACATATTAACAAACAGGACTATTTTTTTGAATGGACAGGCAGACATAAAGCCAATTTTGTTCTGAGTTGTTCCGGATAGATACCTAAGAATACAGAGTTGCACTATGCATGCTGAGATGATTGCACTGGAAATACTGAGAATACAATCTGGTCTCCTGGTTTGGATCTCATTAAAATGTCTGTAATTAGAACCAGTCTGTTCATATGTTTTTTAAAGCAATGGATACACTATTTCAATCTTGGAAAAATCTGGATAGTGTGTATAGGAAAACCCAGGTTAGCTTTTACTAAGGTTAATTGGGGTGTGCCAGGAAGAATGTCAGCTTAAGGGCTTTCCTAAATGCTGTGGACTTCTTTCAGAATCTATTCAGAAGAATTCTACATTCTATTGCTTCATTCATTTTACTTGTCCCCTGCTTTGCCTGATGTAGAAAGACAAAATTGTAGTATGTGGAATCTGTTTTTTTGTTTAAGTTGATAGGAACTCCTGGATTTTAGTAAGGGTACACAGCCTCTCTCAGAGTCTTAACTTCTAGAGGCCCCCAGACTGGACAGTGTGGCAGCACTACTTTTAACCTGGACAGAGCAGAGCTGACATATCCTCTCTATTGTTGCTTCATTTCACAGTGAGTAATTTATTCATTCAATTCATAGAACTCTTTTTAGGCCACTGCTTAGGGAGTAGAAATTTCCTCTTTTTACCAAGGTAAAAAGTTAGATAACATCTTAAATTGATTAAGAAAGAAATGAAACTATCTCTTAACCTCTGGTGAACACGATGATTTTCATCCTAGTGGAAGTCTCATACATTTCATGCAGCATGTACGATCAGTGCTCCCAATAAAGGCAGTGATTTTTCAGCTAGAAAAATACTTGTCACAATTTATGTAGTTCAAATAGGAGGTAGACTTGGATAGAGCAGAGCAATCCAATTTGAGCCACAGGTAGCTGTAACTCTAGGAATGTGTGCTTTTTCATTAAAAGACCTTGAGGGTTGAAGTCATGACTGAACAGCTTAAAACTCACTGAGATACAACCTGAGATAACAACAGAAACATTCTTTGGTCTACCATGATCTCTGATGCTAATGTGAAATAGATCACAGATGAAAGAGTAAACCCCAAAGAATTAATACATGCACATGAGCTGATAAGCTTGAAAAAAATTGTTTTTTTCCTTTCTTCAATATTCTCTCTTAAAAGATTTCAAATAGGTTTCAGTAATTCTTTTTATTTTATGTTTACTAAAAAGATATATAAAGAAATGGAGTTATGACAAGTCTTTTAAAATTCAATTAATTTCTATTGTGAAATCATCTTTCAATAAAGACAAGAAAATCCACTCCCAGGAATAAGACTATATTTTGTCCCTACTTAGATATCAGATATTACAGTCATAAATGTAGAGAACATTTCTGCAGGTCTCAATTTGAAAGTACGTTAATAAATCTGAGGAAAAATATACTTTTTCTTCCTGTAGAGTAGCTTATTAACTTGCACTGTGGAATCTGAAATGTGATTTAAATAATAAATTGTGGAGCCTAGATTCTGCCCAAGATAAAAACCTAAAAGATACACATTCTCTCTCTTTTTACTTTTATACAGCAAGCTAATGGGGCCAAAAAGCAGAGCAAGAATAGTTTCTCCTGTACAGAGAGTCGCTGCCTGTTTCTTCACATAAATATCACTGGGAGGTACACACATATTTATTTCCTTTACTTAATTTCAACCCCCAAACCCATAAGGAAAAAAAATATCAGGGTATCAAGAACTCAGAAAAAGAAAGGGAAATCAGAACATTAAATAAAAAAGTAATCCTGGGTTCAGAGTTTAAGAGTTGAAATCTAAAAATTTTTTGAACCAATATTAAAAAGTAGCTAAAATTCTGCTTTTTTTTTTTTTTAATGGAGATCACACTTTATTTTAATGTTCAAGTTTGAAAATGCCTTTCAAATAGGCTTTACTAGATGCTTTTGTTAAAAATCTGGCCTTTCATTGATCAGTCTGCCACTTTTCTGTTACGTTGGTTACAGCAAAGCACAGGTCATCCAAAAAAAGGGAATGTTTAAAGGACACTCTTCAGGAAATATCAAGAGGCTGCAGTAAAATATTTGTCATGATCTGTGATCTTAGAGAGGTATATTACATTTAATAATATCACATGTATTATTAAAAATGTCTTTATTAAAAATGTTTATTAACAGTAAATTACTGTTAATAATTTGATTTATAAAGAATGAAAAAAACCTTAACTGCTACAGTAATCACCTTGGTATTTAAGATGAATTTTAGGATGAAACAAATGCTTAATATTTTCTTTTGAAGCAAGTGAATAACCATTTCACTATCCACGAATCTATGCCAGGCCTCAAAGTAAAAGTAAAAATACGAAAGTCTTGTGGTGCTGTATAGTGAGCTTTGTCCAAGCAAAGGTATGGAAACACTTTGAGACAGATTGCACCCTAATTTTAATGAAATTGCATAGGAATAATTTAAGAGAAATTTTTCATGTCTATGAAATATGGGTATTCTTAAATTGCTTCTGGTTCTAATCTGTTTTAGGAGTGTGTGTTTGTCTTTTCTAAACAGATTCCCTGTTGTATCTCCCCCAAATGGCTATTTCAGAGAGAGTTTATGTGCATGCATGACTTAGTGTGCACATATGAATTACTCATATCAAACATTTGCTAGTTCAGAACTGCCCAAATTCAAGATTTGAGTCAAATCTGACACTCATTGGCACCTAGACCAGCACATTAAAGAACATGTTGTGTGTTAGCACCCAATTAGGCTTTAACTTTGCATATGTCTCCTTCTATAAATTTTCTCCTATGGATCAGCTTCCATGAACACACAATAATACAGGAGGGCAATGATATTTCTGTGTTTCCAAAATACAACAATATGCTTGTAGATTCTTAAAACAAAATGCAGGAGATAATTTGCTTAGCTTTAGATGCTAATGTACAATATATTTTCCCATCTCCTCCCATTTAGTGAAATTACTCCAGAAGAAAAATATCCCTTTTTATTGAAGTATACCAGATTAAAGTGAATTATTAAAATGCATAAAACAAGACAGTAATGTATAATGTGGTTTGTGACAAAATGTACTGTAACCTTAACTGTAATTATATCAAATATATTGATTTAAATTTCATAATCAAATTGTGCAGGTAACGATCCATATCTTTGGTAATTGAGTTGTGTGTGCAAATGTAATTATAGTAATGGTATAAAAATTTGATGATGCCATCTAGATTAGATTGAACTTTGGGTGTACTTTAAAGAATATTCAGGGATTCATAAAAAATCAGTTTATGTGGAACTATATCATAACACAGGACTGATGTTTTCCTGAGAATGGAGTTTAATCCCTGTTAAAAGTGTGGCCGGAAAAGTTCCAACTAGGAAAGCATCTTCAAGTTATATTCTCCTGTCAAAATACAGGACATAGCTGATGAAAACCTTTGTAGAAGACAGCAACTTTGTTTTTTGTAGAAGCAATTTCAGGTTTTCCTGAATGGACTTTTTTGGCTAACAGCACTTTTTATAGATGCTAAGAGCTTCAGTGCTCAAAAGCGTTCTGAACTTCTAAAATAATGACCAGCAAATTACATTTTGCAGTGCAGAAGGTAGAGGTGTTTGACAGCTCTCCACAATGCTGAAATTATTAAAGAAATAACCAAAAAAACCCTCCCTTCAGCAGTTCCAAAATGGTCAGTCATCTGGAATGAGATATATATCCTGGCTTTGTTGTCAAATGCTTTCTTGTAATGGATAAAGTCATGGTAAGCAGTGCCTATAAATTTGTTATAATCACACATCTTTGTTTAAGAATGAACTATAGAAGTTCCAAACAAAATTTTTAATATCTGCAGTAAAAATTGAAAAGAAAAAAAAGGAAAGATAAATTGAACTAAAGCCCTGTTTCTGGAGAAGATTCTTCCTTTTCTTTTTTTTCAGCTCATATACACATTGTTAATCTTAATAGTCTCTATATGTGTTTTTAAATAGCAGATTTTGACTCAAAAGTTCAATTAATTTTTTGAGTTGATGTGAATTTTCATTTACTTAATGGGAATATGCTGGAACCATAAAACAACAAATATTTTCTGCAATAATTTATCTCATCCAAAAAAGTTCTGTGATAAAATTTTCCTCACACAAATGTATGTGTTGAATCTGTAAGTAAATTCAAAAACATATGAAAATGATGCTTGTATTTCTTACTTTTCTAAATCTGCATTATTCTCATACCAAAATCTTATGCTTCATTTATCTAAAATCATGTATCTAGCAGAATTTTAATTGCAGTATTACAAAGGAGAATAAGACTAGATTGTCTCAGTACTTGAGAATATAGATTTAAAAAAAAAATCAGCTATACAAAAATTCAGATTAATCAAATGTGTTACTAGGAGAAGTGAGATTCAAAAGATGTAGGCAAAATTTGAATATGTGTATGGATAAATGGTAAATATTCGGCCAATTAGGGTTTTCATGGATCAAGCACATGAAGGAACATTGCATGTTTCTGTCACATGTGATAATGAACACCATTCAAACACAAAAGAGAACTGTTCTTTAGAAATAAGAAAAATGCCATGGCACTTATCTCTACTTTCTAAGGCAAAGGTGGCTCTATGCTCATGGTAACATGTGATGAAACCAGAAAGAATATAGGATTGTATTCTTTTTTTTTTATTCTGTTTCGCTGCCTTTATTGGGAGAAGGTATATTGCTTGTAGGAGATGTAGGGGTACAACTTGTTTCCTTATCTTCTCTAGATCATATCTGAAAGAAAAGGATAAATAAAAAAAGTTCAATAGAAAAGTTCTTCTTCTACAAGGACAAAATATTACTTATATGAACAAGCCTAACAATGAAAAGAGCAACAAAAACCTTTTTCTGAACAGAGGTAAAGAATAGAAGGTGACAAGGAACCACATCTCATATTATTAGTTTGTTCAAGACTGTGACTGTGCTTTATAGTGGCCTTTAAATAATTTTTAAGGTTCTATTCATGTCACAGAAAAAAAACACTAATATTGATTCCTGCTAATAAAACATAAATGCTTCCCAGGTACATTAAAGTCAGTGACATGTAGTTTAGCAAGAGTATTTCCTCAGTTACAAGAATGGTTTGCACAAATCTACCTCTAGAAGGAAGGGGAGATTCTATCAGAGTAATGGCCAGTCTCTTTCTTTCTCTTTTCCAAAATTGTCCCTGAGTCAGAGGACACATGCTGGGCACAGGATATTCCCCAGTCATATGTAAAGCATGTAATTAGTATTCATATTGTGTTTTTTCCTTAAAAAAAAAAAATTAAGAAAGGTGATTAATCCAATAGATGATAACACTTATTACTTCAAAACACGTGAGAGCTCCCAGCTACAGTCCACTTAAATTTTGATTCAGAACATCTAAATTTGTGGGACATATTTTGGCTAAGAGAAGTATGAATCACTAAAAGTTTGGGTTGCCTGAGTCTTATCACAGCTGTGATTGCCCTGAGCCCAGCACCTACAGGGAGAAAGCACTGTTTCACCTGGTAATGATGTGCATCAGAAGCTTAATCATGTCACTTGACAAGTACCGTAAAACAGAAGTAAGAAATTGGTGCTTATTAAACTCAGACACAGTTCTTAAACATCTCATTGAAAAAAAAAATAGGACTGATTAAGAATTTTTCTATGTGCTCAGAAAGTCTAGAGAACAGACACATTTCTAAGTATTTGAGATAAAAAGTTAATAATTAGGAATGGACTTAGATTTGAAGGGGAACAGAAAGCAAGATGATTTTTCTCAAGGAGCATTTGTAATTAGGCCTCTGAGCTCATATGTAACCACTGCTATGTTTTGCAGTGCATTGAGAACTTAGGCATTTTTACAAAGGTCGAAGGAGTTATACAATGGCATGATACTAAACAAGAGGAAACAATTAAGAATCATCTTATTTGTGTGATATGCTTATGAACAAAATATATCTTTACCTTCAATATCCCTTAAATGTTATGCTTATTTATATGCTAATAAAACAGGTACATCATGATTACATCCCGCAGTTTTTTAGATCTAGTTTAATCCTCAGAATAAATAAAATTATGAATTAAGAACATATAAGCAGTATTAGAAATTCACTAGGAAAGATAACATTCAGATCATCTTATTCTGATTGTCAAAATAATCTTCTATTGAATTGATTTTTCAGTAAAATGAGTGGATTTAATCAGAATTTTTTTAAACTTAATACCAGTTCACTTCATTTTTTCCGCCTCTGTAAGTCAGCGGTTGTCAGAAGCATAATGTGTTCTTCTTATGACATAATGCATTTGAATGTATTCATTTCTCTTTATTGATCTACTTATGAGTCTTAATAATGTAGAATTATCAGAATTTCTTTGTGAAGTAATAAGTGGAGTGCTTTTGTAGGAAGGCATTTATTTTGTGAGCCAGATGCAGAAACACTAAGAATATCACTAATTGACACTTGAAGGTATCAGAGAAAAGAATTGTGAAAGGAAGAAAGCTGGCCTGAAGTGTTCAGAGAGAAAAAAGAAAATTTAAATGTGAAAATGTCTATGTAAAATATTGATCTACACTTTATTAAATACATTTTGTGTGTAACACAATTGTGTGAGTCAAACTAGTTTTCTGTAGCTTATCCTAGAAAGAAAAGCTTTCTTTTAAGAATAAAATTATAGCCCTCAATTTCTTCATTCAAAAGCATTCTGAATGAAATTCAAGATTACCTTTTTTTTTTTTTCTAAAGCGGTTAAATGATTTAGCTGTTCACAGCGTAGTTGTCTCCTAATTATACTTTAGATAAAAGAATACTTTAATGGTCTTGCATACAGCAAGCAAATAAAAACAGACAAAATTATCTGAAAGTTCTTGCTGATCTTTCCATTTCATGAGCTATTCTACAGCAAGCTAAAATGGAAGTTATGAATACTTTCATTTCTGAGAGATGTTTAACTTCCACAGTATATTACTATCCCATTCAGTAGAAATAATTTGCTGCTTTGCACACCTCCTAGGCATAAAGCAGTTGAAGAAGCTATTCTTTAAAATACTGTAATCAGCTACCAGAACTGATTTCTAAAATCCACTGGTGTTTTTCTCACATGTGATTCCTGCTTTTTGAAAGATTAATCTAAATTATTTAAACAATCCAGTAGATATGTGCACTTACCCATATTCAGCAGTACTCATTTATTTCTAACTTTGATCTCAGCAGTCCCAGTTCAATAAAAAACATAATGACATAAGTGGTCATCAACATAGGGAACTAATAAACAAAAAACATAGGTATGCTGTATAAACACCTAAAGTGTATGGACATGAGAGCACTTACATCCTGGAAGACACTCCTGATTTAAGCTTTGGTGTCTGAATCAAGCATCTGGAAGGTAAAAGAAAGATTCATTCACATTGGGTGTTTTGTGTTTAGGGTTATCACTATAATGGCTCAAGTGTGAAAAATGTTCTGTTGCCCTAGACACATTTGTAAACATTTTTACAGCTCACAGAGTGTGATTGCAAATGAAATATTAACACCCTAGGAGAGACTGGAAACAGCTGAGGGTCACTACAGGGCTGGAAACAAAAATTACCTAATGCACTTTCTAGAAACAGTGAGAGATGGTAAACCTCAGATATGAATATCAAATTGTTAATTGTTCAGAGCCCTGCACACGTTACACAGTCCTGGGAAAGCAAAGGGCAACAGAAACTTACAAAACCATTGTCTTAATAATAAATACATATTTTCACATTCCAAAATTATATTTTAGAAAGCAAACAGCAACATGCACAGTGATTTAAGATTACTGTTTAGAAGCATTTTGGGGGTTGCTCTCATTTATAGGCTTGACTTTCATCTACTAGTAAAAATACAGTCTGGTTTATAGTACTTTTAGTCAAGTTCCTAATTGGGTTTGAGCTGCTGCCACTGGAGTCACTCTGACATCTAAGTGCATGACTAATGGGAGTTCCCTGTTAATTAGAGGTGATAGCTAGCATAAAAGTGTTGAAATTACAAGAATAGAAGTGGAAGCTTGGGTTTTAAATATTGTTCCCAAAAGTATATGTTCCAAAAAAAATTAAATTTTCCCGCAATTCAGGAAATTCTTCGTACTATTAACCTGAATCCTCACATGTTCAGCCCAATTTCTACATGATATTGCATGTCCACAGTTCATAGTAAAGGACAGAGTAAATTCACAGTACAGAACAGCATCACACTGCCATCCTTCTGGAGCTTTAAGGGGTAAGGGTTTAAGTTTATTTTGGTGTTTTTCTGTGAGAATGCTTTGGGATAACTACACGCAGATAAAGATAAGCACTTGGGAGATAATGTCCCATTTTGCTATATATCAAATTACTATTACCACAGCATAAAAAAAGGTAAATATTATGATAAAGAAGATACATTAGAAAATATAGAAAATGATCATATAATCAAATGAAATTACCAAGTCCACCAATTCAAAAATTTGGCCCAAAATAATGAATAACTATAACCTGTTCCAGGACGCTTATGATGAAAATCCATGGATAGAAATTTCAGATTTCAAATACCTTAAGAAGTCCATATTGTTTGGGTGGATGGTTCTGAAGAAATAGATTTTTAAAAAAATGACCTGAAAAACATAGCTGAGAATTTAGGTGGATGGAATCCTCCCATATACTTCAGAGAGGTGTATTTGCTTTGCTTCTGCTTTTGCAATGCTGTCTCAGGATGAAAGGTATAAATGTCATATTTACTTATTTATGCAATTATTCTCATTAAGACATCGTGTGAATGAGAGCTGTACATGAGCAGCTCAGAAACTGGCTCTTCTACTGAGAAGCATGGTATGTGAAAATACAAATCTGAGCTTCCCATTACACACTGATTTTATTTCTTTTTTTAATTGTAAGGCTCTATACCTTCAAACTGACATGCGGTATTTTTCACCTGTGGTTAGGGCTGAAGTAAGGAAAAAACAAAAGCCAAAACCGATTATGGTTTCAATCAGAATAAATGAAGAACTTATTATTGTTTAGTTTGATATTGCTGATAAATAAAAATTATGCATTTTAACATTGCAATTGTCTTTTAAAATGTTAGGTTTTAAAAAAATAGAAGGTCTAATGGATGAAAATATAAATTGAAAAATGAATCTTCTCTAATAACATTTTTGAAATAGCTGGATAAGTAAAACACAATTTTGCTATGGAAATGGGAATTACTGCTGTAGCCACTCTATCATTTCAGCAAAATCCTACCAATAAGTTACCATAGAGTTTGATTCACTGCTAAGTATTTTGAAGCTTTTCTAGAATGAAAGGCTGAGACAGCTGTAAAAATTGAGTCTCCACCAGTCCAGCTGATTCAGCAAGGAATTAGCCATGCTCAGGAAGTCCTTTAAAAGATACTCTATTCTGAGGCATCAAACCATGAAAATATGTGGAGCTACTGTAATTGAGCAGTGCTGAACACATGTCCACATATTAAATACTCTGATTTAAACAGCAGCACAAAATCTCTGCCTCACACCGGAGGCTTTTTGGACAGTGTTCCTATTCCCTTAACTGTCTCTGTCTTCACAGAGCACTTGGAATAAAGGATAAGGCCATGATTTTGAATCTTTATGTTCAGTCTTTCAGAACAGCATTCCTTTCTGCTTTTGGAACACACCAAAAGGGCATTTTCAGGCTACCCAACAGTACAAAGAATGGGATGACCCTTCTCCAGGGTGCTTGTAAAGAAATTGCCGGTCTCGCATTCCTTCCTCTCCTCTTGAAGTGCTTAACCTTCTCCTCGCAGTTTGGCTCCAACATGCAATTATATACAATTATCAGCACTTTGATTGTAGTGTCATCAATTATATCAAGGAAAAAATTCTAACCTTTATCATTCTGGGGAATAAAAGTTGAAAATTTGAATGATGAATGGAAAAAAAATGAAAATAAATTAAACATTATTAAATTCATTATTGATTACTCAGCTTCAGGAATTATGTAGGTATGAATTCATGTTTTTTGACACTCATAAAGGTAATAGCTAATAGACCTTCAGTCAAGTCATTGCAGTTAACACTACCTCATTATCCTGCTGCTCAATACAAGCAACAAAAAGCATCTTTAAAACACCTGGGTCACTGTCCTGAAGTCTAGAAATTCTCTACTCTCCTACTCTATATGATAAATTTAGAAGGAGAGTTGTATTATTCCAATCAGCTCTACTGTAGTCTTCATACTTTCAGAACTGTCAGAATGTTTCAACATCTTCTGTGCAAAAAAACAGTGAATGTGTAATCCCATTTTAATACACATTATTTCATCACCATGTTAAATTTTATAATTTAGTTATCCCCTCAGTGCAGGTCCTGTAGCTAAGTTCTAGCCTGGATGTTTGTAGGCAAGACAATCATGAATTCAACAATGGAACTGCACAACCTGCACTCTCATTTTCAGGGACTGAGATCTACTAACAGTTTTGCATAATAGGCCTATAAAAGCCAGTGTGCTTTATGAAGTCCTCAAGAAGTTTTTCACTTAGGCATGAACTTCCCCTGAGGAGACCAAAGTACTTTTTTTCCTAAATGGACTATATATAAAGATGCCAAGATTCATTAGTGTATGTTAGGTAAACATTGCTGCAATTTGGTTTAAGGAACAGGGAAATGTGGAATCATTGTATCGTTATGTAAAAAGTAATTTCCTAAGAAGTGACCTTGATTTGGGGAGTTACACTAGTAGTATAGCCATGTTTTCTGTTCTGATCATGCTGTTCTGTTCTGCTCTGTTCTGATCATCAATTTTCTGGGTGATCTGAGCCAATTCGGAAATATCTCTGAATAGAAAATGTTTTCTGTGCTTTACAGTAATTCTGTTCCCTGGGAATTATTTATAAATGGCCTTTCACATGAATTTTCAAATAAGTACAAGAGAGTTTAGAAGATAAGACTTTTTTTTTTTTTCCTGAACATATTTATTCCTCTTGAATTTGTAGACATAAAATTTAAGTTTCACACATACAATTTTTTTAAAATTGTGTTCAATTTACACTGCTAATTTAGGGGTACTCAGGAATTCAAAAGTATTTTCAGAAACAAACAACAAATTTCTGTTTATATTCTTGTGCTTCTCTTATCTGCTGGTACCCATTTATTACATGAAAAAAACAACAACACACAAAACAGAAAAAACTCTGTTATCCCTTCTTCCAAAATGTTTGCCATGTGTGTGAGTACAGAGGCATTTTGAATTTTCTGTCAGTTTTTTTCCATTAGTAAATGATGCCAAATCTTCATTAGGCTGTGTCACAATCACAGCTGGATATGTCTAAGGTCCAGTTACTGTTCAACTGGACAATTTTTGAGCATTTTTCTTTTTCTATTTCTAATTCTTCTTTGGAAGTACAATAATGTCTTTTTGAGTGATTTTTGAATCCATTTTTTTTTTTGATCAAAGCTTTCACATATGCTAGGATTCCTTCTTAATTCACTGTATCTTTCAGTCATAAAGTTGAAGAGTATCTGATTTCTCATGTGTGTTTGCTTACATTTCCCCTTTCTACATCATTGTTGATCATGACTCTTTTCATTTTTACTTCCCTAATTTGGAATGGATGTATACTACTGAAGATTTGTTCTTTTTAATCTAATATTTTATTAAGCAAAAATCTATAATAGGCTTAGTTGGAATAAGATTAGACAAGAAAGTTAATTTTCTTCTTTCTATTTTTCCGTTATCATCTCTCCATTATCATCTTCCATAAGAGACTCTGAAGCAGAGCTATACAAAAAGAACATAGAGCATGGGTATAGACCTTTGGATATTCCTTCGGTCTCTTTCCTAAATCTGGTTACTCTTCTCCAGTCATATTTGCCTCCGTTAGAGTATTCTTCTTATCCTTCTATGGCTTTCCTGGGTGTTTTATTTAGAGCAGAATTAAATTAGGGCAGTGCATAATTTCTGGATTTTTATACCTAGTCATATTGGTAACACAACTTTTCTGAAGGCAAGATGGAGTAAATAGCCATCTTCTCCAATAAGGCAGCTTGGCTGAAGATTAGGTGCATCAGAACCCTTCTAATTCAATATTTAATTCATTGTAAAGCATCTTAGTATACAATAAAGCTAACATTACCAATATCACATCGTCATGTTTGGTCATCTTATACATCTTACACGTGATTTGTCTGCCTGAAAGTGTATCCTTTTTTTCATAGCTGTATTTGTTGATCTGGTGAAAAGTACTACCTTTCCCCTGTGAATTATCTCACATATCCTTAGACCTTTAAGATAACACCAGTGGTATTACTACTTGTATATTCTCAGTAGCACCAATAAAAATTAGAGATTAGAGTGAGCTCCATTGACAGATCATACTTGGCATACACATAATTCAGGCAATGAATTGCAATACATTGAACTTGGATTTGCACATATATACACAAGTTTGCTAGAGGAAAAATAAGACTTTCCTCCATCATGATGTTCTTATCCAAGTGGTGTCATTCTGTTTTTCCTATAGCTTGTTAGTACACAGTATTCAAGCTAGGCAAAGTAGTAAAATTAGATGAAAACCAGATCTTTTTTTTTTCTCAACAGTGTAAAATACTAGACACACAACTGTCTGAAGTATCAGTGCCTTTTAGTTATTTTCTTGGAGATACCACTTTTACAGCAAATTTGTGTCTACTGAATTCAGAATTATTTTCAATTTACACAATGTGAGGGAAGAACAAGACCTTTACTTGCAGATTTCCCATCCAGCAGTTTATTAGCCTCTCATATTCACATGCATATGTACACACATAGATATTGATATGAGCATGTGAAGAGTCCATTTAACTTTTTCCAGGTTCTGCTTATACAGATGTTAATTTGCATATTTGGAAAAGGTAGCTTTCATCCTGGAGAAGTGGGGAGAAAAATCATAAAACACATCTCATTTT
Source organism: Dicrurus megarhynchus (assembly GCA_013399195.1). Lineage (NCBI taxonomy): Eukaryota > Metazoa > Chordata > Aves > Passeriformes > Dicruridae > Dicrurus > Dicrurus megarhynchus. The sequence goes on along the minus strand of VXAD01047012.1, from coordinate 2,074,545 downwards.
ATAACTCATAAAGCCTTTACATGTTTTTGTTTTACAGCTGAAATAAGAGGGGGGGAAAGTCCCTTTCTCATCTGTCTCTGACATCAGTCACAAAACTGTTCACAAAATAAATGTTATTCCTTCATGTCAGCAGGCTGTGAAAGTGAGGTTTGAAATGGCTGCCTGATTACAACCTTAACACCAACACCTCCTTAATCAACACTCCTTAACTCCCTCCAAATAAGCTCTCTATGATGTTATGATTTATTATATTGACTGTGGATTTTTTCCATTTTGCTTTTTAGGATCTTGAAGAAAGTTGTAATTTAGTTCCTCCCCACCCCCTGCTTCCACTTAGTGAAGTGACTGCCTTTGATTAGATTTGTTAGGATTTAGTTCAGAGAGAATTTATTTTTATTAAAGTTTAGAAAAGGAAAAAGAAAAAAGTGTGGGTCTAAAAGAATAGGCATTAATAGGTTCACTTCCAAAATAAACCAAAACAAAATCCACAGTATTAGGTCTTTGATGTAATTTCCTTTAATATTTTACTTACTACATAAAAGATAGCAGAATTTTCTGCTCTCCTAATATATAAATTTACTTTTTGAGGGAAACCTTGAATCAAAAAGATAAGACTTCATAGATTTTTGAAGCAGAAGAGGCAATTTATTCTCTACAGTCCTTTCCAGAATGAACAACTATTTCTCAAGAGTTTTCGACCAATTATAAAATGAAATATGCCTTCTTATTTTGAACAATATATTTTTTCTATGTGGAACAGATTACTTATACTAAAGGACATATTTCTATTGATAACTATCAGAGCCTAAGAAGAGCTGCACTACATCAAAATACTATTTTAGAAATAAGAACATAATCAGAAAATATTCCAGACAATTACAGTCTTCAGCAATACATTATTAGCTATAACCTTGATCCCTAACCCTGTCATATAAAAAGTTTACCTGTTGGGCATATTATCATCTATCATTTTACAATGTGATTTTTCCCCCTTCAGATTCTATTGCATATATTGTTTTGATGTTTTTGAAACAGATACAGTCATACAAACCAATTACCTTGCTCCTTGCCTGCTAAGGACAAAAAAAAATGCTATGAATCTTAGACTATAGGTGACTTACATAGCTATCTAAGGATGGAGAAAAGGTTTTAACAGCTTTTTTATTCCATGCTAATTTTGTGACTGTCAGCATGATAAAAATGTTATTTGTTATTAGCTGAAAAAGCTTTGGTGCTGGATTGTAGTTGCAATCTCTACTTTGCTTGAGAAATCAGGCTTACCTCAATCCATTAAAATTTGGAATAAGTGTAACAATTACAGTTGTAAAAACAAGTGATTAATGTCATGTGTGCAGTGTGATTTAAATGTGCATTGTGATTTAAATAGAAAAAAGTTTACTTCCAGATGGCATTATGATGTCAAAAATTATGCTTTGAAAAAAATTCCAGAGAATACCACACCTAAACATTTCCACACTTTGCACATTCATTGTATGATTTTAGGCTTTACAACCTCTTCTCCAGCCACCCTGTTCCAATGCTTGTCAGCCCTTTTGGTGAAGAAATTTCACCTAATATCCAATCAAAATCTCCTCAAGTGCAACTTGATGCCATTTCCTCTTTCCTACCACTTGTTACCTGGGAGAAGAGCCCGATGCCCCCCTGGCTGCACTCTCCTTTCAGGCAGTTGTAGGGAGTGATAAGGTCCCTCCTCTCCTGAGCCTTCTTTTCTCCTCTCTGAGCCCCCCCAGCTCCCTCAGCTGCTCCTCACAGGAGTAGTGCTCCAGACCCTTCCCCAGTTGCCCCTCTCTGAACACTCTCCAGCACCTCAGTGTTTTTCTTGTAGTGAGTGGCCCCAAAATAAACACAGGATTTGGGGCTGAGTACAGGGGGACTAGCACTTATTTCCAGTTATTTCTTCTAACATCCGTATGAAATATGTATACTTTCTGTCTGTTTTCATTTATATAGGTACATTAGAAAGCACTTTTGTACATACTGTACAATTTGGAAAGTTAATGAGAATAGGAAAATAACATAAGAGTACTTCTTTAGCTTTCAGAATTAGCCAAAGGTATATCTTAGTTTTCTTACAAGGCTTAAAAAGGATGCAAACTTTGGATATAAGGGAGTATCCAGAATGAGAGAAATAGAGATATTTCAGGCTTGGTTCTATATGTATAAATTTGCCCTTACATTGTCCTACTGTTTGGATATTTCAAGAATTTAATAACATTTTCAATGTCACATAATATATTGGTTAATAACACCTGTTAATCTTTTTCATCTGCTTTTACAAAAATTTTAAATATGCTGAATTTAAGGCTTTTTGCTCAACCTTCCCTGGAATTTGCCCACCCTTTAGGGATATATCTGCTAAGGAAAATATTTAATGACTTGCAAATCAGAAGTATTTGTAATGCAGAAAGAAAGTCACTTCAAGTTTTCCTGAGTAAATTACATGGAAATGGGTCAATTATATAATATGAACAAAAGTAATAGCAACAAAAAGAAGAAACCTTCCCTATTACATTGTGACACAAAGTGTTACAGTGACAAAAGTTAGAAAATTCAAAGATGCAGCACAGGCAAGATGCAGCCAAGATACAGACATCAAAGTCTTGGGATTAAATTCCAGTTATGTGTCTTCTTTTGCAAAATGACTCTCAGAATTCTTAGTCATCTAATTCTGTGAACTCCCTGTTACTACAGTAGTATCAAACTATTGTAAGGATTGCTGGTTCTCCTTCAGGACAATTCCATTTTTAACCTGTTAATAAGCTGTTCTATGTGCAGTTAAATTTCTTTGCTAAATCTGTAGACTGCAGGATAAGACCTAAGCTTTGATTATAACTAAAATAAAAATAATGAAATAAACATGTTCAATTAAAATGTTGGAGAAGTAAAAATTAAATAAAATTATATCTTTGCTGGGATGACACTCAATATATTTCTCACTGTGCAAATAAAAGAGGCAGCAGCCTATGTAGATTCTAATGACATAAAGGAGTCTCTAAAAACCTTTATCTTTTTCTGAAAAGGAGATGGAAGATTGCTTCCACAAAGAGAAGAGTGAAGATTATTAGAAGAATGCTATATGAAAATGATACATGGAGACCATCCTTCCTGTTTAAACAAGCCAACAACCTTTCCTTCAGAATTCCTCTGCTTTCTGCACTCCTCCCATCTGACAGCAGATTTAGTAATAGGAAGATTCAGAGAAGAGGCTCTTAAGTCTTTGGTTTCTTGGTTGAGCATTGAGAGCTGACAGTGGAATTGTGTGCAGTGACTTCTGTATAAGAAACTTCTCTATAATGTTCCTTCATGCAGAGACTCATAGATGCACAGCTTCAAGAGCAGTCTTATTTCAAGGAACAGATAATATGCATAATCATCTCTCCAGTCAAACACATTAACTGCTTTTAAAATTATAGACTTTTCGTTCAGAAGCTAAGAAAGAGAAAATGCTAAAATGCAATTGTTCAGGAACAGAATAAATCTGGGAAAAGGTAGAAAGAAGGAAAAGTAACGGCAAGAAAATTAATGAAAAGCAACATATATGCCTAAAAAATAAAATAAAACAACTATGAAATTACTCCTTAAAGATAGGGAGTAACTGAAAGTAATGTACCTGGGAAGCTTCAGTCTTCCAGCCAAATGACCAAAGTACTCACTTAAAGGAGTCAGCTGAAAAGGAAAGTGAATCACAAGAATAGTGGATATTGGGAATAACTTTTTGGTGGGAGGTTCTGTTTGCTTTTTCCTCTTTGTAATCATAGAGAAAGGGAAAGGAAAAAGGGTACCTGATGATTTATAAATGAATGTGAAATTAATGAACTTGCCTTAAATTAGAAAATAGAGTATTCCACTGCATTTCCTTTAGCTTTGACTTACAACATGTATGAATTGGGTAATATTTGAATTGACCAGTTAATCATTGTAAGTGTATAGATGGGGAGAGATAGTAGCTGATTTAAAAATGTCTGTATTAATATTATATATTAATTGGGAGCAAAATCTAAAGTTTAGACTACCTTTCACCAGCACAAAACCCCAGTGATTTCTCTGTGCTCACCCTTAAAAAGGATTTCAAAGCCACACGGTAATTAATGCTGTGTCAGATAAGTTAGTGACCTAAACATACTCTTTTGAGAAGAATGTGATATCTTACTCATCATTCATTCACCTAGCAAAACTAATTGTAGTGCTGAGGGCTGTATATGTGACCTATTACTGCATATACAATGGCTATCATTTCTGTTCTGTGCAGATTATGAATCAACCTTTAAATCAATTTTTTGCAAAGCTAAGTGGAAAACAAGCATAAGATAAATATCTGTCCATCAATTTCAGATGATACACACTCAAATGACATTGGTAGAATTGACAAGAAAGCCTTTACAGTGCCATGCCTGGGACACCACTTTTAAATTAGTACAAGTATTTCGAGTGGTCCCCAGGAGCATTCTGCACACGGCTTCTCTTCAGGATGCAAACAGACTGTGCCAGAAGCTAAGTCAGCACCATCTGATGAATATGCCAGAACTGGCACACCACCCCATTTTCTGCAGTGTATTCGTGCTCTTTCCTGGCAGTGCTACCCTGTGCCTTTGCCTTCTCTACCCCACACAGCAGCCCTGGGGAGCCTCTCACAGGCTGTGGCACTGATAAAGGGCCTGGTAGTGGTTAAAGCTCATCTCTGAAAACACCAAACTGCTGCCTCCAATGCAAGTATTTTTCGTGTCTAACGTGAAGGTTTTCCCTATTGTTGGACTAGATGGAAGATGATCCATTATTTCTGAATTACTCTCATTTTTACAACCTTTTTGGGGTTTACTGAGATGATGCATTGATGAAATGTTTTACAGATTTTCCTATTTTGTACACATACTGAAAAATTAAGACTGTGCAGTACCAGATACAGAAGATTAGGAAACAGACACAAAAATAGTTACCACAAGATACATTTAGGTGTGAGTTTATTTAGTGAATTTGCTACTTGGTTTTAAATTGTAGCTCTATGCATACTTTTGGAGTAAGGTTTTTAGTTTCATTTTTTGTATATTAATTTCAGCCATCACATAGCTTCTTTTTGATAGGGCTTAAATAGGTTTGATGATTGATTTTAAAATTTCGGAAATATACAAGGTGAAAAAATTTAATGGTGCAGAATGAGTTTTCCAATAATGCTTTAAGTGCTCTGGAAATTAAAAGAAGTTTGTAAATTCAGTAAAAGAAGTGTGTAAATTCAGCACCTTTCACAGAAAACAGATTTCTCCAATTGTAAATACATCAGTCAAAGTTTAAAATTTATTTAAAACTTATTTTAAAAAAATCACCAAAACCCAAAAAACACAATACCTGAAACCTTGTGCACACAGATTTAGCCTGCAGTAAATTTTTATAGCTAAGTAATAAACAACTGAGAATAGGTTATATAATAAAAGTGCTGACACCATCTTAACTACATCCTGGAGTTGCAAACAGCGATGCTATAATGAGTCAGACTCATTGTGTCTTTCTCAGACATGGTTTCATTTTTAGAAGTCCTATACTGCTGATGGCCCAAATTTGCATTACATAAACATTCATGATGAAATATCTTACCATTTCTTCTGAAAAGTATGGAACAGAGATCATTTTTTTATTTAATTAGTTCTGAGTTTGCCTAAAGGCTTTAGGAACCAGGAATTTTCAGGCTTGTTTTTACAAATTAATTGTGAAGTAGAATCTGTCTTTTCTGTTTCTCCATCAAGGTAACGTGCTTTGCTCACATTTATCTTTTTTTTCCTAATGAGCTATTTCTGATAGTCAGCTGCTTTTTCTGCTGTATAGTTCACTGAGAGCACCATGTTTTCTGCATTATTCATTACTGCAACTGTGGCATACCTTGGTTAGAATCTAAACAAAAAACAGTTTCTAGGCATAACTCTAAGTCTTCTATAAAAATCATGAATTATGTAATGCACAAATCTCTTCACAATAACATCACTTCTTTCTCTGTCAAACCAGCTATTTTTATTTAATATTGCTCATCTGCCATATGGACTCCTGTATCCAAGTTAATGATGAAACTGAAGTATGGCAATTCTCTCTGAATCCATAAAATAATTATCCAATTAAAACTATTTTAGAACACCTCACATACAAAATAATTTTATATGGATTTGCACAACAAGAAAAAGAGGGGTTTTTTAATTACCAAAACATTACACAAATACCCATATTTGTAGTTACTCGGAGTGCTCTACATGGAATTAAACATGCCTCAGTGAACAAATAGTATCATTTTTTGAGAAAACCACAGTAGATACAGCTACTGCAGAACAAATGTCAATAAAGAAAGAGCTACATAACTCTTTATTCCTGATTGCTAGTTCTACTATTCTCAGATTATTCCTAATGTTACATATGTATGCTCTATGCTATTGAAATGGGCAGTATATGGAAAAATATTCTGAGCTTTTAGACTTGTTCTATGATTAATATTGCTGAAATTTAGGATGACTCTTTTCATATGAACAAGATGATTTGCCTCCAGGACGAAAATATTTATGTGGTTAGACACATATTTGTTATGATGAATTAAAGAAATCATTCATGGTGGCACTTAACACACTTTCTGTTAAAGCATAAAAGCGTGATATGGAGCACATTGGAAATCAGCATAAGCAGTAGTTGGTAAATAGCCACATACTGCTTGCTGGTTTGACATTTGCTGAACACTGCATCTGACTCTGTGTATTTAGAGAGTGCTCCTTAATAATAAAAACACAGAGTTGACTTCAGAAATGTCCTCCAAAGGACACTGTTCCTAACGTGTGAAATGTGCTCTGCATTATCAACTGCATTTGTTTATGTTGCTGATTCAAAGTGACCAAAGTCTTAGCATAACATTTTGTAATATCCTGGTCACAAAAAGGAATTTTTTAATTCAGCATGAATGTCTCCTAATGTTTTGCTGCATCCATACAAAATCCTTCATAGGGATCAAGTCCTTCCTTTTCAAAAGAACATCCAGACTATGAGAGAATACACACTGATAACCACAATTATATTATCAAAAAAGTCTGATAGTTCATTAGAAACTGTGCTGAGCTTTTCCTCACATTGTCATCACTTGCTTGTTTATTCATAATGACACAATGAAGGTGTGAAATGTGTTCGACGAGAGAATCAGAAGGAAAGGGATTCTGGTATTTTCCCAGATCACAAGTCCTGAGTTACTGTGTGTTCTCTCCATGTTAGGGAAAGTTATTGCCAGGATGTATCTGTAAAATGGCTAATTTTATTTTCCGAACCTAATTGATAACTTCCTTTTCTTGGGAGGCCAATTAATAATATAGTTGGAAAGTATCTTCTAAGATACATGCTTCAGAGTGAAGAAAGGCAGAAGGCTCTGATGAAATGAGAAATGTTTGAAATAAAGTACTGATGATGTAATGCATGGGGTCATTTATAAGCCTTGGTTCTGTCTGTCGCTCTGATTAAGAGGTGCAGAACAAACACATTTAAATGTGTCTGTAAGACTACAAGCATCATCAAATACTTCTAGTAAGACTCTTAGCACTGCTATTAAAACACTTGATCAATGAAATAGAAAAAAAATATTAAAACTTTTACAAATGATCCAAAGGCAGAGAGACATTTTAAATAATGAAAAAGAGAGGTTGCTCTTGCCACATGATTCTCTTTGCTTTTGAAATGGAGTGTAAAAAGATAATGCAGCTTTTAATAATGGCACATGTTAACAAAGAAGCTTATTTTATAGAAAGAGTAACTATCCAAGAAGTAGTAACAATGAAAAAGGAGCGGCATTATGAGAGATAAGCAGATTTACTTGATTTCACATAGCAAAAGGCAAATGCAGTACATACGTAAACGAGATAACTCGGTCAGCACAAGCAGTTGTTTTGCACTGGTCTTACCTCCTTAGAGACACTTTTCATTTTATTGTCAGCATCCACCATTAAAGAAGGATGATACAGTTTGCAAATAGTGCAGAAAAAACACATTCAAATGCTGTTTTACTGTGATAAATAGGTGAGGTAGATACTTTTTAATGTCTTTAATAAAGATGAGACAAAATGTGCCCTCAGCAAGCACAAAGTGTGAAGAACTGGCAATACCCTGGAGGGAAAGGCTCAAAGGACTGAAGAAATGGCCTGACAAAAGCCTCTCAAAGGTAAATGCAAAGTCCTGCACCAGGAATGGCATAAGTCATACAACAATACATGCTGGATGACAACTGGATAGAAAGCAGGTTTGGACAAAAGGACATGGAAGATCCCAGTAGACAACAAGATGTACATGAATCTGTAATGTGTCCTTGTGGCAAAGAAATCCAACCACATTAGCAAAAGCATTGCCAGCAGGTGAAGGGAAATTAACTCTGTTGCTTCTCAGCACTTGTAAGACTTATCTGAAGTATCGTGTCAGATTCCAACCTCCAGCACAGTGGCACAAAGATGGAGCACATATTGTGTGGAAGAAGTTTGAGAGACCATTCCCTAACAGAGATGGTTAAAGGAAGATCTTGTTAATTTCTTCATCTACGTAGAAGGCCATGGAGAAGATGAAGCCAGCCAGATTCTTCTCAGAAGTGCACAATGATAGCATGAGAAGGATGGGCACACAGTGCATGAGAAATGTTGAGAAGACACTAGGAAAAAGAATACACAAGTGGGCTGCCAAAACCTGAAACAGGAGTTCAGTGACTGTGGAATCTCCATCCCTTGAGATCTTCACAGCTCATCTAGGGTAACTTGGTATAGATTATCTCTACTCTGAGCTGTGAGATCAGGACAAATGACTCCCAGAGCTCATTTGCATCTTAGGTTACGCTATGAAATTATTCCAGCACCAGGAAACAGGTATTATTGATTTTCAAAGAACTGGCTCTATTAAGCTGTGTATCTCAGAAGGACTGCAATTTATAAATAATACAGAAGAAACCAAATGTTGACAATTGAAGACATTGGATCTGAAGAAATATCCAGATTTTGGAAGCTTGAGCTAGATATTTGGTCTAGATGCAACATACACATTTCTAATAGCAGATAATTAACAACTAGAAAAACATTGTGGTGGAGAACTTCATTAATATAAATCTTTAAATAGATAATAGATTTTTTTCTTAAAGATAACCTGTGGTTCAAATGGGAAATAGTTGAGGGAAATGCTATGTTTTCCTTTAAACAAAGGGTCAGGTTATGTGATCACAGGGGTTATTCTGGCTTTAGAGAAAATGAATCTGTGATCTCCAAGTCCTTCTTTAACATCATAATGTATATGACACTCATGTTCCAATTGAGCACTCACTTCTTCAAAGTGATCCCCTATGGATTGTCCAGGACAAAGATAAAGACAAAGAGAGCTTTTGAACATGTCTGAATTGGACCTGTCTTTTCTATCTTTTAATCTAAAGGAAAATAACTGATTAAATGGGTAGATCTGAGGTCAGAGACTTTCTAGAAGCTACCATTACAGATATTCTCCCTAACTCTGAGCCACTGGCACAGTCAGCTGTAATTACCAGCAAGGTTATTATGCATCAACAATGACAAGCCTGTGTTTCTACCAACAAATACTTGAGCTTTAGGGGTATCCTAAATTAGCTTTTTTTTTCCCTGTTGAGACCTTGAGAATCAGAGAATACTTTGGACAATGAATGAAATATCCAGCACAGAAAAATGTATGTAACAGAAACAGTGAACATATTTCTGTTGAAAAAAAAAATGTAGCAGAACTATTTTAAAAATCTAAACAAAATTCCACCCCAAATTCTGTTGAGTATTTAAGCATTGATATTTGTACTGTAGGACCAGAATATTTTCTATGCTTAATAGGCATTCTCCAGTTCTTGAAATAAGTTTATGAATTTTCTCAGAAACTGTGGAATTCAATGTATAGATTGGTATGTTAGAATTCTTTTTGATGTACTAACTGTCTTTTTACTGACCATTATCTCTGTGCAGTAAGGGGTGTGAATTCATCTCATATACACCTTTCACAGGTTGTCATGCCTTCAACACATATTGCACAGGCATAGCAGTGTATTTTAAGCACTAAGCCATTAACCTGTTATGGTAGAGTATTATCCAGCACTAACATGAGCAGTATTGTTATAACCTACCTCAAAGTGTTTGACATATAGAGAAAAATTATTAAATGAACTGGATTTCTTTTTTTTTTTTCCTAGCAGATTGCATATGTAGTGATAAAGTCTATGTAACCTGAATTATTTGACAAGGGACTGCTCTGGAAATAGTTGCTGGGGGCCTCTTTCATCTCCTGTAAAACTCAAAAGAGACAGAAGTGAAAACTGGATAAGATTCAACTAAGAAAAAGATGGTTAATAACATGCATCCTTGATTACAAGGAAACAGCTTATTTGACTCTTTCTTATTTTCTAAATCCAACAAAAACAATATTAATAGTTTTGATTAGGGTTCTTTTTTTTCTGCAGGAAAAGAGAAATTTTGAACAATTGATGTAATATGATGTCAAATAAATAGTACTGCAGGTCCTCCAAGATGAAACTCTTATTGTTAATCTCAGGTATTCCAAAGGGGCCCATGTTATCAAGTCTTTATATTTTGAGCTAATAGAGGCATAATACTAGAGCAAAGCAACAATGGAAGAATATACAGTCCCCTGTGGCTGCAATTGAAGCTCTAAAACTCTGTTTTTCATTTTTAAACTGTTCCTTTGGGCATAGGTAATGTTCAAAGAAGCATTTTAAAGAGAAAATGAAACTCTAAAAGCTTTAAAATGCAGTTGCAGGAAATCCAAGATGTTTTCTGTGACAACTCCTGTCTTACTGATAGTCTTATGGGAAACAGCAACATTCAGAGCTGCTCGTTACACCCCAACACTTTAGAAAGGTTGGCCATGCCTTTCTAGAGGATCACTTCAACTTTGAAAAATCAAAGTCCTTGCCATAAAAACAAAAAATCCAAACTATATTTGAGAGAGATTGATTCCAACTGGAACACCAGAGCTGTTGAAAACAAAGAAAAAAAAATTAAATTTGCAGTAATGTAGAGCATATAAAGCAAGTGGAAGCAGGAGGAAATCTGTTTCATCTTGTGACATTCTTACAATAACACTGACTATGCGATGCCTATGCCCAGAGTTGGGTGAAGAGCTGAGGACAGGCACTGCACAACAGACAGGTGCCTGAGCAAACATGGACTAGAAGTGGACATGGACGCAGACAAAATCTTTCAGATCTTATATTTGTGTTTGGTTTCTGGACAGAGCTACCCAAGTATTGCTACATTGTGAATTTTTATTCTCAATTTCTCTCTTAAACATTAATTGTGAATAAATAAAGGAAAAGGAGCCTTGCAAGTTTTGGATTTGCAAGCTTCTTCAGATTTCTGAGTAATTATTAAAACACTTGAAAAGTGTGGAAATTAGAAACTTTCACCATTTCTCAGCTGACCACCTTCTGAGATCATCCAGTTTCCACTGGGAACCTTCACAGTATGGCACCATTCTTTTGTCCCTCTGGTACAGATTTTTAGTCTTCAAAATCAACTTAAAACAGCAATGTCAGTTTTCTATTTTTTTTTCATCTTTATGAAGTCTTACTGAAAGGAGAAAGAACCAGTTAAACACAAAATTCACTCACAGAGGAAATGAGAGGAAGAAGTATGAACAGCATGATCATAGATGCCTTGTTTCTTTGAGAAAAGATGGCAGTGATGGTAGAACATTATTTCTGACACTAAGATGAAACTGGATAAAGTAACCTGTGAGGTAAACTCTGTTTCAAAACCATTCAAAATTCTTTATGAAGTGGTCTTTAAATTATTTTCCATCCTAAATAAATCCTAATTTGTACACTAATCCCTGTACAACTGCAGATGTGTAAATGAAAGTTAGTCACATATGAAATGCCTGAAATGGAAAGTTTCCATTAACTGTACAACCAGACACAAGGAAATAAAAAGTTGGGACTCAAAAATATTTTCTGCAAGGACACACCATTACAGGATAAGAATTTCAAACTGAGATAGAGGGGGAAAAATCCTCTGAAATACGTTTATCAGTGAATGACCCTGATCAGCTGTGCTCCATCTGAGGAAGATCATTACTGCAGACATCAGGGTAGTGTAGGAGACAGGTTAAAAAATATGTTTCAGATTATTGACACTTACTTTTTTATTAAAGTTTATTTACAGCTGGGGATAAGAGAACATAGGCCCAGAATTATGGAACTTTTTAAAACTCCAGAGATTATATCTTTGAAAACCTTTACAAAATTCTTAAACTTTGTATTTCTTGCATTAATCCTATCTGAATGGATGTCTTTCAAATGCAATGCTCTAATTCTTTCAAGTTACTATATTTTAATGTGTTTTCATTTATGATCTCTTTTCTGCTGAATTTCTATCAAAGCCTGAGCCTTTCTTGAGCAAAGGATGTGCTTAAAAGCTTTGCTAAGTAAGGAAAGGATTAAATAAGTGTAATGATTTAAGTTCTCTGTCTATCTAGCATATAGCTGCCTGCCCAAAGGACAGACTCTATTGGAATTGCACTTTGAAATGTACAGCTCACCTGCAACTATTTTCTGTTTTTTCTATAAACCTGAGATTTTCACAGAACAGATGCCGATGACTGATGCCTAAAGGTGTGCATAAAATTAAAATGCACTCTTGTATTCCTGAAGGGACAGAGTCTTCTCTAATCAACTGGAAAAGGTAAAAGAAATCTGTAAAGCTCTAACTCCTTTAAATAGAAGCTTGCTTTAGGAGAGAAAATGGAGTATATTTACACATAGATTGAGCACTAAGGAATGGAAAAGCACAGTAGCCATGGCTGACTACTTTCAACAACAAATTAAGAAAAGAAAGTTCTAAATACTGATTTCTAGTGAATTTTCTCAGCCAGCTGCAGCCGATAGTTATGACTCAAACTTTTGTATTTTATTAATAAATATTCAATAGAAAAAAGGCCCAGGTGCAGACACGTTTCTGTTCTGAAGAGCTGATTTAAGAATATAAATATTTGTTGATAGTTTCTGAAGGCTGTTTGGAACTAATGATGGAAATAAAATATCATTCAAACTCAGATGTAGTAATTCAATACTTGAATCATAGCAATACACTTACATCACTGTCCTCATCCTGAGCTGTTCTATTGAGCCTCTTTTAAAATAGGTAATGCTAGTTTAGAACTTGCTCACAATTTTGTCAAAAGATGTGAAAGGATGAAGAAAGTAATCAAGGTGGTGTCCACTGGAGCCTAAAATGCTGAAGGGGCCAACATTTTCAAATAATTGTCAACCACTTATAAATGTGAAAAGAAGCTGTTGAGTCTGTCAAAAATCACAAAACCATAGAAAGACTCGGGTTCAAAGGGATGTTACAGATCATCCAGGTCCAGTCCTCTGCCATGGACCGGGAAACCTCTCACTAGACCAGGTTGCTCAAATGCTGTAGTACAGCAGGAAGGAAGATGCAGGGTACATCTTGATGTGGCCCATATTGCAGTTTTGAGTTTTCAGAACACTGTTCACATCCTGGGTTCCTTGTCAAAAGAAATAACTTCCCGAAAATGACATTTCTCTATCATTTTCATTAATGATTGTAAATTCTCCATTTTAAACACACATGTAACTGCAAGAACTGATACTGATATTTGGAAATACTGAAAGAATAAATAATTAACTCCATAAATATTAAGGCAACTCATTCCTGAGTTCTAGCTTTTGTGCTCCTTATTTTGGAAGGCAATTCCAGAAACACGTTATACTAATAGTGTAGAACTGTCTCATTTCCAGTTAAATACATTTGCAGTCATCACCATTCTTTTCCTAGTGACAGCACTGTCCTTTAGCTTACAGTATCACTGCTCAATATTTACTCCTACAATGTGTTTTTTTAGACAGCAATCATATGTGTTTGCAGACATCTGTTGTTTCGCTCAGTTAAACAACTCTGACTCTAAAAATCTTGCAAAACAGGCTCCCCAGTCCTCTGATTATTCTTGAAGCCTTGCTCTGTACTTTTTCACATTTTTCTTGGACCTCAGTACTGCTGCAGAGCCCAGTGTTTGGATCATGTCTCCCCAGGTTCTAATGCAGTGGCAGCAATAGCCCAACAGCTGTGGAAAATCTGAGCTCCACCAATTAGAGTTTCCTGAAGCTGATGTAATACCGTCACTGGAGATATTACAGAGGGTAGAGGAAGAAAAAATCTAAGATATTTATAGCTTTAAAGAGATGTTTTATCACTAGATTTACATACAGTAAGTATCAGTAGGGATAATTCAGCATTGTTTCTTGTCAAACTCGAGCGAGGCTTCTGATTTGATTTTATAATTTGAAGAAAGAGTCCAAAATATTATGTTTTAAAGTATGTAATAGGGTTTTTATGCTATATTTTAATTATTCTCATCTCTGTGGAACCTAATTATTGTTGATGTTGAGACCGTAGTCTAAGAAATAAAATTTTGGAAATACGAAAATTCAGATTTAATCTCAGACAAACTGTAGCCTTTTATTTCAGTGAAAGAAATGTTCGACCTGTATATTTGAAAGGAAAATCCATGTGTGAATCCAAAAGAAGGGACCAAAAAATTGTGACAGTCATTTCAATGGATTTACTTTTTCAGGAAGAATAGTTTTCCTTTTAAAGATAGAAAGATACCGTAATATTGTAGATCAGGCCTATATGCAGTAGTCAAGTAGCTGATAAAACCTATATACCTGCAGCAGATAAGTATTATATAGAGAAGTAAAATGTACAGCACAAGGCATGATAGGTAAACACACAAATTACCTTTTGATACTGAATCCAAGTTTATGTCAGTAGCTAAAGAAGGACATTTTGCAGCTCTTAGATCACAGCAGTATTAATAATTTCTTTTTCTTAAGAATGCAGTTCAGTTGGAATACAGATGCTGGAGTACACTAACACATTATCTAACAATCTGTCTTTCAAGACAAGCCTTTGTCAATGCACTACATCAACCGCTGCAGCTGAGACCAGGACATTTTTTTGCACAGAATGAAGGGAATACTCTTGATCCATTTCAAGCATTATTTGACACATTTCAAAATCACAGAAGAGGCAGTTGAGCTCTGAACTTTCTCAGCTTATGCCTTCTATCAAATGAGGAGAGGGAACAGGTTTTTTTCTTGCATACTTTTTTGTAACCCACCAACTGTTAGCTTAGTTGGTAGGCATACAAATCAATATTTTTTATGACGATAACATACCCACTATTTTCTGTGGATATTATCTCTTTGCTTCTTTAACCAAAAAAAAAAAAAAACCCAAAAATATCAATTTCAGCATGTTTTTGCCCTAAGCAGACTCCTTTTATTAATTTCATTGATCTTCATGTTTGGTTAGGTTTTTTTTTAAAGCTCTTCAATTGCAGAATCTCTTTTGAAGAACACTGTTTGTTTATTTACTTGGTAAACGAGGATGGTGAGCACAGATACTGTGGCAAAGACAGCCAGGAACAGCTTGCTAGTGTACAGGCTCAGCAGTGCACAGAAGCTCCGTTTGAGCTGCTGAGGGGTAGATCTTCAGCTTGCATAAATTGTCATGGCTCTTTTGATATTAGTGCTACAGTGATAACTTCTAACATCTGAGGCTTTGCCCCCTAAGCTTGAGATGAATTCAATGATGCCATGGTCTGAAATTACTATTATTATTCTTCTTAAAATTTGTTTTTCTCAATTCTCCTACTGCCTGAAATTTATTGATCATTTTCTGCCTATATCGTGACATGCATCCAGCATTATTTCCTGCACTGTAGGTCTTCCTTGTCTTCTCACTGCTCCCAGTGTTTCAGCTCACTTAGAAATATACAGAATCCATTACATATTTTCCACATTGTTTTGCACAATTTCTGACTCTTTTTACTTATTTTTTATTTTTACTTGGCTGCCAAACACAATGTTAGGTGTATTGTGGATCCTCAAGTTGCACATTACTAAGTCACAGGGGCAGGTCAGGATGAGGGAAGAACAAAGGAATTTTTTCAGATCTGACAAAGCCATTGAGGGATCTTTTGTGAGGGGTCCTTCAGTTGCTGACTGTATTTCTCTTCTGTAGTTATCATTCAGTCCTGTGGATCATGCAGATGCCCATGACCAGAAGATGTTGGACTCTGACATCTAACAGATTTTGCTAAATAGCCTGGAAGGCTTCTTTGTTATTCAAACCACGAGCAGCAAAGCACCTGCCCACCAGCCACAAACAATGTGCAGTGACAATGGGCTGGAGTCAAAGGCTGCAGATACTGAATGGCCCAAGTGAATTCAGGAGAGAGTTTTCACAGGTTCATCAATAACTGGCCAGAGCAAACCCTCTAAAAGCTACATGCTATTTCAAGCATTTCTGAATGATATTCCATTTTGGACACTTAAAATGCATTTTGCATATTTAAAAAAATTTGCAACTCACCAGAACAGATTGCATTGAGCCAAAGGAGTGGAAATTAAATAGGCAGTGTTCTTAGTAAAATTTCAAAATATTAACATATTTGAATAGATTCTTTGGGAAGAATAATAGTAGTGGAAAGGCTAATTATTTTTAATTAATACTGTTCTTAATTGTTGTTATACCTACCTTTGAAGACAAGTGATTAATAAATACAGAATGAAGTGTTGAAAATAGAATTCACCCCACAGTAATAAATTATTCAGAGACCTAACAGTGTTTTAAAAGTGATCAATTATTTTATTTGCATATTCTTCTAAGCACCAAACCATTACACATGAATACATTTCTAGAAATACTAGGAATAAGTATCTGATCCTTAAAATAGTGTGGGCATGCAAATAAGTAGCTATACTTACGTGAACTGAGGTTAGTAGAGCTAGTCACAAGCATGGTTATCCTGGTACCTGTATGAAGAAGCCACTGGGTGGTTGGTATCTGAAACAGGCATCACTATTTCATGGTTCAGGGAAAGAAATCTATCTCTTTGCCTGTAGTTTTGCACTGATGTGGATCCAACTGTTCTTCCAGTGCACTGTGTTTGTCTGCACTCTGCTTAGTGTTACTAAACAGAAATGGGTATAAATGCACTCCTTTCTTTTAGAAACGTCAACCCAAACACCAGTGGCTGCTATAGCAGTACAGTTATTCATTAGGAACTGACAATATGTTGATTAAAACAAACTTAAATTGGTGCAATTTACTGTGGATATGGCCCAAATGACTAGATTATGAGCATCTTCAAAGACTTTGCATTTCTCACAAAAAATAAAGAATTTATAATACCATCTATAACAATGATGTCTGCACTGAAATACATATATAGCAATTGTAATAATAGTTGCAAATTAATGCACTACCTGGAGGTTAGCTACCAAGACAGCTAATGCAGGTTGGCATATATCTGGTGGCAGTACTTCCACTTTTACCAGGCAAAAATGTCCACTTGCCTTTGATCATTACCTCATAATTATATTTTAAATTTAGAGAAAGTTGCCATTGTTAATTGTAGTGTTTAATCATCAAATCCCCATATTTTAATATTTAAAAAGCCAAAAAAAAAAATGCACCAGCAAAACTAGCCTCAAAATCAAAACCAAAGACAAGGTTTTGCTTTCATTAACTGAAATCAACTAAGCTCTTTCATCCCTTTCTTCCCACTGCAATAAAAGACGACCTGAGTCCCCTTTGAAACCAGCACAGTGTGATCTGAAGAACGAAAAAATGTTGATTGACTGGCACTGCATGCAATAATTTGAAATGAGCATAATCTTTTCAGGTAAAAATGGAACAGTGCACTGTTGATATATGTACGAGCATGGCCCCTCCCCACTGCCTAGGGCAGGCAGCAGAGTGGGGATGGTCTGTAAGGATGGCCTGGCAAACACGACAGGATCATTTTTTCCCAGTTTTCAGCTAATCTGTAATGTCACACTCACGCCGCTACATTTTCTGCAGCTGTACTCGACCTGCTGCTGCTCCCGCAGCGTGGGGCTTGTCCCCAGCACTTTGCTCCTGGAGGCTTGCAGGGATGGGTGCAGATCTCACGGGGTGAGGCGTGCTGGGCTCCAGCCCCGCCCCCAACCAGGTCTCCAGCGGTGCCTGGGGCACAGCGTCATCACAGGCAGCGCTGAGAGATGCTGCTGCAGCTGCTCTGTTCTGGGAGCAGCACAAATGCTAGATTTAATAGTACTGGCTACTTTCATGTTTCCTTCCCTACTAACATTACAGAAAAAGGATCTGAAGGCCAGGGCCAGACACAGGCAGGATCCCCCCACGTGGATTGCACGGCTGTGCCTGTGGCTGCAGCAGCTGCAGCAGCTCATGTCCCAGCTCTAATGCAGATCTTAAAGCCTGGAGAGAGGGCTGCAGGTTTAGCTTTTCCTGTCTGTGTTTCAGTAGCTCTGTATTTTTAGGTCTCATTCTTGCTAGCTTGAAAAAAGACGAGACTCAGAAGTTGTGCATATTGGAAAGGTGATGATTTTTTTGTTGTTGTTCCTATTTGAATCCTTTGTTATAGGTAATTTGCTCAAAATTCCACATGCAAAATTCAACTTTACCCATAGAGTCAAACAAAAAAAAAAGAAAGAGAGCTGAGGAACAAATATAGATGTTCTATTTACCCATTCAATCACTGAAATTATTGCATGTGACATAATCCTGTACGCCTATGAAATATCAGACTTTTCTTTCACAGAGATTCAGTATTATGCTGCAGAAACAATACGGTTTTCTTTGCTGCAAAATATGTTGCTTCTTTTAAATGAAAATAGCTATTCCTTTCAATTTTCAGTGAAGCAAATTTAAAAATTGTATGAATAGATGAGCCTTTTAACACAATATTTAATTGAAAAATGAACATTAAAATGGGCACAATGAAAGTATTTTTTCAATACTTGAATTTGAAAAATTAAATATCTCATTTAGAAGCTATGAAAATACTTTGTTGAGTCTTACATTTTTAAAGTCTTTTCATAGCTGAAAGGTTTTGAAATCAACTTGGGTTTGCAAAACCTTAACTCAAAATTTCAGATAGAATTTTTTCACAGTTCAGTCAGATTTTGCTTGTAGAATATTAATTGGCACAGCCTTGGGTCTTTTGTTTTCTTTTGCTTTTTGCCAGTTAAGTTTCGAGGTTTTGACTTTATATTTTTGTGTGCTATAGTTAGGTTTCCAGAATAATTTAAGCACCTTCTAAATAGCAGATTATCTTACTCACTGCAACATTAATCAATGCTGTATTCTGTCCTCTTTCCTGTTTCCCACTCGTCTCTTAGGCAGACATGCTGCTTTGTTCCAGTCTGGATGTTGTAAGACCTGTGTCAGAATAGCTGGTTTACTACAGTGTTACTATAAACATTGGTATTTGAAAACATGGACATAGAGAGGCATAACCTGGAGGGAAATAGCACAACAGGTTAGATATATAGATCTTAGAAAGGGTGATGCTGCCAAAGTAGTGTGCTAAGGTAAGGGGCTGCTAGTTTCCAGCAGTGCCTGACTCTGTCTCAGGTAGGAACCAGTAGCTAAACCAGAGATAACGTTTCTTGCAAGAAAAATATGATTTCATGACAGGGAAAATGTTTTTTCTGCTAAACTCTGTAAAGCTCATTGTAGAACAGAGATATTATGTTTCACTGGTCTCAATCAGTGCTATTCTCATTAAGGGCCTCCAGTCTTACCCCCGGCAAAGATTTCACTGCAATTAGTCTGTTTAAACAGAGCCATTGAGAGTTTTCTTTGTCACAGGACTTCTGGAACAGGCCTTAAGGCAGCTTTGTGAGAGCCAAAGGATAATAAATTCACTACACAGCAGGATATTTCAATTAGAGTATAATTAAACCAAATGTTGAAGCCATATATGACAATTGGTAGATGGAAAGCCGAATCAGAAAGTCCTCCAATATTTGAAATTACAGGTTGAAAGTTAGAGTAGAATTTTGGGCTGAGGTCTGCACTACAATGTGTAAAGCTGCACTGGCTGCTGATTGAATCTCTACATGGAGCAAATGCCTGAAGAGATCTCTGCCTTACTTTTGTGAGACACTGAGTAATCAACAAATCCCATCGAACTTCTGACGATTTCTCAAAGCAGCGGGAGCAACACTCCACCAATGGATCGAGAATACACGAGCTGCTATAGCTCATCTTCCTGCATGAGAGTCTTCTAATAGCCATGAAGGGAATGGAAGAACCCCCAAAGACCCACAATGGTAGTGTTTAACACAGGGCAGGAGAAGTTTGGATGGTCAGAGCTCTTGTGTATTTATCAATTTCCCTAATGAACCTACTTCTACATTTTATTACTGAAATATAGTTCAATATCAAGTTATCAAAATGGCATTAAATGCATACCAGCTTAGCTAAGATGATCTTCTTAATAATGCAATCATATTCTGATTTTCTTCATTTATAGTCATTAACTAAATTTGATGACCTAGCTAAATGATTGCATCTGTCACAAAAGTACAGTTCTTATAATTATTCATAAATCAAAACCATGCCACTCCCCAACAAAAACTTGGATCAAAATTTAAATTTTTAATATTTTTTAAAATGCCTAGAACACTGTTTTACACTGTAAAAAGATATTCTAGGCACTATATCACCAAAGATATTTTAAAAAGATGATTCAATTAATACATAATTATATTTGAATATTTCATGCGTTTACAGAAATATTCAATGGAATTAGATTCAATGAACTTCCAATAGTGAGTAGAAATAAATTACTGCATCCTTACTGTCAAAGCAATTTCAGGTTTTGTATTCATCCTCTGTTGAGCCTTTTAGCTTATTTCAGTTTTTAAATCACACACAATAGAGCTTTAGGGGCCTGCATCTCTGTGATTTATAATACAAAGGAACAATTATTTCTGCAGGTAAAACTGTGCTTTTTGAAAAAGGTAAGATAAACAGATGTGCCTAAAGCATCCTTAGAAAATCAGGGGGAAATGGCTAAATGTATTAAAAATAGCAATAATAATAAAAAATACAGCCATCAAATGTCTAAAGTACTTTGTGAACATTTACGTTTCTACTTCTATGATTCAAGTGGCTATAAAAAACCTGAGAACAGAAAGCCAAAACCTTTTGGATAATCCCTTAAGCCCCCAAACAATAAACAGGAACAGGTTCTGACATGTAATTTATCAAGCTGTGAAGTTTCTATTCTTATGAAGAAAAACCTAGTAAAACAAAAATAAATGAATAATGTGAGCACAGTCTTGGGAAAAGTTGAATTTCTATAAAAAAACTTTAGCATCCTTTCTTCAAGTCCTTAAATCAAGGCATTTTCATTAGACCAATAGTAAAAATGTTTTAAATGCACACAGATTAACATAGAAAAAATCTTTAGTTATATGCCTTGACTTTATAAGATCTTCTGGAATTCCAAAGCTTTCCTTGTTTGACCTAAAATTTTCTTTGGCAAAGGTTTTACAAGCATTAATATTTACTCATTTATATGCAGCAGAAAAAAAGTCTGTAGCATTCCAGAGTGTGAACACTGTATCAACTACATTCTAAACACCCATAAATATTACAAGATTGGAGAAAAAAAGGTTGTTAACACTTCTCAGAAGGTTCTTTTTCTGGTCTATGTGACTCTTCACCATGCTTAGTGTAGCCTTGATGGTATTTATAATATTCCTTGTTAAACAAAACAACAAAATCAGCACAGGAACAGTTGTCCTATGAGATTAGTTGTTATATAATTTATTTAAATGAAAAAAATATAGCCCAATTTCCAAATTCCTTTTTACAAAAGCTTTCAGGACTATTCTCTTCACACAAGTAAGCACACTTCATAGTTTGCAGGAATTTGGGTCAGTACAGATTTCCCAATGTCTTTCACTTTGTGTATGTGTAAGGAGTTGTTTGTTTATTTGTTGATGTGCTTGTTCTGTGCATCCCAATCCTAAAGCTCATGTGAAGGCTCCAATAACTGCACCCGTGCTTCAGGTTTTGTGGAGCTTATCCTCTCATTTCTAAGTTTCAAGGTAAAATTAGTCAATTTAGTTTCTTTGAAAGAAAAATATGCAATTTGGTTTTCTCTGAGAGAAAAGTGTTGTAATAACTTACGGTTTTTCAAAAGGAAACTTAAGGTGTGCAATTTTAATGATGGTTATACTTCAGAAGTAATAACTTTTCTGTTGCTTTTGCACATGTTCTAAATTATATTCAACTTTTTGACTCAAAATGGAAAGGAAGAGGCCTTGTCTAATAGCTTTAGAGGAAGGTTTATGTTCTTAAGTGTCAGTGACATATTATAAAATAGTTAACTGATGAAGGCTCCTGTCATAGAATTTTTTTGACTGATTATCATTTTGTGACATGCCACCCCTCAGCTAATTTTCAAAGGATATATTTTGTTCTTTGGCTGATTTTGCCCCCGTGGTGCTGAAAGTCACTTTCTTAGATTTCCTCTTTGTGAAAAGTGGGTTTGTTCTGATTTTGACCTTCATGTTAAGGACATATTTATTTAACTCTATTTTTCCACCTCCCATTTGCAGTCAGCTGTGTTGTGTTCATATGATCTCCCAGCCACAGCCACAGGACTCCTCTCACAGTCTGCAGTGACATGTCTTCTGAGAATTGCACATTTCTCTGCACAATTAGAGCTTCAAATAGTGTGTGTCACATGTAGCCAAGGCCTGTGACAGCTGTCACTCAGGAATACACTTCCTGACAAAGAGAGATTATAACCTCATAGATCGTGCAGTCTTTATTATTTGTATTTAATTATCCTCCAGTGGGAAATAATAACTGCAGTTTCCCTTATGCTTTATCGTGGTGCAAGGTTGAAGCTTGTAATCACATGTACATTTCTAGCTTCCTTAAACTAGTTTTTTTCCTGTTTGTTCCCAATCTTTGCAGCCTCAGGGTAAGTTCTGCACTCTTCCATTATTAATTTAGACAGATACAATTTCCTAGCAAAATAATTAGTCAACATGTGGCAAACTTTTGTAATAAACTAGATATAAAATGAATAATTAAGTTTCTTGTTAAATCAATAACATTGATCTTGACTTCTCTTAAAACCAGATTGTAAGAGAGCAATTTCTTCTGCCTTCTGAATTTTGCATCTTAGAATGGAAGACTGACATTTGATTTCTATTTGACAGGTATTGAACTTTAAATAGTTTTATTTTCTGTCAAAGCTGAGGCAGTGAGTTAAGGAGCAGATTTTGTGGCTGCACTGCCAGAAAACAGCTTCCAGTTCTTTAATGTCTGCCTCAGATCACCAACATATCCAACCTCATGTCTCTGCCACCTTTTTAGACCTGAAGTTCTCAGGGTTGTGTTTAAGACAACAAATTAAGTCACTGAAATATAACCTGCTGTTTTCCAGTTGCAGTTGCAGCTGCTGACACGTTCTTGGCACTATTGCTGCTCTCTTTTTGAAGAATTGTTCCCAAGAGGAAATGACATTTAATTGTAGGCTAGGGTTACCTGAGCCTGGTTTGATACATTCGATCTGCCAGCTAACTGAATACATTCTTTTACAAATTTTTGAAGGATTTAATGACAACAGGAGTTTGTTCATTAACAAGAAAATTGCAGTTTTGTCTTTGCGAAATCAATGCATTCTTTGACATTCACTAATACCAGTCTGCCTTATCTTCCAGCACAAGTTCATACACCTGTAAGAGTTCCTCTTGGGGGTACTATTTTATTATGTCAGAGCAATGGTAACTGATCAAGGGTGTATATGCAGTTAAAGAGCATACCTAAAATGAACTATAAGTTACATGACCCTTGCAGCAAATAAAAACTTGTCTTCTGTAGCCACTGAAAGTTGTCACAGATGAAAGTTGCCACTGCAAGGTCACAGATGCTGTCACCTCACCGGGGAACTTGGTGAAAGAAATACAATCATAAACATGAAAGTGTGTCATTTAATCCTAACTATATTTTTAAATAAGTCGACTGAAATGGAAAATGCTTCAAGAATATACTCTTTTAATAATCCAAAAGAGTAGAAAACCTTTCAGACTGTGCATGGTATATGTAACATAACTATTAATCATTTTGCCTATTAGAACAGAATGTGTCTCTTTTCCAGGTTGCTGTGTTGGGTGCTGTCTGTGCCAAGTGTCACTAATGCCTGCATTTACCAGTGGAAGCATCACCCAGAGCATATAGACTTGCTAAAGGGGCAAATGCCAGCATAATTCTCCAACCATCTGCTTGCCTGGGACTTGCATAGGAAATGTGGCCAAACCTGCACTCTGCCCTGAGATTACTGGATACCATAATGAATGTTTGGCACAATTAGTAGCCAGAGTAATTTAGAGACGCATTCAGACATCTCTGGCTGATGCCAAGAATCTGGTCCCATGTATCTGGAGCAGGACTGGAAGTGTGAAGGTGACACACTGCTAACTTTGAAGCTTACCAACAAGTTGTGCTCTGCATGTTCCATCAGCTGATAATCAGACCCTCTATCAACTTTACAGACTCGACACAGAAACAAAAATTCCTCTTCTGCCAATGATTATGGCTGGAAGAAAATCAATCCTATTCAAACACTTAATTACTGAAGTACTATATTAATTTTTTCTGTAAAGGTCTGAACTCTTCTGTGCTATACATTTAGAGAAATTAATCTGAAGGGGAAAACTTCCCTCAGAGCATATATACTACAATATCCCTTTGAAAGTCTTGTCAGAGAAGCATTGCACCTTTATAAAGTAGGAGTTCATAGAAAATGTTTTATGAAAGAGCTAGAAACAGAATCCTTGTGAGGTTTTCTTTGTCAGTTTTGAGTTTTATGTACTAAAGTGTGAGAATTTTTTCTCCCTTAAAAGCAATGCCAACATCACCTTTGTGAGCTGACTATCCAGCTACCACAACTTTCCTGAGTTGTGTAGCTCTGGCTACACAACCTTTCCTCTAGTGCTGCCTGGAGTGTAGACCTCCTGCTTGATTCACAGCATGCACATTCAATATTCATGTTCTAACAGGAGCAGTTCCACCTCCAACGCTGTAATGCACTAGAAGGAAGACACATATTTCAGCTTTTCACTTGTACCCAGAATGTAGTGCCTGAATGGGAATTCTTTGCAAAAGCTGAGTTCATAAAGCATTCCAGCCTCAACAGATGATGGACACTATTCAACCTTATGTTAGCAGAAAAACTCATGTCAATAGTTTCCTGGTTTTGAATCCTGGCTAGTAACAGTATTCATTTTTAATTGAAAAGAAAATCAGTTAGCTGGTTTTCTGAAAGTAATTACAGAAGAAAAATGCAAGAGTTTTCTGCTAACAAGACCCTAACTGAAAGCCCCATTTCTACCTTTTCATATACAAATTTGTAGGAGGTGATTCACCAATCAAGAATAGAAAACCCAAATAACACCATCCTGTTCTGTCACCAGTCTGGCCTTTTAGTGCAAATGTTTATTTATGAATGTGGTGCTCAGCACTGTGGTGTTCTTACAAAGAAAACGTTTTATGAGATTTAGGATATAGAGAACTTTCCATAATTAGCTCTATACTATTTGCCTAGTTTGCTGTTGTTACTTTACACACATGTGTGTCTCTTGCAGGACAACAGGAATTGAAATTCACCACTGCCAACATATGTCAGCATATAGACACAAACTTATACTGCCTATAGTATACATTACACATACATATAAACACATATACATACATTTTGAAAACTTCCTAAGTAATACACTGGATTCAGCTAAGACACAGCAATTCTCAGTGGATATATCTCCAGCAGAAATCACTTTGACCTGTTACAGAGTCAGTACAAATCAAAGATATGGAGGTAAGAACAGGAAATATGACTGAACAATTGTTAAAAGACAAATTTAAGGTGATGGAACAGGTTTATTTTGTAGCATACAACAATATGAATGGTGCCACTACATTGCCCTATTAAAGGCATAAAAGCACCATAGCCACTGTAAAGCAAAATAATATAATCTGGCTTTTTACTCAAAAGATTTACTCAGCAATTACAATAAAAATATACCTGAAAAAGATATCTTTGTCCTATGTGTACAATAATCATCCAGCACCATCATTTTGAACACCTCAAACTCTTGGTGACATAAACAATTTTAAGTATACTCATTTCCCAGACTGTAGGAAATTAATTTATTTTGCAGAATTGGAAAGCGAGGCATTAGTGAAGACTGATGTCTCCAAGTTTGATCAGTTAAAATGAAACACTTTATTTGATAATTAAACATCTTCTTCATTTCTGTAGGTTTTTAAATGCACTGACCACCAGCTTTTCTACAAAATTTGTAATCTAGGGATGTATTAAAAAATACTTTTCCTTCTTTATTATTTTAAACAATAGACAACCAGTGAATAATATGCATTTATAAACAATGTATATATATGTATCTTTGAAAAGTGCCTTTTAATGGCTTGTGAATGGTGCACTATTTGGAGGCTGACAGTTCACAATAATTTAAAAAGGGATTAAGTGTTAATTCAAATGAATAAATATATCAGATAATGCACCAGATTTCTAACATAACACTCACTTTCTAGGAAATCAGAACAACTGTGTGAGAGGAGAGTTTCACTGTTGTGCTGTGGAATTTTTTTATGCAATTTTCTACTCCTTTCTCTAAAATGGAAGACCACAGTTTTATTTACAAGTGTAAAGACAGCTGAGGAGGAGAATTACATGAAGACACATTTTCAAAAAAAGCATTATTACCATCTTATCTAAACCACGTTTTTGTATTACTTTATTACAATATTTCATGTTGCCTATGTTTCTAAGGTACTTGCATTCCAAGAAAGTGTTTCCCTTATAAAGAGCATTTTTAAATAGAATACTTTCAAAAATTTTGAAGAAGACTCTTCTTTTGAGGTTTTTTTTCAGTTTCAAAACATAATATTGTGACTGTGCTTTTTAGAAAATATGGCTAGCAGGACATTAGGTCCATATAAGAATATTTAAATTAAAGCTGTGGATTTTTTATTGAGAGATTCACCTTCTCAAACAGCATTTTATCTAGATTTGGAAACATTTTAATATATACAGAAGGAGTTAAAGTTGGAAATGTATGGATATTTTTAGTGTATCATCATAATTTCAGTGACTTCTTTATCACTTTCAGTGATGGTGGAAGCACCATCATATATCAAGTATGGAAGTCAAAGTAAAGGTATCAGTCTCACTCAAACTACAAGCCTTGAATACAGTACATAGAGCAGGATGTAAATTTGCCTTCCACAATACATAGTGAAGTAGGAAAATCATCAGCAGAAGAATAGATGAACATTAAATAGAAAATAATCACTATGTATTAACAAAACACTTTGTTTTTTGCTCAGTGGTTTGTAACCCTATTCGTGACGTGGGTGTCTCACTTGAAAGAATGTATGGGGGTAGGATGCAAAAGGCAGAAGGAAAGTGGGTTTTTTCTTTCCTTTTTCTGTGTTTCTGAGTCTGCTTTCTTTTGATACACTCCCCTACCACAATCCATTTCTCAACCACTTCATAATGTGAGTTCAAAAGAGGTTCATAGCCTAGTGGATAAAGCATTACATTGATAAAATATGGTTTACCTTATCCTTAAAAAAAAAATCAGCCAGTCTGTTTAATGTTTTCACTGCTGCATCTTTATTTTCAGTGTTGAATGCAACCATGACAATTCATCAGCAACCAGAAGACTGTTACCTTATTTACACAAGCATTTCCTTTTCCTTTTTCTGCTCCTTTTCTCCTTTCTCCCACATACGAAGTAGTTCACTTTCCCAGCTGTTAATGTCTGTCTGTATTGTATCTATTCTCATCTGGAAACTCTGACCATAAGTCCAAATTTTCAGGTGAGATTTCTTTTATTGGAATACTACAGATCAGATACCACCTATTTACAAACAAGTACCTTTATCCTTTTCACATGCAACTATTTATGTTTAGATATGTCACTTGAAACATTTGCAATACTAATACATAACTTTCTTTCATTTTATTCTTTTTGTTGCTTGTTGAAAACTTATAACCAAGGAACTCTCCGATAAGGCCTTCACCTGTTTTCTAAGCTTCTCTCTCTTCCCTCCTATAGTGCTATCCCTGTCCAGAAGAGATTTTACAATAACTATTGTAACAATTACACAGTGCTAAATATATATTATGTTGATGTAATGATCTGCCTAGATCAAAATTACTACCCATCAGAGCACCTCTCACAGAGAAGACCACTGCTCACTACAACAGGACTTCTGCTAATGACCTTTCCTCTCCCTTTTGCTGTGAGGAGGATAAATGACCCCATTTTGTAACATTTGGCTAAACAGCTGAATAGTGGAGTAACATGAGGTGAAAAACCCAGTCAATCTAACAGTGAAGCAATGCTTGTGTAGCAAGGCAAATTTGGATACCTAGGGTCTCTGGAAAATCAAACACATACAATTGATGTGCTTAATTAGATTGTGGAAGGCGGAAGGTTCTCATAATACTGTTTGTACTGTTAGCTTCAGATCTGAAGTTTGCAGAAAAATTAGTCTAAACTTTAAACACCAGATAAAATGCAAATGTTAACTAGACTTAATAGAAACCTAGCTGTTAGCTAGCCACATTTCCAAGAGAAGCGAGAAACTCAGGGGATGGTAAACACGAGAGAAGAACAGGAGATCTGTACAGATGTTTGAAATGTGTGCTGCTGTGTTTGCTTTCCAGTGAAGCTTTCAGCTCAGCCCATCTGTTGTGCACAGCGTGCCACACATTGTGATATTTGTCTACACCTTGGCCCTCAGCCCATCCGGCTGGTAGCAGGCTACACACCATTCCTTGGGAGGATGCTGCGGTGTGTGCTCACTGCTGGGGCAGCCGGGGACCAAGGCACGCTGTGAACAGTCACCTTCCTACACTCAGGTCATGACTCGTGCATCTGCACTGGAACCAGCACTTTGGGTCACGGCACCACTGACCCACAGTGTGCACAGAGCTCTCAGCCTCTCAGACTGCTGGTGACACAAAATCCCTATAACAAATACATTAATTTAAATCATTTTCTCTGAGTGAATCATTCTAGCTTGGAGCCAGATAGTACTGATGCTTGCAAGATGGCCTTATTAGATGCTATTTATTTCTGTATTGAAGAGAACAATGTGGATTGAAGTCACAAAAAGAATTACAAAAGCTAATTTATGGGTTGCTCCAACTGGAATCCACATTTCTTCCAGGCAGACAGACTTTTCTGTTGTTGTTGTTATTAGCTTAATGAGGAGCATAGTCTCATTTCATTTCCTTTGGAACTTACTTCTTGCTGCTCGGTCAGTTTGTTTTCATAATGCTGGGTCTCATCCAGCTGGATTTGGGCCCATTCTGGTGTCATGCTGCTCAACTAGTTTTATAGCAGTTTATGGCTCATATAGTTAAAAATGCCACCTCTTCTCTAGACATAATAATTTATGATATTGAGCATGTTGAAGTGGCATCTAAATGTGCCATCATTCATCTTAAAAATACAACAACTGAAACCACCGCTAATGTGAACCAAGCACATTCACATATTCAGTATTCATATTCTGACTCGTGTGCTTTGCAGTATTTTGAAAGTTTATTCAGCTGCATGAACCTGGGTAGAGGATTCTCTGTAAAATTGTCCTTTCCTTTATTGATGCCGAATCTGAAATTATTCTACCAGAATCCTGCTTGAGTCTTTCCTTCTACCAGATCCTTATCAATAATTAAAAAAAAGAAAAAAAGAAGAAAAAGATAAATCTCCACCTCTTAGCTGCACAGATATAAACCCTAAATAAAGGCAAAACTTAATGCAAAATTTGGCTTTCTGTGCTTAATTCTCTTTTTTGGCTCTGGAAACCTAGGTGGTCCCAGGTCTCTCATCTCATCTCAAATAATTTCTCATTTATATATATTTTGTCTCTTCCTCCAGGGCTTTCTCCTTTCTAGGCTGTGTCCTGTAAATACTGTTTTCTAATTCTGGACTCTTGTTTCCGTCATCATGACTTGTGCCTATCATATCCAACTGAAGAGCATCCTGCACAGCCATGATTTAAGAAAGCAAAGCACCAGGGACTGTAATTACTGGTGTTCTCAGCATGTCAAGGAGTGTACTGGCAGCCCCTGAAACTGTTAACCCACTACATACATGCCGTACAATTTAAGCAACTTAGATCACAGAGTCTGTCAAACAGCTAATTTGCATAAGTAATTTGAATAACAAAGATAGTTGATTGAATATGAAATATATATTCAAATTTTCTTTACAAAAAATTAAAGATTAAGACACTCTCTATAATGTCAAGGAGAGTTTCACATTCTGGACAGAGGTACATTAGCCAGCTTTGCAGAGACATTTACAAAGAAGGGCAATTACACTAAAGCTATGAAAATATGCCTTAAGTAAAACCGTATGTGATATAAACAACATGTAAGACTTTCAACAAATGAAAGAAATTTAAGTACTGCATAGGTGTGAGCATAGGACATGTACAGATGCTGATATGTTGGTTGTGCTTGAGTTGTTTAACTTAGATTGCACACAATGTGGATCAAGGCAAATAGTAGTGATAATTGTTAAATAATAGATTTTATTAAAATTATATCTAAATGACATGATGTACATGTCAGTAAAACAAAAGTGTATAAAAATTACACTCTTTACTCCAAATTTTTATTGCCTAAATGGTGCCAAAATATGATTCATAAGTGAATGACAAGGATAGCAATAAGAGAGGACAAAAAAATATCAGAGAAGGCTACAATTTACTGAGGCTATGGAGAATTGACTGAAAAGGGTATTTTTAAGATTTCAGATCCAGATTTTGATATTAAAATAGACCTTTGAGATATACATCACCACCACCTCCATGTTTAGATTATGCTGCAAACATAATGTGTGGACACAGCATACAAGGTCAGAAAGCATCTCCAGTGGGAATCCCACTTGGAAAACATTCTAGGCAATGGAGGAACCTGTTGGGCACCCATCTATCAATTCAGTTACTGCCCAAGCAAATGTAATTTTGTTCATATTTTCCTGTTTCTGTTAATATTTTTCAATTCCTATGACATTATTCTATCCAAAGTAACTGGAGTGAATGTTTTTCAGCAAAAACATCATGAGAGATATTATGAAATATTCTTATAAAATATCCATGCAAAAATATATTTACTGAGCTTCTCTGAACTATTTAGCATGGATATTTTATTAAATATCAAGAGCCTGCTTAGTGCTGAAAGCATATAACTTCGTGGGACAGTCCTCTACCTCAAGAATACTGAGGTAACAGTGCTCTAGTGTTTGCTCATTTATATACTATTAACATCTAGTGATTGTCAAAACAGTGTCTTGATTACATAGAAAAATATATCACTTTGTAGCAGGGGTAATCTACAAGATTGGGTGCCTACCAACACGCATATTTGCTGAAAGAAATAAATTGAAAGAATGATGAAATTTTCTACATTCTTATCACATGGCCTCACTTTTTTCCTTCTTAAAACTAAGATTACTGCAAGGGGCAACAGGAGCAGAGATTAGGTTACTGACTGTAATCCTATGGACTGGATACCTACAGCACAACTTAGATGAAATGGTTGGAGACAAAGGGGAAATAAAATAATATCTAATGAAACTATTCTGGAAAATGAGTGAAATACAACTCAGGTGTTTATGGTTTTGCTCACGGCGTGGCCATTGCCATCTAACAGTTACAAAATGGAATAGCTCTCAGGATTTCTGGGAAGGCAGGAACAGACAAGCCCTGAAGGCTGAAGTAAACTTGCTACTTCTACCCGTCAAAGTATACACGTGGGAGAAGGACAAGTATTATGGAACAACACAAATTTTGAGACTGGAGCAGGAAACTTAGAGAAAACCAGAACCATTAGGCCCAAAACTAAGCAAACACAGAACACTTCCTTTTTTCCAAGTGGACCTAGAGGAACTAGCAACTGGGTCTCAGGCAAGCGGGTGACCCCTGCCTACTCTCTGCACTGGGCATATGAGTACAAGTACTTAGCTGCCTTGTGCTTGGATGAAATAAGATAGCTGATTTCTTTGAAAAGGAGACCTATTAAGCTGCCAGAATGAAACTGGAATATTACATACACCTATAAAGTCTTTTGAATTTACTGTAGTAGTGAAACACTGATTTATACACAGTACTTGGATGCCACTTTTACACGTTATACCTTCAATGCATCCTGCACTACCCTGTTGATGATTGAACAGTGGTACACCAATAAATAATTATCAGACAGATATCAAGAAAATGGATTTTTCCTTATATTTATTAGTATACTGAAATTAAATAGACTATAAATATTTTAATGAGGATATTTTATAGAAGTGTGGCTTTCAATAAATTTTAGATTTTTTATTTCCATTTTGCCTTTTATCGACACAAAAAGAAATTCATCTGGTTCTTGAACAATAAATTTATAAAACTTGGTGTTTATATGCATATTTCAGTGTTGGCTGAGATTGTCAGAAGTAACAGCTAATCTTCTTTATGTAGCAGGGTGCTGAGTAGGCTTAAAAGTCCTTTGCTTCCAGAATGCAATGTAATTATAAGACGTGATTACAACTGATTATAATCAATCAGCATAGTCTTAAGTGTAATTTATATTGCTGCAGCTGTGGTTAGATTAAATCTTCATATAAAATACAATTTCTCCAAGATATGTAAAATTATTTGAGCAAACCCAAATACAGTAAACTCATAATGCCATAAGTATAGAGTAAATGATGCCAATTACATAATGGTTTAGTGCTCTGCGTACCACAAAATAATTTTCCCCTCAAAGAGGATATTCTTGATTCAAGACACAAGATGGTCCTTTTGTTATTGTGACAGGACAATGTTTCTGGCCTTCTGAACTCTTCCTTACACCATTTGTCACATATAATGTGTCACTACCAGCACCAGAACTACCATAGGCAGCAAGAGCTCTTTTTAAAACAATAATAGAAACTAGGTTTGAGGATTTACAGAACAACATGTTTTAGTGGGATAAGACACATGCTAGCTGTCAAAAACTGCTGAGCTCTCATTGCTAATCAGCTAAGTGGCTTTGTTCAGTTTGTTCCCCTCTGCCTGTACATCCATGCTGTATCTGGGCAGCTTTGCTGCACACATAGATCAGCCAGATTTGCTCCAGCCCTGACAGGAACCCAGTGCTGCTGCAAAGGGCCTCCTGCTCCCAGGGGACAGTCAGGACAACACCCATGGCTCTATTTTGTACCCCAGGCAATGTTTTACTGTCTGTACTTTTGTATTTCTGGTCTTGGTGAAGGGTTATCCTCAATTTACAGCCTGTAAAGTGTCCGTAACAGCGCTGGCTGCCTTAGTCAGGGACATGTGTGGAGGGCTGATGGAATGGTTTCTCAGTTCTTTCATTTTTCCACACAATTTCCTGTCAAAAAAAAATCTCACCAAAGGATATCTTGTCTGGCAATCTGAGATTAGAAAAAGTGCATCAGCAAAAATACCCTTTTTAACATGATCAGAATATATTCATACACACAGACGCCCCCGCCTCAAAATAAAAAGAAATAAAAAAAAATAGAAAAAAATGTAATAGAAAAAAAGTTTTTTAAAAAGATACCAATTTAGCTTATGGCTTTAATGTCAACAGAAGGTAATCAACTGTTTCCTTCCAAAAATGATAGAGCATGAATCTTTAAAAAAACCTTGATGCTTAGAATAAAGCTCTTCGCTTATTAACTCCTAAGATTCTGAATTCTTGCCTGAAGCCCTTTTACCCGGTTTACTGAGAATCTGACATAAAAATATGACTGTGGGTGTATAACACAAAACCAGATTCAGATCTGCCTAAACGAGAATATATATGTCCCAAAGTTTTCTCAATTAAAAGGAAAATCCATCTGTTCCCATTAGAAAAGGAAAACCAAAACCAAAAGCCAACTATAACCAAACCCAAAGTAAAACAAACAAACTCCCAAGCCCTGTGGCTTTTAGTAGGAGAATATTTGTTGCTTGCTTTCCTCCAGAACTAATGTGTCATGACATCAGTATAAAATTTAGAAGGAGCATCCCTGAAGCAGTAGGTTAGTTGAGATAGAATCTGACTAGTTTGTAACATTCAGGGTTTTATATTTTGAGTATGAACCCTAAATTTCCCTAGCAATTAACTTCTTTAAAAGGAAATTAATTTTCTTGAAATTATGATGCATCATTAAGACACTATACTTTAATTTTTTTCATGCTTAATAAAGATGCATTTAAAAGAGTAAAAAACAAAAAAGTGTGTTCCATAATTTCCATAATCTAGAAACTGAGCCTATTTAATTCATATATTTCTTAACAGAATCAAGGGACTCTGAACTGTAAAAATGTATGGGATAGTATAATAATATATTATTTTTATATAGATTTTATTTTTTAAAATTTTAACTAATGACATACTTAATCAATTGATATTCTGTTTTCTCTGTATTTTGACCTGTGGTGTCTTTGTACCCATAAGCTGCTTATTGATATCCTTAATTTATGAGCTTGATCCTCAAAATTAATTCCTGTCCCACCGAATTATTTTGTTTTGAACCTTGGTGATTGCTTTAATTCTTTGCAGTTCTATTTTGGTTTGTACATAATTTTTTTAGAGCAGTATCTGAAAATGACCACTAGTGTATAAAGAAGCATAAACAATATCTGCTTGACATATTTGTTGTTAAAATCGTAAATATTGGAGAAAAAGAGACACAAAATCAGTAGAACAGAATTTTATAAAAACGTATCCAGTCCATCAAAACACATAAAAAGCCAAAGAACGGAGGATGTTGGCTACAACTGAAAGAATCAATGTGTGTGTTTAAGTATGAATGGTTCATACCCAAATAGTACTTGTCATTTAGAGGAAATAGTATTTTAAATTCCACAAATTTCATGATCACGAGCCCCTGCTATGAAAATATTTAAATGTAGTTTTAATCTAAATATTTTCAACCTGCCATTTTCAAACTCAAATTCCTAACTATGTTTTTTTTTAATTTAACTACACTGAACCAAATATGGCATAATTTCAACATTTAAATTTTATTGTTCTTCGAATTTCCAGTTATAAAAGTTGTTTTTCTTATTCAGTAATGAATCTGTGTTTGAGCCAAGCAGCTGCATATGAAGGTTGCCAGAGCTGTTCTTCATACACTTTTCAGTTAGCTGACTTTAAATTATTTCAGGTGCAGAAAAAGCTATTTTATTGCTTTAAAAGGAGAGGTCAGTATAATGTCAGCCAATAGACAGAACCCTTATGTATGAAATTGTTTTTGATGCTTTGCATTTTTAA
The DNA here is from genome assembly GCA_013399195.1 of Dicrurus megarhynchus. Classification (NCBI taxonomy): domain Eukaryota; kingdom Metazoa; phylum Chordata; class Aves; order Passeriformes; family Dicruridae; genus Dicrurus; species Dicrurus megarhynchus. The sequence goes on along the minus strand of VXAD01047012.1, from coordinate 2,039,316 downwards.
TATTAATGGGTTTCTGTTTAATGTATTTACTTTGATAACAGCCTGAACATAGGAAAATGAAAAAAAATCTCATTTATCCTGAAAGCCATTGGTAATGTGTTTATCTATCACTTTAAAACAATTTCTGGTCAAGTTAAGTACCTACCATTCCCACATGACTCTTCTACTCTAAATAATTTCAAAGAGCTCCAACTACACTGCAATTTTTAAACCAGATTCTATCTTAAAGCATGCTCTTTTCAACAAATCCACTACTAGGCCAAATTTTCGAAGCTGTGTAACCTGTTAAGAATCCTGTAGGCTGCTCAGAACACCTGCAAGAGCAGCTGGCAGTCAGGATGCATAAGCAGACATGGGTCCACTACTGATAACAATGGTGGCAATAAGAGTAAAGGATTTATGGACAGAACCTGCTGATTTTGTTCTGCCTATTTGGATCTTGGTGTCCTAAATTCCTTTCAAATCCACTATCAAGAGATACGTTGCTGAATGGGAGCTGAATGTCTCTCTTGAGTCAAGAAGTGTTATTCACTATATCTATTTTTAAATATTCAACTGGGGATATATTTATTAAGTCTGTTCACTAAGATGATATTGTTTCTATAAAAAGATAACCCCAAATAATTTGTAAATAATTTAAGTAATCTCAAATATGAGCTTGCCTGCTATAACAGTAGCAATGACATAGAACTTTTTTTTCCTTTAAACATTAATATTCTGAGTGCAATTCAGAAGCTCATTTCTATGACACTCAGAAAAGTGACTACAGTAGATGGTTGATGAATTTTAAGCTTAATATGCCTCAGTATTTAACTAGAGGAGCAGTAAATGCCTAATAACAAAATTCACAATGAATTATTTCAGAATTTTCTTGCCTAGATTAATAATAAATTTTAGAAAACATATATTTATGTTTTTTTAAAAAAGATAAATAATAAAATGGTGAAACAGCAATCACAAAGGAGAAGAACAGTGTATTTTTGGAATTCTTGTAGTACTCTTAGCTAAAAGTACATCTTCAGCTATCTTTAAACAATTCTTATTTATCCATAACAGGGTCAGAACCTCCTACTTATTAATTATATTAAAGATCCCTTAGTTATCTCTTACTCAATTATCTGAACAGTCTCTATGTCCAGCATGACATTTAGATAATGAACATAACATTTTAATGGTATCACTAATACCCACATGGGTTTATTTAGCACATGCTTAAATCTCTAATTTTCAGGGGCTCTTAGAACCTTAAAATCAACATGACTGGTGTGTTATCAATTTCACTTCAATCAGAAGTATAAGAAAGTTTTGAAAGGGTAAAAGTTAAAATTAAATTCTCATAAGCAGTATGTCAACCAGTAGATATTTTATTGAAGTATGAGGAATGAGATAGAAAATCCTTTTGTATTGACTCATACTTTTGTTAAAATTCATATAATTTAACTCAGGCCTTTATGCCCAATTATGTTCATAAAATTGATCAAGTGGAGAAATGATAAAACCCCCTAATTTCCTCAATATATCTCTTTTTGTTATTCCCAAAAAACTGCTAATCAGTAGGAATACTATAGGCACTTTATTTTTGGTTAACCCATATGCAGAAAACTCTTTGAAAATTAATATCCCAGATCACAATTCTACATGTAAATCTGAAGTTATGCTTCACTGATTCCATTGTGACATTGAATAGTTGCAAAGATCTACCCCAGTGAAAAAGACTGCAAATCTTGCTTGTTGCTGATTTAAGAAGTTATAAAAAGTGTACGACTAACAAATGTAGAGTAAAAAATAATTCTGGACTTTCAATATCTGCAGATAAGTAATGAAATACTTTTCAGTGCCCTTCATTAAAAAGGAAAGCAGTTTAAAATATGAGAATATTTTTATTATAATTATTATACAAGGATTTTTCCCTTTAGGCTGTGTTTGAAGGTTTATTTTCTATTTTGAGACAATGACAATTAGATTATTAAGCAAATATATGGCATACCTATTTTCTCATTTAAGTAGTGTGAATTTTTTATTATTTCTCTGTTTCATCCAGAATACCTCAATATGTAACGTGAGAACTTAACCAGTAAATCTTTCTTTGAAGGACCTGTGTTATCACATTTGATGAGGACACAAAACAATGAAACTAGAAACATGGCATTTCTGTCATCAACGTAATGGTGAATTTTGTTCATTATCTAATTTTTTTAGCTTAAAGAGAGTTATTTTATGCCAATAATCAGCTAAAGTTAAGAAAATCTATTCACAGTGATTTCCATGGCATGGCAGCAGATTTGCTAATTCCAGAAATGGGCATCTTCATCTCTGCCAAACGAAGAGTTTTGTTCAGTGTTAGTGAAATATTTCTACTTTAAGAAAAACTCCATGCAATTTTAAATTTATAATTTATATTTTCCAGTTTAAATATTCACTTTTATGCTTGCATAGTACTGTTAAGCCCTTTCTACAGTCATCTAGGGTTGGTATCAGCCTTATAAATTGGACATATAGTTATCAGGTATCTAAAAAAGGGGACATGACAGCAATGATCAATAACAAAGTTTACATTAGAACACTAATTAACATTAGGAATGAAAAATAGGGAAAGTTATATAAAAAGACCTTTAGCATATATTTTGGTTTCCATCAGACATGCCTATTACTAAATCAAAGAAATGATAAATGGAAGTCTGATTTTAAGAAGAATGTAGTAATGAAAAAAATTATTCTGAAACTTTTTGGTTTAAGAAGGTATAAAAACGTCATGTCTCCCATAGGAATAATGTAGTCTAGATTTATAGGTGAAGATCTGTAGATTTATAATATGCATTTAACTATTTTTTCTTGAAGCACATATATGAAAAGATTATGTAGAGATATAACTCTAGGTTTGTGAACGCCTTAAATTTAGTTTTAAGAAAAAAAATACTGCATATCAGCAAGTCCAATTATATATAACTCACTGTCTTATATCTTACAAAGTCAATATTTCTTTCTGCGTGTTCCTCTACTCCTCATTATAAAGGTCGTTTTCCAAACTGCATGAATCATAGGTCATAATCTAAATCTTGACTTCCATTTCTTTGGAATTAAAGCATTCTCTGCAATTGCCACCATCACAGACTGGTGATTGCCCTATTTACAGGGCAAGCAGCCCTAAATCCTTGAGGCATAAGATTGAGAGAAAACAGAATTAAAATGTGGTGGGAGGAGATATTACTAAGGAGGCAATACCACTTCAGAACATATTCAAAGCAGAGTAACTCCATGTTTTATTTATCTGTCTTACATAATTAAGTGTATTAAGCACTTTTGTTTTCATGAACATGAGTAGGAAGATGATGTGTGGTAATAACTGAGGTCATAAAAGGTTTTCCTTTTCACCACTGACTTCTTATAGCTCAGACAAGTGTAACACTCAAACTTGCCACATGAAGTTGTTTGACCATTTCCACTTCATAGCTGCCTTCCTTGTTTCATTTACAGCCAACATCCAAGAGGAATGCCTATAATGGACAAGAAATAACACATTGATTGCCATTTCACTTCCTAATTAATTTTCAGATAATGATGAGCATTGCCATGAACATTTCCCCATTCTTTCCTGTGGAATGCATACAAATGTTGCTTGGCGTGGCATTTTGGTTCGAAGAAACACTGGAAGATTGTGGAAGGCAGCATTAAACTACCAGGTTTTTTTCTTATTTTCTTTTTTTTTCATTTTTTTATAAAATTGGAAAGATAAGTGAGGCTACTTCATCTGCAAATTCATGGGGCCTCAGTCAGATGAGAGCTTTGAAAAAGGTGTGGCTTAAGATGAAAAGAATTATGAAGATTGGAAAATCATAGTACAGCAAGAATGGAAAGAAAATATTAGTAAACTTGTTACTTTAGGTAGGGATCTTAGTAACTTCTCTCTTCTCAACTCTTTTCTCTCTTCAGGAGCTCGGTTTTTCTCTAAAGAAGAAACAGCTTTTGAAGTGAAGTATCATTTTCACTTTATGGTTGCCAACTGTTGTATTGATGCTTAAGTTAGAGCCAGCTTGTTCCCCTGAGATGGAACCATTTTAAAGCCCAGTGTGTTGAATATTTATTACAGGCCTAAATTATTTTGTGGAAAGGCTTCACAACAACTCTTTATGCTAATGCTCATTTAGAAATACTGATAATCTACGGCAGAGTACAAATTCCATCACGATAATTTATTTTAATCCCATGACACCCATTTTAGGAAATTTTTTCTCAGCAGCTTTCTTGTCTGGAAATGAACAGTACTGAGGTCAGTAATTGCTGGAGTAACAGCAGGTTCCTGAATCTTAGGGTACCAAACGAAGGGTTTGCATGAGGGACGAAATACATCATGAGAAAAATGAAATTAGAGGAATTTTTTTGTTTCCTTTTTGAGGGAAGCTAGTAAAATTTAAGATTGTTTTGTCTGTAGAGCGTTTCTGGAACATCAGTTTGAAGTCTCAGCTTCAGACCACAGCACTTTGAATGGCGGGGTTGAAAAATCAAGTTTACTAAGGAAGAAGCCTTTCTTTACCCTCTCTCATTTGTGTTACAAATCTACTTACAGTGGATATCAGCAAGAAATTGAAGGGATGGAGTCATTGCGTTCCATGTCTAAGTTACTAATGGTGAAGAGCTTGTACCTACTGGTACATAGTGATATAACCTAGTTTAATCACATTAATCCTCATTATGTCTATTAGAATGAAATTTGCAATAGCATAGATTAAGTTTTTATTTTTTATTTATGCAAATGAAATTGAATTAACTTGTTATCTTAAAAAAAAAAATCACTAAACTGAATTGTAATACTTCCTTTGTCCAAGTCTGGAACAGTGAAAATTCTGGTCATAAATTAACTTACTACTGATTGTAGACGTGTGCTATTATTTGTATTGCCACGTCTAGTTTCATAACACCACCCAGTCTAAAATAAGACTGTACCAAACAATATTCTGTTTTGTTGTCATGATGCTTTGAATTTCTAGAAGTGGAATATTCCTATGTATGGGATTTCATTCTTTGACAGTGCCTCAGATTTTAACAGGATTTTTGACTTTTATCGCAGATATCCAAGCCCTAAAACATTTGACCCTAAAGAAATAGTGTAGTAGGAAATTAGTAGATCTTAAGGAATATGGCTTAAATGTTAAATGGAAATGCATTTTGCATTTGCTTCCCTAATAATAAATGGTCAGATTAGAGTGAACAGTAAAGAGAAACAGTGAATTGTAAACAAATATCAACTCTGGAGACTGATTCAAACAACAAGCCAAGGTACCCATAATTTCTGAAAGGTGTGATTATATCACATTATAATGTATTATTTATCTTCTCTCTATGTTTTTTACATCAAATATATAATATTATATACATATATAATACATATAAAATATGCAATTTTGTGATTATATTGTAATGTTTGAATTATAGATTCAGGCCTCATACTGAGGTTCCTTTGGGGAGAGAGACTGTCAGTATTTTTATGTTATCTTAATTTTTAATGAAAATTCTTACTGGGCTGTTAGTTCAGACTTGTTCAAGAATAGGTTCTAGTGCCTGTCTGTTGTTTATAGGTCATGTATCAGTGGCCACATTTGAGGATTGATTCTGAGGCAAACAAATCTGCACCACTCATTACCAGCAGCCCCTTTTGCTACTCTGGCAGTTAACTTTCCCTCAGATATTCTTAAGTAAAATAATTAACTATACTGCCCCTGACACAGTTCAAATTGTCACTTGTTTTTTTTAAGCCTTCAATGAATAGAAGAAACTGTTCACAAGGCGGAAAATGTTTGAAAAGTCATTGAGGCTGTGTCTTATAAAATTTTATTTTGAAATATGCTGTAACATATTTTTCTTAGGTTAACACTTATATCAGCAGTATATAATTTGTATTTATGTTAATTTTAATTTATTTAAAACCACTGGAGTTTAGAGGATGGATTTAGTGCAGATAGAAAATCAAGTTACCTGAGATGAAAAAAAACCCAAAAAAACATTCAGCATTTAAAATGTTAAGGAAAAAGATAGGACACATTGGTACTTATTATTTTTGGATAAGATACAGTTTCAAAGGAAACATCAAAATACCTCTATGGGCTGGCATGCTAAGGTAAGAAGACGGCTGCTCTTGATTTCTGATGCCTGAAGTCAGGTCAGGAATACCAGCTGTGATAAATTGTAAAACAAGTATGTATAGTTTGACGAGCTAAGTAAGGATTTGCTTTCTGGAGTGTTTTAAATCTTTTGTTCTTTAGTTCTATACCTCAGAATCTCAAAGTTAGCTAAACAGAGCCCAAGATCAGGCATGGGGATTGTAGCAACACTAGAGCTTGTGCTGCGCTTTGTGTGCATGTTGCTCTCATCCTAAATCTTTAGCTGCTGAAGTTAAGAAGAAACTCTTGAACACTATAATCCTAATTGGGGAGGAGGAATATGAATGCAGCTCAGCAGTAACACTGTATTACCAGTAACTAAAACATGCCTTCCTCTCAAAAAAGTTTTTAATATCTACAGATAGATTACAATAATTACAGTCTATTAGGATTCTTTTATTATTTAAAACTTGCAGTGTGATAAAAGAACAGAGTCATTAAATGTAATTATGAAGAATTTAGATTAAGAAATTATTTGGAAGATATGTGTTTCTGAGAACAAAACCAGTAATTTATCTGAGTATATTCCACACAAAAAGAAAGTATTTGTGTTTTTACTATATTTACTCATGTACTAACTCATTATTGCCAGTATTATTTTTTAATTCTGTTCTGTAGTGTAATGGTACCATTTGCTTTTGAAAGGATGATATATTAAGAAAGAAGGCTTCTAAAAATATTAAACTCAAGTATTCAAAATACACGTACATACATATGTATCAGTATATATATACACATACACATATATGGTTTCACTTAAAAAATCCTCTTATCTTCTTGTGAGACACCTATAGAACCATACCAGACATATTGTTTACTTAACCACGTCTGTGTCCAGGCATTCAGCACATCTCTCCCAATCTAAAGGGCCACAGGTGACAGCAGTAAAAGTTCTGGTACACTGGGGAAAGAGGATGTGGCACCTGTGCAGGAATGTATTGCCCCACACGTAACTTCTGGGAAAAATCACAGCTCCAAAGTTCAGCTGCTGGAAAAGGAGCTGAGAGGAAGTTCTGCCACAGTGTTATTGAGCTACCTGAGGCAGTCAGGATATGGGAAAACCTGAGAGAATCTTTCAGCATTGACATGTAGACAGGATTCCTAATTTTAGAAGCAGGGTTTTGGTACATTTGGTATAAATTTTAATAACTTCCATGAGTTCCTTCCTCATATACATGCTTCTGAAAATTCTCATAGATTGGTAGGGAAAGCAAAATCATCTGCAATTAGCTTTAAAAAAAAATCAATATCCTAAGGTGGTTTAAGAATATAATACTTGGGGTAAACTTTGGGCCTTTTAAGAAAGTGACAGATAATGTATTGATATTTCAATGGTACCAGAATTTTACTCAAATTCGAGAAGATGCTCAAATTCTCTGTATTTATTTAATATAGATATTTATAAAATTATGACTTATAAAGGGTGTCCAGACTGAAATCCAAGAAATTAAGCAACTTCTGGAAGATGAAAATAATTCATTCCCTTCTCTCCCCTATTGCTTTAATGCTAGTGTTGAAGCTCTGTTTGATGCAAAAAAATTTAAAAATTAATGCAGCTTCTGTTTGGTGTTCACTTCATCCACTTATATATTTATTATCCTTTCCTCCTTTTCTGAGGTGAAAACCACAGAACATTTTCAAAGGCCATTGTTTAATGACAGCATGCATCCATGACTCTGGTGGAAAATTTATAATGTTTTATATATTATTATTATTATTATTATTATTATTATTATTATTATTAACAGTTCAAAAAACCTTAAAAAATCATATTGAAAAGGCTGCAAAGACCTGAAATACCTTTATGAAATTATTTCTTGTAGACTCAGGTCTGTACCTTTTTCACACTCTAAGTATTTTAGTAAGAGGAAGACTATAGCAGAGTGAGGGATGCACTGAGCAGTCCTGGCTACACATGCCTTCTTCCATATGCTGACTTTACTTCCTATTCAAAATAAATTCAATTATTCAGGCACATTTACATCTTTACCTCTGTAAGACATCGGGGGACTTGCGTGGACTTTGTGTGGTTTGGAGGAAATTCCTGGGGGCTGAGCTCAGTGTAAAGGTGGTTTATTGTTGGAACGGGTGTAAGCAAAGCTTGTCACCGCTGATTTGAATAGCTGACATAAGGTAGAATCCATTTGCCTTCCCTAGATGGGCACTTCTGCTGCAATCAGCAGGAATTATTTATGTGCTTATTCTTACATTTAGATTTGTAGTGCTTGAATCCATGCATGTAAGCACATTTGGAAACTCCTTGTGGCAATGCATTATTTTTCCACTTTTCTTTCAGTGTTGTTTTGGTTGTGTTACTTTGATTGGTTTCTTAAAGATCAGTCATTCTTAATCAACTGTATTTATATGATTATTTAAATGATACATAGTTATGCAATTAGTAAAAGTGTTTAGTCATCATCTGTTTTGAACATTGAATTACAATTTTAAAATTGAACTTGTTTATCTTAGGGATATTTAAATGTCTTTCTCAGGTATGTGGCTCCCATTTTTCCTGTTTCTACTAAACCATGAAAAAAAATTACTAAAATTAACATACTTCAGTGTGTTTTGGTGAAAATATATCTACAAACATAGTCAAAAAAATTACAGAATAAGGCTGGACCACAATGCTCAGATGTATATTGTATTTCCCACCTAGACACCGTGATAGAAAATCATGATGCAAAAACTTTTGCAAAATTGGTTTTGTTTCAGAACTACACAGAATACCCTTGTAATGACTCAAAAATTAAAGTCTAAATATTTTGATGAGGATGCTTTCATTACATTAGGCACATCTTAACTTATCCTACTCAGTGTAAATGAGACTAGGATAAGATAAGATTAGATGAAGCCACTCTATTTCCACTGTTTATTACAGTCTTGAATCTGATAAAATACTTAGCATTGATCACTGGGGATGTGGAAAAGCACACAAAGGAATAGAGGCAGTAGATGCTAAATGAGTGGAAATCTTTTTCTGTAAATGTATTATGTTTCAGAGGTTAAGTGGGTAAGCGAAAAAAATGCACTGAATATTCACCTTTGAGAGTAGATAACAAATTTGGTTTTCAATGTAATCATGTCCAGAAATCATTCTGTTTTCACAGCTGCATGCCACTGCACACCATTTTAAACTTTGCATTTTGGCACCAGGAAGGAATAAAAGGTTAAAACATATGGAACAAAGATATTATTTCACCTCCTTGCCAATATTAGATTGAAAGAGGCCTCACAGAGACTGGGCTGTGAATTTAATTAAGCATCTTTTTAAAGGGGATCATAAAATGAAAGAATTTCCTTTCTGCTCTTGTGACAACTTCTTGGAGCATAGTCATTAAATATGGGTTTGGAGAGGAAGGAAGATGAGAGTGAGTTGAGAGAGGTGGAGTTCCACTCTTACTGCTGACCACATCGTCCAACCAAGAGAAGGAAAAGGTGGAGAAAAAGTAATTTATTGACAGCATAACCCAGCCAGAAACCACTGTTTCCCAGAACTCTGAAGCAGATTCACACGATTAATTTCCAAAACTGTTTTGGGACTGCTTCTACAATGCTTTATGACTGGGATGAAAGTCTAAGTCTAGCCCCATGTCACCACTCATAAATAATAAAAAATCTGACACTGAAGAAGTCACTACTGTTTCTGAGATGATCACAGAACCGCAGAATATTCTGAGCTGGAAGGGCCCCACAAAGATCATCAAGTCCAGCTCTTGAGTGAATGGCCCATACAAGATTGAACCCACAACCTTGGTGTTATTAGCACCAGGCTCTAACCAGCTGAGCTCAACTCAAGGTCAGTCTCAAGAAGATTAGCACACAAATATAAGATAAAAATGACTGTGTTTACTGCTGTTCAGAAGTCCAGCTGACAAAAGAATTGCTTCTTTTCAACTTTATTTCCCACAGTATTTTCTGAGTCAACTTGACCATTTCCCCTTTTGATATGAAAGTAATTCTGTAAAGTGAAGTCACTGAACCAGAAAACATACATTTGGTCCCTCTGATTTCTAGTATTCACGACCAATTGAATGCTTATAGAAGTTAGTGAAAAATAATCCCATTTGATTCACTTCTCATTTTAAGTTATTTATAATACAGAGTATGCTGACTAGCACTTTCCTGTGCTGTGTGAGAGTATTAGGCTTGACTCACAAAGAGATCTGTGAGAAAAAAGCTGTTAAAATACTGAAGGTGTGTGCCTTTACCCCCTTTCTAAAGAGGAATAAAGAGTTTTGTTCACACCAGGAATTTTATGAAGTATATTCTTTGACTCATTTGATTATAAAATAAGATAATGAGTAAAAGAATCTCCTGGGTAAACTGCTTTCCTCACAAGATATTACATTTTTTGCAAGTTTCATTGCAAAAACACTGTTTGAAGTATTTGTTTTTTTATGCTTATGCTAATTTGTTCAGAATACTGGTATTTAAACTTTTTTCTGGATCATATATTATTTCTTATAAAAGAAAATATGATCTTCCTTTGTGTACTAAACTAATGTACATGAAGTCAAATTCTGCGGCATCAGTAAGGGCCAATCATCAGCTGGGAAAGAGAATTTAGCACTTTATTCTGACTCTGTTCTGGTTTACACAGATTTCTTTTTGGACTCAAAGAGTGATTTCAAATAGAGCAGAATATCTTTGAGAAATACAACTATGCATTGAGAGAGAGAAGAAGAAAACCAAGGTCTAAACATGACAGATATCTGACCAAGTTAACATCAGAACAAAAAAGTTTTGTATGTATAGAAAAGTTTTACAGGAACTCTTAAAAGATGGAGACAGGAAGCAAAATCATCTCTGCATTAACTTTTATATTGTTGTAGCCAGACTGCTTGAGGACAAGATTTAGGATAAGAGCATATTTATATTCATTCCAGAATACATTTTTTTAAATATCTCCTTCTAAATTCCCCCCTTCTATTTCTGTTAAATGAGTTTCTTTTTTTCCAGATATCCCACAGGAAACCAGAAAGCCTAATTGATCCCAATCTTGCACAAATAAAACTTTTTTTTTTTTTTAATATAGAATAAAAGTATCCTGACTTCTGTAAATAAATAGGGGCTGTAAGAAATTCTGAACTTAAGCCATAGCATCTTTTTAAAAAGTGATTTTACTCAGGATATCCTTGCTGCAATTTTCTGATATACAGTCAGAGTTGGAGAGATTGCAGTTACAGACAAGACCATGAAGAATATTTTTAAATTCAATCATGTTATTCTGTATTTATTGATATATTCTCTGAGATTTATCATTCTATATCTTTCCTCAGAATCATTTTGATGTTAAACATGATTTGTATGGGTAACGGTGTTTATCAACCTTGTTACCTTTTAGTATATTTTTTCTAGAAATTGTGGAATTGAAACCTTTCATATCCTTATAAGAAAACATTTTGGAGAATAGTTGTTAGGAGTTGACACTAATGAGTATGGTAAACCACAAACCAAAATATTAAAGCGAATATGAATTAGAGTCATGAGAACTTGGAAAACGTGCTTGGAAAGCCAATATTTAACTTTCAGAATTTATAAAACACAGTAGGATCTTAAATAGAATTCCATAGCATTTATTACTTTGTCCTTAATATTACTTTTTTGTAATTTTTAAATAGTAACATCAATGTTCCAATGTTTCCTTTGCAATTGAAAATCATTTGCTGAATGACATCAATATACATCAGATAAAGACCTTTCAATTACCTTAAAGCAGAATAAACATTTAATCCTAGGTATTCTTAGTGCAAAGATATTTAGCGGTGTTTTTATTTTTGTTTTATGCTCAGATATTGATGGTCCAAACCAGCAGATTTTAAGTTTTGGTCATATTTGCATTGTGAAGCTGCATAATTTTCCTTTACTCTGTACACACACATTATTAAGTGTACCATTATAGATTTCAGTAAAGCTGATGTACATTTTAATAGAAAAAAAGTTCTAGTAGTGGCAAAGGATACTTTTTTTGTCGTCTCTGCCTGTCTTGCCATTTGTACACGGGATGAAGTGGGAAAATGTTCTTGGGAAATCCTCTTTACTATGATTAACATTAATCTTCCAGAACTTGTCTTCTCACTGTTAATGATACCCTATTCATGAACTGAAGCTTTTTTTTTCTTATTGTTATCATTCTTAGTCTAAAATTAATTTAATTTTAGACTGAAATTTTATGGATGCTTTTTGTGCAAGAAGAAACAAAACTCCAACTACTCTTGCAGCACATGCAAGGTGATTGATTGGTGATACTGGCTTCTAACTGAGATTCAGTCAAAAAACAGCTGCTGCTTATCAATAGCAAAAGCGTGTATTGAAAACAGTGAGAAACGTGGAAAGCTTTCAGGTCAGAAATGTTGAGATTCTTTTTTCTCTTGTATAAAATAACTATTTTTTAGAGTCTTTTATTCTACTCTAATCAGAAGCACTAGGCAAAATATCACAGGTAATGAAATAAGGACTTCAATGAATTAAAGTCCCAAACATAAAAATGATTTTCAATATTTTTAACTATTTAAAAAAAAAAAAAATTGAATATTGATACACATAATGAAAAAGGCCTGCAATAAGAAGAGTGGAAGAGAAGAATAGAAAGTATAATAAGTTATTTCAGACCAGTTTGTGGCATGAAAATTTTGTATGTGACATTGAACTGATATTAACATCATTTGAGAAGTTGTGCAAAACCAGAGCTGCACAGGGTCACACACTGACTGACAGATAGTTTTCTCTCCTTTATGTTGACAACAGACCCAGTATCAACTATAAGACACTGGGGCAAAAAAAAGCACCTTAAAACTGAGGTTATTCTTTTTGGAATGACTGTTACAATTATAATATCAAAATAAACCAGAGGTAGAGTGGCATATGAATACTACTGAAGAGAGATGAAGTCTGTTCTTCAAATATTTTTTAATTTCTCTTTTTTCCCAAGTTTTACTACTTATAGAGCTATAATTCTTAAAAGCTTGGTTATGAAAGCAAAAAAAATATTACCTACAACTGTGTAAATACCAATGTCTAAACAAAACAAAACAAAAACCAATGAAAAACAAACAAACAAAGAGTAGAAAAAAATAGTGAGAAAATCAAGTGTAGGTCAAACAGAAATGGAAATTTTTAAAATCTAAATTCATTTAAGCAGAATCCAAAAATATTTCTGTAGGCTTGATAAAAACATAGTTCTTAAATTAAAAACCCCCAAACATTTAACTTTAAAAAACATTCTTATCTATTTTCATATTCAACCAAAATGGTACAGGCATGGTCCTATTTGCCAAAAAATATGTAAATTCCCTCTGCTGTAGAGTTTGTGTTTTTCATTCTTCTTTCAGACCATTTTGAATAATGTTGTAGTGAAAGGACATGTTTCTTACACATTCTTATTTGCTATTCTCTTTAAAAATAGGAATTTCTGTCTTCCTATGGAATAATATAATTCCAAATATCATCTGCCTCCTGTCAGAACGTATTTCCCCTGATGGTTAGACATTGTTACAATTATCCATTATGTTGGCATTTCAGTTTCTTTTGAACTGTGTGATACATCCAGTCGGTACAACTGTTTCCAAATCATCAGACAGCTTCTTGCTTAATGTGGTCCGTGGAGGGCAGGAATAAATTACCCTGGTTCAGGGATCCCACATGTATCTGCACTGCAGGATTGTCAGGTGCATGTTCACACTCTTGCTCAGCGTTACACAGAAAAATATTCAAAAATTGCGGTGCTGGAAAGGATGGGGCGAAATTGTAAATACCCTGGTAGCGATGCTGGTTACAAAAAAAGAGAACTGACATGCCATAAGAAAATATCCTAAAAGTCCCCTCCTTTAAGGATCCTGGTGATCCTAGCCTGCCAGAGACAGATGTGCAAAGAGGGACTGAGTGCAGCTGGGTTGTGTCAATTCTGTCTCTAATGGTCTAAATCACTGTACCCATGCTGGCTGGAGACAAAAGCCTTCCTTTGCTCTCCAATATTGAATTTTAGGAGATCTTGGTCTGCATAAATCTGCTATTAATAAACTCTGAATGATGACCAAACAAAACTTTTCTGGAGATGAAAAATCTTTTGACAGTGGTCCTAAGGAGAGCCAGAGAATATTAAAGCAGCCTCAAAGCCTAGATCTTAAATACAGAACTCCCCACAAGCTCATGAGCTTAAAACTTTATGCATCCCAGCATCTGGAGAAGCTGAATGAAGTTTCTGTCCAGGGGAAGTCAGACTACACCTGAGATGTGGGAGCTTTATCCTATCTGTGAAAGAATCCGAGTCCTAGTCCTCACCCTGTTGACTGAATGCCATGACTTTGATAATCTCAAAAAATACTACATATTTTTACAGAAAAAAGAAAGTTTGCATTTTCCTTCTTCCCATCCATCATGTCTTAAGCACAATCTTTCCAATTTACTATGAAAAACCTCCATTCACATTCTTCAAATTTCTAAAAAAGTAATTGCAACCTAGGACCAGATATCAAACAAGCTTTAAGTATTTAAGGAAAGAGAATAGTTCTGAGTGACTGAACTGTAAACAAATTTTGTTTAAACAACTTTTGTTACACTTTTGCTAAGATTAATTTTCATTTATCCAAGATCCAACATGTACATACTTGATAATAAACCTGACTGTTATACGAAATATAGGGTGTTCCTTACAGGCATTAAGAATATCAGTTAAATTTTGGAAATTTTAGTTATTCTACCATAAATTCACAGAATTTTCACAGTACTCTGTTTTATCTGACATTCTGCAGCCAAGAGAAAAATGCACCAAATATAAGCTAGCTTGATCCTCGAGAGTACTTTTGCCGTGGTCGTTAAATCACAAACTTATTTGAATTCTCCTGTATAAGTTTCTGATATTGTATCAGAATTTGCCCTTAAAATTAATGAGCTAAGTATTTCCAAGAGACAACCTTCTAGAATATTATCATATCGTCTAATGACGTCTCCATGGCCTACTTATGATCTCTTTCAATTAGTCAGTCTTTGTTCAATAAGATCAGTCTGATGAGAGTGGACAACACATTTGAGGCAAAAGATTACAATGAGGGACAGTTCCTCAAAACTGCTGACTTTAAATATGAATAACTTTGAGTTTTTATTAGCCAATTTTTTCATGTAAGGGAAATATTTTATAACAATTGGATAAAATCATCATTTTCAGTGGAATGAACATT
Organism: Dicrurus megarhynchus; assembly: GCA_013399195.1. Lineage (NCBI taxonomy): Eukaryota > Metazoa > Chordata > Aves > Passeriformes > Dicruridae > Dicrurus > Dicrurus megarhynchus. The sequence continues at coordinate 2,023,982 of VXAD01047012.1, read as the reverse complement.
TAATGACATTGAACCAAAACTTGTTTTCCTTTCTAATAGCTATTTAAATATATTTTTAAAAAAATTATGAATTATTATGAAAAATTGTGGCAGCACACTTGAAAGAACATAGTTGTAAGTATCTGCAGCACTGCATCCACATTCAGTCTTGGAAACACTTCCTTTATAATATAATTTTTTCACCATATATGGAAATAAAAGACCAAGGTATGTATTTGGGTTGTTTATTTGGTGTTAATTTTAAAAAAAATTTCAGTCTTAAACCGTACTGAAGTGGACACCAGGCTTTTGTATACAGTATTATCAACCTGGTTTTGTAACCAAGAAGAGAATCATATGCTGCATACTACATATCAAAATCTGCCTTTGAAAAGAAATATTATAAAATATTAAGAGCTAATGGAATGGTATGCAGCAATGTGGGCAACCTAACACATCATGACATCAACAATGGAAACCGCATTCTAGACTTGAACTTTTTTTTGTCTGTTTTTTTTGGGTCACAGAGGAAAATTTAGGGATAAACTACTAATGCAGGTAAAATTCAGGGTATCTGTGACTCTATTGCAATAAAGCTTATAGAATAATAGAAATAACTTTAGCCCCAAAATCACCTCCTGATTTACACCAAATAACACCTCTTCCTGCTGGAAAATGCTTTGTGGAGATGGAGAAGTAACAGATCTCCTACTGCAGCTTTAGAGTTCTGATCCTGTGGAGATTGATCTCCAGGAATGGTAGCTCTTGGAGAAGACCTAGTACAGCTGAGCCTTGATTCCTTGCTGTGAGCTACAGAAAAGTGAGGCATATTTGCACTTTTCCAAGTGTGAGTATGAAACACAAAATAGACACCCTAGGGAGGTCCCGAAAACTCAAGGCACTTCAGGACACTGAGAAACCTGGACAGCTAACCAGACTTCATTTGGGGTTTTTCATCACATTTTCTGTTACTGCTTGACATTTCTTCAAATTTTCTTGCATATCCCTGAGGTTGTCTTAATGTTTTTGTTGGTTTGCCTTCTTGCTTTTGTGCAGAGAACATGTTGTTTTGTTTTGTTTTGTTTTTTTCAAATGAGGTCTTAAAAATCCATTTTATAGTATACATTTTTTATCGAAAATATAAAATAATCTGTTAAGCCCTCTTTAACCACTGAATATATATTCAGTAAACATAATGAATAATTTGAAACTTCTTATGCTTTGACAAAAATGAAAAGCAGCAATAAAATGAAAAGTGAAGTTGAAGTAACAGGATTTTAGCTACGTATGTGTAGAAGTAAATTCACATATTAAAAAGAGTACTGTGCCACAGAAGGCCAAAAGTAAGGCTGTTCACTGCAACACAATTCTCTTTTTATTTTTGTTTTCTTCCTCTCACCTTTAGACAGTTCTAAGGGAAGCTGTCACAGATTTCTACCATATGTCTTGTTCTGTTATGCCTTAATTCAGTGGATAACACATTAGCCGGTCTTCATTTTTACTGTGTGTGTACATCAACAACACTATATGGAAAATAAGTTTATGAATGTTCTGACTTTCATAGTATTATCAATGCCATTGGCTGCACAATTTGGTAGCTACTAGATGAGCCCTAAAATTGCTGAGAAAAATAAAAATGGGCAGCAGTAGCGTCAACACATGGCAGTTTGTTATGGGAACACATTCTCTTCAGCGCTGTATCTAAATTCTTCAGATCAATATGTGATTTGTGGTTCTTCAAATACTCAATTATCTCAGGTTTTGAAGATCTTGCCTGAAGACAGTAGAAAGAGTATTGATTTGTCTTTAATATAATACTTTTTGAAAGTGGTTCTTGAAACAATTTCAACTTTAAATGTCATGTTTTCCTATAATTATTTTGATCAAGTAAGTATAGCATTTGATCGTTATAGGCATGGGTAATTTTTTCAGTTTTTACAGAAAACATTGCAGGATCTTTGAAGAAAATAGTTGTTTAATCCTTTCTATTTTCTCCCTTGCTTACAATGTAAGAAAAATGGTAGTTATAGTGCAATGATCTAACACACCAATACACTTTGAACTTTTGTCTTGTATGTTGACTGCAGCAAAGATTGTGGTGATGAAACACTGCAGAGCACAGTCAACAGATAGAAGACACTAAAAACTGGACATTAGGTCATTGATAGCAGGTAAATATATGTCAGTACCCATTTTTTCCTTTTTGAGAATGAGAAATATTACAAATGTTGCAGTAAATGGAAGCATACAGGCTGTGATAAATAGCCATGTTTCAGCTCTGTTTATTTAATGACAACTGCAGCCAAAAATATTCTGAAAGTGTTTAAGATTATTTGGGAGATGGGTGATCGGAAGATGAAATCGTACTTTATTATTCCTTTCTCCAAAAACGGCCTGAGCAAACAAGCCTGTAACTATGACCCTTTTAATTAAAACAATTCATCTTACAATGGTATGTCTGTAGAGATCTGCTGCTATTTGTTTTAAAGATCTCCTCCCTTATATTCCTTACTTTTATTCCTCGTTTGAAAAACCAATGAAGGATTTTAAAGAGCCAGGTTTGTGACATTGGAACTATGTTTTCTGTAGTGACCTGCTGCTCCCTAACTAATCCATGTTACAGAAGTCTCGTGGCCACACAGTGCATTATCATGTGAATTGTATGTAGTCAGGATAAGAGATGATGTAAATCAAGTGTTTCAGAATGAGGTGTCCATTAATAACCCAAATAACCCAAAGAGTTTGTACAAATGGAAATAAGTTTCTCTTGGACTAAAAGAGGCAGTTGTCAGCAAAATGCACCCTCTAAGAGTATTCCATTCAGTGCTCCAATATTACAACTAAAAGCTATCTAAATAAGATGAAATTCCTACCCTATTAATTTAATTTCTGCAATATAGCATAAAAGCGAACATTTGGCCCCCAACATACTTTATGCTGAAATTATAGCCACTTAGGCACATGGACACCTCTAAAATGATGGAAAAGGATGAACCTTATTTAACACTGAAATTTTTTTTTTTTATTTGGTTGAAACTTCCCTCAGACTCTTTTTTGGATGAAATTCAGTCTTCCTTCAGGTCTCTGAGGAAATCTGGAAATGATAGCATTTTATTGGAGACATAGAAGGACCCTTCACTGCCTTGGGGAGGCTGCTGCAAGTAGTGATGCAGGCAGAACAGACAGCAGGGAAAGATTTCACCCATGACCTACTCAGTTTTGGACTCTATTCAGGAAAACACTTAAGCACACATTTCCTGCTCCTTACTACGTCCCACTAGAACTTAAACACGTGCTTAAGTGCCATTTGGAGCAGCAATGCTTTCCTGAGCAAACACTGGAGAGAAATGGACTCCTGTTGCACCACCTTGCTACTTTCTGCCTCCCTGAGCAGTGTCTCTGTCAGCACAGGGCAGGGATGGAGGAGTTCCCCTGAGCACAGGACCATACCTGCACCTGAGTGTCACTGTGCCACACAAAATGCCACAAAAAATGCCTTCCCCACAGTCCTGCTTAATGGCTGTGCAGTCTACTCAGGGCTTAATGAGCTAAAAGAAAAAAACTGTTGGGAGCGTCTGCTTATTTTATATTAACAATTAACTTCCTTTGTTCTTGATCTATGCAAATGAATTGAAACTTATGGATTTAAAGGTATCCTCATTTGGCACTAATGACTGAAAGTTCATCTGTGCTATTAGATTATTTTCATGTTGAACAGGGTTTATTTGCAAACATACATCCACTTTTCTGTTCTTAAAATCTGAACTGAATATGTATGGAGCTAAACACTGTATATTCCACACTACTAAGCGTTTCTGTCTTGATTGTTTGTATGCAAGGCTATGAAGCAAGAGAAGCTCCATTGCTGCTCTTTGCTGGAGGGCTGGTTCCACTGGAGATGCTAAAATGATTTCACTGCTTTATGTATAATTCATTGAAATGTTTTAATGGTCAAAGAGAAAGGGGAAAATGGGCTGTACAGTGTACATATGCTAACTGTACGGACATTACTTTTTTTCTTTTTCCAGTTTTGTCTCCAGAATTTTTCCTATGCACACATAGATTGTCGTAGGAAGCAGCTTAATTTCTAAGTCTGATTTCTTCTGTTCATAATAAAATCTTTATTCAATAAGCAATGGAGTAAAGCTAAATTAATCATGACCAGCTAGATCCACCAATGCACTTATGTGCAGCAACTGTGAAAACAGCAGCACATAAGAGTTAGGCATCTGCTCCCTGTAGCTGCTCTGTGCCCTGAGAAAGGTGCCCAGGTTCCTGCTGCATTTTATGGAGGCACTTGGCCCCTCTGAATTGAAGATCATAATGCATCGATGGCCATAGAGAGGGAGAACAGTTAGTGGCAAGAAAATGCTGGGCACAGCAAAATGGATCTCAACCTGGGTTCTTCTCTGAGATCAGGCTGATCCTGAAGGAATGACAGAGGATAAATGTGGCATAGCAGGTGGAGCACATTTCCAACCCTTCAAAGACAGAAGGGTTTCACATGGAACCTGCTTGAGAACCTTGTGCAGCTCCTCCTTGTACAAAGAGTGTGGTTGGTAAACAAAAAACCACCTTCCCTTTTTGTCATCCGTGAGCCTGTGCAGAACCGCCTCTGTCAGGGAAGGCACAGAGGAGCAGCCAGGGTCCTGCCCCTCAGCTCAGGTGACAAAGTGGCTGCTGCCAGCTATGCCTGACATTTCTTCCTTAAGATTGGGCATTCAGCTAAATTCTACATTTGCTTATCTTAGAAAAAGACAATAATGACTACATTTACCTCAGATGCTAACTACATGCAAATTATTGTTTTCCTGAATATTGTACTCACCATACCATAAAACAAGATCAAACCTCATTCTACCTCCCTGTGAGCTCTCTCCAGTAACCACCTGAAAGTCAGTTTTGCTCAACTATTCATCACATTTCTACTCTTACACGTTTTTGGTTTTTCTGCTTAATTGTAAATTAAAAATTAAATTGAACTATTTCAATCACCCGTCCTTGAAAAACAGGGAATAAAATGCATATTCAAATTCAAAATGCATATTCACATTACTCAGAAGTAGTAGACCAATTATTAATTACCAGATCCTGTGTAGGTGTATATTTCTTTATATACCTAAATCTATTTATCTTCATACATTTTTATATATATATATATATGAATATATATATATATATGTAAATGTATATGTACACACATATAACTATCTGGTCATCCATATCCTTTTCAAAGACTATTAATTTTTGTTTGAATTCAACCAATCTACGTAATGTAAAAATCAAGTCAGTTGTGCAAACTTTGGAATTGACCTTACTGAAAATCAAATATTTCAGAGAGGGTGTTTTTTTTTATTAGAAGGATATCTGAGAGTCTGAATTGTTTCTGTGTAAACAAGAAAAATTTTCATGTTAGGAAACCATTTTACTCAGTGGAAAGGTTTGTGCTAGAGTTATGTGACAAGAATTTGTGGAATTACTTCTAATATGAAATTGCTCTGTATTTTTTGCGCTGTGGACATTGAGGTAAAATATTAACCACTCCACACTGAACATTGTCAGATGTGTGAAGCACTAAAAATAAGTTCTACGTGTTTCGATAACCCTGTTTACTTGAGAATTGAACCTGTTGTTTGAGTTTAGACTTGTTTTTAAAATTCTAGTACTTAGAAAATGGTAACTTGTGCTGCACTCAAGCTGTTAAATAATTATTATATTATTTTAAGTGTATGGTTAACAAAAGTGTAATTCTCAAGCTAAGACATTTTGTAAGAAAAGAAAAACAAAAAGCTGTTTTGAGACTACTTCATTGCTAAGCTATAGAACCCACCTAAAATATATATTTTTAATAGAAATGGAAGCCAGTATAATAGATGGAGAGTCTCAAAATGTAATCACAAACCCTATTACTGTTAGGAGTGTTATATTACTAAGAGAAGAAAAACAATATGCACACAAATACAGGTCTAAAATTTAGCTTCCTTTATCTTGTCACCAAGTTAGGAAGTAAAGGTCATGCTCCAAAAAAGTGCTTTAGAATAACAGCTGTTGGTTGGTGTGTAGATATTTTTTAAAATGAAAACAGGATAGAGCAATATTCTGTGGCTTATTCTACATTTATAAAAATGACTAATGCTAATGTTGATGAAGGTCTTCCAGGAAAGGAAAAACTTCTTCCAGAAAGTGTTTCTAGATCTCTACTTCATGTGCAAAGAAATTAATCTGTCATTCTCAAAATCAAAGAAAATATCAGAGTAGGGATTTTCCTGAATCCAAGAAGCCTCTTGATTTTCAAGCTCTTGCTGCTCCGAGACTCAGGTAACTGTGGGCAGGACAGGGATAAAAGATGGACATAAAAGGGAAATTTTTTGGCTGTAGGTCAAAAGACACAGTGCACATTTCTCCCCTCTGGGCTTCCTCTGGAGGCTTCACAGGGGCAGGAGCAGCACAGGGCAGCAGTTCCAGGCTGGGGTGGTTGAGGGTGGCCCTGCCACAGCCTGGGGACAGTCAGGCATTTGTTAGGGGCCTCCATGGGCACACAGAAGACGTGGGCTGGGGTTGGGCTGAGGCTGGAGCCTCACTCAGGATCAGTGAGAGCAGAGGTGCACAGAGCAGCCCCCTGGCACCACAGTGGCACCCCTGCCCTGGGGCACTGCAGGGCTCTGCTGCTCTGGGGGCCTCGGTGTGCCCACAAGTGCTCATCCCAGCAAACAGCTGCACTGGGTTTCCGTAAAAATCCTTCAAGTGGACGGAGGCAAACTGGAGACAATGCTGAACATTCAGCCTGTTACCAGGCATGGTTTGTCCTTATTCTGCAGTGACTCACAAGAGTATGTTTTTATACACAAAGCATCACCAATTCACAAATTTCTATTTCTGTGGCAACAAAAGCAGTTTTCATATTTAATATTGCATTTTTAGTACCATGATCAGCACCTGTATTACACAGCCAGAGAAATAAAAATAATGGAAAAAGAGAAAAAAGAAAAACTAATGCCAAACACGACACTTTTTTTTCTACCATTAGAAAATAACAAATATATTTTTAAGATTCGCCTTCTTCATTAGTAACTGGTTTATGCTGTGTTTAAACATATGTTTTGGATAGCCTATCTTCTACTGAAGAGCCACAGCAGTTTTCTCTGCAGCTCTTATTATTTCACTCTGTAAACCCTGGTATCTGTTGAAGGGTAGAAAAGGAAAAAGGATGGACAGGCTTCTTCAAATGAAGAATAAAAAGAGCTACTCTACTTTTTTCTTTTTCTTCTCATTAAGACTGATCTTTGCTGTGCCTTATGCAATGTACTAAATTACAAAATGAGGCACACATTTTGATCCCTAGAAATATTCAAACTTACTTTTCACTTCCTTCCTCCAGTTTCACATTAGGTAAACTTCAGTGGATTTGAAAGGATGCAAAGTGAGTAGCCATGGTCTAATACTTTCAAGAACCAGGTCTATCTTACTTGGCATATTTAAAAAAACACCAAAACTTATCATTGGCTACTGCTGGCAATACAAAATGCACCAGGACTTCTTCATACATAGTTTGTTTAACCTCTTTTGTTTGCTTTTGAGAACATGAAGTTTCAGAATCTTAAGAGCAATCTTAAGAGCAAGAGACTGGCCAATCATTAAATTCTTACATAGGTGATGATAAAGGTTAACAGCAAACAGCTTGTTCCCAAACACCAAGACTATACTGAATGATCTTTTTATTTTTTTTTAAAAAAAGAGTAGACTAACATTACTTGAATTTAAAACAAAATTTGTCAAATGACGGAAAATTACATGAGACTTGATTAAAAGAGAACAAACAGAAAAGGTGGCAGTTCTCTTGAAAATTCTTTACTACAGTTTTATAGAGATCAGCTTCTAGGAGTGATCAAAAGCAACTATAGCATTTGGAGCAAATATTTTTGAAAAACTATTGACAAAAATATTTCTAATGTTTTCAACTTACAGTGAAAAGTTTAAGGTTTGTTTCAATTTGAGCTCTTCCTAACACATATCTGTAGCTCAGGCTTGCAGATGAATTTTTAATGATGAGAGATAGTGGTGTCAAAACATTTCCAGAGAGCATAATCTCAGCAAAGGATTCCTTCAAGACATTGTTTGTCTGCATGGACAGCATTAGACTGAACAAGTCTGAGTACTGTAGACCTTCACAGAGGCTGAGGGGAGAGTTGTGTGTTTCACCAGTGACATGTGGAAAAGCAATCAGACACTGGATTACATGGCTGTCACTGTCCATTTGCCTCTTTATCTCTACTCACTCTAAGCTCTTGCAAGGCCGCACTAGTCATGGCACTGCTGTGTATAGCAAGACAAAAATGTGCAAGAAAGAATGGGTTTAGCATATTTAAACTTTATGTTTCCAATGTATTTGCAAAGCAGTTAAGATTTTTTTTGTTCTTAATAAATTTCTTCAATTATATACTTGATGGAATATTTTCTAAGTATAAAGGTAACTTTGCACTTATAAAGGTTACTGTTAAACAATTGGAAGCTTTTTGTGGTTCATTAATCTATGTTCAGTGTTCACCTATACATGTCCTATTACTCCACTTCCAATCAGTTGCCCCAATCTTGTTTGCAGTCATTGTATTTATAAATACAAGGGACATCTGAAAACATTTGAGGAACTGGTGTGTGTAAGGAAGTGGAATTCCTGTTGGCTGGGGAGCACAGATTTTCCTGCACACATTTGCTAAATGGGTGTGCAGTTGCCAATTTACGTGTCTGCAGTCTAAACCTTCAAACTACAGTTGGTATGGCACTCAGGTTAAAGCCGCTGTCTGTGAGTTTATGTGTCTTCAGTAGCAAAGTAGATGAATACAACAGTGAGAAAGCAAATAGCAGAAGAATTTTAGGCAACCTGTGCTGTTTTCATTCTCCCCTCTGCACATGAAAAAGCATTGTTTTGTCTATGCCCTTGATGTTGGAAAAATAATAATAGCATCTTGCTTTGCTGAAAAATTAGAAAAACATAAGTCTCTATATATTGTATTCAGAGAAGATTTTTCCTCCCAATCTAAATGTATCATACAATAATGAATTGTCTTAAATGTAGATGCAAAGCCTGCAACTGACTGCTTCAGTTTTAGTGGTTCAGGGGCAGAATTCTGCAATTCTTTATCATTACTTCAAACCAGCAGTAAGCAGTGCCATCTTTGGGGAGCATGGGGAGGGGCTTTTTTTATTTTGATTTGTTATGCTGCAAACATGAACAACCATGAATAGACTTAATTTTTGCTTAGAACAGAATAACACTATGTATCACTGTAATTAATTTAGACTCTGTGAGTCATTTTACATTAATTTTAATAAAAATGATACATGCACTGGAGGGGCCTTGAGAGCAGCCACAAATCAAATAAAAGAAGAGAAAACTAACATGCTTGTAACATAGAATCTATTGGCTTGCTTTTTCTTAATAAATTTGTAAACTGTATCTTTACCAAAAGAGTGCTCCTTAGAATTACTTTAATGGTCATTAAACTAGATATTTGAACACACAGAAATAATTACATAAATGCCTAGATGTGTCTTTTAGCCTGTTATATAGAAAATATCACAAACTACAAGCACTGTTTGCAAATCCTCCAGCTTAAGAGTCAAACAACTGACCTTTCTCAGAGCTTTTACCATTGACAGTGTAGCATTTGATGGAATAAGTCATAATGATTTTAGCTTTGTATTCATAAAGGAGTAAAAGATGATTACTTTCTGTGGAAATAAACAGATAAGAACTCAGTGTCCTCTGCAGCTGATGAATAAACACCCAAAATTGCCTGGTACTCTGGGACTGTAAAAAAAGACAGAATTATCTATTTCAGCCTGTTCCCTTATACATTTTTTCTTGACCCTTTACTGCTAAGGACCTTTGACTGAAGAATAGGGCGTACCTTGGTAATGTATCTTTCAGAGTGAAATCTGCTACTTTGATCTGTATTCATTTTTGCTTTACAAGTTCAAGGTAAATGTTTCCTTCAAAAAACCCACATTCAACAGCCCTCTGATAATGTTATTCAAAATAAGTGTGTCTCCTTAATACGATGTTTTTCCTCCTTTAATTAAAACATGCATTGTTAACTTGACTATCAAACCAAGAAACAGTTTGAAAGAAATGGTTTTTCTCAAGATGCATGAGAAATTATGTAGTGGAAAGTTCCTTACTTGGGAGATAATAAAGCTCCAATATAGATTTTTAGTATCTTGGGTTGGGGAGAAGCAAAGAATAAAACATATTCTAAGCAAAATATCTGAAGACTTTGTATCTCATTTGTACATGTCAACAGAAGAAAACAAACAAAAAAAGGTCCTGAGAGGACAAAGTTATAGAAAAATCAGTTTGCTTATCAAAGTAAGTTCTATGCAATGGTTTATCTAATGCTTTATTTCATCTTATTTTCATTACCTTAACTGTGTGTGTTTCTTCATTTGGCCGGGAGGATTCACACTGGAGTAAATCACACAGCACATTTTTTTTCCTTCTGACATTTATTCTACACTTTTATTTATATTAAAGTCACCATTTTTTTGTACATCTACCAGGTCATATCCAGCTCCCATTTAAATCAAAGTGTCCCAATGGCTGTAGGGGGAATTGAATCAACCTTACATTCCCTATGCCATGTCAAATTCATAATATTTATCCTTAAAAATTTCATCCTTTGAACACTTGCAAGACCATTCTTTAGTTGTTCCTTGGCAAAGCCTTTTTTTTATACCCATGTTCATCTTCCCATGAAAACACCTGCTGTCATTCTTAATACAGTATTTAGCTCTTCCCATAGAAGACATTGTGGCAACAAATTAAGGACCAAGAAAGCAGTTTTCAAGCTATGTGCATCTTTGGTCTCATCTAAGTTATTCATTCTGTAGTTTACGTGATTAAAAAGCTTGTTAAAAAAGGAATTAAAATAATTGTTGTCTGTAATTACGCAGGAGAACATGCACTCGGGAAAACTTCAAACTCACTTTGTGATACCAATGTTGGCAACACAATGATGAAGAGGAAGTCTTTCACAACCAGACACTACCCCATCAATCAGTTTGCAGTCAGGAGAAAAATTGACTTTGTCATGATATGGTTCTTAAAGCAAAAGTAATAAACTCTATAGAAACAGCAAGCCTACAGCGTAGCTAATTTATTCATTATCCACCCCAGAAAAATAATTAAGTCATGCTTTCTTTCCTGGCTCTTCATTACAGTTTAGCCTTTTTCTGCAGCAGTCAGTGACTGAATGCTTATTAAAATAAATTAGCTGCAAAACTTTTAACTCTGTCTTAAAGAAAAACTAATCCACTTTTCTAGTGGAAACAACATTGATTAAATAAACAGAGTTTCATGCCGAGACAACTAATTCCTTTAGCCACAGTTTCCAATCTTAAATCATGTTGTATCTGTATTAGTTTGAGAAGTATATAATGAGCTGTGAGTTTATAATTGGTATTAACCTCTTTCTGTGTGCATTTCGTTTTTTTAGCCGGGGTGATTTTAGTGATGAAATGAAATCACGGCGCAGGCTGTAGATATTCTTGTACTTGTGTATCCTTTTTTTCAGCACGCACACATACAGTCATTCAGACACACTCTGTTATTCCTCTGATCCATCTGTTTCACACAGGCTGCCTTGACAGGAAGGAACTTCGTCCATATCAAACTGCTTCACAGGTACTACATAGGAATATCACTTTAAGAAAACAAGTGTTTACAATCTTGCTCATATTTCATATCAGAAATATGGAATGCGAGCATTTAAAATAACATTTGAACCTGATCCACAGACAAGCTGAATTAATGAAAACATTCTCTCAAACAATTTGTGTTTCACATGAAAACAACATTGTACAAGGCCAAATGCTGCAAAATGGGCAAATAAAGCTGAAGGGATTGTCAGTATGTGACCTGTGTAGAGTGCCCACATCATTACTTTAATATATATATTACTTTACATATATATTTTTTATATATATATATGTATAATATATATATATTATATATATAATATATATAGTACTTTAATATATATATATAAATAGAACATTACTTAAAAAATATATATAGGTTCATATTTCTAAAAATAAATATTTTCTTTAATGCCACCAGCAGTAATCAACCAACAGTTTGCTGAGTAATCTAACGATGAGTCAATCAGATCACACACATACCAGCTCCCACAACAAAAGAGATAATAAGAATTTGATGTGAAATAGTGATTAAATTAGTATAATAACTAAGCCAGGGATAAATCCATCACCCCTTCCCAAGACCAACCTTGTCACAGGGCGTCAGAGGGGCTGGCTGATGCAGAAGCACAGCTCAGCAATAACTGCAGCCTGAGGGTGCCGACATCCTCTGCACACACAACAATCCCCTGTGCACTTGTGTACTTCCAGTGGCTCTGAATATTTATAAAACCCTCATCTTTAGCACCCCATTCAGCTCCTGTGCCCTAGGAAGAGCATTTTTCTAAAGAAGCCGTGTACATCATGGATCTTAGTCCCTGTAGTCCCTCAATACCAGCTGCCAAAGCTTCTCAGGATGGCACAGCACCACTGCACAGAGCAGCCAAACGACCTGCTGTTTGAGGTTGGCTTTTGTCCCAGTGAACAGGAACCATTTTGATGAAACAGGGAAAAGAAAATACAAAAATCCCCTCTGCCTCACTCGGTGATGGGTGCAACTGCACTGCATAGGAGACTAGAAAATCTGCAAGGGGGGACTCTCAGATTACAAAGAGCATTCATGAGACAGGGCATGCTCCCAGCTAGAGATAATTCAGGTTGCAAACAATGGAGAACCTGATGGGCCTTGGTGACTGTTCCATCTTCTGGGCTGCCTGAGTCCTATGAGGCCTGGGGCAGGGAGCACTGAGATGCAGGGATACAGGGCCTGTGAGGGTCTGGTCCTATCCCTTTGTCCCCCAGAGCGGGCAGCCAGCGCTCTGTCTACCATGATCTGCTAGACCATCCCAACCCCTCAAACTTCCTATTTAAAAATCCACAGGTGCTGCAGGACTGGCAGAACAGAGGGAGAAAACATTCTTTATTGTCACTCTCCCCCCCACACCCTTTTCAATTGCTTCCCTTCCCTTTCCCTGCTCAGCTCGTTTTATCTCCGCCAGGCTGCAAGAGTGCGAGGGCGGGAAGGGAATATGTCTGGTCTGACAGAAAACTCCTCTTCTGTAGACAGGAGCTCACCAAGGGACTCTGGCTAAAAAAAGTATTCTACATCTTATATTGATAATATCTTTGGTCTTTTCTTTACACTGTGGTTTTAGCTGTATTGCATAAATTCTACCTATCTGTAATTTCTTTTTACATTAGAGCAATAAGCATATGAGAAACCAAAAACTAATAATCATTTGAAGAGAATCTTTCAAAAAAAAGAGATTGCTCTATATTTACACCAGTGAATTATTCAGAGAAGGTAGCTTACCTATTTCAGGCAGACAGCAGGGACTGTGACAGAACTGCTTCAGAATTTTTTGTTATAGCAATACGTTTAGTTCTTCTAAGAGCTGAATAGTAGAAAATACATTTCCTTCATGAATTGATACAGTAGTGAAGAAATTTACAGTTTTCTGGTATTAACTTGGTGTTAATATTTTCCAGTAAAAAATCCTCAGATACGTGTGTATTTCCATGGGAATATTTAAATTTGGTTTATGTGATATATTTTTATCTAGTGACAAGTGGAGTCCTCTAATAAACTAAAACAAATGAAAAAATGTCCTCTGTCTAGTTGTTTTACTAGATGTTCTCATGTCAATGACAACTTATTTAATTTGATATATGGCACTGGCTTTCTGTTCCTTAATTGAATAATCATAAATCTTATCATTAATTAACCTTTAAGGTAAAAAATTTTGTTTATAATCTCTATAAAAATCTGTTCTTAAGTATAATTTTCAAAGTATTATTTTCAGCATAAGGTAAAAATTATTAGCTTCTAGTGGACCTGGATACTGGTCTTTTCTCAGCCCAGGTTCTGAGTGGAAGCAGATAGTATAGAGAAGAAGTACAAGACAGGAGGGAATTTTTTGAAATGCTTTGGTCAGAATATGTTTTGAAGTGGAAGTGGTTCTAGGAATTTGGTTATTGACACAGGGACAAAGCCCTGAAAGAAAGGACTGCTCTGCTTGCTAAGTGACCATTCTGTTTCAGCCTGGTTTATACACCTAAATAAAAGAAGTTGCATTTAAAATATATGCACAGATTGCCTGAGATTTGGCAGCTTCATTAAGAAGTGTAAACTGTGCAGGAGGACCAAGCTATCAGGAGAAGAAAAACAAATTCCTTTATACACTCATTGTTAGCTAAATTGTTTCTTTGGCAGGATATTAAATAATACTCTAATTTTCTACAAATATTCACAGAATTGATTTCCAAAGTGGTTTAGTCAAGTCTAAGAAAACGAGTACCTACATAAAAACATGTAAGTGCATAGGTGCATATAGGTACAAACATACACTGTAGTGAACACAGAACTGTGGACAAGGAGGGACAGTCTTTGGGCCAGGATTTAGTCTGATAAAACTCCAGGAGCTGAGGTTTTCTTCTTGCACTGAAGAGTGTTTTGTGAGCTCAAAAACATGAAAGATGACAAGATTGTTTACAAATTCCCAGAGTACTTTAAATTTGTATTAGAATATAAGGTCCTCCTTTATAAAATTTTTATGGCAATTGAGCAAATAAAACGTGAGACAGTGAAGAGCTGCAATAAGAGAGAGGACTATTGTTTATTATTTATTTATCTTGAGTCTGACAACTGTAAACAAAGAATATTTCTGGACAGTCCAAATTTGCCTGTAACCTTTGCCAAGAAGTTTTTTAGTGCTCTCTTTTGAGCATTTCATTATCTTTTTCTCCACATATATGTTATTTTCCCCTGTTAATCAAGCACTTAAAGTGCTATTATTTTTATACAGTAATTGGAAGTTCATAATTAGCTATTAAAAAAGAAGATGAGGGAGAATGCGTAGTGTCTTCTAAGTACATTATGTGATTTCTCTTATTACAGTTTCTCAGATTATACCAAAATTGCAGAAAAGTGTAGGGTAAAAAATTAACACATGGTATTCTTGAGCTACTTTTATTTTTACTTCTGTGTGGCTACAAATGTTTTTCAAACAATTAATTTACCTTTAAGAAATGCTAAAAATCTGACAAATCTGATACAATTTAGTTTTGTATGTCACATTGTCCCACCTGCATATCTATTCCTCAATACTCTTAAGGAATGCTGAGAGGAATAAGATCTGACATTCTTGAAATTATGGGCTCGAAATAATAATTCTTCAACAGCCAGTGGAAAGACATGGGCCACTCACAGACTCGGGTCTGGAGAATCCAGAGCCTCCCTCTGGAGTCTCTGAGATGACTCAGAAGGGACCATATGGAGAATAGTTTCCAAATTAAACACTTCAGACAGAGTGGCTCACTCCCACTATGACTCAAATTTTGTGTGAATGCATTTTCAGGAGTTACAATATTATGATTTCCAAATCATAATAGCAGTCATATTTCACACAGATTGAATCTCAGCTTTGTTTCTAAAAGACTCCAGCAATTTACTGTCTTTGGTCTTCCAATCTTCAGGGCTCGAAAGGCCTGAGTTCTAGCACACGTCAGTCGAGGGTTTTAAGGGAAACAAGGAGTTTCCTCTTCTTTAAGCACATTTTTTTAATCTTTATGTTCCACTCCACTGGATCCTGCCTCCATAACAAGGACTGTATCAAAACAGGTGCTGAAGGAGCGTCCTGAAAATCACTGAGCTGGTGCTGAATGTTTATTTTTCATAAAATTAGGACTTCTGACTTGTTCCAGTGGATGCAAGTCCCCCAGCTTCATGCCTAGCTAAATGAGGCAATCCCAATACTTGGAAGAGTCTGTCCTTCACAGTCTTATGCTAACACTCATTAAAGTTATGGTCTTCAAAATGGAAATTATTTCCTTTTTTTTTAGTGTTATTAGAAACTAGGAATTAGCCGGTTTTATACTGTAACTTACAATTCTAAGTACTTTCAAATTAAGAGATGCTGTACATTTTCAATGAACTAATGTGCAATTTGTAACAAGTGAAAAATATCAAATGAAAATGATTTTGCAGTGATCTAAACCCAATTAACCTCTAAGAATGTTATATGAACATAGACTGTGGAAGACTTTAATTATAGCTGTAAATGCTATGCAATTATTGACCAAGTTTGGCAGAGATATTTTATGCTGCCTACTGTTACTACGTACTGTTAGCTTTTTAATTTGGAAGCAGAAAAAATTAATGTCAAATCACACTGGTAATTTGAAGAGTCATGGATTGAATACTTGTTGACCACTTGAAATAATAATTCAGGCAGTCTTTCCAAAATAAAATTTCCTTTAATAAAAAGGAAATAAACCATAGCTATTATACTACAGGTGTGTGCTTGAAACAAAATTGAATGAAAATCTATTAGTAAAGGAACAGATATCAAGTGCCAATTGTTTCTAATTATGAAAATGTTTGCTAGTAATCTCATTAGTCTGCATAGAAGTCATCAGTTACATAGAGGTCTGGCAGTCTGAAACTATAGTTTCAGGAAAAACTGTGATTTGAAGATTATATTTTTATGGCAGCTGGATAAATTTCAAAATTCTCCCAACTATCCCTTGATACATAAATTTAGAGATGAAACAGTGGAATGCAAAGACTTTCATTTTTGTAAATACATTTGTTATGTCTTTATGCTATTTGGAGGTTCAAATAGATAATACAAATCATCTTCATTAAAAAAAAAAAGTGTATAAAATTGTATATATAATAAAACAGAATTTAAGAACAAAACGTGTTTCTTTTTTTTCAGAAGACAAACAAATCACTTCTCTGCATTCATTTGCTGTTTAATTTAAGCACTCACAGAAGTACAATAATATTCCCATTTTACAGACAAAAATGAGGAAAAAAGAAATTTAAACATTGGAGTAAAGGATCTGCTAAGAGATTCACTATAAAGCTATGTTCTTTATATTAAGAAGCTGTGGACATAGCACGTATTTTGTGCTTTCATGTTATACAAAGCTCTTCTTGGACTGCACAAGGTAATGCTGCATTTGACACAGAAACAGAATAATTTAAGTTGTAAGGGACCTCTGGAGATCATCTGGTCCAACCTCTCTCTCAAAGCAGAGCCAGCTTTGAAGTTAGAGCAAGCTTCAAAGTTAGACCAGGTTGCTCAAGGTGATATTCAGTCGAGTTTTGAATATCTCCAAGGACAGAGATTTCATAACCTCTCAGGGCAACCTATTCCAGCACTTGACCACCCTTATTTTGAAAAAAAATATTTTCTTATATCATGTTCTACAGTTAGTTATATAGTCTTCCAGCAGAAAAGTCTCGTCCCATGAGATAAAAAAGAAACCTTTAAACTAAGTCAGTTTCTTCATGTTTTTTGGGTTTTTTACTCAAAGAAGGGTGATATTGACTGCAGAAGGCAGAAGAAAATATTTGAAAGAACAAAGCTGCTATTAATTTGCTATATACTCCTTTTGGAGGTCAGCTGTGCTTGAAAGACATTTTTTCAAGTGATTGTGTAGAGCCTGTGCTGCCATTATCTATGTATTTTTGTGGTTTTGTAAGTTAATTAAACCCAGGAAACAACATTCAGAAGCACTGAACTTGAAAATGTATTCATAAATATGGGGTTTGATCTCTTATCCAGCAAATTTTTACCCTTGGAAGAACAAAGTCCTAAAAAAAAGCCATTTGTCTGCAGGGTAAGAAGTTTGAACAATGTAAAATCAGCAGAGAAGACAAAAAATTGGATTTCAAGAACTTCTCTCCAAGAGGGGCATGCGTGATCAATAGGCAAATTCAAAACATTTTCAGCTGAAGTGCTAACTTCTTCCATCCCTGAAGCAGTTAAAACTGCTCGTATCATTTTTGTTATGTAGTCTTCAGAGTCCGAGGTTTAGGACCTTAATTTGAGTTTGACAGATCAGCTTAAATTTTACTTTGAAGAGGAAAAAAAAAAAAAAAAACCAACAAAACCCCTCCCACCCACCATGAACTGTATGATCATTATAATAAAATAACCTTGAAGAGACAACTTAATTAGTATTTAAGTGATCCTGAATTACAATGAAATTCCTATGGAAATGTGAACAACCCCCTGCATATCAAATAAAATCACAAGATCATTGTCTTTACAGTAAATACAATTTCGTTCATAAAAACTGGATTTCTTAAGTAATATATCATCAGAAGATAATACATAATTTCAAAGATTTAACCACATAGGAATGAGTACATGATGCATTGGCTTATGGGAAGGACTGGGAATAAGCAAGCCCTAAGTGTTAGTATGAGCTGAGTTCATGCAGAATGACCTTGGAAAAGTCATTTTCACCTGCTTGTGCTTCAGCCAGCCCAGCTGGAATAGTGCATAAAAAGCAAAAGCCAATTGATAAGCAGATGCTGCTTTTAAGCTGGCCAGTAACAACATACATGAATTTCTGATGTGTATAATTTCACACTAAAGGCAGAAATGGTGATTTGTATTGATGCCTCTCCTATTTTTGGTTGTAGAGTTTTTATCTATTTGTTTGGTTTTTAATACATATTTGGGTTAAATATAAGGAAAGAATATTTTTAATGGAGAGATGCTATTTAGTGTTCTGTTTCTGCCCCTTTCTTTATCTTCATAGTAAGGTGCTTTGCTAACTAGGGAGAAACAAAATTCTCTCAATGTCATGTTGAGCCCGAAAGACATCCTGACATTAGCACAAGCACGATGATTCACACTACAGATGAAGCCTTGCTGCCCAAGGGACTCACTGTTTTCTCTTTTTCCTGAGATACCTCTGCAACAAGACTTCAATGGACTCTGAAGTCAAAGTTGGAGATAAGCAAACAGTCAAGAAAAAGAAAACCCTTCCAAAACAGAACAGCTGCTGGAGACACAAAACCAAACCCATTCTCCTCTCAGGTTCTGCAGCTCAGCCAAGGGTCTGCCTTTCTCTCCTGTGCTCATTTACTGCAGTGACACAGAGAAGCAAATCCTAATCTGCATGAATGAAAATTGGGAGGAATATAAAGAAAAAAAAAGTAGTTTTTTTTCAACATTTTGGTGAAATTTACACCATTATTAAAAAAAAATTTACTCCCCTCTCCTAAAAAATTAAAAATATTAAAAAGTGAAAGATAAGAGGCAGCTGCACCAGAGGAGGCAAGTAAGGAACATGATGGAGTGATGGAGACCCTGACCTGGAGATACAGGGCTGCTAAAAAGGACTTTCTAGATTGGTAGCAAGTGGTTTGGGGTGAGACATTTTGGAACAAAAGGAAGGAGGCTTTAGCAGGTTTATTCCAGGATAGACTGGATTTTGGTAAGGATGAAATACATCAGTGAACTTCTGGGGATAGCAAAAAGAAAAAGTGAGAAAAGGTAATGAGGCATATGGCTTTCCTGTCAGTCTGGGAAATGATCTTTCAACATGTAGAAAAGTAAATTTTATCCCAATGAATGTGTACTATAGATTATCAGGGAAAGATAATAAGACAGTCATAGGTGTGGTAGAAAGTGTCGTTCCCCCCCTGCCCCCAAAAAAGTCTTCAAATTTTATATTAAAACCATAATGAATGCACAATTGAATCAGTCAAAAAATAAAGTAAATTAAAAAAGAATAAATTTTTCATGGAGGAAGGAAGGCAGTGATTGTCAGACAGGAAAAGAAATGCACTGAATTCAAACCTACCATGACTAATTTGGCTATGGTAAGATACATTATTAATGTGAATTTTAAAGAACTCAAACTTCATGTGTTCATTTGATAACAAATAGCAACAACAAAAATTCAAGTAATTTTAAATAATAGATCTCAAAAAGTGTAGGGATCAAAATAGTGATATCTACCAGTACCTATGGTAACAGTACTTTTTCAAGTTTCCAGTTCCATACCTTTGGGCTGAGATATAAAACAATTTCGTTCCTCGTGACAATTTTTGCAATTATCTCATAGGAGCTGCTGGCAGTGCTGCTGTGATGTAACAAAAACTAAAGTTACCTGCAATAGACATGAATCATTTAGAAGCTAGAACAGCTTTGTGACCTGCCTCAATTATTCACGGAATGAACTGATGATGATGATGATGAAGACAGTGATGATTCAGAACAGCCTTTTTTTCTCTGTCTCACACTGAGGTCCAATATTGCTTTCAATTGCAGTGGGTTACATTAACAAAATTCTGCTCAGTGTAAAATGACAGCTACACTGCAGCACTAGGCTCTCTCCAGAGCTTTCTGAATCTGCTAAAATGTCTTTTAGATGTGCTACAGGGCACAGTGCAAAGTGCTGTAACAAAACACTTAATCAAATGCTTAACTTTAAGCATATGTGCAATACCATCCTCATTCAGCAAAGCAGTAACTAGGTGATTAATGTTAAATAAATGGGACAAAGTAAAACCATGTGCTTAAAATCTAAGCTTAAATGCTTTCTTGAGAGTAGAACATATAACTCATTTCCTTAAAAGAACGATATTCCAAATTCTTGACTGAGCAGTGCTTGCTATAGATTGAATGATGTCACACATGGACCTCTGAAAACATCACATGAGTAGGAAGTTTTATTTCTCAGCAGAATAAGAAAATGTCCTGTTTCCATATAGCTAGATGACAAATAAGTTCATGGATGGATATTCTTTGTTGCTCCCAGTCTAACATTGTGGGAGACTCCTGATGTACTAAATTTGGTCATAGAGATCGACACTTCAGGAAAATTGTTTATCTCAAAAATGAAAAATTGTGCTTAAATTCACTGACTAAGGAGAGATGGTGTAACAAAGACTCTTTCATGGGGCCCAAACCCACTCATGACTGGTAACCACTGGTAACAATACTGTTTCTGTAAAAGAACTATAACTCTTTCAGTATAATTAATGACAGTTCTCAAGGGTTTTAAAGCAAAGTACTGTTACAGGATACAAACTTTAGCCTTAGTTGTCATTTGGACATCTACTTCCAGTAACAATTTTTCTTTTCCCTTGCATTTCCATTCCTAAATAAGTTGGTGTTTGTTCATGAATTGTTAAGAATTGTTCTAACTAGGTTTAATTTATTCTATTAACTGATTAATAATTTAGAAAATATTATAGTATGGCTACTTTGTGTCTATTTCTTAAACTAGATTAAGTACAAAGCTAAGTTCTCCAAACTGCTACCACATTTTTCATAAATTAATATATACTGGGATATGCATAAGTAAGGAGGCTGAGGAAATTTTACTACATCTCTGCCGCCCCAATCTCAAGATATTCCAAACATGCATCTACTTCTCTTAAAAGCACTCTGCACAGTAGTTCTAAAGACGGGCCAGTAAAAGCCTTGAGTCCTTACAACTTAGTGTGTTACTAGGTCCACTCAATTATCCTTTAATCTGAAATCTACAGCACTACTTCAGCACCTCCATTGTGCTTTGTGACTCCAGCCCCTTTTGTGCTGGAGCTTAATTGCACTTTCAATGCTGTGATTGCTCTCACATTTGTATTGTTATGCAAAATAAAAGAGACAAAGCACCACTGTTACATTAAAAGAAACAAATTAATAAGAAGAGATTGCAAAGTTCCTCCTTATATTTTTTCTCTTTCACTATGTGGTCATCAAGCATTTTAGAATGTGTTTTGTTATTGGAAATTCTCTTTGATGTCTTCTTATTTATTTATTTTTCTGTCCACTACAGTACAAAACCAGTTCATTTTGAATTATGGATGTGCTGTAAAATTAATACCGAAGGTGTTTTATGTATGTGACTGATACAGGTGCATACACGTGTGTCCAAATTCCAGTAGGTAACATCAGTGTCCAAGAATTCCCATTTAAAATCTGAATAGCTTGAATAATAAACCTTATTTTCTTAATGCAAGAAACAGGAATTCATAAAAAACCTTTTTTATTCCATCCTTCCTTATTAAAACACAGACATGCTACAAAGAACTGCAGAATTCTGCAACACATTGTGATTTAGAATAATATACCTATACAGTCTGCAGCATTAAACTTTCATTCCCACTGGACAGAAAATTGTTTTTTCAGAGATTACAGATCCTGAGAAGTAACAGTTTTATTTTTATCCCAGAAAAGAAGATACTCGTATTTTCTTTAAGACTGGAAAATCTTCACACTATTCCTTAACATATTGAATGACCCCATTGTAGCTGTACTTAAAAAAAATATATATTCTTTAGCCAGTGAAGAATGGAACAATATTAGATTGAAACATTGTCTATTCAGAATTTCCCTTTATTTTAGGGGTGGGAAAGATTCATTGTCCAAATGCTACATAATAGTCTAAAGGACATGCTTCAGGGAACACAGTGGGTTGGGAGACATGCATGCAGTTCTCTGGTCACTGGTGTATAACTAAGTAGTTCAGATCTATAGTTTGCTTCAGGCCTGCCTTACAAACAAATGGGAGGCTGGGAATTACAGCACATCCGGTACCTTTTGGAACTTCCAAAGAAACACTTTTCCCATGTTTTAAGTAACAATGGCAGATAAAGACTGTCAACTTAATGTCATGGCAGATTGGAGGTGTCTATTGTTCTGCTTTCAGACAGGCACGGCTCGTCCAGCTGTGGAGCTGCTTAATCTCTGTATGATACAGCTTTGGTTTTCTGTGTGATATAAACACATTATCATGTACAGACCTTGGCATCTGTCAGCTGTAGCAGGAGCATCTCAGAGGTGCCATTATGTTTAATTCAGACATTTCTTAAAGCTAGAGAAGTGTGAAGTGACCAAGTTTTGTAGCCTTATGCTTTCAGTAATTTTCAAAAATTATTTTACAAATACTTGAAAAGATCATGGTTTATGTGCTAAGGACATTCTGGACAAGATTAAAGAAACAGTGAAGAAATAATAGTATATAAATTTATTTTATTTAAAAAATTTAAAAATGCTTATAAGCATGATCAAGGAAACTAAAATTCCCAAGCTAAAAAGACCGACTTGATTCTTAGATCACTGGGATGATATGAAAATTGCGTCATGAATGTAGGAGAAGCTGCTGCAAATACTAAGAGTAAAATAAAAAAAAAGGTGAATATCAGCTGAGCTTCATGGTTGTTTCAGCAAGTGCTGATGAATTTGTCTAACAAATTAGTTTAGTTTTAAATTACATTATGAAAGGTGCCATTGAGCAATTTTATTTTTACATTGGCCCACAGGCTTAAACAGTGAACTAGTTAAAAAGGAAAGTACTTCTAAAAGAAAGTATTCTTGTGAAACCTTGTAACTGGAATGGACAAGATTTGCACAACTCTAATTGCAATCATTGCACTGCAGGTTGCTGATTATTTTAGACTGATTTGTGTGAAACATAGAGAAGTTCTGAATATATTGAGAGCCATGATTGATATAATAAATTGATTGATATAATAAAAGACTGCATCTGCTTCCATGAAGGAAATAGTACCCAGTTAGCTTCCGAAGCAACTCAACATATTACAAAAATATGCAAAATAAGATTAGGAAAGTTCTCGTAAAGTAGCAAATAATTGTATCAATTTATTTGAAATATTAACATTGAAATGGACCTTTTATTTGCTTGACAGTCTTCATAGACATCCGCTCTCTGAATGAGAGCAAACAGCTTTGCAAGTGTTTGACTCAGTGCTTGGAAAACACCTAAGGAAAAAGTGAATTGTTCAGCCTGGAGAAGAGAAGACCTTAGGACAACCTAACTGTGACCTTCCAGTACCTGAAGGGAGTGTGCAAGAGACCTGCAGAGGGACTTTTTACAAGGGCCTGAAGTGACAGGACAAGGGGGAATGACTTTAAACTGAGAGAAGGTTTAGATTAGAGGTTAGAAAGAAATTCTTTACTGTGAGGTTGGTGAGACACTGGCACAGGTTGCCCAGACATGTTGTGGGTGCCCTATCCCTGGAAGTGTTCAAGGCCAGGTTGGACGAGACTTTGAGGAACCTGGTCTAGTGGAAGGTGTCCCTGCCCAGGGCAAGAGTTGAAACTAGGTGATCTTTGCAGTCTTTTCCAACCCAAACCATTCTGTGATTCTATAAGATGGCTAAAACCAAACTTAATCCTCAGGCCAGTTTTAATCATCACTGTCACATAATGTGGAGAGGTCACTAAATTACAAAGGGGACTAAAACTTATGCAAGATGAATTTGAACTTCACTGAATATTTGGGATAAAAAAGTCAATATTAAAATACCCACAGGCTTCTCATATTTGGCAAAAGAATTCTGGGTAGCTGTGGCCCTACACCCTACCTAACTGGACACAAACAAAGATCAAATGTTTTGTTTCTATAGAGATGTATCTTTCCTTAATAGAGGATAAGATCATTTATGTACAGTTGTTTTTTACCCAAGTGAACAGGAGAGAAAGGACTTCTAATTTCAGCCCTTAAAGAGGTAACACCATATATTTTCCATTCGCCACTCAGTATTCCTTGTAAATGCTCTGCCAACACTTACATCTGCTCATCAGGTTTTCACTAAATGCCAAAACTCTTTATTCCAGTTCACATGCCTAAGCCAGAAAGGTTTTCCTGATTAAAGAGGAAATCTTCAGTGAGAACAACATACCTGGTAGCCTTCCAATATGGGAACAAGAATATCTGGCTTTCATCCCAGCAGGGTTGATGTTATGACTTTCTAACCTCTTTATAAAGTACAGACACTCCAAATGTTATATTAGTCCCTGGAATTCCCAAAGATGCCCATAGCAGCACATTTAGAGGCAGACCCTTTCCAATATGAAGCTTTGTATGAAACATCATGAGCAGATATCTGTGTTAGGAAGTATCTGTTCCTGTGGTAGTGCACAAGAAGCATCCTATCGATATTTGCCATAGAGCAAAGATCACCCACAACTGTGCTTCTCAAACAAGTCAAAAGTTTTGTCCTTTGTGCTGAAGTAGCTTCCCTAAAGGAAGGTCAGCTCTGCTCTTGCCTCCTTCCTTCACTGGCTTGGAGACCACATCAAAGGAGCTGCATTGGAGCTCAGCAGCGCTGAGCAGAAATGAAGAAATCCCAAATGCCCTTTTAGGAGGTAACACTCCTCTCTCAGCTGTGCACTCCTCCCTGGCCCTGGCAGGGACCCTGTGTCAGTATGACTACAGATGATCTCACTGCCTGCAAGACTCACTGTCTCAAAAACAATTTATCATTTTGGAGGGAAAAAGGAGCATTTTGTTGATTTCAGTTGAGAAAACAACAAAAAAGAAAACTTTCAGAATAGCATGAATCTTTTGATAACATTGAAACTAGTAATTATTTCCCCTGGATTGATTCAATTGGATCATTAAATTTCTTTTGTTGGGTTTAATAGAGAATGATTGAAAAATCAATGTATACATGCTTGAGATCATGGAAATGATGATATGTCAAAGTGTCAGAGGGGCTGAAGGGGTAATGATAGAGTGTGGAAGAAAAGTCTCCCTTTGACTGCTGTACTTGGAAACTGAAAGGCTGAAAGTTTCTCACTAAACACTGTCTTTTACTTTTTGAAGCATTTGACATTCATTGTGCCTCAATACACTTTTTTAAAAAAGAAACCATTCCCCAAAGAAATCACAGGAATTATTCTTCCATACCCAAATGAAAGTGACAATAAATTGGTAACTCTTTCAAGTATATTTCAGCTACATGTGAAGTCACATGTGATAGTCAGATAATAAATTCAGTGATGAGAAAAAGAAGTAATTGTGGCGTTTACACAGTGGTTCCTGTCAGTGGCAGGTATTTCTAAAATTTTAAGATAAGTGAGTGTATCTTGTACTGTAGATTTATAAAAAGATACGTGAATGTCAAAGCTTTAACAAAGTTATCAGAATACAGCTCCATTTTAACCCAAAAAATGAGTTCCAGATGTTCTTGAAGCCTGAAAAAATACCTAAAAAAATTAAGTATCATGAACTAATTATGTTTTTGGACATTTGCATAGTACTTCAGATCACTTGTCTTTAGGTTCTGGCTGATTCTTTTTCTTTTGCAGTGTATTTCAAAAAGATACTTAAAAATACTAGAAAAACATTTTCAGAAATTGTGTTTCAAATTTGTCTGAGCTTGGAGAATTTTTTGATAACTTTTGAGACCTCTTCTGTGACATCAACATGATTTTTATTTCAAGATGTTTGTTCCAGGCATTGCAGTTATGGTTAAGGCCTGCTATGAAGGAGCTTCAGGTGTCCTCTTTAGGCAGTTTAAATTTCCTTCACTATGTGCAAAGCTAGAACAGCGAGTGAAGATCTCACCATTAAAAATTATTTCCCTGAGATCTGTGAGCTGAGACCCCATTGTTAACTTTAAAGACCATATTTAAACAAACCAAAAAACCCAAAGAGACAAAAACCCAAAGGAAAAAACCCACCCACAACCCAAGTAAATATAAATGTACATATATGAAAATATTATAGAAGTGGCAAAATTTAAATACCCAACAATATTCTTTGATTTATTGATTGCCAACTATTTCCTACAGTCCGTTGTCCAAACCATAGTTTGGAAGGCAATTTCCGTTCTACACTTACAGAAAGGAAGTACAGAGATAAAGAGATTGGCCCTTTTGTATCAGTCTAGGTATATGCCCTTATAAAACTTTGTAAAATGAGTGTTCTTTAATAACTTCTCTCTTCATGACCATGCAACTCATATCTACAGTTACAAAATACATTTCTTCCAACTTTAAAATTAGAAAAAGTCATCTTGTGTTACTTCTTATGGTTTATATTATAATAACATTTAGGAGTCTCAGTACTGACCTCAGACTCCACTATGATGTGAGGTAATGGAAGAATAAAAAAATAGATTTTGCTTACGAGAGACAAGGGGTTGATAACAGACAGAAGGGAGAAAGGAAATCTAATTTTCATTGTAGTTATGGGCTGTGTTTCCTGCAAGACAGAAACTGAATTTTAGTCAAACATTTTGTAGCCAGGTGACTTTTTTTCACTGAATATGATATTGACTAGAAAACAGAATTTCTGTGTTGAATTGAATAGTTTATTTCTGTCAAATAAAATATTCATGAGGGTGAGAAATAACAAAAGGGTTCGGTTTTCCATTTACAAGGAGAGCTTTTCAACCTTGTTTTGTACTGTAATTTCTTTGTTCAAAAATAGATACCACTGAAAATACTCTGAAAATCTGAAAGAAAAAATAATAATTTTGTTTTGAGATTTATAGAGTAATTTCAGCTAACAAGGGTACTTTCGTTTCCCCCTTTTTTTGAAAAACTTTTTGACTCCCAAACCCCACCCTTGTCTTGCATATATGATCAGAGTTTTAAAAAATTGTTTGACATTCTTATATAATATGGAAACGGTACCTTTGTTTGCACAGCTCCAACTAATCTAACCATGAGCTGCAGCATGGCAAAACCATGATCTCTTTCCTTTTTTTGTTTTCTGAAATGTTTATGTTACTGGCCAGAAGGAGAAAGAAAATTCCAGCCTAACAGCCAGTTAATTGAACGATAATTTGTACCTTAGGGACTAACAGAGTGATGGGCCAGAGTGAAAAGACAATGCAGCTGCATACCCAGGACTGCATTTCACAGTGACAATACCATAATGTCCATGCTGGACATCACAGGTATCTGCCCAGGCCTGCCTGACATGGAGCTCAGGATGAAACTGAAAACCGAAAAGAACAGACTTTTTTCTGATAGAAGAGAAAGAGAACCATTGGAATCACTCAAAAAATATTAACAAAGTATGATCCATTCTAGTGGAATTACAAGCAGATGCACAATTGTTGAAAATGTGTATTTAATGATTCAGATGTAGGACGATGAAAATATAATCATTTATCTGTGACTGCAGAGACGTGGTTCAAACTGAAGCTGTGCAAATCAGACTGTTTTAGCTTAGGAGGGAGTAGGTCAGTACCTGTTATGAAAACCATGGGTGCTAATAATATTTTGTGGTTCATGACAGGTTTACAATGAAGGCATGTTTAATCAGTGTTTTCTCAACACTTTTGATTGTTTGGTTTGTTTTTTTTCTGCACCAGGTCTGAATGTAATAATAATTAGTCCTTATTTTAGACTCCTAGACCGAAGAACTTCTACTAGAGTGATTTTATCAGGTGCCTACCCACCACTAATTTCTGATGGTTTCTTGGTGCTGCTTTTTCCCCCCAGACACATGACATTACTCTCACCTGCTGCTTTGATGGTCAAGGGTACCCATGCGTCTTTACTGGAGCTTATGAAGGTTTTCTGTAGCATCAAAGTCATATTAGTCTCTTGGATCATCGTCATCTAATCTTCTAAAATACTTAAATGGGAAAATATCTACAGCTCTGTAAGCTTCTCTTTCAAAGGCAGATAACTCACAAATTATTAATACATGATTCTGGGTTTTTTATGTCCTTGGCAATTTTATCATTGATTTCAATGAGAAAAAGATCAGAAATTGAGGACTTATGCTTTGTTCCTGGTCATTTAAGTGTAAATTAAAATTTGATGGTAATTTCAGTGAGATACCAATTGTAACTTGCTTCATGTAAAGCAGTTTAGACTGCCTGAAAAGTGCAATAAAATGTCATTCAAATAAAGAGAAAGAATAATGAAACTTTTTGACACTAGGCATGATCAAAGGGTAAAACTGTGTTTGGTCCCTCTTAACCTCAGTGAATCTTTTTTATTTACAAGTAAAGATCTTTGTGGTACTCATGCTGCTGTCAGTAATGGTAGAGCTAACCTTGGGTATTTCAGTATAAATCATGAATAAGAAAAAGCATAAAACATTAACTGTCTTGTTTAAATAGCCTTTTTCATCTCTGCTTCAAGTACTGAAAGAATCTTGTTAATTTGGTGGTTTCTTCACATAGAAATGGCTCAAAACATTCTTAAAAGGTCCTTTGGGCTGCCGTCCAAAAAAACCCTTTAATAACACCTTCTATTTATTCTTTTTTAGTAATCAATCAGACCTCTGAGTTGTCATCATGTCGAAACATTTGCAACTTATCTCACATTTTGCACTC
The DNA here is from genome assembly GCA_013399195.1 of Dicrurus megarhynchus. Lineage (NCBI taxonomy): Eukaryota > Metazoa > Chordata > Aves > Passeriformes > Dicruridae > Dicrurus > Dicrurus megarhynchus. The sequence continues at coordinate 1,995,004 of VXAD01047012.1, read as the reverse complement.
AGCAGTAAGTCTTCACAAAAGACTCAAGAGCTCCAATCTTGGACAAGCTTAATTGAAAGCTACAGTCCTGATTTGATTACAGTTGGTGACAAAAATTGGAAAAAGAAAAAGGTTAGCTTTTAACATGCATGAAGTTAAACAGGAGTTATAATTCAAGTAATTGAATGCTAGCATGGTTCATTTACCGGGGCTTGCAATTGCACCAGATATCTTAAAAATCTTTTTAAAGATACCTTTTATTGAGCTTAAGAGCAAGAATATCTAATGTGAATTGTTTGACCATCAGCTTCCTTTTAGGCAACAAGCTATACAAGCTGTAAGTTGCCCAAAAAACCAGAGTTCATAGCTACATATAATAGCTTCATATAATTCATCCTGCTGTATGCAGCCCTAAGGTGACAATTATTTTTGAATTCCATAAGAAATAGAGGCCTGATATTATGGCTAACACTGAATAGCTGCTGTTTTCCTTCTTACAGCCTGGAGAAGACCTCATCGCTGATAAAAATATGTCACCTCCAATCTTATTTCCTACTCCCAGACTATATTTTCAGCAAGATTTTGCATTTTACAATCTGATACAGCACTAGATTTTTCCATAATAAGAAAACCCCCTTACTTTATCAGGGGCTAAAATGATTGTATGGGTTATACTTCCCTTCTATACTTCCCTTCTCTGACCATGCTTATTTTTTTACCAATATTACTGTGCCAGGGTGTGGGGGTGGGGATAGCAGTAATGGTTTTACCTAAATGTCAGTATATTTTCCAGGAGGAAAATTAATTCAAAGGAGACTTTGTAATACTTTTGAAAATTCAGTTGAAAGACCTTACCGAATAAATTGAATGTATAGTTTATTTTTAAAGATACACTGATATACTGTGTTTTAAAATCATAATTTTCAAAGTTACGTGGAAAAAAAAATTTAGCAGCACCTTCTTGTTTCATAATCTTTTCAGTGAAAAGATGCTTAACTATAAGAGAAGTTTAAGAGCTGATCTATATCAAAAAGTAAAACTTCAATGCTCCATTTTAAACATAATTATAAAACCACAAGTGAATATTTTATTGTAATCAAATATTTTCCTGCCTGAAATTTTCTCACAGATTCTCACATGGACAGTCCCTCATATATGTCTTATTCACAAGCCAGTTTGGACTTTTAATGGTCTGAGCAGCCGTCTAAAATAGGCACATGCCCCAAATCTTGTACCTTCCAGGTCAATCCTGAATATCTGGCAGATCTAAGCAAACATATAGTGCTCCACTTTTCTTTTGAAATTCCATTATGGCAGTGCTGCATACCTTGACATAACATGGCTCCTTAAAAAGGCACTAAAAGAGCATGAACTTTCATGCACTCTCACAACTGGAAGCAAAGAGAAGAGCAAAGTCCTTAAACAGCTAGATAGTTTCATTTCTAATGTCAATAAAGTTTTCAGCTTTCTGCAAGGTATATGAAGTTAATCGAGTCCTAAGTTCCTTAAAAGATAAAATAGAAAAGATAGGGAAGCTTAGACAGATAATTACTTCCTGAATTTTTGTGTCGAGGTACTCGAAAACTTTGCAGAAGAGTCTCATGATGAAAAAGCAGTTGCAGAAATCTTTAAATTCATTACTGCTAACACAAGCCATTTATTAATGGATAAATAGTATGGCTGTATAGATTTTTATATAGTTTCTTAAACCTATAAGGAACCACATCCTCTCTTAGAATAAATTTTCACAGCACTGCAGGTTTGATGCCCACTCACCAGAAACAGCCCAAAAAAAAAACAATTAAAAGAAAAAAAGGTGTCAGCGGTTTACACTGTCACAGTTCAGAAAAATCTGAGCCAGCACTGTGACTTTAGAAAATTTTGCAGAGTCTAACTTATGACTTTCATAAATGAAGCTTTAAATTTCTGTTCTCTTAGGACTGACTAAAATTGAGTTGAATTTCTTGAATGCTCATGCAAGCTTATTTTTAATCCGTGCATAGAAATAATCATATCAAACTCCTTCTATAATCACACAAGGTCTATATTTGTGCCTGTTTGCATGCTTATGCACAGATAAATTGTGATGGGAGCTTTATGTCTCCAAGAGCCATAAGATATGAGTATGTAATACCTTAAGAGTACGAATGGAAATTTGAATCTTCCCCAGTGTACAGTACTACTAGCTCAGGTCAACAACGAATGACTACTTCTTCCCCAGTCCCAGATAATACAAAATCAGAAGTCAATTGTGCCACAGACAAATATGTCCCATGGGGAAAGCAAGTACTGTAATATTTGGCACCTCTTGGTTTTTTTTTTTTTTTTAATTCTATGGAGAAGCATATATTCTGATATTTTAAAGACACTTGCCAATCCAGTCATCACTTACAAGAGATAACAGGTAAAGCAATGAATCAGTCATTAGCAGTTTCTATTAATCCACAGAACTAAAGAATTTATAAAAACTGTATCAAGCCAATGATAAATAAAGGATTCCATTTAAGAAGTTGCAATCTCATCATGCATATGCTGGCTTAGAATGTTATGCCTGCTGGGTATCCAGTGCATTTTGTGTATCCATGGCTATCCAGTGCATTAGCAGTTAGAAAAGGCTCACCCAGAAACTGCTGACTCAGTTTATCTGCCAGTGAGGAGTTTTGTCTGGATGCATCGCGAGTGGAAACAGATGCAGAGATGCGCAGGCTATTTGCACGCAGGGCTGGCTTGGTTCATGGGGTCACAACTGCCCTGACTTTCTGTTTCCCCCCCATCATCTGCCCGAGTGTATCAACGCCCCCATTTAGCCACTGAAAAAAGGAGTTCTGGAAAGCTTCATGTTTCAGTTTGGGCTTGACTAGCACTTCATTGGGTAGACGTGTCCAAAAGAGATGAGCTGAGCAGCACCCTGGCTGTATATACCAGCCAGCATGCGCTGTGTTTGAAGGCAATTTGAGATAACCTTGTATAGTAAGTGGGCTTTATATACTGCTGAATTTCAGCTGACTTCCTGCGGTATCACATATTATATTCGCATTAAAACCAAATGAGCTCATCATGATTAATGTTACTACAATAGATACTGAAGGAATTAAAAACGATTATCCACTCATGGTAAAGGGTTGCTGATAATTAGGGCTATTACACAAAAAGGTACATTTTAAGCAATCACCACAGTTAATTCATTCAGCATTATGTTATGCAGTGCTGATAACAATGTGTTCTCTCGGCACTCCTGTGGTTCCCACATGTGTGTCCATCAATAACCCATTGTACTGTACCTTCACTGGTTGAGCACCAAGTCACAAACACTTCAGTAATGTGCTACCTGTTGCGAGCATTTAATGTGCTTTTTTAAAGTTATTTCCTAACCATTAGCAAAACATAGCTATAGAAACCATTTTCAGTGCTTGGATCACGATGCAAAGATAACTTTAATAAGTATTTTATTAAACAAAAGGAGAATGTGTGCTTAATACGCATGGGCACTTCTGTGTATAAAATATACCTGTAAGCTTAAAAACCAGAAGTTCAACCAAAAAAATACTGATTAGGAGGCCTTTCATCTCATTTATGGATTATTTTAACAAACAGCAAACCCTACCTTTGGTAGAAACCATCCCATAATAACCTGTGAGTAGACTACGGAAAACAGAGCTTTTAGTGGGTCAGAAACTCTGTTGCTATCAACCTTCCATTGATCTGCTGCTATTTATTGTTGGTAACATTGATTTCATGTTATCTAATCTTTCCTAAAAATAAATATGCAACAAAGCCCCACCAACACTGAAAAAAATGTATACTTTCATTAATAGAGTATTTAAAGATATGTGCTACTTAATCTCAAATTCTCCCAAGGAAGATTAAGACTATAACTTTGTTTAAATTTAGGCAAATGCTTAATCAATTTCCTGAATCAGGGCTTTAGGAGTTAGACAAAAATTTTAATACATTTCTTTTCCTGAGGACTGCAGGATTTGCCCTTTAGGTAAGACTTCTTTTTTATTTAGTGGAAGTATAAATCACTTTTATAAATGTCCTTTCACTTGCACAACTGTCATACATTTCTCTCTTCTTTTGTATTTTTGACAGTTTTAACTTGCACAAAGCATCTAGAAATCATGTTTTCAACAAATGTATTCACCTGTGGATGATAAAATGAAAGAGGTGGAGGCTAATAGTACTGAATTATAGGGTGGCAATTCAAAACCATGAAAAGAAAGTCTTGAGGTCTGCTGAGTGCCATACCCATTAAAATGTCTGTTTTCAATAACTGATAAGAAGTGGAATGTCAGCACTCTGCTTGCTCTTGTCCTCAGCGATGCTGACAAACATATACCAGTTTGGTATTAAGTGTAGAACACTATTTTTGCAGGCTAGTTTATATACTGGGAATGGTGGTTCCCTGTGAAAGAACATAGCATGATGAGTTTCAACATCACATTAATGAGTCTTCATTTTTTTTCATTGATAAACATTTTACTCCTGACAATATTAATAATTTTAAATAATGTAACTCTTTTCTCTAAGTGAAAGAAAATGTAGTTTAATTATAATTCTTAAAATATGTTTTCTATTATTGTAAAATCAAATAGTAATAAATCCTGAATCAATGATGTGAAGTTGATCCTTTGGTGATGCAGTTCAACCTTTCTCACTCAGATATGTTTATTTCTGCAGCCTGCATACTATTTAATCAGAGTGAAAATATGACACTTTTCATCTATGGACTTTAAATTTCAGTTAAATTCTCAATTTGAAAAAACTGATATATGGATTAATATCCAGTTTGTGTAATTTAGTCAAAGACTGAAGCCAGGAACAAAAGGTATCTTACAATAGAAAGGACAGGTTTTAAGTTGCACTATTTGTCAGAAAGGGATGCCCATTTTTTGGCCTTGTGTATATACCAGTGTTAAAACAACTGCAGAATCCTAAAGAACTCCAGCATCCCCACACTGCTTGCTCAGAAAGCTTTCTGAAGGCATCACAAGGGAGCAGGCTGTCTCTTGTTTTGTACTGTCAGTGCTACTATACACATCACCTCAATGTCTATTTGCATCTTTCTTCAGTCTTAATGTCTTATCCAACGTTTGCAGAAATCAATGGAGTCAATGGCTGAAAGGGGATGTCATTTTTAGAGCCCCAGATCTTGTCAAAATGCAGTGTGGAGGCTGGGAAGGAGTGAAATTTGTTTGTTTGACAGGATATTGTTTTCAGTGTGTTAAAATAATCTGTGAGGAAGAAGAGAGATCAGCCAGGGCTTTAGGTTGAGCTGCTGATATGCTACGTTCTGCTCAGGACCCCTATGCCCTACTTAAATAAGGTAAAGATGATTTACAACTATTGCAGCTAGGTCAGAGAAAGGTAAAGGAATCTGCTCCATGAAAACATGTTGTGTAGTTTGCAGTAAATACACTTCTAGACTTCTTAATTAAATAGGAGCAACACTCCTGTATAGCAAAATTTAAAAGCAAGCTATTTATAAATATGTACTTACAGCAAACCTAATTTGAGGAAATACTACAATTTCCTCACTAATGATGCTTTGTCATTGTGTGCTTAAATGCTCAGATCTTTATTTTTCTTTTAGTTCATTGTTTCCGAGCTGAATTCATTCCAGCTTTGCAGATTTCAAGTGAAGACATTTTTGAGGCATTTGAGTGCAAATTAAGTGTCTGCAAAATGACAGCAAATGAGAGCACTGCTTCATCCTGCTTCAATAAATTTATAAATGAGTGAATACACATTTTGCCAACATTTACATATACATACCCACGCAAGCACACACAATCACCTTCAGTGTAAGAATATGTATGAGCAATTTCAACAGAAAAAATGGTTTATTCTGGAAAATAATAAATTGTTGAAATGAAAGGCTCTGAACAAAAACATTTCACAGCCAAAGAGAGAGGCCCTCTGTGTTGACCACTTATTCAGCACCAATCATTTGTGCAAGTCAAATTTCTGACTGGACTGTGGATTTACAGCAGCAGATATTGAAACAATGCCACCCACTACTACAGAGCTGTAATAGTCCAGTAGGGTTTGTAAAGAAGCTCTTTCCTCACTGAAATCTTTGAAAAATAATCTCTTTAGAAACAAATCCATTTGCATCAGATGTTTTCTTCTTCGTAAATAAAGACATTTGCATGAGAAAAAGGTCTTTGATTTTGAAGAGTCTAGATATTCCCATAGTTTACTTCTTTACTTGAAGTCATAATTCCTGCTTTGTGACATCATTGTTGATTACAGTGAAAATGGCTGTTATTGAGGAAACAGAGGCATTAACTGCAGTCCTGCTGATTCTGGGAGTAGGGGGGAAGGAGATGTAACTTTCAGTGGGTGCACTTTTTCACTTGCTAGCATTTCTGCATGGCTTTTTGCTTTGACAACAACGTCTTCCAATGCATTGTGTCCAGCCTCCTGAAAAAGCTTTCATATGTGTGGGTGGGAAGTGAGCAGAAAGTTAAGTATAAAGAAAACTAGGTATTCACAACTGCCTCCCCATTGTTTATTTAAATAAATAAATATATAGACACGATTTGCTCATTTTTCATCCAGGCAAAATGAGACAAAAAGAGACAGACAATGAGAACACTGATCAGATATTGAGCATAGTGATGAATTTTTTGCATCTTTCTTCATTCTGGATGTCACCCAAGATTTGATGATATTCTCTAAACTAGAGTTAACCAACACGTTTATGGCAATTGAGTATGGCAATACTAATACCTGATTAGTAATTTACTTTTAACTCTCTCCTTAATTTAGAGTTTTTGACCCCCAGAAATGTTTCAGATTGGTCGCAATATTTTGTAAATATGTCCTTGCCATGAATTGTCCACTTAATGCCATGACTACGGGTGACAAAAAGTGAAAACCTTTCCTTAAAAACCAACATTTTTTCCTATTTGGAAACACATATATCCATTCAATATGTTCATATTATTCAAAACATGGGACTATAGCTAATAGCAAAAGATTACCATATCCTGTAGATTTTGGCCTATTTTGTGGGTTTAGTAAGACAGTATTGTACATTTTTGTATATAATTAACTCCTATTAACAGAGTGGTTAATAAATTCTATTAACACTTCTTCTATTAACACAGTGGGCAGTTAAGGACTGAAAAGAGAAGTCCCAGATTATCCCGCACAGCCTGTAATTTCAGGTGTTAATGTGACTGAATCCCATCTGTAAATCGATAGCATTCCCTCTGAAATGCAGATATTTGTCCATTACTACTCCTAGTACAAAACAGAACCAAAATGAGAAGGTCATAGGCCTCCCATTTCTATGTTGCTGATGTCATTTAGCTGAAATAGGCCCTTTCCTACCCTCTACCTTTCCAATATACTCATTCAGAGCAATAACACTGTTGATTTCCCATTCCTTTTCCAAAGCCAGGGATGATGCCCCAGGCCACTGTACCGCCTGCAGGGTCCTGCAGACCCCCTGACCAGCACGGTTTGCAGCTGCCCCCAAACTGGAACCAGTGTAGCCACACAGTGCTGTCTATGGGTTTTTTCTATATGCCTTTTCAGAGGCTGGCTACCTGCTTTAGAGAATATCTCATGTTCTGCTACCTTTTAAATCCAAGTTATTGCCCTTAGAGGTAACTGCATCATGATGTGTAAAAGTATCACCTGGATAAAGGTAGACAGGGACTGTCTCCACTGTACTTCATTTTCCTGAATAGACATGCCATCAATCTCCTCTGGTGGGTTCTCTTTTTCCCCAAGGAAGCTATTAGTTATTCTTTATGCCTGTTTTGGTTTAAGTTCATGTTTCTTCACTGATATTATGAATACTTACTAAACACCATGAATGAGTGCTTTGTGCACAGGCATGTACTTGTTTGGTAGAAACAACTTTTTTGATCATCCTGGAATTATGTCTGTTTGTTTCACAGCCACTTTAACTAATCTGCTCAGACCTTTCTCCATGACCAAGTATTCAAAATTCAAATTACTGTTGTTAAACACTGATTGTATTTTTTAAGGTTGCTTATAAAGATCAGTCATCAATGAAGGCACAATTTTGGCAAATTTAATAGAGTACATTTCAAAGAAAAAAGAGACAAGGAACTGCAAAAATATTTGTTAGATAATGTGTTTATAAAGTGAACTTGAAAAAGTATTGTGAAATGTCCTGAGATGCAGGAACAGAATCATGCTATTCTTGCATACAATAACCAGTGATCCTCATTAGGAAAACTGAGGAATAAGGAACTTGAAAAGGGAATCAACATTTCTGGCACAGGTGATAGGAAACCCCTGCTCCATTGTTGCTTGCTGAAATCATTAGATATGGGTGTTTTTCCAGGGCAGTCTGTGGTACTTGTCAGTCTCACATCATTAATCAGTGACAAATTTTTCACAAATCCTTAATCCCATGTTAATTCTAATAATTTTGCAAGGAGCTGCCAAAAATTACTTATTGTTCTGTTAATCATTACTAATAGGAACAGAGGACTGCCTTGAATTTCTTCATGAAAGCCATACTAATTAGAAATGTCTGAATACATACAAGTCCTCAGAGATTAATTTATTCATCATAATCAGTTAATCACTTTTCCTTTACATAATTAGACAGCTCCTGGAGGAGAGGAAGACCCCTAAGTTTTCTTGGAAAGAAGTAGACTGTAAACTGACAATAGGAGAGTTGCCTTTTCCCTTGTGGGAGTAGACACTAGTACAGGTGGGTTTTTTGTCCATTCACCACAAATGAAATCTCAAATCGGAAACACTTTTTAAAAATGTATTTTCTAAAGATGCACCAGATAAAGTTTTCCACAGGCTTGCCCTTCAGCTGTCCACTGGGATTAGGCTCAAACATTGCTGAAGAAACTGGTAAAGTTTTAGTATTGATGGGTACATGCAGAAAACTGCTCACTTTGCATGTAGAGAGACATACAGAGACAGTCCAAATATTTAACCCTCTTGCATATTTCAAAAGCTGAGCTTTTCTCAAGCCCACAAGAGATTTTCCTATGCCCTTCAAAATGATAGAAAAAGTACCACCATCATTTACCTGAGTGGATCACTTTCTAGGTCCCCTGGTAATCCATTTTAAGAACACTCTTGTATCACAAGTATGGATTTACTAAGAAGGAGAGCTAACAAGGAAGCTGTCCCATTAACATTCTCTTTTAGAGAATGAATTGTCTACCTTTTGATCTGGAAAAATCCAAGGAATTAATTTACCCAAAGGACCCTGTGTGCTGGGGTGGCAAGTGCTGTGGTTTTTAATGTCCTTTATTACACATTGACTTAACTAATTATGCTGACCTATTACAAGCCACTAAGAGAGTATAAACACTAAATGTTCTAGAAATGAGTGCTCTGTACTCTTTGCTTTCTGCTAGCTGTTCAGATAGACTGGAGAATAGACAGACATTCCTCCCTTCTCTCTTGTATATCTGCGGAGCAAAGCACACAGTCTTCTCCAGTATTAATATTTTAAAAGGTAACTCCTACAGTAGGTCTCAATTCTGTCAACCACTGAAGTAAACTGCTCGATAGAGCCTTTGCAACACAATGGTGACAGATGTGTAGCGTAGATACTCATTTAAATCTGGATTTTATCCCAAAATGGGGTGCTATTTCCAGCACCTCTGATACCATCTAGTATCTTCTAAATAATTATGACCGCAAAAGGCTTGGTTTAGAATATAATGTTTTGCCTATTAGGCAAGATTGAGTCTGGCAAAGTCTGTGGTTAGATAACACCCATTCTGTGCCATCTTATCTTTGTTTTATTATCTTGACAGAAGGCCCACGGAGACATGAGGAAGGGAGTTGTCAGGTGGAATTTCATGCATTGCTTCTGGGATTTTGCAGATGGCATTAGTTAATGATCAACTTTTTCTAAATGTTTCTAAGGTGTGATCTTATGGAATAAAAAAGGTGGTGCATACGTACATATATCAGGTCAAATAACTATGTCTAAAATTGTATGAGCAGAAGAAGACAGAATTTTGTACTTGGTTGCTGGTGAAGAATGGAAACTATTTAAGTTTGATTTTTGAAACACCTGGAAGTTTCCTGACTATTTGGGTGCTCTTCAGATTTCAGTGATCATGTCAATTAAAACAGGTATTTAATAGTGAAAATATGGAATAAATTTCCATGGGAAAAAAAAAAAAAAAGGGAAAAGGAATAATCTCCATGTATTTTTTCCCCTAGTAATAAGAGAATTCAATATCTTTATGGAATTTCTGTGCTCAAATATAGCTTTTGTGGACTTATACTGCCTTTATCAAAGCTATGGAGCTAGTAAAACTCTCAGTTTTTCAGATGTCTGCCTGTGTTAACTGCCTGTTTATGGTATTTGAGTACTACAGAGCTCTCAAAACCTATTTAGTAGGAAAAGCAAAGGAAGAATAAAGGATTTTCCTAATCAGCAAAATATCCATGTTCAGAAAGTTTCTCTGGATATTTCAAATCCATCTATCTTTACAAAATATTTGTTTTGCAAAGCAATGGGAAGCAATTCAGATCAAATTGTTGTCATTTTTTAAATCATAGCAAGTATGCAGTTATAGAAAATGGCTACAGAAGCTTTGATGTTCACTGTGTTTCACTTGGAGTGTAATCTTGCATTACATCATCTTTCCTTTTGAACAGTAAATGCAGTAAGAAAGTGCAGAAACAAACACAGATGAAAAGAAGACATGTATTAGGCAGAAGTTAAACCAATAGTCATTAAAATCATTTAAAAAATCTGGGAAAGTATGATAAATTATAAATCTATAATGAAATAATTAAAATTAAAATTTCTTTGCTCATTTTTATATTTTTAATAGAAACCCTAAGATTTTAGTAAATTCATTTGTAAAGTAGGTAAATTACTTGGATCAATTGAAGACCAAATGAGAATGCTTGTCCTAGACCCTCACCAATCCCATTAAAAAAAACCAAAACAACCCAGAAACAGATAAATAAAACCAAAGCACTGAGAGTTGGATTGTTTCTCCTTTGTGCCTTTGTTTTAATTTCATGCATTTCCTGGTTCTCATGTGAGCAGTGTCCTGTGTGGCTGTCCTTGTAATCTGATATTTCCATTTGGAAATGTGAGAGTTTCTGATTGTCCAGATAAGCTTAGGTATGTTCCCAAGTAATTCTACAGTCATTTAAGCCCAACAAAAGTCACTGCATTTGGAAGTTTGTGATATTGAGTATGATTTAAAAAAAAAATGAAGGCATTGTGTGACTGTGGCTAATAAAGGTATTTTAACCTGCCAGATTTTGGTTTTCTTTGAATCTTTTTAATGGTGTAAGTCAGTTCATGCAGTATTTGACGCCATTTTTACTCCCTTTCTGGGTAAGAAGCTGCAGTGCAAAGGTACAGGGTTATCATACTATTCCCAAGGAAAGAATAAACAGTTGCCTGAATAATCTGAAGGGCTCTTATTCCTGACCTTGTTGAACTTCTTAGTAACTTGTTTTAAATCAAAATATTTCACCAATTTCACTCTTTTGTGTCGTCAACAAAAGTGTTAAAACCAAAAAGCAACTATTTCCTACTCTTGATTGAAGAAGAGAATCTAATTAAAACTGACATAAATATTCATTGATTAACCTACGTTTTATTGCTTATATCCTGCTAATACTTGTAATTTTTATAAATAAAATCTTTACAGTTCTTTGTTAGACTCTTTTTCTAACACAATTAAAATTCTTGATAAGGAGATCATCAAAGTCAGGGCAAAAAAAAAACTTCTTAAAATTGGCTTTTGAACTGAAAATATTTTCTAACATATTTTGTATCTAGTCTAAAGTTTTCCTCTTTATAACCATCCAGAAAACCCATGGAGCACCTAAAATTCTGTAGCTAACTGCATATTGCTCTGAAGCTATATTAGCAGAGCTTGCAGAGAAATGAGCCTTTAGAACAGCCAGTGACTGGCACTTACAAAATCGTTCTCATGACCCACAGTGTGAGGAGGGAGAGATCTGACCTTTCTTTCACGTCATCAATAGTGTTGTTACCCAACCAATGTGCAAATGGATAAGAAAATTCTCATTCATTTGAAGCACATTTTCTTTGCATCATTTCAGGAAATGCTTGAACTTTTCACCCTTGTTTGAAGTGGGATCTACTCTGTCTCTGCCACTGCTTTGAGAATCTGTTCATTTTTCTGCACTCTGTTATCATAAGCACCATCTTTCTGATTACACACTAGATTTTTTTTCCAATCTCGTTTTAAAACTAACTTGCATAAACTGGGGGAAGGGAGACTAATTGTAGCATAAAGCCACCAAAACCACTTTATTTTATTTGTCTTTAATATAAGAACACCCCCAGAAGAAAGGATAAGAGAAAAAAATCTTGTGCCAGTCAAATCATCAGTGGGTTGATGTCAGGGAGATCTAGACAAACCTCCAAATATCTGAAAGTAAACATCCATAGAGATGCATTGAGAAGGGCTGACTTAAAACCAGGGGGTTCTTAACAGAAAAATAGAGATTATCTTGATGTTTTCATAATCATACTTCATTATGATGATGTTTTCTTTGGATGAAGAATGGAAGTTATAGTCGAAATACTATTGAAATGCAGAATATTTAGTAAAGTGTGGGACAATTATGTTCCAGATTTTGCTCTGCCTGATTTAGAACAAGGACCAAAGTCTGACAGGAAGAATCACTTTTATTCTCTCTTACTGCACTTTTTTTACTCACAACAAATATTTTTACTCTCAGACAAAGGCCACAGCCTACTACAAAAACAGGTGGGTAGCCAGCTCTGAACCTTGTATTCACCTGATCCATCTCATCCTTTAATAATGCATAATTTTCTTAAGCACTCTCTCTGAAAGTTTTCTGGTAATTTCAGTGTACTTTTTGAATATTTTACATTGGTTTTGTGTATCTGTAAAACCCTTAACATTTTGAGTTAATCAGAATTTCTGTTCTTTAGCCAGCTTGTCATGTGCATAACTTCTGGCTCCATGCTTGCTTCTGCCCATGAATGCTATCTGCACTGGCAGACATGCTAAAAATCTTATGAAGAAAACCCAAATTATTAAAAGAGAAATTATTGCTTGAAGGGCAGGATATGATATATTGTGGACAGGCTACTGCCTGTTAACCTTGGAATTTCTCTCTTTCCTGTTTTCAATCCCCTCAGGAAAATAATTTCCCACCTCTGTTACTTGTTTTTCCTTCTAACCTATGTGTTGACTGTGTGCCTCTCAGGATAAGGACTGTGTCTTTTTACTTATAGGAATACTCACTCGCATAAATAGGCCCACTCCAAGATAATACCAATAATAATCACTGCAAACCACTAGAAAATAGCATAGCAGTGGTCCCAATTATTATGGCTGCTTTCACCTAATTCTTGTTACAATAATTTAAAATACATTAATTCAGAAAATTCTACTACTGTATTATGTAATTCAATGTCTTTTTCAAGACTATGACTCCTGAAATAGCAGAAATGTATACATGCAATAAAAATAGCATGTATTTACTGTATAATAGTGTTACAATTTTTTATTATATTTGTCTTTATGCACTTTGAAATATTTGATGCATTTTTATGGGTAAATATTTTTATACCTACATATTTATCAAGTCAGATAACCTGATGTCTGAATTTAGTGATAATATCCATCATCATGAGTTAAAAGAAATAAGAGACTAGCACAAAGCAAGAAATGTGTTGTTCTTTGTCTCCTTGCAGACATAGGAGAATATGCAGTACAGTTAAATTTTAAAGGAAAATAAGGGATTTGTATTTCAAGAACAGGAAGCTGTGTGGTGAAATAAACCACATGTGACTCATGGTTTTATTCCCTATCCTATGTACTACTATGTAGCAAACCCACTGGCACAAAATAGCCTGATATAAACTGTGGAACTAAACATTATCCTCAATCTTTTCACCTTTATTTTTTCCGTAAAAATCATGAAAAAAACCAACTTTAAAAACAAGATACCTACCACTTGCCGTGATTGCTTTGCACTAGGAAATTTCTGGTCAACACTATAAACACAGATAATACAGAGGTTTTGCAAGGCAACACCAAAACTGAAGTGGCATTATTAAAAACAGTCATGTACATGCTTTATAAACAACCCACTTTGATAATTCAGTAAAATATTAGTAATCCTAAATGTCTCAAGCTGAAAATGCCAATGAAGTTCAGAAACTGGTAATCCATATATGACAATTTTGTTGAGTAATTTTTCTCAGTGGACCTATCTATCTGGAATCCAAAATTGACTTCAGATTTCACTTGACTGGAAAGTCTGTGTCCCTGGGAAAGCTTAAGATTAAATGTCTTAAGATAACCAGTTGTTTTTGAGAAAAATACTCTTAAAGTAAGGTTTCTGGCTCTCTGTTACAATACTAGACATTGTATTGCTTGAATTACATTTTTACATATGCATATATATATAAAATATATATATATAAAAAAACTCCTATTGACTTTAATGAAAAATGACCATAAAGTCTTACAATGTGACTTAGAACAGTTAGTTTAAAATGCTAAGTTCAGCTGTTATGTGATGAATTGCTGATGAAAAACAGATATTTAATGTTCAGCATTTTGTGGAAGACTATGGTTAGGTTGAAATTCTTTTAGGTTCCCTTGAGCTCAGCCTGGTATCAGCGGAAGTTAACGTGAGTCTTAAATATCTGCAACTAATGGTTTTCCTGTATCTTCATTTGGAAACAAGCCTTCCAGTCCCAAGCCTACCCCTGGTGAATGTCAATGTTAATTGCCAGAGGCAGAAGGGAGGATCTTGGCATTAAAAAACACATGGTGCAAAGGTTCTACAAAATCTGAGTGCTGAATGAAATACCAGCTAAGAAATTGCAAGACACAAGATAATTGATATTTTGATATATAAAATGATGTACTCAAAAGTGGAAATCCAGTCTACTAGGAAGCAGTCTTCCTAGATAAATGCTATCCATCAGGGCATGCTTATTTTTCTTCTATCTTTCTGGTCCATTTCATTTTGCAGTCTTTCTAAAGACTGACCAATTTAAACAGTGACAGCTAACCTGGATATTTTAGTGAGGTGTTTTTAAAAACTAAAAAGAAAGGAGACCAGTTATGCAGGACCTTTGTTCAGCAGCTCCCCTGTCAGCTGCTCTCAGCTACATCCTGAGGTCTGCTGGTTTTGTTTTTTTCCTCACCTGATGGATGTCTCTTCCCCTGCATATTACTGATGTGTCTACCTGGAAGGGTTTGACTTTATTCCAGTTCATGGTCGGGTACCTATTTTCTCAGTATCCAAATGATTTTCTGGATTTAGGCTTGTTTTTGTTTGGGGTTTTTTTAACTATGTTGTTTAATGAAGTTCACATGTCAAACCAGTTGTGTTAGAACCAGAAATAACTTGGGATTTCTAAATAACAGCACTCTATTCTGATTTCTATGAATCCAGAGATACATGCAGATAATAAATAACAAAGATTCATTTTCATTTTTGTTTCTTCAGCCCTGTTCCTAGTCTTCATAGTAGAACTACAGATTAATAGAAGTGTGTTTTCTTCTTTTCCTCTTGGGAATAACAATTATACACTGTCACGTTCCCTTCTTGCATGTTATCCCAGGTCTAGCGTTTTTACTTTGATGTTGCATCTTATATTGGTCTTAGTCTGTAAAAAGCTAGGGGTCCTATTGCTAGTTTAGATTTTAATTAATATTCTCAAACAGAGCTAAAAATAGTAGCTGTCACGCTATATTCTTTCCCACCAGGAGCCAAATGTCCTCCACTGCCTCTAAACAGTGGTTAGTAGGACAATAATCACACATTTTATTTCTCACTGAAAGAAAAGGTAGAGTGCTTTGCTCTTTCCTCCATTCCTTAATTGGCACTGGCGTTTATTTGCAGGAGTTTTATATTAGATTGTGTGACTGATATGATAATAGCATAATTCTGCAGATCTGAAAGTTTATAGTTCTATCTAGGATCTCAAAGCACTTAACCCAAAGTAGTTATGAGTTGCTGTCTCTGTGAAATTCTAACAGAAATTAAGCTCCCAGGACAGATTTCTCTTTAGGTATAATTATCTTTCATTTCCATAAGAGAAAAATGAACTTAAGATCATGACAGTAGGGTTCTTATGGTCCATTCAGGCTCAGTGACAAATCTTTTATGTGTAGTTACAACAAGTGCATTTTAACATTTTGTCACAGCAATGATCTTGTCTCATAGCAGAAAACAGGGTTAGCAGTCATTGCCTTTATTGTGCAAGGAGAATGAAAAGATGCAGTTGAAAAAGGACAGGGCTGTTTTCTGAAAAACTACTGTACTTTGTTCGTTGAATATCTACAAGTCACAGTATCTGGTGATTTATTTATGCCAAGAGTTTATTTCCTTCTGAAGCACTAGAAGTTAACCCTGACAACCCTGACACCTTACAGGAAGTGCAACAAAATGACCCTTTGCTTTTTGGTTCAAAGTCAGAATGGAAACAGCATATTTATCTGAAACATTTTATTTGGCAATAAACAAAGGAATATTTGATAGCTTTTGTGGGATTTTGATGATTCATTTATATCCATCCTCTAGCAATCTCTGTAAGAATTTAATGGATTATTTGAATGGCTTGAGGATTATTTTACATGATACTTTTTCATTTCCATATATTTATTCTGAGGGAAAAAAAAACCCCTAAACCATAGTATTGTCTTTGTGATCTTTCTTTAGAGAGTTGGGAATGTAAAATGATGATATTCTAATTTTATTAGCACTCCCTGAAAGGCGGTCAAAGGTTTATTGCAATGCTGTGTCTGAGTTGGCTTGGAAACATTTGAATTCAGACTCATTACTCAAAAGTGGTTTGAACAACTGAAATGTTATGAATTTGAAAGGACTTCTAGCTTTAAAGAACAATTTTGTGTATTTTTTTATGACTAGAGAAAGGAAAGATATCTTAAACTGTACACCTCTAATCAGTGGAAAGATGGCTGGACTGATAGCCCTGAAAAGCGAAATGCCGTGTTTGTCCATCAAACAGGGGCAGCAGTGGCAGCCTGTGTGGGACCAGTGTCACAGAGCAAAGGCACAGTCATGCTGCCTCTGCTCAGGAGCTGAGAAAAACTGTGGGGGCAGAAGGCAGTAGAGGGAATGGGAATAGAAATTTGAAGGCTGTTCTTAAGTTTTTCCTTAACTTACTCTGCACATTTTTATCTTAAAATCACACTCAAAGGTACATATCTCAAACAATAAAATCTTTTGCTTTATATATTCACATACTCACTTGGCAGTAGTTTAATTCATTACCACTGTATAGCTCTCCATTAAATAATACAGTACCTGCAGACACTAGGGATGACTTTTCAACTGCAGCTATTTAGTCAGTAAATCTGATACATCAAAGTCCATGAAATTCAGCTGAAAGGCTTCCATTGACTTCACCAAGATTTGCATTGTGCCCTTGAGCAGTTACATGTGCCTACACACACACTCACGTGTTGATTAAGGTATTGTTTATGGGCTGTGAGGATAACTTCTGTATAAATTAAAGACATTTTATGCCCTCTAACTCTACTCCTGGACAGGTGAAATGATCAAGGTTTACTGGCATTTTTGAAGTTCAGAAAAATACTGCAGCCTCTTCAAATGTCTTTCTTCAGGGAACAGCCAAGCATTCAATCAGGCCAGGAAATTCAGGGGTTTAGAACAGCCTAATGCCTATATCTGGCAGTAATCAAAGAAGAGTATTGAAAAAGGAGGGGGGAAAAATAGGGGTTGGAGGGAGAGAGGGGGAGCAAGGCAGGAGCAGAGGAAGGAGGAGAGGGGGAAATAGATGTGCCTACTGTGGCTTAAAGCACAATAATTTAATTGTCGCTATGCAATCAATAAAAATGTAACAGTGTGAAGGGAGCACGACAAACAGATTTGCTTTGTCTTAAATGGTATGTACTAAATGAATGTTCCCCAAACTGAACAAGATTGACTAGTAAATTAGAAGAAAAATTGGTGTTATTTTACATTTTCTGCTTACCTACAGAAAAAGACACTCATTTGCAAGAAGAAAACTGGAAAATTGCCTCTTTTTCTCTGGCAGCCATTCTTTCAGGTCATCCCAAAGAGAGACAATAGGCCTATTCTAAAGCAATAGTACGACTCAGTAAGCATCCTGGCTTAGGGAATCAAATCAGTGCAGTCACCACATTGACACGAGTGGATTTCATAGAATCAGGCCTTAGAATTTAATGTTCACTTATAAATGCAGAGAAAAATGAGAAATATAAAGCAGTATAAACCATAACACTGCACAGATGGAGTTTTACATCCTTACATAAATATGCTAAAGTTAGCAGGGAACCATGAGACAAATGAGTTCCATCCTCGCAGACACTGAAAACTCAGCCAAACTTTGTAATTGGTTCTGATGATGCAGGCAACCTGTAGTATGTTGGTTTCTTTACGAATTTTAAATGAAAATGATCAAATGGTGCATAAAGTGCCATGAAACAACAGTACTTTCTCATTCCTATTCCAGCCCCTAATGGGCTTGTATATTTACAATAGTGTTTTTACAGTTGAGGCCAAATCCCTTCTTCTGAACATGGTAAATAAAGAAATTAAATGAAAGAACATCTAAACGCAAAACATTTTGGGATATTAGTTGTGTATTCTTTTTGCTGTTAGAAATTCATTGTTTTAAAAGTAAAGCCAAAAAGTTACACAGTCTATGCTACCTTTTGCCTTTTAAAAGCTGAATAAACAAGACTTTATTTGTGTTCCATTTGGCTTCACTGAGAATTTATTAGCAAGCAGATATAATCTAGACAGAAGAGACTTAATCCTGGAGAAGCTTATTTATTAACACAGAATAAGTAAACATCTTAACCTGTTTGTGTTTATCTTCACTTTCATTTGATTTAGCTCCAAATTCAGAAAGAAATTCTAATTCTTTCAATCTCGGGATATCTTTTCTGTCACCACAGTGCTTAACTTTTTTTCTGCTGGACTTGTTAAGTCAGCAGCCTCAAAGAAACTTTTTTTATCTAGAATTCATTCTATAGCATGAATCTGAGCAAACATCCTTCAAATGTTATATCCCAGAACACTAGCACTGCATCTGAGCTCTATTAAGTTGAAGAAGAAACTGAGAGCCATGTGTGGAAGGACCAAAAATTCAAGTCACACTTGTTTAAAAACAAAACAAAGCTACCAACCACAAAAATAATGTGATACATTGACTCATACAACTGTTTCTAAAACAATTGACAGAAGATGAAAGAATTTTGTTTCCTTAGAAAATATTGGGATATTTTGTCTCTCACATGGCAACCTAAAATGCTGTGGAAATTAGTTTTCTCTGGAAATGCCTATCATAAATGAGATTTATTGAATATTTCTTTTTAAGATGCAGTCACTAATTGTGTTGTTTACAGAAAAAAATGCATGGTATATGCATTGTGCTGAGAGGCAAGACATTCAAGTATGACTTGAAAACTGCTGGGAGAGATACAAGATGATTGAAGGATTTTTCAACCTATTTTGGCACTGCTACTCATGATTTAGCTTAGTATTTTGAAAAAGCTTTCATGTGAACACCTTTTTTTTAATAAACTTCACATGGATTGAATTGTATTTTGTATTCTTACAGTTTAAAGTCCTGCTTCTAAAATAAAATTAGTATTTATTACTGACGTCAATGGGAATTCAAAAGTACAAAATAGTTGATTGGGGAATAGTTGGATCATAATATGCTCACAGCCAGGTTTCCCATTCTTGAGGTGAATTCCTTGCATGAGGGAGAATCTGTGCTGGCTACATTTGGTGAATTCTGTTTTCCCTGCAGGAACAATAAAATGTTCTCTGACCAAAACCACAGCCACCATTAAGAAATTCTGAGTGTCAGCTGTTATAGGTAGTTGGAAGACATCTCAGTGTAAGTTTGTTTATAGGACATAGTTAACAAATTTCAAAGCTTTGTATATAGATTTCACATTGTATCCATAAATAAACAAAGTCCAGGACATATATTTAAGGAAAATATATATGTATATTTGAGTGGTAAAAAATTGTTTTCCACATTTCCATAAACAGTTGGAATAACTCTCCACAGGTAGAGAATCTTAAAATCTTCCTGAAGATGCTAAGTTATTCACTTGCATGTAAAGTTTATGCAGTGAATCTGAAATGAAATAAAAAAGGTCTCTACCACACAATGAAAACACATATATTTTCAAGTGCATATGTAAGTCAACTTCTTTTGTGAGAGATGCAGCACATGCACATCTAAAAGAAGGCCTGTATTTTTTCAAAAGTACATTGATTTCTGACTAGTGACATGCTAATTATACTGATACACTGTACATCTATATGTATCTAAAAGCAGAGAATAAGGATAATAGCTATACTATTTTGATGGAAAATAATACATATCTCGGTTTGTTTGTATGGTACTTTTCTGAATTTATGGTACTAAAAGAGGCTGTAGGCAGGAATGAAACACCAGCTGGGATAGTGTGTCTCCAGGGACTCTAGCCAAGGTCCTTAGGACTGCGAACTAGTCTTTTGAAATTCCCAAGCTATCTGTCACTAGACCAAATAACAGGCCTTTTTTCACAAGGTCAGAACTAAGATCAAAAATATACAGTGATGTTAGAAGTCATGATTTGCAGGGAAAAAGACGCTCAAAAGACAAAAGATGCCAAAAGACAAACACTGGGTAAGTATGTTTATTCTCTCGATCAGGGGTTATACTCAGGATTTGATTAACCTTCAATTTGAATTGAAAGCATGCAAGTATGAACTAAAATATTGTTTTATTTTTCCTGTGAGACCTAATTCATGTCAAATGCAGAAGAATGAGCAAAGTTTCTAAGACCTGCTAGAAAAGCATACCCAAGCGTGCTCTTGTGTTTCTCCAGAAACATTCAGGCTGCTCCTGTGATGAGCCTCCTGGACTCTGCAGAATAGGTCAGGGTCAGGTAATGACCCTAAAAGGGCTTCTCTAGATATACTCAAAATACTTTCATATTATATAACCTGAATTCTATAACCTAATAAAACTATAAAGACAAGTTAATTGACCTTGAGCATATGAACCATTATGTCTCAAAGAATGTAAGAAATCATCTTGCATGAAAGAGATATCTATTGTGGCTGGTGGAGGTACACATATTTGTTAAATACATAGAAACCTTTGGAACACTGCAAGCAATTCCTGACCAGAAAAACTATGCTAAGTACATGGAGGCTGAAGCACATCGTGGGTGTCTCATGAGCAGCCACTCAAGAACAATTATTCAGGTAGAAGTTCAGAAGAAGCAGAGAGCGATAACTGTAGTAGCCCAAGTCTTCAAGCTACTCTGTTTATTCGGCTTCCTGTTTCCCTGACTCATCCAAGAGAAAGAAGATGCTTCCTTTATGTCCTCATGAAATTGGCTATACTTCCCTCTGCCCTTCAGGTAGCAGCATATCTCTACTTTTCTGCGTCTCCTGAAATGTGAGGAAGAGCTTTCTGCAGATCATTGATAGTGCCCAATAATTTATACTGTCTAGCATTACTGGAATGAAATTGGAATGTGTCATGTGTTCCCATGGGAAAGACCCTAGCTCACTGCTGCACTCTGTAAGCTACTGCTCCTCCAGGGCAGCCACATTCCCCGGGTGCAGTCGTTCCTACCAGTGGCTGTCCAAGGCCTTGGGAGTGAGAGGCAAGGGGTGATATAAATCATTGACAGCTGCTGGGCTTGCTCGCTGCTAAGATCTCTGTCAGACAGCACCGTGATGGATGGGGGAATCTATCCAGCAGGAGCTTTCATCCTCCAGGACCCAGACAGGAGTCCTCTAGGCCAGACTCATGGCTGAAGTCCCTGACAGCAGCAGAGGAGCTGGGTGATAAAGTTGCTCCCATTAGCTTGTGAAGTAGCTCTGGTTTGCATTACTTCAGTCTTCCACATAAGGAAAATCCCAGTGGGAAGATGAGGGAGAGCATGCAGCTGCAGCTTATGCTTTCCATTTTGGCAATTCCCGGTCTCTGTACGAGCCCCTGTACAGCCATGACTGCCAGGACAAATTAGGAGAGGCAAGAGGTGACCTCAGAGGAGGTGTTGGGTCTGTCTGACTCTACCCATCCAGCTTTCACAAAGCATGTGGGCAAGCAGTGTTCCCAAGTACTTGGAACCAAACTGAACAAAACTGTGGAAAATGTATTATGGGGAACAATTATATGCTACTAGAGGATTGGATTAGATGACCTAATGGGAATTTTCCATTTGTGATTTCTTTGATTCTTTGATTTACATTTTCAAATGCTTTGGTCTCTGAGGGAGAACAGTGAAAAGGAGTGGACATGATCAAATAATTAGTAACACTGCTCTTTTAACTTTTAGCAGGACATTTTTCAGTCACTGTTTGCCAGACATGTAAAAAATGCCACAGAACTATGTATATTATATAGTGAAATATTAAAGCTGGCTGGGAGTGCCAGGGTGATGTTGGAACTAAGTAAAAAACTGTGTACTTGACTGTGCCAGTGAAAGCCAAGATGACAGGTTTTATTTTAATTTAATAAAATCTGAAGGTAGTACTGTGGAAATTTGGCCAAGGCTGTCTGGCAGGCTGCCTTGAAGGGAGTCATTGATAGTCCCCTTCCTTTTTACTTTATTAAGTTCACCATTTTCCTCCATTTAACACAAAAAAATTAATTTCCCAAATAACAGGATTCCTCAGTTGTTTTATCTTGCTCATCTAGCATCCACATTTTATAAAGCATTTCATTAAAAATTAGGGTGCCTAAAACTCGCAGCATAATCAATCTGCATTTTACTGAAATTTCTTCTGTAAATTCAATATGATACTGAAAGTATCATTTACATACATGCCACTATGGAGAGGTGAATGTAGAGTGGTAAATACTCTTGAGACCTTGAGGGGACATTTATAAAAATGCAGGGTTTAAGATTTGTTTTTCCTTTTCCTTCTGTAATATTATAGGGACAGTACACTATCTATCAAACTGAAGGGTGGATTAAGAACCATTTGTTGCAAACCAGTCTTCTAATCAGCTATTCAATAAATATCTATTTTTAGCTATTAAATCAGCAGTAAAAATCAGCAGGAATATTAATCCAGAATAATCAAGGCCAGACTAAATAGCTTTTAGTGTTCTGACCCTCTTTGTTTTATTCCACCTGACAAAAGACTTATGGCACCTTTCCACCCCATGATGCTGATGCTACTCATAATCTTGTCCCAGAGAATTACAGCTTCCTGTAACTCTCAGCTGTATTACAGATTTATTTTCTCTAAGTAGGCAGTTTCTAATCTACCTCATGCCCATAACATTCACCCCAATACCTGCTGTATTAAGCTTCCCATCCTAGAACATATGTTTTCCCTCTGAGATTACAGAGAGGAGCTTTGTTTCCCTTAAGGAAAGTCATATGAATGTGCCTAAGAAAGTCCTGCTCTCTTTCCAAATGCTTTATTGTAGCAA
This sequence comes from Dicrurus megarhynchus, assembly GCA_013399195.1. Taxonomy (NCBI): domain Eukaryota; kingdom Metazoa; phylum Chordata; class Aves; order Passeriformes; family Dicruridae; genus Dicrurus; species Dicrurus megarhynchus. The sequence goes on along the minus strand of VXAD01047012.1, from coordinate 1,971,585 downwards.
GTCTTATGAACCATATAGCCAGTTAAATATTTGGACAAGACTTATTCCTAAACCTGTCTCACAGGCCTTTACATCATCCCATCACCCTTTTTCTTTAATATCTTTTTGGCAAATCCACCCTCACAAGGCGGTGTCCAAATGCCTTATGCTTATCTGACCCCAGAGGAAAGTGATTAATTGTGGTCCTCATTTAAGTGGGCTCTCTTAGTTGGAAAGTTTAGTATTTCACAAAAACATAAAAAAGGAAGTGCAATGGCATTTGCAAAGTCCGTGGACAATTCCTAGCAGTAGATGAGGAGGAAGCAAGCCTGCACTCTGCAGCCTGGAGTATTGCTCCAGTCACTTGTTTGGCAGCTGTGGTAAATTGAGTAACTGAAAAAGCTGAATCAATTTGTTCATTTTGTGAATTCATTAAGCCTCAGAAGACAGCCTGTGGGCAGGGTCCTGAGTCCTGTGAGGTTTGATATGTTTATTCATATTAATGGATTCACCAATGGCAAGCAATTTTATTACCCATTGCAATTGTTCTTTGTAATAAAAAATAATGTGCTTGCTCAGACCTTTCACTTTGTTTCAGTTAGCCAGAATGTGTGAATTTAATAACCATTTACAACATTGATTCCAATCTGGATGAAAATCCTTACAACCAAAATTGAGCCATTGTATGGCATTATCTCTCTGACATCAGGATACATGCTGTATTGAGACTTGAAATGCTTCATAGCCAACATTATGGGATGACACAACTGAAATTGAATAAGGAACAGACTTCTTGTAATTAAATTGCAGCTATCAGTGTGAATACCATCTCTCTAATACACAGCAGACAAAGTGAATGGAAGCATGCAAACGTGTTTGTAATGTTTACAGCCAAACCAATTAAGTCTTCAGGTTCCCTATTAGCAGCAATATCACTCATCTGCTCAAGCCATCAGCAACTTCCTTTGGTGATCTGTATTCTGACCGCACACGAGAGAGGACTCTCTATCTGGTTTTGCCCATATCATCTAGCGGCAAATTATTCCAAAGATAAGTTAGTTCCTTCATGTCTAAATTTTAATTATTGTGCTTTCCAGTAGTTTTAAGAAAATAGACCCTTAGTCAGTGTAAATTGTCATAACTTTGCTGATGTCAGTACCAATTCCTAGTATCTGAGAACTTGGCCCAAGGCTACAACTTTTAAATTACAAGTTTAGACAAATGCAACCACAGTTCAAGAACAGATAAGAAGATACTAAGCTTAATAAAGTGAAAACAACATGTTTCACATGCATTAGGACTTGCACATTTTACAGTTCATTAGTAATAACAAAGTGATACAGATCCTCCATCACTGTGGTCAATATCCAGCCTATATAAAAAGCAAAATATTGTCTACTATAATGAGAGCATTTATGAAAGTTGTCTCCTTCTGTTCTTCCCCCACAATTGACTAAAAGGTGCTACCACAAGCAGCCCAATGAAAGAGGCCAAATTAACATAAATTGCTAATAAAAATTCAAATACTTGGAAAGGATAAGAAATATCAGGATAACACTGAAAAGCAAATAGATACAACTTTTGATAATGTTTAAGTACTTGATCTGATCAAGACTATGCAGGCTGAAAGGATCATTTTTGCTTTATGGATTTGTGAGAAGTCAAGGTAGATATTTTGTACATCCTGACTCTGAAAGACAATCCATAGTGAGGCTTAACATTCTGACTGTCATACACGTACTGCAAGAAGTAGTAGTTTTCCATTTGAAATCTTCAATGCCTAATACTTTCACCTTGAAATAAAAATAACATTATTGAATTCTGGCACTTAGAATAGTTTTAAATAGCTGGACTATAGGATGTGGAAACCAGACCTTCATCTATTTCAATCAATGCTGAGATGTGTTAAAAGCAACCATTTTTATACAAGGCAAAGCAAGAATCTTGATGAAATTTCTACACACTTAGGGAAAAAATTCCTAGACTCAGCTTTCAATTTGCATCGTATAACTGAATACAAATATATATTGTAGCTATCCGATTCAAATATTCCACTTACTTAGCAGTTAGCCTAGATGAAAGAAATGAGCAACGTGATTATTTCTGTTTTCCTTTTGCACTTTGATCGTATTTCAAATTGAACCTTAATAAGAATGATTTTTCAGCACCGATGATCTCCAAATTATCTATAATCAATTTATTTCAAAATGTGAAAGCTATAAAAATTGGAACTTAGTAATAAAACTACTGGAATTATTTTCTTTAAAATATCTTGTAGGTTTGATTGCAATAAAATAAGTGGGATATTTTTACAAATATGTTACAGATCGTACATTTCAGGAAACGGATCTGACAAGCGATTTTGTCGCTTCTTCCTGCAATGTAAAATTGTCTGGTTTATCCATTTTTAAATTAAAAGATTATTGTTGCATGAGCATACTATTCTGGTAGATACTTAGAAGATGACAGCCTAAAAGGGAGACCCTCCAAAAATGTTAGTCATATGGAAGTTTATTTTACGCAATTAAATAAATGTGGACCAAGCTAAACAGTTTGGAAAACAACATTAAGTTGCCCAGGGCATCAATAATAACTAACTAGTTTCTAATGCACAGAAAATTTAACTGATATACTCATGGACAGTTCCAGTCATATCAGAATATTCAGAATATTCAGGTTTCCTTAAGAATGAGTAGTTAATCTGAGAATAACAGAAAAATGAAGGCATGACATCCTTCACATCTGCTGTTTTCCTTTATTATTTCCTGTATCTAGCAATAATTTTATTTATTTCTCTATGTACCCAATAAGGAGTCTGTTCATTTCTCCCATCCTTACTTCACTACTCTTACTTCACACTTCATATATCATCAAAGTCATTCTGACTTTTTAAGACTGGGAATATTCATGATGAAAAAATGAGAATCTTCTATAAAGATTCTCTAAAGGTTTTGATTTTTTTTTAATATTGTGTATATTATTTCAACCCACTACAAATGAGTTCCACATTAATCATAAACTTCAATCTTTGATAAACATTATGTTTTAATGAACTAAGAAGAATATTTGAGTTATATAGAGAGCACAAAAAATGTGACATGTATTTAATGGTTGTTGTTGTTGTGGTGTGTTCCAAAGTGTTTTCTGTAAAATGTAAGAACCATGTTGTAAACTGCTTTGCTTGAGGAGCCTTATTAAACTCAAATGATTCAAAAGCATATATATGATGTGTCTAGGTTGGATACTTTAGACAATATAGCAATAGGAGCACCAGGATGTGCTGCAGTAGGCATTCATTGCTCCATGTTAATGTGAGGTCTTCAGCTGCAATAGCTCATTTGTCCTGCTAGTGAGGAATCTGTTCTTGAACAGAAGCAGAGGCAGACCTCTTTTTGTAGTCCAGGCTAAGGAAAACTTCGTCAGACTTCAATAGCCATTCCAAACTATCCTCACTATGAGCTTGATTTTACTTAAAACCTGTATAAATTTACTGTTATCCATATGGAACAGGCACCACTGAGAAAAATGGGCAATTCTACCCTAGTGTTATCTTTGGATATGCTAAGCTGATTTTCCAGCTGGTGCAAGTTAAGTTATGGCAGTTATATTAAATGATGCCAATATACACTAATTTAGAATGAGTTCCTTCATCATTAACATGGGTATTTTAGGAAACTAATTTAGAGCCATACATTATGTAGAGTCTCTTCTCTACTCATCATCTCCCATCTGATATTTGATTAGGATATTGATTTCCTCTTATTAAAAACAAGAGATCAACCCACCCACCTCCTTTTACCCTCAACATCCTCCAGATGCAGAATGCCACCTGGATTAGCAGATTGATTTATTGATAATAAACACATTGATCTTCTTTGCCCTTCTCCAAGCTGTAATTTCTCTATCCGTAGTTTTTTCTTCCACAGGAATTTTTAATATTAGCTCCTCTCTACTACTGACACTAGTCTTGTGAGTGCATTCTTCAAAGATTCATATTCAGTTTTTTCAGTGTTAATTCTTCCAAATGTCTTCCCAGCATGCAGGAAGACATAAGTGCTCATGGTGATGTAAGCAGAAGTCTCCCTGCTTCTGAAGTGCTAAAATAAAAAAGTCAGTGCAGGAGTAGATATGATCCATCCATAGACTTTGTGGGACACATCTGAAAGGGCAGGATTAGTCTAAAATAGAATGTCTGGGACATATCTCAAGGCAGCTGCATTGATAAATTGTTCTGTAGATGGGTTTACTTTGTTGGAAGAGATGTTATGTTACACATCTAGCCAGGTGTTATTAACTGATGATGATGACATCAGAAGAAATTGCTGGAAATTTACTGTATTACAAAAATCCCACGCAACCCTGTAAAACAAAGGTCTAAGACAAAGAATGAAATTTAGACACTCCATTAGAAAGACGCTCTATACACAAAGCACCTAATATTTCAAAATGTTATGTTTTCAATGCTGATTGTCATGATTAAACATCCATATCTCTGTAGCACCTAGAGATCAGCTGGGTTACAATTCCAGTTGTGGTACAAAGTGACAGTCCCTTGACAAAGACCTAAATCAAGAGCTGTTTCATAGCAATTTCTGAGATTTCAGAATGTGCTTTCACTGTGCATGGGAACAAGTGAGATCAAGAGAATGGCAACAAAACTTCCACTGATCATGCAGGGAATGTGGGTGTCCTGGATGGGGTGGTGCTACTGCCACACTCCTTCTCACCAGTATGGTGATCCTCTGACCCTTTTCTAGCTATTGTCTTGTATTGCTAGAGCGATATAAAGACATGGCAGTGAGTTTTGAGAAGACTAGGAAGGGCACTGATCTCAGCAGAGACCACTGATTTTGTCTCTGTGGTGGCCAGTGACAGGACCCGAAGGAATGGCTTGAAGCTGTGTCAGGGAAGGTTTGGGTTGGATATTAGAAAAAAGTTCTTAATCCAGAGGGTGGTTGGGCACTGGAACAAGCTCCCCAGGGAAGTGGTCACAGCACCAGCCTGACAGAGTTCAAGGAGAATTTGGACAATGCTCCAGGGCACATGGTGTGATTCTCCTGTGCAGAACCAGGAATTGAGCTCAATGATCTTTATGGGTCCCTTCCAACTCAGGGAATCATATTCTATGATTCTATGATCCTTGTGAGTCCCTTCCAACTCAGGATATTCTATGATTCTATGATTCTATATTTTTCCTATGTACAAACCCAAATAATTCAAAATCATAACTTTTCCAAATGTAAATACTCACTTCTCAATTTTTTTCTTGTGCTGAAGTTAAACTTTTCAATAATAACACATCTGAAATTAAACTTAAACTGCCACATAAGTGTGGAAAAGTATATATACACCAGGAGAGAGGGAAAGGGTTTTTCTTCATCTTCCCTCAAGTCCTACTTCAGGAAACATCTATAATTTGGAAAAACATTTTCAATTTTTTAAATCCCACAGAAGTCAATGGAACCCTTCAGCATATAGTAAGTGCTTTTGTAAACAAGGAAATGTTTTTCCTCTCTTTTCCTGAGGACAGCAAATATGGAAGAGTCACTATGTCATGTTATTTAATTTGAATAGAAAGATTACTATCTTCATTATAAAAGGCTATACTCTTTGGCAATATGACATTACAATGTGAATTAAGCATGTGCTTAATGGCTTTCCTAAACAGCACTTATTCCTCAGTGAGAGTCAATGTGATTTGCCGTTTGTGATATGAGATGCCAAACTGAACTGCAGATTTGTTCTTCAGATTTGGTATCAGGTTTGAGCAAATTTCGGATGAAAAGCATTGCAGATTTTAAAAGTCCATGATGTCACTTTTCGTAGCATATTAACAACAAACATCATGGCACAGAGGAACGAGGTTGCTGAACAGGAAAGAAGGTAAATGCTTAGGTTGAACAAGTGAGGGTAAGGCAGGTGATGTGACAGTATTCCCTCAGTACAAGAGAGTTTAGAGCATCAGTTAAGGAACACAAGTTTCAGATCCTAGAAGTCCACAACTGAAATTAAAATTTAAACAGTAAAAACAGTATAGAAATGAAATTGCCAATGAAAGGAGATGCACAGCACTTCAGAAATATACACTTGCATTCTCACAGACAGCAGACAGAAGAGAAAACTTTTATGTTTTAACACCAACTCACTTATTCTGAGACGTATCATCATGTAGAAATGTGGTAATTTTTCTCCCTGGGATTCATGTAGATGAGATTTTAGTTTCCAGAATACTTACATAGAATGTTCTTTAATAATGTACTTGTTCTGAATCAAATCATTACGTTGCATGTGCTGTCTCATAGCATGAGATAACTCACTGATGTAAACATTTGATAGTTTTCTATTCATTCTCAACATATTTGATTTCATTCTTGATTTCGGATAATGTTTCTAGCATTTGATATCACCTCCACTATTCCAAAAATGAATTCCATAAGTGTCCCTAAAATTCAAGCTGTGATTTTACTTAGCAAATTATGAAAACATCTCTGTTACCACTTGCAGACACATACATATGCACACACATACACACAAAGAAGTACTGTAAAAAATATATTTCACGTCAGTGAGTGCGTGGAAGTCGGATATTTTTAGCAGAGAGTGAGCCTTTCTGCAATGCAGAACCCTTATTCTGGTCTTTTTATAATAATCATAGGTTGTTCAGCTGATAACAGAAATGTAAGAAATTCTAAAGATTCAGGAACTTCTGATCAAACAATAATTTACCTTCAAAAATTACTGCGACTGAGGGTTGCATGTCTGTTCAGCCTGGAATTCTTCTTTTTCTAATAGCTCCAAGCCCAGTGCTCTTGCTAATAATCTTAAGTTTCTTTGCCTTTCTTCGATCCAAACCTCTTGTTCCATATTGATCTACAAGGCAGTATTTATTAACATGTTTGCATCTACGGCAGTGTGTCAGCAGGAATCTCTTTGTCACTAGAGGGCAGCCAGCATCTTCTGGAGAGCCAAGAGAGCTCGTCATGGAAATCAAGTTCTGACAGTAGTCGCAGAGGACATGATTCTGGATCAGTGGGCTGTGTCTCAGCTGTACTAATTTTCAATAGAAGTAATTAGCAGCATTCCGGGATTTTATCTGGGGATCAAATTATGGCTGGCTGGCTCTTTCAAAGGCAGAATATGAAGACTTGTGAGTGTGGACTTACCAATGACTTTAAGAACCAAAATTTGCAGGTTAATGATGCTATAGAGCCAAAAAGCCCTCCTCCATTTTCAAGTGAAGGAAATTTCATAGCAGTTTGGTGGAATGGGAGCATTAAATGTGGTCAGAATATTCCTGGAAGCCCAATCCCATCTTATGTCTCCTACATGATGGGCAAATAGAGAAAAATATGCTTGTTGTGTTTGCTGCTGAGCACACTTTGCTGACCATAAGTGGGTATAAGCTGGTGAATGAGGCAGAGAAGTGGTCAAGTTTATCTCTGAAATTCTCACACCCTTTCTGGTACCTGGCATCAGGACAGCGACGCATCTTACCCCTTTCTGGGGAACTGATTTTCACCCAAGTAAGTACCCAGGCTTTCTTCTTGTCCAAAGCTTCACACTGGCTGTGGTCAGCTCCTGTAGTTTGACCCTTACAAAAATCCTGCATAACTAGGAGAGGAGTCTCATGGCCTCTTTAATTCTTTTCAAACTGTACGTTTCCTTCAGTGTATCTGTACTAAACAATCCTCAGTTTTTCATGCTCCTGATGTGAATATATAAATAAGGATTAAAAAAAGCTGCTTAGTTAGAAGCCTATACTTACAGCTCTCTTGCTTTGCACTACTGACAATTTTCTTTTTACATTGCAATCATATTGCAAGGTATTAAATAGTTTTACTGCTGTATGCTGTGCCAGGCTGCTCACACTCCATCCCAGATGCACAAGTATGTGCACGAACAACAGAGGACTTGACAAGATAAATAATGGTACATGCCTGCACATCAGAGACCAAAATTAAGTCTGTGTCACATCAGAATTGGGCTTGAGTAATCTGAAAATCTACTTTAAACTCTCATTAAGATAAACTTGTGAAAATCTAAAATATTCATCACCTTTTTATACCCAGCAATAAGCAAGGCTTGAAATTTTTACATCTTGTGAAATAAGGATTAAATATATTTAAAATTATTTAAAGAGGCTGAAGTGAAAGTAGAAAATCGGCATATCATATACACATACACATATATGTGAGTAAAGTCCTTGCAAAGAGGATGATCCCACGTGCTGTTTTTCTTTTTTCATGGAGACAGCCGGACGGAGTATATCGTACTGAAAATGAACACATGCTAAAATGGTTGGACTAGGATAGAGTAGGATGTAACAACTTCAGAGAAAGACATAGTATTTGGTTTTGTATTCTTGCCAGTGAAATTAGTCAGGAACTAATCAGCATTTCATCTGGGTGGAAATGGGGAGGGAGAGGTGATTTTGCACCCTGCTCACAGTCTGCATTTCCTGCCCTTGATATGCAGCCTGTCTGGAGACGGACCCATAACCAGCATTCAGGCACCTCTGTAATTCTCTAGAGTAGTGGAAGCATAAGGGTCTCCACAGCTGAAACAAGAACAATTTTCCTTGTGTAGGAAAATACAAGCTTCATCAAGACCTTGACTCCCCAGTTTGAGTTCCAAGCCTCCCCTCCAGAGCAGCCCTGGGTCCAAAGGGAAGCCTTTGCTGTGCAGCTGTGGTGGGCACAAGTCTTCCAGAGAAGCCAGGAGGAATGCACAAGTTTCCTTGGGGCATTATTGTGATAAGCTCATATCTCCCCATATTTGCACAAGCAACTTTATCCTGGGAAGAGGGTGGCAGGGAAGAAGTCCCAGGATTGGAGCAGCACACAGACATGCACACTCTTTCACTTTTAGAGGGACAGAGCCCTTCCCTTCCACCCAGGCAGAGCTCCTTTATGCCAAACCCTGACGTTAATTCCTGACACACTTCAAAGTCATGGAGAAGAGGAATGCTTCTATGGCAATAACCAGTAATTCAAAGGAAGAGTTATTTCAACTGCTTGGAGAATACTGCAGGAGTGAAGGGTAAAGTCCTACTACCTTAAAAGAAAAGCACAAAGAAAGCACTTGATAAATAATTTAACTGGCAAGAATGTGAAAGAAATTTTCATATATTTGTCTGTAGTGCTGTGAAGTGGGTTCCAGCATTGAAAGGTTCCTGATTAGGGAGAGATCTCTCTCTTTGGGAGCAAGAGGAAAAGGTTTCACATTGTTTTCCAATTGCAAGAAAACAAGCATTTTTAGGCTCCATGGCATAATATTCTTTTATTCTTGTGTATCCTTTTTTTCTTTTTTTTTTAATTGATATATTATTTAACCATTTTTTTATTCTTCTAGAGTTTTACATGTGTCTTTTCATACACTGAAAACTCAGCACTTAATACATAATATAAAAGCATGAAAAAGCAGGCTTGAGGTTTTTACTTTTTAATGTGAATCAAGTCTCACATGTACTGATAAAAAGTGGGGTTAGGAAGTTATTGCATTTTCTATCCAACTGTCAATAAAATATTGAGAGAGTTTTATTGTATCTATAATAAGGAAATGTGAGCAATTCACAGTAATTTCTGTATGAAATCTTCTGGTTTTGTTTTGTTTTGGTTTTTACTTCAGTGCTGTCTAGATTAAAAGAAACACAAACAAATATTTCAAATAGTTATGTCCAGAGGCTTCATAGCATTTCCTTGTCTTCTAATAGAAAAATCTACTTAAAGAACAGATTCCAAAGTGAAGTAACAACCAATGTATGTTTTATTACATCATCATAATGACTTCTTAGTTTATTTTTAATCCTTCCACTCAACCAATAAAGTAATTCAAACAAAGAAAAACCCTTCAATATGAGCCTCTATTGGTTTCAAAACCATGTGACCCTCTAGACTGGCACCAAAATATGAATTAGAGGGTTATGATAAATTAAAAAATCAATGAAGTACATTTTTAATGCATTTCATAAAATTTAATTTGCATGTGTATTAGACATGGGCATAGGCTTTCCAAAAAAGCTTTGGGCAGCTGAAAAATACAATACATTCCTACTTGCCTGTTATGTAAATGAACTCTCCTATTTATTTTTACTAATTGCAGACTAGATGCATCTGTGTACATTTTTATCTTTTTCCTGTCCCAGCGATATTATCAAATTATTAGTGAATACCTTCCTCTCTTAATGGAGATAGAAAGAGAATATTACTATAAGTTACATGAATATTTGTGCTAAATATCTGTGAGCTGGTTCATTGTGGGACTTAGTATGTAACAATTGTTGCCCTTGAAAATACTGATCTTTAAGGTGAAAACTTTAGTGATTGACATAAGATCTTAAGTTAAAGCATGTATGGACATTGACTCAAGATCTTCGGAGTTTTGTTTAGTTCCAAATGGTAAAATTATTTTTTCTTTTAATATGACCAGGAACTGAAGTGCACTTAATTTGGAAATAAGGTTTGGGTTTTTTCTTTCTTCTTTTTAATTAATGTTCAGTTATATTTATATATAGATATGTTTAGACGCACTATTGGTACAACTACAGTAGGAATTCCGACTCCTGAGACAGAATAAACACAATTTCACATACAGGACAAGGGTAGCATGATGCTGGCTTAGCTCGGAGGGTTTTGAAGTATATCCTATTGCAGTGTTGGGGTTTGGGTCAGTTATAAGAAAAATTTTTGTTATTAATATATGCCTGATAAAAACTAACATTGCTCTTGGCAGTCAAAGAATAAAAAGGTTTTAATTAACAAAAAAGTCTTTAAAATGTAAGTCTGTTCTATGAACTTCATATTCTTAGATGATACTAACTTTAAAAGAAATTTTAGAGATAAGATCTTTATCAAGTGAGATGTTGTACTTGCTCTCACATACTACTAATAGGTATACAGCCAAATAAACATCACATTGAATTATCATATACATTTCTTCTGTTTTTCAAGTGGTCAGCATTTTGTGGTAGCATTAATAGTTATTACGGATTTAAATGGGCACTCTCTGTAACTGATCGACAAGATCAATAATTTTAAGATCAAATACTAACAGCAGTCTGTTTTTTTCTTTAATCACTGTCTTTTTGTTTTATACCCATGCCTACAGCAAGATCCTGTTTTCTGTATGTAGCCAGAGCTTCCTGCTGTGTGCTGTCGAAAGAATAAGACTAGATGGAGAATCAATTTAAGAAAAAAGCTTTAGTTGACAAAGCTTTGCTGTAGATCAATGGAGTCTTGCTAGTTAAAATATCTTTGGGAGCAGAGATTTTACAGTCATGAGCTTGGACATAATCAGTTTGGCTTTCCCTATTCCATTCATACAGTATTTTGCCAGATGAAAAAAAAAGTATGCAAATACCAGACAGTTGAATGCCTTTTGGCTTTGTTGTGGAACAATAAAAGCAGCTTTAAAATATATTTCCTTGATATACAGAAAACCTAGGCCTTTATTAAACTTGTTCTTTTAAAAGAGGCAGTATTTACTTAAGAGTGATCTTCGTTACAGCAGAGCAGGCAACAGTTTACCCACGGAGAGATGGAATAGCATCCAATTCACAGCCTGGTACTTAGGGGACTTTTTTTTCATTGACTCATTTAGTCTTTTATCACTTATTTGTTCAAACAGGTTTCGTAGCAAACACAGGATGTGTACAAACTGATATAAAGCACAGGTCTTCCCTAGCAGACTTATCCTTATATCTGATATTTATTTAATCGGGTTTCAATAAATTTGCACACCAGCAGTAATTAGTTGTTCCAAAATTCCTAATGAATTTGATTGAAAATATTATGTAACATTTTGCTCAAATACACCTTTAGGATGATTTAGAAACAATCCAATCACTTTCATGTATGCTGTTAAATCATTCTGGACAACACCCTCAGGCACGTGGTGTGACTCCTAGGGGTGTCCTACACAGGGCTAAGTGTGGGTCCCTTCCAGCTCAGCATATATTGTAATTATTTGAATCCTCATTGAAAAAAAATCACAAAACGTTTCAGCTCTATCACCTAAACAAGAAATGTGCACTTGAATTACTTAGAAACAAATCAATCCTGCAGCTGGTTTGAAAAATGAATGCTTTAGTACAGTGCTTACTGAACTTTCATGTAAGTGTATAGTAGACACCAAGCCCATTACACTGAAAACGTCTTTCTTAGATGCTTAGGAATTATATCTGCATTAAAATACTTTCTATACATTTTATCTGTGGGGAAGTTTGTGATTCAAAGTGTGACATATTCAGAAACGGAGCAAGAGAAGTGGATTTTTAAGAAATCAGAAAGGAAAATAAAATACATATTGCATGCATAAAAGCATTGCTAAATTCCAGAAAGATTTCCAGAAGTAACTGGTAATTTAAAGACTGTTCATTGTGGGGTAGAAAAGAAGAGATAATTTAAAGGGGTCCAATTCACAGGAAGATGAGGCTGTTCCCCTTCTGAAAATCAATCTCTTAGCAGGAATTTTTTCAAAGTTGGGTCTCTAAAATTGCTAATCCCTTCCACAACCTTGTCTAGCAGTTAGCATTAATCACTGCAGCCTGTATCCCATTGGTCTCTGAGTCTGCTACAGAGTTTAGTGTGTCTGTGGGAATTTTGTCTTTTGAATGAAAAAGGATGCTGTGGACTCCTAAATACTGGGTTTCTGGCATAATGTATTACTTCAGACTCAGTTCTGTTTCTGTAAATATGAGGGCATTGATACTTAAAAGGCCACTGCATTTAAAGTGGGTGTCTGTAATTCCATTGAAAAGGCAATTAAAATTTTAGGAGGATGTCAAAATAGGGGAAGTATAAATATATAGACAATGTTTTCCCTATTTCCACGAGTTATTTCACTTCAGTAATGTTAACATGTAAAATTGAAGTACTGTCATTGAATGGGCCAGAATATGCCTACATGTGTGTGCACAGATCTGTATATACGGGTGCTAAAGCAGTTACAGGTTATTTTTAACTTTTTTATGTCCTTAGAGTGATCATGACTCACCTGGACATCTCTGTACCTACTTTATCTCAAACTTACACGGCTTGAAGCAAACTAAAGCAGAGGCAGTGAGATGTCATGCAAACACGTTGTGTTGGCACCCAGGAGTGCCTGCAACTATATCATTTTATATTGGCAAATTATCAAACCATTCTCTGCCTTCCTGCATCAGCTTCATTTGGATCAACCAGCCAACTTAACTGTTAGCAACCTCCTTGGAAAAACATGTGTCACATCCAAGAAAAATCATTTATCTGTACACAATATGGCTTCTTTTTTTTTTAATGCAGGACATAGAGGAAAAAGAATCAAGCCCACTTGCACTAGGTTTTATTACTGAAAACACAACTGTGATTCTGCCTCTTGGTGGGCATTAGATCTTTACTCATTTTAATACTGAATGCAAATATGACCATGAGGGGAACATCTGGGTTTCCTCCTTATATAGGAAGGTCTCACTGAGCGCACATTTACAGAACTGCACAGGTATAAAATAGGTATTATGAGCAATATTTCTCTTATGGCATGAAACCTAGCAGTGAAAAGGAGTGCATACAAAAATATCATGAATCCCTTGGTGTTTTGGTCTTCACACTGTCAAAAGGTTTTCTGCAGAACTAGAGGTTCATTAAAAATAGAGTCACTAGTAATTTCTTTGACAAAGAGGCTCTCCTGCGTAAATTAATGATGCACTCTTGTATGCTTTAAGCCTGTCCTCCAGGAACAGTAGAAGGAACCTGCAAGCCACTCCGCGTAGAAGTAACAGTAAAGGTGCAAACTCTATCCCCATTCATCTTAATGATGTGTTAACTTCTAATCCTAGTTGGGACCATTAAAATACTGGATTCTTTATGTGGAGCTGTTGAAGAACTACCTTAACCCTTGCATTGCCTTGGCATCAGATCTCTTAGTGTGCTTGTTCATTACACAACATACATTTTTGTTATCATTATTGTTACTATATAATATACATAAGTAAAGTCTTGAGTGAAAAAGTGAGCTATGAGTTAAACAAATCATCTTCTTCAAGATAGCAGTTTTAATAAATTGCGAAGAAACTTTCTGAGGAATGGAGGGGTAGTGTTCTGATAAAGCAGTGAATTGGGAATTTTAGATGCTTTACTTGCTGGTGGATATAAAGCTCTGCATATGACCTTGGGAAGGTCACCTGCTCCCTCCTTACCCTCATTTGAGACTATGTTCATAACAAAAAGAATCAGAATAATAAGTACTCTACCACAACTTACAAGTGTGCTGTGGGGAAAAATGAGGCTCTAAGTAGCTGATGACTGCTGCAGAAAAGACAATAGATAAGAGAAATCATTAAAACATAAACATTTAAGTAATTTTAAGGTGTAATTGGTAAAAGAATATAGAAGTCTTTAACAGCAGAGCAGTGAAATAATCTGAATTACATAAATTGGTTCTGTATATTTGTGGGTTAAACATGAAATACTCCCTTATGCACAAATGTTCCCTGGATCAAGGCCATAAGGATCTATACAAATACAAGATAAATTCTTCAGTAGCACAGATGAGAAAATATCAGATGGTGACCTCTCCTCATGACCTTAAACCAAGAAAATCCATTGTCTTGAATAGCATCATGAAACAAAAATTCAAAGCAACTTTTGTATAATTCCAGTCAGAAAACATCATTAAGATTTAGACAAACAGTTTTAAAGAATTGGTGTTTCTCCCCTCCAGCAGTCTGCTTCAGCCCCCAGTTCAAGTGAAAATCCATGTAAACCTTGTGAGTTGAGATTGTTAGATTAAAACTGGGAATGCACCCCTCCAAACCAGGGTTCTGAACAAAGCACATCCCACATGTATTATGTATCCCCTAACTAAGAATGAGGACATAGCTGGGGAGCAGCAATTAGCTCAGTTGGTTATAACCTTGTGCTAATAACACCAAGGCTGTGAGTTTGATCCCTGTACGGGCCATTCGCCTAAAGTTGGACTTGATGATCCTTGAGGGTCCCTTCCAACTCAGAATATTCTGTAAAACTTGTGAAATGGGTAACAGAGAGTGGGGAAACTTAGGCGTAAATGCTGGAGAATTATGCATGTAAGAGAAAAAAAAGGTTTACAGGTTCAGTGTCTTATGCAGTTAATGTGCTTTGGATACCTAGCTCTGAAAGCCTGTTTGCAAACACAGATTCCAAAGGAAGGGAGGCATCTTGGTCTGGTTCCTCTTCTGGAAGCAATAACATCAGCTATTTATATGTCTAAACTTTGTCCTCCATTACTCAAACTTTTATCTGACTTTATGGTTTTCTGAGTGGCTTGGACACTTCATTTAGCTGCTTCCTTTCAATTTCATCTAGATGGACTCAATTCCCTCCCAGCATCTTATAACTGAGATTTTGATACCCAGCTTGGGTGTGAAAAGCCCATGAGCGAGGGCAATCCTCATACAAATTTTGGTTTACAGATGTGTGCAAGAATGAACAGTTCAGTTGTTTCTTACTCTGGTAAATAAAGTCATAATGAGGTAAGGGTACTCTCCTTATAAATTCCCATCATCAATTGAAAGAAAAAAACCATAGGATTTTTTCTTTGAATATGGTCTTCCTTGCCTCATTAGGTCTGATAAACTACACAGAGATCATTTCTAACCTGTGTTACTTAGTGCATGTCCCTTTATTCTGTTTTTTCTTTGAACTTCCTATGTTCTTCTGCATAAAAGTAAAATTTTTCATTCATCATTAAAATTGTCTAGCCAGAATGTGGGTTGAAATCCTCAAAAAAATTTTTCAGGCTGCTCAGTTGGAGGAAGCTTCCTTTGCTGCACACATTGATTATGACTTTATTATTTGAGGGATCTACTGAAATTTTCTACTGTGTTATCATACTTTTCACAGCCTGGCTTATTTATACTCTTTTAGGTAATAGTACTCTTGGGCTGGCCCCCATTAATGTCACGCAGGACTAATTTCACCAAGTAAAAAAAGTTAGACATTTTATTACTGGTATGAAAGCTGGGATCAGTTCCTCAAGTTCAGCTATTCCTTGAGCACCTGATTATCTCCCACAAACCTGTTGTGATTTCCAAGGGGTGCAAAAGTCATCTTTGTCATCTGGAAGATTTTGAATCAAACCTTATTCACCTCAACAACCTTACTCACACACATTCTGAAATATGACCAGTCTTTCTTCTTCCAGCTACTGACATCTTGGTAGGGTATGAATACAAAAGTGTGGTGGCAGAGGTTTCATTTTGTCTCATATATCTGTTCTTTTTGACTTTCTCCTGCTGGATATATTCTTTAATACATGTGTTTTTCTTGGGCTCACTGAAAAATGGCATTTTCATTATTACTTACTAATCATGGTTGAGCATCCTATTACACTTCAAGAGCTAAGTTTAAGTCTAAAGTACTTAAATCATAATAACCCAGCAAGTTCCAGTGAGAAAATAATGAAATGATTACACTGTTTACTCATTTTGAAGGATCTGGTGTAAGATCAGCATGAAAGTTTCCAGGGTAAGCAACCATTCTTACTCGGAGTATACTCATACTGTATTTCCTGTATTTGATTAAATGGCCGAATATAAACCAGGCTTTAGAGGTAACATGAGTAGTTGAGGTTGGTATTTTATGTCTTGGGGTGCTGTCAAGTAAGAGAAATCCTGTGGAAGGCAAGAAGTGAAACCTGGTCTGTCTCTCTATTACTGATTTCTTCTGGATGTATTTAAACACTTGAAAGCCTTTTGATGAGGTTTTGGTTAAGTAAAAAAAAGAAAAGCTGGTCCTCACCTCTCAGGACGAAGACAATGCTCAGCTCTCCTTTGTAATAAATTTTGTGATGTCTGTGATTTTATTGCAGAGATTTTAACACAAAGATTATAACCCTTTTTGATGAGAATCTATTTTGTTAAGCACAAATACCAAAGCAAAATCACTTCAAAGAGAACCTTTCACCAAGAGTAAAAAGTCCTGAACCTGAAGCAATTCCTCTGATTTTATTGCAGTTTTTTAAGCTCTTTTCTCTTTTATATCAAATGATTGTGCTTCAGGAAAAAATAGGCTACATTTCAATGCTTATGAGACAATATTTTATTTAATTACAAACTAATTAACTGTACAAGAAAAATATAAACAAAGGATTAAACAATCTCAAATCTTGAAAGAAGTTCTCAAATTATACAAATTTTCTTTAATTTAATAGTAACCTAGAAATTTAAGAAAAAATACGCTTCTTGTTCTCATATGACTTTTTCTTGGTTATGATCTTAAACCTTTCTTTATCACAAGAATAACACATTTAATCCAGAGTTACACTGTGTGCAAGTGGGAGCAGAATTAAGCCTCCAAGCTGTCTTGCTTTCTGGAATTACGTCTCATGGTTTTTAAAACTGCTTTTCTCAAAAGTCTTTAAACAATATCTTTCAGTAAATAAAAGCTCATGTGCCCTTGCCTTCCAGTTACTGCTTCAGGTGTCTAGACATCTCCTTGGAGGCTTTTGCTGCTCTGTCTAGTGCAATTCAATTCAAATCAGGAGAGTAATCACAGCAAACACGCTGTGGAAATAGATCTCATAACCATGGCGTGATCAGCTGAACACACACCCCAGTGTGCCACTGCTCAGTGGGACAGCTCCCGTGAGGAATATCCCTTCAGAGTGAACAAAGGTGGTGGCAGGTGAGCACAGGGAGGCAAATATCCATTTATTAATAAATGTGTGCACTGTTTGGAAAACATGCTTGTGCATAGACTTGGGCAGATACTGGTTTAATGTCAAGTTATTTTCATTTAAGCAGTGAAGCAGTCTGGACATTTTTTACTTCAAAATTATTTTTTAAATGTTATTATGAGTTCTACAACTTCTTTCAAAAATGTCATAAGTATAATATTTATGCAGATTTTTTACCGGAAACCTCTTTTTGACAGAGATTTTATATCATTGTTAACTAATAATTTCCATTAAAAATTATGAGAAAAGACCATTTTTATATGACAAAAAGAAATCACCTGGTTCTGATGAGATTTACAGTACATCCACGGATAAAAGAAAGTTTACATGTGAGTGTTCACATTTCAAGAAAAACATAGCTTCTAAATAGGGAGGCACAAAATTACAGACATTAAAAACATTTTTTTCTTCAGTAAAAAGATTGAAAAAAAAAACCAAAAAGACTTTTGGGCCGTTCCTCAATTTGAATGTGATAACAGGTGTGTCCCTAGTGACTGTTTCTGAAGAACCCATCCAGGATATTTGCACTTCCCATGGGCAGGCTGGTTCCCACTGTAAGCAGCATGAATGCTTCCACTGACTTCAGTGGGAGCTGACAAAGGTTTTACTCATGGTAAGAGATAAACTGTTCAAGGTCTTGAAAACACAAAGGTCTGCTTTTCTGCACCCTTATAGACCACCAGGCTAACTGAGCATGTTTCCTAAGAGCTAACCTCTGCTGTTTGATTTCGTTTCCTGAGGCTCACATCACCTCATTACCACTGGCTGTTTGATTTAAAAATAAGCAGGACTGGCAGGTTCTGGCTAGTGACAACTTTGTCAGACTTGAATTTACTTCCCTTTCCTCTTAGAACAGAGGAGCCACTTTTCTTTCTGATGGCTGCCTATAGATATTTACCAGGTTGATTTCATTTTCTTCTGCTACAAAAGGAAAAATGAGTATGACCTTCCAGCAGACAAAGGTGAAGCTTCTGGGGTTTTTTCTTCTTTCATTTTATACAGAGATGCTACTGATTTGGGAGAAACTCCCTATATGTATATAAGACAAAAAATAATTCTGAAAAGAGTAGAAAATGTCAAAAGGGAAATAACTGCTATATTCACAATAGCAGCTTTTGGGAATGCAGAGAGTTACAGTTATTTACTGGCAGAAGCCCTCAGCTCCAGCCAGTCATTTAATGCTGTGTATCAACCCTTCATAAAGGTATCCCAGACAATGAAATATTTCTAGAAAGTGATTCTACTTGCAAACTCTAGGTGACTCTGCTTTTATCTTTTGTTTTTTTTTGGTTTAAGTATTTTTTTTGTATACACCTTCTGTTTGATCTTTTAAGGGCTAGATCCTTTGTCTCAGGTTAGCTACTTTAGACCAAACTTTTGTTTCATTTCTAAGAATAATTAATTCTTAACCTTTATTGTGTTTTTTCTGAATTATATTATAAGGAGAGCTTCAGATGATGTTTCTGAAGTGAACTGCTCTTCATACACATTTCCCAAACCAAATATAATACAGAAATTGGTCTTTAAAAGTTAGTCAGGGATTACAAAGACAAAAGTATACAACTGTAAATTGCAAAAGGAAAGTTAAAATATTAAATAAATAATAATTCAATAAAACTGAGATGAGATGAGATGAGATGATGAGATGAGATGAGATTATGAGATACCTTGAAAAAATACAAGTATATAGCTCTTTCCATGAGATTGCCACACTGATCACTGAAATTATGTTACTGACAGAGGTTTTTTGTTTATTTTTTAACCCTAACAATTCAGATACAGATTTGAAATTGGAAGCTGTTCCTCATGAAACCAGTATTTGATTATTTTCTACATGTAAGAAACTAATATTTGATTATTTTCTACAGCAAAACTCCAGGCCCTAGGATTTTTAAGAACGCATACCCCATAGCTGGAGGATATGAATGACTGAAGAAAAGCCACCACATAAAAAGATATTAATATGTTTTGAGACAAGTTAAGTACTAGACATACTGTACTGAAGTGACAAACTTTACAGTGAAAGAAATGGCAAGTAGAAATTGAAACTAAATCTTTCTCCGACAGTTATGAAAGTGTATGACTTCATACTGTTTTGCTTTTAAATACATTTTTGTTCTCCACATGTACAACTTTTTTTCCACAAATAATATACTTGTTGAAAAATTGGACAATGAGTACAATGTTAAGTATTACTACATACTCAACAATCATTTCAACAGAAAAAAGATAAATAAAAAATTTCTAATCCTTCTTGATTGCCTAGAAACTGAGAGAAATGCTAATGAAAAGATTATGAAGAAAATCCAAAACCATAATGGTTTCGGATTAAATTGCTTGGGTTTCTATTTGCCTACAGCTCACCTCTCCTCTTCAAATAATAAACTTTACTTTAAAAAAATATTTTCTTTCTTCTATATAATAAGTAATATTTATGCAAAATATCTAATTTCTAAGTAATATATTTTGGTCATTGATCAGAACAAGATCAATTTAATTTAGACCAAACTAACCGTCTTCAAGGTACTTAAACCAAGTCAGGAGGGAAATAAAAGAACTTATGTAGTTAATCATTAGTAATTCTTTCTTTCTTTATATTGGCTGAGGATGTGTTCAGAAGGGTTCAGTCCTGGTTTGTAAAACAACCAAACCAAACCAAAGAAAACAATGCATGCTGGGTCTGTTATTGCCTGATTTCATTGACTTTTCCCCTGGGAGGGCATCCTTCCAAACCTAGAGCCACTAACATTATGTTCAGTTACTCCCAGTACTAGAAACACCTTCAAAAATCTTGCTCACTGTGATCATCTTTGGGCTGAGTCAAAAAGCATATTAAACCAAAACAAAGGCGTTGTTACCCAGATACCTTCACATTGTTTCTCCTCTATTTAGCTTGGTCAGGCTGCCCAGCCTCAACGGCTGCTGGTTTCCTGAGGCTGTACAGAGACTGCCTTCGAAATTTTAACTGATTTTTTAGAGTGAAAAAGTTTTTCACACCTCAAATTTAATGACATATGACATAGCTCTGATAAGCTCATGTCAGCACTGCCACCTGATTTCAAGACTGAGGCTGGTGCTGTATATTAAATGGGAAGGTGAAGGGAGAGCCCAGTGTGAAACCACCTCTAGGCAGAAGCCTGGCCATGATGCTGAACCAAACAGAAGTGTTTGCAGTAATCTGCAGATACAACAGCACATCAGGAGATGGCTGCTTTCATAGTAAATTCACCTAGTAAGGGCACAGGTATGTCTGATCTACTAATTGCTACCTGGATTTTCAAATGATGACAAAACCAGGAATGTGGCAAGAGACCTCAGGGCTGAAACTCAGTATTCAGATCAACATCTCAAAGTTAGAAGTAACTAGCAAGATTATAAAGTTAACATTTTGTACTTCACACTCTGACTTCTAAAAACCAGTTTCATGTTGTTAAATCTTCATAAAAACATCCTTATTTGAAGATAACAGAAACTGGAGAATAAACCCCTTCCTTTGTTATCCATTTCCAGTGGATAATTGCCAACAAGTGAAAAGAAAAAAAGAAGAAATTAAAGAATAAAATATCTGCAATTTCTAACCTGAATTATTGTGGCATTAGATTTCTACCACTAGTTCTGTCTTCACTCCTCTAACTCAAAAGATCTTGTTTCACTCTGTAAAGTACATACATGTATGTGCAATCAAATCAGCCTTCAAACTTGTTTTTGATAAACTAAACAGACCTGGCATTTACTCACAGATTTGAATAATTTCTGTGATTTTTTTGTTCTTCATGTTCTTCAGATTTTAAACATCCTGTTGAGGAGTTAATCTTGCACGTCTTCCTGTGTCAGACCAGCTACATGGATAAAAACCACCTTCCTGTTTAATCATGGGCAATATTGACTGCTTTTGCCACAGCCCTGCTTTGGAATTTTGTGTTAATTCTTTTTAGGGCATATGTTTTCCAGCACACACTGTGTTTTTCATCCTTTGTTCTCACTGAATAGCTTTTTCATGACCTTAAACTACAGTTTTTCTACATAGCCCAGGTCATCAAGCAGTCCTGGTCCCTGTTAACTGCTCTCTTAATTATTTACCATGCTGGCCTTTTTAAGTTTGCTCAGTGGTGACTCAGAAATGACCTCTCCAGACAGATTAAGCATTAATAACTTGCCTTCTGAGACACCAATCAAGTCCTCATTCATGTGATGTGGTGTACATTTGTGTATGTGAGGGAATATACAGCTCACCCTGGGCCGGTCTGTGGGTGCCATCCTTCCACAATCCCAGCTGCCTTTCATCAGCCAAGCTGGTACCTGGGCAGGGCAGGGCAGGGCTGGCTGGGCTGCAGGTGGCATCTTCTCCCTGCACACAGGAGCAGCACCCCTGGGCCCACAGCCACCAGTGAGCAGCTCACTGGTAAGTTTTCATCTTTTTTTTTTTTTTTTTCTTTTCTTTTGTGCAGGTTTTTTTTCCAACAACAATCTGATATTTATGAAATTTGATCACCTTCTGCAACTGTGTGAAAATGTCAGCCTATCGATTAGTCATGGGCTGTTGATTGTAAGGATTCAGTCAAAGGCTCAGTATTCATCATTCATTATCCGAGTGGTATGGCCAGGCTTCCGAGTCAAATAACATTTTTACTTTTCCCTGATTGATTAATTGACCTTTTAAAAACTTCTTAAGGCTTCTTTCCAAAGCAAAATTTTGCACATGAGAGATAGAGAGGTTTCTTTCTTATGTCTTGTCTGCTTAAGAGAGATGCTGTGAAATAAACTGCCAGGGCACATCCCAGGCAAATGTGAGGAACAGCTCAGAAAGGAAGGAGTGGTTAAGAGGAGCATAAATCAAAATTTTGTAGAAAATAACTTGCTTTGGCGAGAAAACAGACAATGTTATTCAGTATTTATGTTATCCCAGCCACGTTTCTAAAAAAAAATAAGAAAAAGACATTTTTTATTGAACTGACTCAATATAGATCCCCAGGAATTTTGTCATTGTCTTTAAGGTCCCTTTTTTTTTTGTTCTTTTTCACCTTCCTGACATGATGTTTCAACTTAACTGCAGAATATAGTAGAAATCTTCTGGAATTTATTATAGAATTTATTCGCGGAAACATTGTGTACTATATCAGAAACTATTTTTTTTTAACTCTTCTAGCAGTGGGCTAGCAATGAAGATCCACCCTCTGGGCAGTGTCTCACACATAGGAAAGACATGTAAATATAGGGTTTCAGAGAAAACATTTCACAGTCACATTTCATTAGGTCACTTGGGTAAATACAATACATTATCAAAGGCAATTAAAGAATTGGTCAGTATGTACCAAAAGTGTCTCTCCTTTCTCCATGTTCCTTTCACATACCCAATATATTATCTTAAAAGGATCTGCATGACTTGCTCACTGGTCTTAGGCTAGAATTTCAGGTGTTAGTATATTGAAAAATCATTAATATCCTGGGGCCCTCTGCCTGATGTATTGCCTCTTCTCCCATCCCACCCTGCCTCAGTGATAGTCAGAAAAGGCACTGGAGATTAATTGCTCATAATAAAGCAGAGATAGCTGACAGCTTGCCCTGTCCAGAGTAATGTCCCAAGCTCCTATAACAGACACTCTCCTTTGGCTCAAAATAGCCTGCTTTGGGTCCCTCTGCACACGCTGCTACAAGAGTGTGTGGGGACATGTAAATCCCACAGCAATGATAGGAGGCAAAGTTACTGAGGAATTTTAAATGCAGGTTGGCTTAGTCCTTTCTTTGAAAACATATTTAATGTGGCTGATAAGAAAGCTTATGGGTATATTTTATTATTTAAATCTACATAAATAGCAAAGCAATTTATAATAATGCATTACAAATCCCCAGAGTTCCCACCTACATTCTAGCTCTCACAGTTCTTCCCATTTTCTAAGTGCCTGGGGAAAAGTGAATCTTGCCATATCAGTAATCTGATGACAGGGAAGTAGCATCACTGATTCTGACAACAGAAGCAGATTATCCTGTGAGAAACCTGAATTATCATATCTTTAAAATGTGAGACCAAGTTTTCACCAACTTAATTCATTAGCTGGTGTAAATGCTTAGGAAGATAACTTGTTTGGACCTTTCCTCTGTGCTGTTTACATTGTGCTGTGGGCTCTTCCTATGGAAATGAAAACTGTATGCATTTACTGGGAGATCCTGAGAAACTAACACTGGATCCAGTATGCAATAAATGCTGTAAATCCAGTGTGCAACAAATACTGATGCTGTGACATCTCAGCAAATATTTTTCCTTACTGCAAAAAGGCTTTCTAGTCATATTTCCATGATCATTTCCTTCTAATTTCAGAGGACTAAATATGAATCAATAGGTTGATATGTATCTATTTATTGGAGCCTTTCTGTGCTACAAGAACATTGTTAATCACTCAGGTATGCTCAGTGGTAATACAAGTTCCTACAGAAAGTCCGTAGAAGTATTCTAACTTAAAAGCAGTCATAAAGGCCACAAAAGTCAAGTCAGAGATGGTTTATGGCACTAATGTTTATAGTTTACAATGCTGCAGTGAATTCCTTGGAAGAATATGTTAAAATTGTCAGTTTCTATATTGTTCTGCCATTTTTCAAAATTTTCTGGTCAAGAGGAGTTATCTATGTCTTTGAGAAATCTTTGCAAAATCTGTCCTGACTAATCACTTCTCAGTGGAGACAGCATTGGAGTTTCTGTATACGCATATGGTAAACAATTAATTTTCAGTGTCCTCAAAATAACTTTTTTAATTGTTATCATTGACTATTACAAAAACTTTGTTATTAAACTTCTTCAGTCATAGAAAAGGAAGTGGAAAACCTGATAATTTGATTTCTTAGAAATTTCTTTTAACAGAAGACAGGTGCAGAACCCAGGCCTGATTTCCAAATGACTCAGTGGAAGATAATGAAAATAGGTCGTACTTAAAAGAGTTGTGCAGTTGCTTAAATTGTGCTCTGGAATTAAATTTGGTGCCATTAAGCTTCAGGACTAGGAGAGAAAGTTTTATTGACTGAAGATGAGATCAGGCGAAGGGAAAACTTACCATAATATTCCTGTTCAACATGTGAAAAACTGAAATCCAGAACTGATTTCTATGTCATGTATCCGCATGGAAATGTGTTTTCCAGACCCGCAGGTAAATCGCTGCTGTTATTTGAGATATCTGCTAGAGGATGAATTCATCAAGATAAATGGATTGTTATGTTTTTAGAGATGTTTAATTCTGTGTATAAAAGACCATCTGTTTTCTGATAAATGCTCTTGCTCATATTTTTGGGCAGGTTATTTTATTTAGTCTTTTAAACTTTGTTTCTTTTTTTTTAATAAACACATTTCAATAAATATCATAAAAATAATCACAATATATGGAAATGAAAAGCAACTTAGGTATCCTTTTTTCTCTTCTTTTTCACTTTTTTTCTTTTCTTTTAAAGTTTTCAATTACTTAGCTCTTCAGGTTTTTGGTTGGTTGGTTGGTTTTATCTCCCAGGTTTTGTGGTGAGAAAGGAACTATTCTATGTACTTTCCAGAGCAGTCTATAAGCTTGCTCCTCATGGTTATGTCTGCCTGTCCAGAGCTGTAACTTTAAAAAGCCCATTAAGATCTTGCTTAGTAAGGATTTCTGTTTATGAGCAGCTTAAGCAAATTATTTTGCTTAAGCAAAATTAAAAAAAAAAAAAAAACAAACCAAAAAAACCCCAAAACCAAACAAACCAAAATGCTGAGCAATTTATGAAATTAACTTCTTCCTAGTTAAGATTGCAACTTCTTCCTAGTTAAGATTGCAACCACAATACACAAGTAGTGAAATTCTTACAGTATCTATCTCAAATGTCCATTAGTTGATAGGAATCACTACAGGAGTATTAAGAAAATATTTTACTTGATAGATTATGTTCAAGCAGCTCACTGCTAAAAAAATATGTCATTTTTGCTTGTGTTAATTATGACTGAATAAAACATTCTTTTTTTTTTTTTTTTTCTTAAGAAGCTAAACAGGATTCACAGGTAAACCAAACTTCTGGAATGGTTGTAATACTTGTGAGTTCAAAATTGACAATTTAAGAATGTCCTCAAATATCCTTTTTAAAATGAACATTTCAACAAACATTCCCATGACAATAATAATCCAAGAGAACATTTGCAGAAAGTAAACACAAAAGGAGTAAACACAGCTGACACCAGTTCCCTGGGAGCATATTGTCAGTACTTATCAAACAAACAAAGAAATTTACTTATTGTCATTACCATTATTATTATAACAAACATTTATGGAACTTTTCTGAGGCCAATTTCTTCCAGGTCAATTTCTGCAATTTATCTTGCTGAAATATGGAAAAGTTCTAAAAAAAGCATGAGGAACTTCTGTTTCTTTTTCTTTGACCCCAAATTCTACAAATATTTAAAACATATTCAATTTAACTTATTTTCTTTATTTCAGTAGAAGGAATGTGTTGGATAAAGGGCTTATTGGTTTTAAATGCTCTGCAGGTTTTATGCCAGAAAATAATCATGAGTTTACCTGAGAACTCCCTTTTTCAGAAGAAAAAGTTTCGTGTTGTGTCTGTGTGTTTGTGTGTGAGAGAGGGAGGCAGAGAGATTTTGGTTACACGCTGTGATCCAACACCAGATATTTAACCAGGATAAACTGTTAACTGCTCATAGATATGCAGTTGAAAACTCTGACTTACTCTAGGGGCAGATTTTCTGAGGGCACAAACGAGGTGGTGTACTTGGACTTTGCTTCCCACTTTCCTCCCTCTCCTAGCATTGCAGCTGTGCTGTGAAATACTTCTGCATATCACAAAGTAATTTTTTCATTTTTCTTAAAACCCTCTCAAAGTCCTCCTCCTAAAATGTTGTTCCAATGCCATGGTAGTCCTATAAAACTGTAGGCACATAAGTTATATTAGGCATTATGAGATAATTAATAGCGATGTTGGTACCTGGTCTTAGGACACAGCAGCTTGAGTTCACAGTGCTCACAGACATCAGCACCTCCCAGGAGATCCAGATATGCCCTTGCATCTAAATCATATAAAGTCAGTCTTATCTAAGCTATTTAGGGTAATTCTAATTTTAAATTTAGTCAAACTGTTGTATCTCTGGTTCTCAGAGTTTGCTTTGCATATAGCCCTGAACCTCCAAGAAAAACCTCAGAGACCAGTGATTGCTGCTCCTTGCAGGTCAAAACCACTCAAGAGTCTTAATCTCCAAGTACAAGCGTTAAAGAGAAGTTTGTTCTAAACCCCAGGAGATTATTGAATAACACTGAACACAAGAAGAAAAAGAACAAGAGAAATAGTATAGCATTTACAGTTTACTGAAGTTAAGATGTTCTCTGGAGCAAAAGTAATCCCTCAAAGTAGCAGGTTAACCTCAGTGGCCTTAAAATAGCCAGATTACATCATAATAAATCTGGTATGACCATGGTGCAGTCCTCAGAAAAGTTGCTTGTAAACCTGAGTTTTGCCCTAGTTCACTACCCTAGGGAGTTCCTGACTTCCTTTATTCTTACACTGAATAACACTGGGCTACCGGGACTCATTAATTTGAGCTCTAATAAAGAATAGCTCAATTGAATTAGTCATAAGTGAAATACATGGCACTTTATTCTTTTTGTGGGATCATCATCTATGGGGAACACCACATCTCAGCTCTATGTCTTGCCTCGAGAATAACCCCTGCATTTTAGTACTGAGGCACAGGCACAGACAGAATTGCATCTTCCCTGCTCCCATGGCAGGGAAAGTATGTTGCTTGCTCCTATCAGCGCAATTATGCCAGCACAGGGTAGAGCACACATTTTTTTTTGAAATTAAAGTAAAGAACTTTAAAATGTGATTCTTAAATCACAGTAAGTAGGTTAATTATTGGTATCTATTGAAACACCTTGTTTTAAGAATAGAAACTCAATTGTATGGCGTGTGACAATTAGGATTCATGGCCCACCAAGTAAAACACAAACTAAATCATCCTTTAATGCAGGAGCTAGCCAGAGAAAACACAACTGGTTACAGAGAGGATGTCATAAATGTGTAAGAAATGAAGTATGCAGCCTCAGAATACGGAAAATGAGTATAAGAGAAAACCACAAGCAATTTTTCATATTTCAAGAAGCCAGGTATTCCTTTTGATGAATTATAAGGTACTGAAAAGATTGACATTAGATTCCTTGGATAATTTCTATGCTTATTAATGTAACACTTCATTTATACTTGAAAAATACGGATTTTCTGAATTCTAGTAATAAAAAAGTAAGACTAATTTAAATTTTTTTTCATTATGCTAAAGGAAACAATTAAATAGTTTTTAAGTATTACTAAAAACTAAGAGCTACTATTTTATCACTCGTGTAATATACATTTTGACTTCAAACAAAAGAAAACAAATTTTTCCTCATATTCAAAGATATATTCCACTGTATACAATGGATACATTCCACTGTTTTTCCGAGAATTAACTACTCTAAATCAAGCAGTTAACATCAGTAGAGACTGGGAATATTTCCTGTGGGAAGTTATGTCCTCATTCTTGGCAGAACTTTTGCACAAAAAAAAGGTTTGAGGGTTTTGTTTTAAAAGAACCTATGTCATAAATTTCCACAGATCCTTTAAGAACCTTGTTTAACAAGTATTTTGATAATGTCAGAGTAACTGACTGTACCATTCATTCGGAGAAATCAACACTGCTGTTATTAAAGAGAGGGTTTAAGCATAGCACAGAACTACAAAATTGGCTCAGGTTTCAGCCACTGAGAAGGGAGTGCCAAACCAGAGATATGCTGAAGGAAACCAGAGGGCAGCTGCACTGGATGATAAGGTGCATTAAGATAGGAAGTTAGAAGTAAAGAGAAAGGTTCAGTCATGTAAATAGCTGAGGTGACGATTGAAAGTTAGTCTGATGAGCAGCTCTGGTCACAACCAATCAGTTCAGATACTCCAAGGAACACCAGTCTAACACTCAGATGATCACAGTAAAATTCTGCCTCTTGTGGAGCCAAAAGTTTTGCAATGAGGTAATTTAACAACTTGGTATTCTTCCCAAATCTACCATTGGCTTGTACTATGACTAGTTAACCTAGTAAGACATTTCAATGAGCTAAACAATTAAGTTGGGACCTAAACTGTAATTTTAATGTGGTGAAAGGGAACTGTAATCCTATGACTGTGAAACTTCAATCTTAATAGCTCTAATATGGACATAATAGCTCTGTTCTTCAAGTTGCAGAAGCAGAAAATTGAAAGAACAGAAGTGTGTTTTCTTTGGAAAGAACTCATATTGGCATTTATAAATCTGTAATATCAGATTTAGTCTCTATCTTTAGTTTGGCAAGGCTCAACGGAGTAGATTAGCCCGAGGAAAATGAAAGGCTTAAACTATAATTAATGCATTAAAATCACCTAAAATTAGTCATTGACACACAAGCATGTTTTATAATTCGGTTTGTATATCCATACAAATTACACATTTCTTCAGAATGTCTGTAAAAGAAGTTAGACGCAGCTCATGTTCCATTTCATCCTTAAAAAAGACACATACAGAATTAAATGATGAATAATTTTATGCTACTCTCTGTGCAGAGACAGCACATATACTGGTAACTACTCACTTTCAGGTAAGGAAAACCACACTGTGTGCGCAATGCTAAGAACATAGAGGCAACTAAATCTAATAAAACAGTAGTAATGGGGGACTTCAACTGTCAGCATATAAACTGGTCATATGTCATATTGGGACAAGGTTGAGGAAGCAATTTCTTGACATTTTAACCAATTGTTTCTTGGAACAGCTTGTTCTAGAGCCCACAAGGGGAGAGGTTATTGCCCTAAGTAACACACAGAGAGTTATTTCAAGAACCATAACTGAGCCACTAAATAATAGTGCCCAAAACACAATTACATTCAGATCCTTGTGGGAGGGACTGTGCAATAACATGGCATTAAACTCCAGAAAGGAAAAAGTATTAAGTATAGGGAAATGGAAATCACTACAGAAAACCCTGCCAAAACCAGAACCTATATGTCCCTAAAATAAAAAGTGAGCTAGAAAATTGCAGCCTTGGAATCTGCAACATGGCAATGACTTACCCACCTTGCCTAAAGGGTGTCTCAAAACAAATGGTCTTAAACAAAATTGGAATTGGGAAGGCTTGGTAATATTAGAATGAAAGCCTCCTCTATTGCTGTGATATCAGAGATGATATTTCTTAAGTGTTGACATGGCTACATCCATTTTTAATTGTGGTATCAGATTATTCATAGATCTCTGTTCAAAATGTGAAAAACTACTCATTGATTATTAATAATATGTGTTGACCTGCACAGGTTTACAGAGCATACATTCCATTCTAATTTTCTCATTAATAAAAAAGTGGGGATTTTGGCAGCCCTCATGACAGTTTAACTAAGTTTTTGAAGAAATTGTAAAGTTTTGTTATTTATTTCTGTGGGACCAGACTTAGAAGAGTGCAAGATAGTTTTCAGAATCTAATGCAAAATATTTGTAAGGATTTTGCTTCAATTCAATTCTTGCAACCAAAGAACACTCCAACTCAAATACTAAAGATGTTTTTATGAAGTCTAGCATTACATCTGGACATCTTTTTATCACTGACCCTATCTAAAAATAAGAAAATAGTGGGAGGATGAGGTACATATAATGTTTATTGGGAGCTGTGATTTGTTACTTTTTGATGAAAATAAGACTGCTTGTTTTATGATGGCTAATGAATGTCATGTGTCTCTAGTTTTCTATCTCTATCACACTTTTCAACCATTTTATGAGGCAACTGAATAATACAAAAAATCAACAGAACTCTCTTTTTCTTTAGATTTTTCCTAACTATTCCCATGACCCACACTTTCTGTCTCACATTTATGATGTACTATTCACTGGTTTCTAGTTGCTTACATCCTTCCCTTAGGAGCTTGTAGCCTGGCCCCTTCGTTTCACTTTCCACTTAAAGGTTTCGTATCCAAATTCTGGTATTGATCATTTTATCTTTTTTTTTTTAAATTTTCTTCTATTCTTTCTCTAACCTATGGCATTTCTAATGAATATACACTCGAATGACTGAAGTAGTTCTGCATCATAAAATAAGACACTTCCAAAATAATGCTTTTATGGCTCTCCTGCTAAGAATTTTCCTTTGTGATCTCTGCTGTCAGCTAAAGAAACATTTTAACCACATCAATAAGGCTAAATTCCTACAGTAACTAACAGGTTACAGATCTTATCCACTTGATATGACAAATGATTGGTTACTTGCTAGCATCTGAGAGCTCAAAAATCTTTCTATCAGAATGATTCCCCTCTTCACAGCTGCTCAAACAGAAAACAAAACAAACCTATAAAATGAGATTGTGAATAAACAGCAGAAAAGTCAGCTCTGCTAATATTAATGAAAGTTGTTCTCTTGAATTTCATCATAATCTAGCTAAGCTGTACCATACTACTTTGGAATGTCTACAGTATGTGCTATATGAAAAGGAAGAAATATATAACATATCACATGGTAGAAAGAGGCAAAGAAAACCATCCATCTATGTCTCAAGGTACAGATTCCTTGACCTCTTGAATACTTCATAACTAGTGGTAGGTCATGTTTTTCTACTGGGAATGCTGGAAAACTGTCTCAGCTCCTGTATTAATATTTCCTCCACAGGCTGAGAGGAAAGCCAAACTCTGAGCAAGAAAAGATTGCATCAAGTAAGAAGGTTTAATCCTAAATTGAGGTCTCTTTGAGGAACATATTTTCAAACTAATTATTTTTTCCTGGGTCAGAGAAAGTAGAAGACCTCCTGCTGTGTGGACATGAAAAAGCACTACAAATATGACTCAGAGCAAACAAAAATATATCCTATATATACACATAAAGTCAAAAGTATGATTTTCACCTTCATAAATACTGAATTAATGACACATCAGATTACCTGTACGTCATATGTTTACAGCTATAAAACACCCTGAAATTGGCCTATTATTCATTTTTATTTGCTACATTTTCTTTAAATTACATACAAGGAAATTGGTTGCAATTTTAGTATTGCAAACCCACAGCGTTTGACTGCACACATATTTTTTCCATATTGCAGTCAGCACAGACATCATTTAATAAATCAAGTGTATCTATTATGCTAAAAGTTTAAACATTTGTTTCATGAAGGATCATTAAATATACAGATCTGGCTTGCATGTGTAGATCTAGAACACATAAAATTAACTAATGTATGTTAAAGAAAAGGGTAATGCAAATGCACAGAGTACCTTATATAAATAAAAAACTAGAATTCTAAACAAGGAAAATCATGCAAGGATGTGCTCTGAAAAAGCAATGAGCATGCAGGCAACCAGAGAAGACCTTTGAAGAACTCAGCTGAATTTTTTACATGTAGACTACATGGATAACATTTTTCAGGATCATAACTTCAGGTACACAAGAGCTGAACCTCTCAGTAATGATGATACATAAAAATGTGCATCTTGTATTGTTAGAAATCATTAGTTTTGTGCAAATTTTGTAAATCCAAAAGTTTTAGCTTTTCTGAGGAACCCTGCTTATTGTCAAAATTATATTGCATACAAACGTGGAGTTTGTTTGCTTTTAATAACCTGATTTCAGTAGCTCACCACTAGGAAGAGTACACACATACTAGTTCTTACCAAGAGCAATCAGTAGTATCACCATTGAGAGATTAGGAACTGGTGGATTAAAGTTTCTGAACCTTAAACAATTTGTATTACAATTTTATTCTCAACAACTGAGGTGCTACTTAATAGTGATTACACTGAAAAATCAGTGTCAGACTGAGCACCCAACTGACTGTACAGTTGTCAGAGCAATGCTGGGAGAGTAAGTTAAAGCATTACTCAAACACTGCACTGAAGACAGCCATATAAATCTTCCTAAAAATACAGCAGTATTGTTTTCAGAGCAAGTCTGGACAGTGTGCAGTAATAAAATATGAAAATACCCACTGAACAGTAGACAATATGGAAAAATAATGTGCTTTCCCTAAGCATTTATCCAACAGACTGATGAAAGAGAGGTCTGTGGAAACAAACCAGTGTGTGACAGGGTAATTAAAGACTGTATCATAGTACAAACATACTGGGGACATAAATAAGGGTTAAACAGCCTGCCTTAATTCTGCTGCATAATCATTTAGGAATGAGATTTTGAACTCAACATGTTTTTAACATATTGAAATGTATATTCTAAAATGCTGCAAACACATTGCAGACTATATACAGCTGCAGTGACTAATAACACATGAAATTTTTAAAGCATAACACAGATCTCTTTCTATGTCAAAGCAAGATCAATTCTATCCTTGCCACTCCTGGCAGATATTTGTCTAACAGTTTCTTAAAGGGTTTCAGTGATGGGCATTCCTCCCCAGGCAATCCAATCTAACATTTCCCTCACTATCCCCACTGTTCAAAAATTCTTCCTAATATATAACTTGAATCATCTTTCATGCAATTCAAACTCCTTATTTCTTTTTCTATCCATCACAAACATGGACAACAGCTTGTTCCCTGCCTCTTTGCAGCAGATTTCTACGTATCTGGAGACTGTTATCTTGTCACAGTCTTTTCTTCCTTAGGTTGAGCAATCCAGTTCATTAACTATGCTCTCCAAGGTCATGTTTTATAAACATCTGAAACTTCTTTTTATAATCCTCTGACAAACTATAATTGGTCTCCATTTTTATGAAGTATGGTACATAAAGCTGAATTTAGTATTCTAGCTACAGACCACAAACTGAAGAGTACTGCTCTAGCCAAGAACAAAGGGTTACTTCACATAAAGCATTTAAATAAAGTATGTCCATAAGAAGTTAAATACCATATACTAATTTTTAATCTGGCAGATAGGTTTGGGGGGGTTAAGTCTCAAAGATTTTTTTCTGAATCTGTGTTTGCTTAATTGCCATATTACATAGTTACAGAGTGAAACACATCACCAGTGATATATTATTCACTTTAGCCACTTCCTTTAGGTTGTTCAAGAATGGCAGCTACAGGGAATAGACTTATAGTTGTGCTAAAAAGCTTTTGGCTATTGAGCCATGTTAGCTGTCATCTCAAGTGAATCCTTTCAATCAACATAATAAAATATACTGGGAAAATCCTGTATGATTAATTCATTGTAATCTATCAAACCTGAAGGAACTATTAGGATGGAAAAGTAATGGATTCTTTTTATTATTGTTACCAGAGTTACAGCTGTTTAAAGAAGAATGAAGAAACAACAAGGCAAGTTGCGTGTTGCACTACGTGAATGTACACTGAAGATTTTTTCTTCAGGGTTAATTACAGGTTGACTCAGGTAAGAAGGAATCTGGCTTTAGGAAAACAGAGGCAGTACCTATTTGTAAAAGTAAATCTGTGTACAGAATTCCAGGAAAATTCTGAACATATAGTTTCTGAAGCAAAGGAGCTCTATATGTGTTACAGTACATTGGATAGGACCAGCCCTTTGTACTGAAGATTTACATGAAGCCTTCAATAAATATTTACTTTGCTGTTTAATAAAGATTAAGTAACCCTGAGAAATTGCTGGTCACATGATTGAAACAAGATTCGCACCAAAGTAGCTAGTTCCCTTTTGCAGAAAGAGTTTCCGTAAGCTTTTGCAATATCTTTGTTTTTTCTGGTTGCCTGGGACAAGTATTGGAGAGCACAGATGCAGAGAGGCTCAGCATCACCAAATGAGAAAATATGTGTCATCTTTCTTTACATTTTCCAAGTAATATTCCTGGGACATCAGAGTAGTTGCATTTCCACATTGTCTTTATCCTGCCTATTCTTGCTCAGACTCTGAACTGAAGCATCCCTAGGTTGGCTTTCTTTGGCTGCACTGCTCCTGAGGTCGGACATCAATGCTCATTTTCAGTCAGCTGTTTTGGCTGTCGCCTGTGTTGAGCTGAGGATGCCACAATTCCAATCATGCTGTTAGCTTTTTAGGCCAGAGGCTTTCCACAATTAATGTCAGCTGGTGTCTGGGTTGCATCCAATGCAGGGTATGTCTCACATCCATCATCTGCACTTACTGTGCTGTCTGTGAGTGCCAAACGTCAGGGTCCCTCCAGCCTGTGTTCTGCAGGACACGGCCTCCGCCAGTGCTGCCATTCCTCGGCAGACACAAGTTATCTGGGAGAGAGAGAGCTGTGTCTTCAGCTTCATGCTCACACATCTCTGTGCCAAACTTTCTACAAGCTTTAGTAAACATGGCTCATACTACT
This sequence comes from Dicrurus megarhynchus, assembly GCA_013399195.1. Lineage (NCBI taxonomy): Eukaryota > Metazoa > Chordata > Aves > Passeriformes > Dicruridae > Dicrurus > Dicrurus megarhynchus. Next base: position 1,936,662 of record VXAD01047012.1, on the reverse strand, counting down.
CTGTCGTAAAATGTTTTGCACATCCAACCTGTACAGGGGAAGAGGGACCAATAAGTCTCAGATGACAAGCTTGGATGGGAGATAATGTGATTCATAGTCAATAATGATGGAGACAGCTTCACCTGTTTTCCTGCAGCACTACTGCATCTGTACTGTACTATATGTCTTTAGGAATTTTTTACACAGTTCAAACCTATGAAACTGAGGTACCCTGATAAATTTCTTGATAAATAATTCATCTGCTCATGTATTCTTTGCACATAGCTGCAGTCAAGGGCTTTCAGTCCTCCAAGAACACAATAAACCGAAAGACAACCACTTGATATCATCTGTAATCAGCTTATTTTTAAAAAAAATTAAGGACGAAGGAAGCAACAGTCTAGAGATGTAGTAGAGCATGTACTGAGCATGACATATGGTTTTACTACTATTTTACTAGTACTGTGTTTATTCCTCATTAAATGCACAATCTCTAAAATATGGTAAATGGATGAATTTACATTAAAATTCTGATTTATATCAGGAGTGCAATTTTTCATATAAATGCCTGCTTTGTTTCCATTTGCTGAGATTTGAGACATATCACTGAGTGGTCTTGGAGCTTATGAGCTGGATGCCTTTCAAATGAAAAATAAACCAGAAACAAAGTTCCAGGAGCAAACCTAATGCACTCTGGCTGCTAATAGGCATACAGTTCACTGGAACTGCCAAGAATTACTATGAAATATCTCCCCTCCCCAAATGTAGACATCCAAACCATCTGTTTTCTTCTATAGATCTACTATGATGCTTGAGTATGTCTGACATAGATGGAACCATTATGAATCCCATTAATAGAAATAAGCCCATTAATAGAAATAAGAGTTTTCTTAATTTATACTGCACAGTTTATACTTGTGTGTATGGATTTCAGACAGGTTCCCTGTGGCAAGACTGTACAAAATTAGAAGATTCTTCTTTACTGTATGACCAGGATGCATGGACTAGTGATTGGTTTAATTATTATATATAGAGTGACTTTGACAGAATTCATGCATGATTATGTCTCACTCAGTAACATTAAAACAAAATAACACAATGATACAGTGCCAGGAAACACATTGATAAAAATGGTGCCTCTCCAATGGGTATCTACAAAAGGTGCTTAACCAATCTATTGAAACAGAGTCTGGTTTAACTCCAGTTTATGAAACATTTTCACTGGATGCACATAAACCTAACACCACTATTTCCTATGGTTCTTAAATTATGTTTCTTCACTGGAATCAGTGAGTTGTGAAAGATATTATAAACTATGAGGGAAGACATCTTATGATTTATAATCCTGATCTCAGTTGTTAGTCTGCTTGGTATCATTGCAACCTAAAATGATTCTTTACTAATATCGGTTTTGCTCTTCATTACAACACAAAATCATAAACTGATAATAACAAAATAAACTGAAACATCAAGGCAGAATCAAAACATTGATGAGTTTAAAAATTCTTCCAAATTTCTGCTAAATAACGTTCTTGAAAATAAATCTCTAAAATATATAGTTTGCATCAATACCCTGTAAAATGGACCCCAGCAATCTTTGTGGGTTCTGCCTATTTGGGTTCAGAAGCATGAAGAGTTTCTACACAAGAAATCCAGTTGAGTTAGTCACATGCTGAGACAGTTACAAGGGCAGATCCCAGATGAGGAAAACTCTACAAGACAGGAAGCCTGAAAAAATGATTCTGGATCTATTTCTGAGGAAAAGCATTTAGGAGCTGTGAAATCAATCAACTGAAATCACACTAGGAGCTGAGGTAAATGTATGCTGTTTTCCTTTGATTACAGGTTTTCAGATTCTGAAAAGTAAAAAAAAAAAGAGAGAAAAATTCATTATTGCAATTTATCACAAATTGTAAAAAGATTTTGAGATACCAGGTTAAACAATGTCCTGTCAGAGTCCCCAGAAATAAAAGGGATTGCAATTCCTCCTTAAACAGTAATACAGAGTCCTGAGAAATGTCAGCTAGGTGACTGTTCTGTGATCTTTAGCTGAACATGCAGAAATCTTAACATTGCCCTTTCTACTTCTGCAGACCTTCAAACACAAGAGTTTTGCCCCTTTTGACCCAAATGAAGGAAGTGGTATGCAGAGTGCCAGAAGCTCAGTAAGGGACTTTGTCAAGACCTAGTCAATTAAAGGCTTTAAATGTCAAAACCAATGTTTTAAAGCCAATCTACAAAACCAGTCAGTGAAAAGATTGGGCAAAATTACTAATGTCCAGTTGTGCAGAATAAATAAGCTAAGGTCCTTTAAAGGAACCTTTCATTCTACCTTTTTGATGTTGAAAAAAAAAACCTGCAGAGCCTTTCTCCTGAAAACAAGAAAGTCAGTGTGCAGAAGCACACTTCATTTTAGACAATAAGTGAGATTTTTAAAAGGTTTTTAAAGGGTTAATGTTGCTGAAAAACAAACAGGGTATTTTCAGCAATATTTTCCAAGGGAGAATCTCATCTGAAAATGCTTTCATAATTACTATGTCTGCTAAAGGAACTCACAAGGATTTTTCAAGTGCTTTAAACTTTCTGTTACTCTTGCAAACTTTTTTTTTTCTCTCTGAGCTTTTTCTGGATAAATCCCAGCCTCATCAAGTCGGTGGCAAAACTCACCTGTATTTCACCCTTCAAAGTTTGTTGTAAGCTTTCACAAATGGCGAAGATGGGTGCTGGTGATCAGAGAAGGAAATGTGCAAATTTCTACACATCCTGTGAGAAACAGAATCAAGTAATTAATCTTTTCCCTATTTTTGGCACATTTTGAAAGAGTTATTTTTCTTGACTTATTCTTCAATATTCATGCAAACTTCCAGCCCTGGTATGATTTCCCTTCTTTGACAGTGAGCTACAGAAATGACATGCATAACATTCAGATCAGGACACCGAGTGACACTGCAGGTACTCTTACAGCTTTGACCTTCAACTCCTCTTCCACACTGACTCACACATTACATTACCCATCAGGCAGCAAAAAGCACTTTGCTGACAAAAGCTGCTTTTCACTTACGCTCAAAGTGGTGAAAATATCCTAGGTAAAAGGGCTTTTATTTTTGCCTTTCTTTTCCCTATGATGAATGCCAAAGAAAATTGAACAAAAAGGGGAACAATTTCTTTGGAAGTACCTAATTTTTGACACAGCTCTATTTTCTGCCTGATTTAATGGGAGGTAAGAAAGTGGCAAATTTAAGAGCAAACTTGAAAATAGTCATTGCTTCGGTTTGCTGACCAGTTAGTTTGGCAGTGAATGACCTAATTTGCTCCCTAAGACTCTCTCCTGTTTGATATCACAAGAAAAGGTCTGTATGTTAAAATGTGCATCTCATTACATTATGCAGCACAGGCCTCCATAATGTGATGAGACATGACGTGAAGTTAAAAAAAAGGCTTTTGTGCTTTCTGCTAAGATCGTATGTTCCAATATTTAAAAAGTCTGCAAACACAGGTGCCTCAGAAGTCGCACTGCTGTCTTAGAAAGGCGCTGACAGAACCTGTCCTCCTAATTCTGGCCTTAACTAACTCTCAGGTTTAGTTTTTAAAACATTCCTTGTTTAGTTCCCAGGCCAGATAAAAGGAAAAGAAAACTCTAATTCAGAATTAACCATTTCTATGTCAACAATGAAAATTTTGTATCCAACCCACCACTGATTTAGACTGGGCAGAGACCGACTGATCTCAGATTATTAACAGCTAAAGGCATGGCTCTCTCCATTTCACAGCCTCATTGTTCAGGGTAGGGGTCTGACACTGGATATTCTGCTCTAGACTGAGGATAACTCAATTGAAATCAATGTTACTTAGACTTGCATGGGAAAAGTTAAGACTAACCCTGCATTTTCTGTTTTACTCAGGGGTTGAACTCCTATTTTCCTAGAGCTTGTGGGGAGTTTCCTAAATAGTAGCAAGGAAAACTGTGCCAAGATATTCCATATTTAGTCTTCTGGGAGATTTGCCTAGATTCTTATGTAATTTCTTATTTCCTCCTCCATCAGGGGGCTGAAGGAAGATTTAGCCTTCCAGCCCAATGTACCACTATTTGTACCCACATTTTTCCAGAAGTTTTTCAATGAAATGCACATACTTGATTAATTGAATGGAGCTGGGCTTGAATGGAGTGACAAAAGCTGGCAGATTTCTGTGGAGAGCTGTGTGTGTGTATGTGTGTGTTTGTGTGAGGCTGAGGGGTGGCAGGGTGTCCAGGCAGAAGGAAGACTGTAAATATTTGACCAGCTGCCTCTCTGCACCCCATGTCTGCAGGGTTTGACTGAGCCCAGCCACTGTATGCCACACCAGGAGATGTTTTCCCTGAGATGCCCCTTTAGGAGAAACCTTGGGGCAGGGGTACTGTGCCTCTTCAGCCCACTCCACTTCCTTTCATCTTTTCCCACCCCACAGGAGTGGTGAAACCCTGCCATGAAGGGTCACCTCTCAGTGAGGACCAGGGGACAAAAAGTACTACCCCATTTATTTTCTTTCATTCAAATTGATTTAAAAATCTGATGTGTGAACAGAGCTGAATAGTCATCAGGCTGTTACTATAGAGCCAGTTCCTGAAGCCTGGACTCAGTCCTTCCTCAGTCAGGGAGATTTAACTCAGACAAGTATGAGTAAAGGCCTTCAGTCTTTATATAAAAACCAGTAATGAGCCAAGGCATCATTAGCAGGAGATGCACATTTGATCTCCCTATCGGGAGTGTCCCTCCCCCGGGGCTGCCCCAGGGCACTCTGCCATCCTGGTATGTGGCCACAGGGAGCTGCAGGCAGGGACCAGCCTGGGGCAGGAGGCATCCACAGCTCCCGAGCCGACACCCACCCTTTGCTCCTGCCATCTGTGCTGCTGCCCAGCAAACCACCCCACACAAACAACAAGAAATGGCTGGAGGAGCAATGTGAAGTTATGAGGACAAAGTCAACTTCAGATTAAGAAAGCCCTGAAATATCTTGAGCTCGTTAGCAGTCAGATTGCACTATGCTAGGACCTGGTGCTGGTTCAGGAGGAGCTTCAGAGAGCTGGAGGTGAAAGCAGATCTGTAGCTCCCATTGTTATTTAGCATCAAAACCCTCAACAGAGTAACCAGCCAGGAGGAAATAGTTTGTAACACTGTGATAGATATGTTCCATAAAACAAAGCAAGTTACTAGCTCATCTTTGCCCTCTGAAGTCCCTGTAATTAAAAGAAGTTACCCTGGAATTAAATGATCTTCACCAGGGAGAGAGGAGAGCATCTGACAGAAGCTGTTTTAAATTCCTTTATGTCACCATCTGAATTCTGCATATGGGAGTTTCATTGAAGGCAGTGTTTTTCATCCATGATATTATTTTGTGTTTTGCCTATGAATGATGGTGAGTCAGTTCTATCAGGCTGTCAAGTGACTTCAGGAAGCTAGAGGAAAACCAAATAAAAAGAAAACCTAAGCAGTCTCTCACTTTTCCCAGGTATGTATAGGAGTGGCTTTTCCTTCTAGCCAGTTATGTGTTTATATTTTCTGCACTCCCCCTCTTTGAAAACAGACACTTCTTTGCTGAGATCCAAAAGTTCTGACTTCACTCAGTTTATGCCTCATTATATACTGGAGAAAGTCTAGTGTCTGTAGTCCCTGCTATACTCTGTGTGCTGTTTGTCTCTGGGAATGAAAGATGAGGCAGAGAGCCATAGATGAAATCCTGGACCCATTAAAGGCAAGAGGAGTTTTGCCATTGACTTCTCTGGGGTCACAGTTTTGCCCTGAGTCTTTTATTTCCATCTTGTACAATGCCAGGCAGCTGTCAAAGCCGATGCCTAGTCGGTTCATTAGGCTGACATGATCAGATACAATTTCACCAAACCTAAACTGTTGGCATCCGCACAGAGTTTAGACCAGAGAAAAAAGTCAATTTTAACACAAAACATTCACACTTTTATGAAAGTATGCGAGTGGTTTCTAGTACGAATACACATCGAGAATGCTCCTAACAGTTTTGAACTCAGTTCAGTTTTGCAAAGTGATATAAAGAAAGCTGAGGGTGCAAATTGTGAACTCAGAAACTTTACTGCTTTCACAACAGCTCTTCACAATGGAACCACCATGATTTGACTATCACTACATTGAATTTATACCAGAGCAGCATGGAGGCCTTAATCTTTTCGGGGAGCAAACACTAAGCATGTACAAGTAATAAGAAGAGTAATATCTGCACAGGTTTGGAAACACTGAACATTATGACAGCACATCTGTGCATCTTGTTTGGACATGGAAATTAATTACCTGGAATTGGCTGACAAAGGAAGTACAGATTTCAGATCCTTTCTTCAGTATAATATACTACTGCAATAGCTGTTTAAGCTCAACACATTTCAGCGTTTCCATATACTTTGAAATTTTTTCTACAATATCACAGAAAACACAAAACTGAGTGCAAATTGTACTGTATGTCTTCCAATAACAAAATAAAGCTTGAAGTAGGTATCCTTGTTTTAGAATGATTCACCTTCAGTGAGGATATCCTCAATCTAGTGAGTGTTGTCCTCTTCAGAGGATAACAGAGATTTGGCTACTGTAAGTGATACCTTTGCAATAATAACTCCAACATGTACAAATTATAAGAGCAAAAAAATCTCTACAACCTGAAGTTTTAAAGCAGCATTTTAGTTTAGCTTTTTTATCTACCTCCTGCTTTTTCACTCTGAACCAGCAAAATAAAACCAGACATTCCCCAGCATGGCTGACAGAACAGCTCTGAGAAAAGGCTGAAATTTTCAGGATGTATTGCTACAGGAGTATGTAATAAAGCTGCAAACTTCAAAAAAGGTGAGATGAAACTTTTCACAACATTGTCAGCCTTGATAGAGCCACAGCACATGATCCTTTGCTGGGCAAATCTACTGACAGGGGTGGAGGGGGGCTCAGGCTGGAAAAGGTCTGTGGGGTTTGGGCATTCTGCCAATAAATCCGCATAATGCTGAGGCTAAAAGCCTGAATGTGTTCACATTTACTCTCATATTAAGCATGAGTAATTACCTTCCAATGAGTGGAGTTACATGCATGTAAAGCTAATGCAACAGGGAAGACTCTGTCCATATGATGGGAAAGGCTGCTGGTATGGAATAATAACCCCCCACTGATCAATCCTGTATTTTTAGAACTGAACTTGGGCTGAACCTCTCTCAAGGCTACAACATTTCTGGTAACTTATGTCCAGGCCTTCTGCATTTTTGGCTCCTGGCCTAGATAAGGACTTAAAACACAAATAATCAGCTTAAGGGCTGTTTCCCACTTGAATCAGAGAGGAAGTAGGGGAATCTCACCAAGCTGCTTTTTTTCAGATGACTTCCAGCCCTATTTCCAGACCTGTGGGGTCTGTGTCCAGCCTATTTTGCACTTTTTCCCACCTCCTGCCACATTTGCTAAGTCTCCAGCAGTCACTTCAGGAGTACCTGGTGGGGCAAAGATCTGCCTGGTGACTCTCACCGCACAGACCATGGGTCTGGTCTCGAGGAATGCCCTGCAGAGACCCCCCACATCTGACATGACTTCAGTGAAATTCTCTGCTTGGCGTGCATCCTGTCACACATCACTGAGATCTCCATCTGAGTTTCTTTAGAGGAAATAAAAACATATACTTGTGTACTGTTCTCAGCCAAATCCCGGCTACAAGGGCTTTAAATAATTGTCTACAGACTTCTATAGAGTCTTCTTTTTCCGTGCCAAGAGTTTTTAATTCTTTCCCCTATCTGCCTTTCCCTGCAATCTGTTTCTGTCCCAGTTTCAAAATTGTGTCTTATTTGTTTTAATTATTTTTTTAACTTTTATTTTTGTTGGTGGAAGAAGAGTTTCAGAGAGCATGAATGAGATGCAGGTTCTTACAGGAAGCCAGCCTAGGTGGTGCAGAAAGTCAAAACAGCCAAGGTCATTTGGAAGTCCTGAATATATCTCACTGATCTGGGCCACAAAATCCACAGTTCTGGTCTGGGTCACGTCTTCTGGTCTGCACAACCTGTACATGAAAAGCTATTCAATACTTTGGCCCTGCAGTTTCTGTTGGACAGGATCCATTGGTTTCTTGATTAACATTTACTCTGCAACTTCCATTTTTCTTCTACCTGGCCTGCCTGTACTTTCCTTTCAGGCCTGTTTTCTGATCACACTGCTGGCCCCAGTGTCCAGAATGCTGCTATGAGCTGAAGCCAATGCAATTATCACTGCACGCTATTTCCAGGACATGTTCATTATCACTGCTTTGCACAGATCACGCTTCATGAGAACCAATTGATTTCAGAGCACTAACTAAGGCATGATATAAGTGTCTCTCAATGGGGACGACTGCTGGGTGAATTCTTTTGCTGATCAATATACTAACTTTCAGGAGGGGCACTATTTTTCATTCTACTGCTTTTTGCCCCCTCCTAAAACATAATGTTCAAATAGATCTTTTAAAAAGGGCCTAAAACCTCACTGCTTTCCATTAAAAGCAATACCTTTGCTAGGAACTAGCCCAAATTCAAAAAGAAAACATTAAAAGGCATTAAAACTTAAACACATGTTCAGAAAAAGTAAATTTAATCTAAAATGAATAATGTGTTTTCTCCCCTCCACTTCTCTGCATCCTGAAAAATTGTTTTTAAAACTTAGTCCAGAAATGTTTTTTTTCTTCAGTAGTTTGGTTTAAAGTGTTGATTCATCAGAGGGTTTTTTTTTTTGTTTGTTTGTTCAAAGTTGTCCTGAAATTCCATCCTTTTACTTGAATTTGTCCCACCAAAATACATCTAATAGTTATAAATTGCTAAGATACGTTCCGTGGTATAACATTTTTGCTTAAACATGCAAAATGATAAGTTAGATTCACAGAACATCTGTATTTTTTATCTTTGTGTAGCTCCTTTTTTTTTGGTGTAGTTTCTCTAGGCAGCGTAAGTGTCAGGAATAGCAGAAGTGTCAGGAATAACATGTTCTTAGATGCTTGTCTCCAACCTCTCTTAAAAGCAGCACTTCACAAAATTATGTTGACTGGTAATTTTTAGAATAATTGCAATACCTGGGTGTAGCAATGTTGTCCACAGTAGAAATTCTGTAGCTGGCACTCCATTATTAGCATTTTGATTGCACCAAATTTATCCTGAGATGAAAAGTAAACATCATTATCCTCACTGGAATGCAGTATACTTACTTTGCTCCATAATTACAGGTCTGATCATTACCATTGCCTTTCTTCAATGACCCAGGAGTAGTGGAATATGGAGGTAGGATTAGAGTAATGTGTGATTGATGATGGCTACTTTCATTACTTTATGTGGTATAAGTGAGCACCTAACAGATGGATTTCATCACTATGTAACATATAAATTCCAGTATATGATAAATTTCTGTACCTCTAGCGTACTGCAGTATTCTTTGCAAAAATATGTAGTCTTCTAGTGAGAACTTTCATTAAATTACAGTTTATGAATTTCATTATGCAGAAGAGTTTTTTCAGGCTGTTTGGCCTGAAAGTTTTCCAAAAATTTTACTACTAATTGTTACACACAAGAAGACCTTTCTCTTCTGCCTAACTGTGAAGGACAGATCTTGACCTCTGCTCTGGGAAGACCAAATTAGACAGCTGAGGATTCTCCCAATGAAACAGCTTTAATAACCTAAGGTTGCTCCTAAGAGCTGTTCTGGCATAAATATCGGCAGTCAACTCTGTAAAGATGGATCAAAGTTCTTTAGCAGAAGCAAAGCAGACTCTGTGTTCTGCAATGTTTCCAGACTGTGAGTATAGATTAAAAAGTGCATTAAGTACATAGTAAAAATTGCTAAAACAGCATATTTACTGATTTGCCAAGGTCTGGTCCTTAGCAGTGTCATTTAATGCTATCCTAGTTTGTTCCTTTAAAAAGCTTTCAATGGATATAAAAAGGATCATTCATGAACCGCTTTTTGAGGTATAACTTAAAAAAAAAGTTATGGTCAGCATATTTTTAAAATTTCCTATATTAATGGCTCTGTACAATGAAGTTTTTACACAAGTGAATCCTTGCCCTTTCTAAAGACATGAGCTTGGTTTTCCTTTCTTCTCTCATACAAGCCCAAAGTCCTGCAAACTCTGTTCATTGTATAATCTTCTGCAACCTGAAGTGACAGGATCAATATATTCACTCCCCATAAGAGTAGGTCCTTCAAGTTCAAGCTGTAGAAATATGCACACTTACTGCTCCAGGATTTTCTTAGGTGTATCTGAATACATTAAAAAGGATTTTTAATATAAAGAACTTATTGTCCTTATTCTAGCAACTTCAAAACAATCTTCAGAGCATTGTAATGAGAAATACAAGGCCACAGCATCAAAATCATAAAAACATAAAAACAGTTGGATTTTGGTCAAGCAAATTTCTACATTACGGAACGCGGAGCAGAAGTTACAATTCTTTACTGATAGGTAGGGTGCCACATATCTAAGGTAACTGGATTTTCATTAAGTTTCTAAGAAAAATATTATACTTTTTTTTTAAATGAACCAAAATTCACAGTTAAGAAAATTTTACTGCTGTTTCTGCATGCTTTACAAAGCAGTGATATAATCCAGCACAGTGTCTGTGTCCCCTCTGAGTTTCATCAGAAAAGACAACCTGAAGTGCTTACATGTTTCCTTAACACTATTTCTTTCACAGGTCTTCTCTTATGAGAAATTCTACACAGAAACCTTCCATAGATTTAAGATAATTTTAACACACTAAATAAAAATACATGGGCACATTTTATTCCTACAGAAAATGAATCCATAAGTTCTTGCTGACTTTAGCTGACCGTCATGCAAGTGTTTCATGATCAGTATGGAATGTGGGATGTCTATGTCTGCAAAATGTTTTGTTTGAAAATATAGTCCAATAACATTGATTTATGGTGATGTCTACTCTCTAAACCCTTATGGATACTGCATTTAGAATGAATGAAATAGTGACAGTTCATCACTCTGTGAGGTGAGCAGTCTTGAAGCGTGAATCACACTCATACATGTCTAAGTTATCTAAGTTATTATTAAAGTTCAAAAATACAGTTGATATTTCAGAATTTTGTTGTAAATACATGATTTATTACTGGCTTCAACATTTGTGTCTTCTGCATGTGTATTTAATATTGTGAAAAAGTACAGAATAGTTTAAGAGAAGTGTCATGCTCAACAAATAGATTTTAAAAAGAAGAAAAAATTAGGGATTTCATTGTTCATAGTTACATCTGTTTTAAAAAACTTTGGCTAACGGCAATATCCCGATGTGCACTGTAAAAAAAACCCAAGATATTAACATTGAAAACTGACAAATCTGGGAGTTGAAATTGAGATTTATGTCATGGCAGGTTCATTATTTACTTCTCTGTGGATGCATGTCTCTGGTAATTGCATTGCATTTTTTTTTCAAGAGAGAAACCATAAGATACATTGCTATGAGTTCCCCTGGCTTTCACAGCAGGCAGCAACAGGGTGAAATCCTAATAACTGATGAATAGCTCTCCACTATATGTCCCAAGAGAACAAACTGAAAAAACCCACTGGTGTTATGCTGCTGTCTGAAGGCCATTTAAAAGCAGCTTGTTAGTTGAACTGAGCAATAGAAAAGCTTGCAGTTAAACTGTTTTGCTAGCAGGTGTTCCCACTGCACTGGTAAACTCCTGAGAGGTTTAACCAATAACAGAGACATAACAAAAGGACTGTTTTGTTTTGAATTATCCATTAGATAGGAATTTTACAAATACACCACTATAAGAATAGTAGCAGTGTTTTGTTTTTGGAAGGTATATGAGGATGAGAGTCAAAATGTATTATGCAAACACACCGTAATCAAATACAATCCCACAAAGCCTTGCACACATGGCTAATCTCGCTGAGTCCACATCATGAAATCAATCAAAAAATACAAAGTTAAAACATTTCTGTTCAGTTTTCCAGTTCAAATTTGAAAGAATAACATTCATATTTGGTTTTACCCAGATATACACAACCTCTCTAGTTTGCAAGAATCCACCAATGTCTGCTCATAAATTTTTATTCTAGATGGGTGAATTAAAGAATTAGAAATGGGTAGAATCAACACAGGATACCCAAGTCCATGTTGTGTTCTGCTCTGTCTGAGAAGACAAGTACATGCTATGAATAATCACTTGTTAGACTTTAAATCAAATCTTTCTGTCTTTCCATGTAGCCCATACTCTAATTTCAATCCAGTCTGTAAAAAATACCAGCAGGCAGCTACTACAGACCAGACATGAGTTCCCTGTCTATGAGAGCAAATTATAGTTCCCTTCTGCAATGTCATTTCAGTTTCATTCTTTGAAATACATTATGGGTGACTCTGGATTGATGTTGGATGGAATATCATTATATGATAAAATAAGGCCTCTAAAGATATTATATGTCATTTAGTATGAAATTTTTACTCAATCTTCAAAAGAGCTCCTTTTTTTTTCAGACTCCAGGCTACAGTGCCAATAGAATTTTTAATGGGCAACTCATTGAAAATCCCAGTCATCTGGTATAACATGAGAACAGCGCAGAGTGAGAAGTGCACCACCAGAAACCAGTACTAGAAACTTAGCTTCTTCCTTTACTAACAGTGGAATATAAATCCCTACTAAACTCTGTCTTTGCAAGCAATTTTTATCGTGTTTTGGATCTTTGGACTGGGACTGTTTTGACATTGCTTTCTTGGGAGTGACCTTCTCGGCTTAGAAGACATAGAATGCCATGCAAAAAGCAGGCATAATTTATCACAGAGGACATTCTTTTCTTGCAAACTTCCTCTTCCTCACATGGAATCTATTAATGCTTCATTTAAGAACCTTGAGTGCATAGGACATACTCTCCTGTTTTCTTTATATTTATCTTTGACCCTATCACAGGTGACATACTTAATGCCAAAGTGGATATTCCTTGTAAAACGTGTCAAGAGGTTCAGTACATCCAGCCTGAAGGAAATAAATTTTAGAAATAAATGGGAATGTGTAAGTTGTAAAATTTTATGCAGTAATTGAATATGTTCTGTTTAAAGTTACTTTATATGTACAACAGCAAGGCTTACTACAAGGGGAACTAGAAAGTCATGTAATAAAAAGGGGGAAGACAAAAGAAGGGAACACAAACTTGGAACATAAATGTCCTTATCTGAATTTATGTTTCAGTTCCCCAGCTCCCAATTATTTAAAAGGTTTTGGGCTTAATATGAAACAAGAAGACAACGAATGGGGTTAGTTTTCAGTTTTGATCTAAAAGTTTTCTCCTTGCTTAGGTTATCAGAGAAAAAGATAAGAAAATAGAGTTCAGTCTGATGCTTTCTAGATCAGTGCAAGGAAAATATGAGTTTGTTGCACCCTAGTAAACCAGTAACAGGTTGCACAATCTGATTCTCACTCCAAGGTCTAAATACTGTTTGTCTGTTGACAACAGAGATAATGAACTGGCAAGACATCCGCTGCTCCTGGGCCCTGGTCAAGTTGACTCCTCTCAACAGGGTTTTCTATGGAGACTGTGATAGCAGTTGAGATTACTGAAATCTCAAAGTGGTCTTGAAAGAAAGGGTCTTTTGAAAGATTGGGACTGTCAGGAGAAAAGATCTCACACATACAGAGGAAAAGTGGATCAAGAAGCAACACAGAGGCCATGAAGACACTGTCATTTTAAAAGATGGTAATTGATTTCCAGTAGAGAGAGAAAATATGGAAATTTTAGCCACTGAAAACCAGCACAATAAAGAAGTGACATTTGAAATGGAAGATGAATGTTAACTAAAAGGGAAAAGAGCAACTGCTAAGCAAACTTGAAAGTGAATGAGAAGGTTATTAAAGGTATTGGAAGTAAGTAAATTTCTGGACAATCCCAGGAATTTGACAGATCACTAGGAACTGAAGGAACAGTACATACATACAAAAAAAAATAGGCAGTATTCTTTGAATCTGTTTTAAACCTAGAATATAGTATAAGAATCTCATTCACCCACAGATCAGGTTTGCATGGCATGATCTTGCAGTCTGTTGAGGGGCAAAGAATGTTTTTGGCAACCTCCAGCTTCAGGGGTGAGTCAGTGTATCCCTAACTGGGTAGGTTTGAGCAGTTTCTGTTTCTCTGAGCTGTGCCAGAGCCACCTGCTCTGCCTGCAAAGCCAGGGTGGTTCTGGCTGTTGCCACCCTCCTCCCCATGACACAGTTGTAGGATCACAGTGCTGGGAATCACTAAAAAAACCACCCACTGATCAGGGGAAAGCGCAATCTGCTTGGGAAAAAAGGACATAGAGCTATAAGAGACTTTTATTTTTTCAGCATTTGTGTAAGTATATCAACCAAATACTGTTTATTTCAGTACTAAAAATGCCTCCAGGTCTTTGTCCAAAGAATAACATAATTTTATTGCACTAAAAGGAGTTAGAAGCAACCAAACTGATGGTAAGTAAACCTACCCATTTATAGACAAAGCTGCATGGTAGTTTCAAAACATTGAACCACTCTGCACAGCCATGCACTGTGATTCACTAATCACCCTCCTTTACACTTTAATCAAAGCAAATATAGCCATCTCAGCTTGTTTTATCTAAACATATAAAGCTTTTTCTTCCAGTTATAACCCCTTATGCAATAATTTAGCACAATTATTTCTTACATGTATCCTATCATCAGTTATTTCAGTGCAAAAATAACCTGAATGGAGTTCTTTGTCAACATAATATGAGCCATAGCCCAGCTTACTAAACACTTTTGGGGGACTTACCTGGCCCAGAACACAGTTATTATGTCGCCTTTTTTTTCTCTGAGTAAATTTCTATATATCTATCTCATTAACAGCACCATTTAGACTTTCTTTACATGAAAAACAATCAGTTTCATTAGTGTCAGAGGGATTAACAGACAAGAAGTGGCATTATCACTATATTATAAACAAAAAATTGCCTGTATAAAGAGAATTTTATAACAGAATATTCACTTTACCAAGTCTGAGGGATGCCATCTACTCTGTAGGGCAACACGAGCTGAACAATTCTCTGAAGGTTATTCAGTAAGGGATGGCAGGACAAAGCAGAGTTCCAAGGTATCGTAACTCACTTTTCTTTGCTTCACTCATTGGGCACCATTTCTTCATTTAATTTGTTATTCTCTCTAATACTGTCTGAAGTAATCACAAATTAGTGGATAAAACAGAACAATGAAAACCTGGTTATTTCTTATCTAGCAATTATGATTTTACTCCATGAACTAGTGTATTAATCAGTTTCCTTTCCCCCAGCTACTTTTTCTTTCTTAATTGTGCTTGTGCTGGAAAATGGTTGGGTTCTTAAATTACTTCAGGGTTTTCCTCCCTTTGGAAGACAAAGTTAGCTATTTATAGACACTGAGTCTAGCACAGGTTTGAGCATCTACCTCCACCAGGAGGCTGAAGTCATCATCAGACTCAAGTGTAGGGCTGGAGAAGAGGTAAAATTCTGTCTCAAATGTAGGTCCACTTTAACCTGCAGTGTAACTATGAACTACCTTTTTTAGCAACTGTCTGCTGTGAATTTATGACAACTGATTTTCATTTGAGATTAAAAATCAGATTAGTTAATTTGAAGTGCATTGGAGAAAGTCCCCAAAGGTTTCAGCTCAATAAGTCACATCATGTCTTCTGTCAGCAGATATTTGTAACCAGAAATTGGCATCTATTTTAGTACCAAATATTGTTATTGAAATAATTAAGTCTAAAACACTTTCTCCAGTGTTAGTTTCAGTGATGTATTTAATTTAATTAATTGAGATTGTTTATGGAGATAGCCACAGAAGTCCAAGACAAAGTGCTCTTAAAATCCACAGGAAGTTGAAACACCACTTATGCCTTTCTGACATTCTGTAAACTAGTTTTTCTAATGACTATTGTTCTCCAATAATGATAGTTAAAGAAAGATAGTGCTGGTTTTTAAGCCATGCTGTAAATATAGCATAAATAACTATTCAGTAATGTCTTACAGCTACAGGGTTTTGTGCTGTGATCCTGCTGTAAGATCAGAAGTTAAGAGTCATTAAAGTTTTCATACAGGATCTACAAGGGTAGCAAATGGCAATAGAGGTAATCCAACACAAAACACTAACAGTCTGGTTCCATACAATTAGTGAACATTAACACCATCCTGTTATCTCTAGTGTTTAAAGTGTGTAAAAAGCATGCAATTACTTAAACTATTGTGCTGCATGAGAAGTTGTGGATGTCCCATCCCTGGAAGCGTTTAAGGCCAGGCTGGATAGAGCAACCTGATCTAGAGGAAAGTGTCCCCTCCTGTGGCATGGGGTTTGGAACTAAAAGAACTTTGAGGTCCCTTCCAACCCAGGCCATTCTATGATTCTATGCTTCAATATAGTTATTGAAATTTCATTCTCAAAGTAGCTGCAGTTTGCCTGATTTTAAACACAATAGAATTTTGAGCCTTTAGATGATGACTTCACTACAGATAAATGAATAGGGAACACAGCCTACTAATTTGCTGCAGCATCCTCAGTTCTCCAAAGACCATAGTTAAATGATGATTCATTGCAATCTTAATCATTTTAGGAATGTGTGAAGACCAGCAGTTCTATGGAACCATGCATATTTTTATGGTAAGGTGTGTTAATGTCTGCCTCCAAGAATTGATCTATAAATTAATTATGGAACTCGCTATTCTTAAAATATATGTTAGCCTCTTTTTTTCTTACTGGCTAACAGGGACCATCCATCTGATTGTCTTTTATTTTAAAACAGGGCCATTAAAAGTTGGGCGATCAGAAGTAGGGGGTAGGTCCTCAAAAGGATACAATTTCATAGTATAACAATACACACACATAAATGTACATGGATACATTTGTATCTCTAACAGGAATGAACACAGGTTTCTTTTGAGGTTCACTTAATTACAATGCAGACTTCCTAAATACTTACAAGGATGATACAGTCCTTTCAGAGTGGGAAAGGAGAAAAGAGTAGTTTACAGTACAACTCTGAGCCAGACTGCTGATTTTTCCCTTTTCAGTTTTGGAGATTCCTGTAACGAAAATTACATTTACTGAAGGACTTAGTTGCCAGACTCTAGGACCTATGAGACTTAAGATGTTTCCCTATGAAAAACCTGTCTTTTCACCAAATCAGAGCTTTTTCTGTTTTTAATGCCAGCTATGAAAAAAATAGAGCAACTCCTGCCCCATTTACTCAGGAAACATATTTTCCATTTGCCTGAAAATTGGTTTCAGATAAGTAGTAGTTAATATAAATGGATTTTTATTAAAGATGATACTTATTAAGAACAGTCTTTTACACATACATCACCAATGTGAAGGACAGGAGTAAGTGTGTCAAAACCAGGCATGTTTGCATTTAAAGAGGTGGGAAAACATTAGGAGATGGAGGGGTGGTGACATGAGGAAAAAAGAAGAAAGATCTGTGAGGAGTGAAAGAAAAGATATAGGCCTAAAACACAAAGAAAAGAAGCAGGCTGAGGTGAAAAAGTGAAAGGGAGGCTTGAGGTAAAAGGTGGCAGGATCAGAACTTGTATTCTGGAAATCTATATAAAGGAAGCTAAAAGATGCTCATTCTGAAACAAACAATAAATTGATCCTTGTCCTCTCAGTAGTTCCAAAGGAAAGGGGAGACTGCAGAAAGGAAGGAAGGATCAGCAGACTCATCTAGGGAAAGGGAGAATCATATCTCGGAGACGTATTTTAATGCATGGTGCTGGATTTTTACTGCTTGCAAAATTGTCTTTTCAGATAACACATATGAATGGAATTTATAGTGTTTCATTCTTTAATACAAACTATGCTTTCTGCTTTTGTCAGCTCCATCCTGCATTTGTTGCTATATTCAGCTCATTTCCCTCTCAACACATTCATTGCAAAGGCTTTTTGGACAGGAAGAGCAGAGAGGAAAATATTTTAAATGCATGCAACATTAGAGTCTAGTACATCTCTGAAAATTGTAGAGGATCTTTTCAAATAACTTTTGCTTTTGCTGTAACTTTCTGGAACAGAGCTGACTGCAGTGCACTCACTGGATGGAATATTCCCATCAGTTTGCTGTCTGAGTGAGACAGCACTGGCAATACTCACTACCCATTTAAATGAGACTCGGGCATAACCTTCCAGCCTCATATAAAACAGGATTTAACAAACCAGTGAAATCAAGTCTTTCTTCCCAATAGGGGTAGAAGGTTTAAATTGTAGCCAAAACAGGCTCACGCCTTCAATTTTTCCTTACAATAAGACATCCAAAGGCAATTTCCTTCTCTTAAAGTTCAACAGAAAATATTGATCTGCTGTAGAATTACCTTTACACACATGGGTTCACACATGCACTTCTTTTTGCAGCAATCTTAATTAGCATCTTTTTTGGCTGTTACCTATTTACTGCTCCCTAGTGACACAAGAAATTCTCTCTCTTTGGTATAAAGGAAGCCCTAGGAGAATTAAACCTTCAGCTGTATTAATCCAGGTACTTTGAAGTTGATATGGAATTCCCCAAGAAGCAATGTCTAGCTAGAAGTTCACTGTTTTTCATCACATACCATACTGAGTATAATGATGATTCTTTCAAAACGTTTCATGAAATAATTTTTTGTTCTCTTTTCACTCTGATTTGAAGGCTAAGCTCCAACACAAAACAAATTTTCAAATGAAAATCGTTTTAAAAGCTTGCCAAACATTTCAGTTTGAAAGTGTCAAAACAAAATTTTCTGACCTTAACAGAACGTCTTTTCTTCCTGAAATAAAATTGTCGAATTTGTCAGGTTTCTGTAAAACATTTTACTTGGACGCATTGGCATTTATAATCTCTGATAAAATGTTCTGTCAAAATATTCCCAGCTGGCCGTATAATAAGGCAGTAGAGATTTCCACCAATTGAAGACAGGTCTTTTTTGTTCAGATACAGCCATTATAAGAAGAAATATGTACATACATAATGAAAATGTTCTATGTAGACCCTTGTTTTTTATTACTTTTGCTATAATTTTCTCCCATATTAAAAATGAAAGATCAGGATGGGAATGTTCTGCTTATATTTGCAAGTAATCAATTTAAGTTACTTTGTAGAAACAATAGCAAAAAAACCCCAAACCACTATACTAGCTGAAGAACATTCAGCTGTTCAGGGAGAGCCTTTCTGGAGAAAGTCTTAGTTTTTTTCATTCTTCACAGAAAAGTGCACATTATTAAACCACGTGCCATGCTGCAAAATAAAAGCACATAGATATTACTGTTATGACCACAGCAATCTACAAATTCAGTCATGCTGGTGTGAAAATCCTATGAACAAATGTTGTTAAAATGAGCTTTTTTTTTCCCCCTCCCCGAATAAAAAACATCCTTTGGTGTATAAAATCCCACATTTTGGCAGTATTCAAAAGTTATGACATATCACTTACATGGAAATAAACCCTATAATGACTGTTCCATTAATGCTACCCATGTCATGTGTTCCCTTGGCCCTCTGCTGAAACCATTACACTGAAGTCCCATCTGGTTCTGATGTCAGAGGACTCCAGAAGACACTGGCATTACTACTCAGTAATCTGTAAGATTTTGTTATTCCTGCACGGATTTTTAAACTGTGTAGTGAAATTGATGAGAAGACCACAAAGTCATGCTACTGTAAGAGAGAAAATTGCCAAAAAATGACAGAAGACAGTAGAGAAATAAGGAAACAAAACTGGGCTAAGGAATTAAAGCCTCTCTCCGTATATATTTTTTTTTCTAGAAGTCTCAGTATAATACTAAGTTTAGTAGTCAATTTAGGCTCCAGCTTGGATTGGATTTATTGGGAGAGAGAAGGGTAGAAAGGCTGGCATTTCTGAGGCGGTGCAGCATGATGAGGAGCAGCTGCACAGCCCCCATCCTGAGCTCTGCAGCCTCTTGCCCTGGCCAAATCATGGAAGGGCCAAGATATTTCTGCTGTCCTTCCTCATCCTCAGTACATCATAAGCCATTAATGCAAGCCAACCAGCACTGATTTTATAGCATGTAGACTGAACAAATGAAAATAATTAAAAGCATAATTTGGAAGGATGTTTATGCAGAACAACGAGAAGTGAAGTTAGGAAGTGACTATAGTAAAAGTCTGCTAAATGAACTTGTTTGCAAACTCATAAACAGGCTAATTTCTCTAAGAGATTGGAAGGAGTTGTTTAGAGTTCCTAATTCAATTAATAATGTGCTATTTTCAGTGTTTTGTTCTGGTAGTAGTCTAGTGGTATGCTGTTCCCTATTTTCAGTATATATCATCCTGCATCACAACCACTGGATGTGATTTGTCCACTTTTCCAGCTGATGCTTTTAAGTCTATTTAACAGGGCAGACTAGTGAGTTGCTGAAGACATGGCCAAAACTTCCTCAGCCTCAGCTAATACCCATCTGGAGATGCCACTGCAACTTGAAGTGCACAGACTGTAACTTCTTTTTTTCCTGCTTGGCAGAGTGATTCACAGCT
The DNA here is from genome assembly GCA_013399195.1 of Dicrurus megarhynchus. Taxonomy (NCBI): domain Eukaryota; kingdom Metazoa; phylum Chordata; class Aves; order Passeriformes; family Dicruridae; genus Dicrurus; species Dicrurus megarhynchus. Next base: position 1,916,211 of record VXAD01047012.1, on the reverse strand, counting down.
TCCTCTCATTTGTTCTAGTAAGTCTCTCATTCTTAGTCAAATCCAAAGAGGTTAAAAAAACCAAGGTCTGAAAAGAGCTGAGGGGGCAGGTTATGGTGTGCGGATGTGCACAGCAAGGCTAAGGAAGGGAAGAAAATCAGTAGAAAGCAAGCATTGAGATCCTGAGACTTTCATTTAGAGACAGATTTGTAGGGGCGGAGGTTACATACATATTATCTGTTCAGACCAAGGCATGACCCCTATGTTTGTTAGGAAGATATCCATACTATAAGCAAATATATGCATTTGAATTACAATATAAAATAATTTTACATCAATAATAGTGCTATGAAATTGAAAGTGTCATGAAATACAGAATGAGGTTTCCAGATTTGTAGTAAAATGAAGTTAGAAACACTGTCTCTACCAAGAGTGGACACCTTGAAGTAGATAGCAACATGGAAATTCATCCCACTTGAGGATTTCATCTCCCTAAAGACAGTTAGATACAATCCTAACTGGTGATTATTTTTTTTTTCCACTTTCACCTCATATAATGAATTTTAAAAGCCTGTGCTTTCAGTACAGTATTGTTCCAAATCTGAAGGAAGTTTTCAAAATTACTTATTTATTCTTTTCTTTAAGCAGAATTGTGATAGGCATTTAATTTCCTAAACTTAGACGACATGAGAACAAAAGAATATCTTAAAATTTCTTCACGTATTTCTATCACTGAGAGTGTTTGCTGAATATAGCATATAATTTTCAAGTTTAATCTCTTGAACTCGTATGTTTTATAATACAGAGTTTACTCATTGAAAATTAGATACTCTGGTAGAAAAAAATCTCCACACAGAACTTTATGAAATCGCAAACTGGAAATTTTTCTCACTTCTTAGTAAAACCTGTTCTTAAAATTAAGTCATTTAAACATTTGAGGAATATTTGGAACATATAAAATCAGTAGAGGCCTCAAGAACATGAAGACTAAGGCTTTGGTTCCATCTATGTCCTTTGCCTAGAAATCCACACTCAGCTGCGAGGTTGGGGCATTGAGTAAATGGTGGCTGAAGTTAATAGGAGGCTCCTTTTCTAGTTCAGGGGATAGGAGCTTATTCCTTTATTGCCTGTTGTCGTGTATAGCCACCTTCCAATGCCATCTCCTTTTCTCCTTTTACAGCAGCCTTGCTTCAAACATAGAGCAAACCAGCCACTCCAGGTTTTGCTTTCTTTTCCTTTTAAAAGTAAGAGGACTATTTGGTGGTTTTCTATGTCGTTAGTGTTTGGGGTGGGGGCGGTTTTGTGTGTGTGTCTGTGGTTTTTTGTGGGTTTTTATTTATTTATTTATTTTTATTTTTCCTCCTAAATAATAGTTCTACAGAACAAATTGTCTGTGATTACTTCAATATTCTTAAGTAGCCAGTCCTCACTGACCTCCGTAGACTGATGTTGAATAATCTACTACTTCTATGAAGCTAAGTTCCAATTTATTGATACCTTATTTGAGAGCTGCTAACTGAAAGCAGCTAACTGAAAGTGCCAGCATGTACTGACCATGTCTAATACCATGTACACGTATTAGACAAAAAATGCTTACCTGGAAACAGCAAAAACAAACTCAATAGAAGTTACTATTTGTTTGGAGTGTGTTTTAGCATGTAAACTTCTTGTTTATACATGGTGTGTGCATTTTAAATTTATGACAGTTTCAGCTAAAACACCTAGCAAACTAAATCTCCAGGGCTGGAGAAAGGTATTGTCTCTTGCCTGCCTCCTTTATCATCATGGAATCTGCTGGATTTTTCTTCCCACATAGTGAAAATACTCTCAGTACTGTGCTTTCCTTATTATACAGATATCTTAATTCTACGAACTAGTGCTATTTGTCATGAGAGGAAGGAGCATTGTAGCATAATGAATACTCTCATTTCCTCTAATTTTTGATAAAAAGTTTAAGCAGTTAAACTGTGCAATCCACTGGTGTTCATTAATGACACTGCATATTTTAATGGTGTATTTATTATGCAGCCATACGGACAGAGTGGAAAAGATGTTCTCAAGATATTTTTTTAGATTCCGGTTTCAAATGTTGCAGGCAAAATGTAAAAAGACCTTATCTTGTATGTAGATGCAGTGCTCGGGGAATTTCCACATGAACAGCTTTGGAAAGTTGAAGGTACCTCTTTTCTCTACACTAGGACATCTTCCAGAACATGGATAAACAGATCCTTGGGCTTTCTTTTGACAGAATGCAGCTTCCTTGGGAGTCAGTTCTCTGTCCTATCCTCTGCTGCAGCTCTACAAATCAGTGCACAGAAACAACCCCTGTGCTTCCATCCACAAAACACTGAAGTGATTGACTTGACAATGATCTTTATTACCCTTGTGATCACCTGCTCTTGAGTATTTTGGTACCCATCTCCCCTCATATACTTTAAGAACAGCAGACTGGACCTGGTTGGTCCTTGGACTGTCAATAGTTATTATACCAGCTCTCCCAGTCAATGTGGTTCCACTATAATCACCCTCCATATTTTGCATAACTTTGGTCAGCACTGCAAAAGTGAATGCAGGATTAGCCCTGAAAAACAATTTAGTCTTCATGGTGATTTAATTCTAGGCATTTCTGAGGAAACTTTCCAAAGGTGCCCATGAGAGCTGTTAAATTATTCATCGTGAATAATATTTATTCCAAATACTTTTTCCTGTTTGAAAAACAGGCCTTGTTTTTGTTCAGGATTATCTGCCAAGTAGCCTAAGCGATAAAGTCTCTGTCCCTGGTTCTGTGACAAACAGTCCACTCAAGCATTTGCCTGCTCCTCATGGTAACCCATTGCAGGTGATTTCACACGTGCTGCCAGGAAGAGTAGCCAGACAGAAAGCCAGACTAGGAACAAGCATTTTGGAAGAGACACATAGGAATTGGTTAAAGCATGCAAATCACACACATGTCAATGGTTTACACCATAATTACTTTTGTTGGAAGTGGTTTTCTTTATGTTTCAGACTTTCTAAATTCTGGTAAATAATATGTCACACGTAACAACAACTGAACTTGCTGTTTCTGTTCATTTAAACTGTCACAGTTCATCTGCATTTTTATTCATGCAGCTGGAGAGTACACTATGACAGTGACATTTGCTACAAAGACATTTCCCTGTAAGGAGAGCCTGATCCTTTTCCACTGACTATACTGGTTGCAACTTTCAGACTGATAATTATTTTCAGTCACTTCCAATCTGGTTAATAAAACTCAACCCAATAATTTAGTTGTGAGAGAGATGTGAGAGACTATCGCGTGATTATTACAAAATTCCTGAACTCCTGCCCCCTCCTGGGACTATTCAAAAATAGGTGTATTTTTGGTACCACAAAATGATAAATTGCAGAATATTTCTAGAGTTTAAATATTTCTGAGAGAGCAATTCTTCACTCCCTGCTGTTTACAAGGGAAATACTGTCTACAAATAATACATTACATTAACTGTCCTCTTTATCATAAAGCCATGTTGAATACTTGTAACATTTATAAAAAGACACCAACTGATTGCAAGATGAGCGTTACCCTTGAGCAAATTATGAACACATTTATTTCAGTCTTACGCGTTTGAAACTAATTTTCTGGTAATATCAAAAGTGTTCATAGAATTAATTTCCTGTCAGTTCAGCAGTATTCAAGTGAATATTTTATGATTTTGCATTAGCTGTATTTGTCTAGAGTTGTGACATGATCGAGTCATTCTCTGAGGGAAACACATTAATAATTAAACTCTGCCCAATGTGGAGTGCTAAAGATGACAGCATAATTGTACATTTCAGAGACCATTTCACAAGGCAGAGAATGAGAATTGCCCTGCCACCATTTAAATGTCAATATAGAATTTCTTTCTAAAATTAAAACAGTGTTGAAGAAAACAAAGAGAAAAAACGAGGGGATAGAAAGACTGAAGCCAAATTTGAATCCTGGTCCCGTTCTTGTGTTCCCTTTCTTTTAAAATGTGAGCTAAATGTAAATGGAACTCCAAGAGGAAAAGGCGAAGGGAGAAGGCAGATAAATGATCAGCTGTAAGATTTCCCCCCCCCCCACTTTCCTTTGGCTATATAATATCATCACTGGTTGTAGTGCTAGAGCTGTTTAGATGATAAATGCAATGTGCATAGATTAGCTCCGGAGGAAATACTGCTACCTGACACTGAAAGCTTTGATTGGTTTCAGCCCTTACATTTGACTCTTTTTTGCCCTGATAACTTCAGCAGTATTTTAAGATTTTAATCTACTTTCTAGTCAAATACCCATGGATAGATCACTATTTTATTTATTATTTATGTTTCTTTTCAGCTTCTGAAAGTAAGACATTACTGGGCTTTAGCTAAAAAAAATTCCACAATTTTTGTGGAATATATTTTGCAAGCACTTAAGCTTCTCCAATGAAAAGTGCCTGTATTATTCTGGAGAGACAGCTGAGCCACATTTACCAATTGTGTATGCAGACCACTTAATGAACATGTGTTCTTAGAAAATACATAAATTAGAGATATATCAATGTTTCTGTAAGACCCCCTACAGCCTGTGCCTCTCAGCATGCCAAAGATCATCTTTTGGTTAGAGTCCAGGGGATGCCTCCCTCATTTGCTGCATCTTTTACCACTTTCTCCCTACAAAGGCCCAAGTGAGAAAATGTAACCGGATGGACTCATCCAAGTACAGGTAATGGCAAGGAGTCTCCTTTCTGTCCCCATGTTTTACATCCCTGCTATGTTGCCTCCATCTTCCATTTCCCCGTCTCCTACTTCACCCTTACAGAGCTCACTCACTTCTCTTGCATGTTCCTTTCAGTTGATCCCCTCCTGATAAATCCTTCATTTCCTTTCATATAAAAAACATTTAGCAAATTGTATCCACTTCTTACCATCTCTGTGTACATTCATGTGTGCTAAATCTTTCGCCTCACTCATATTTTCCATCTTATCTATTTAGATTACAAGCAGCTTAGGAAAAGCATTTGCTCCTCTGCCTCTGTACCTCATCTACCACAATTGTTACTTGGTGACTAGCATGTGAAACATGATTGATCATAATAATTCATTTCATTTCACTCAACCCACTTACATCTCTGAGGTATAATTCAAGAACTATTTAAGGCAAGCAGGAGCTTTTAATGTATACAATGTATACAATTGTATACAATTTTTAATGTATACAATGTATACAATGTGTTTTAAGGGGCATGTTTCAGAATTTTTTGTCATACAAATGTGAAAAAGGGGTATTTGATCTCAACAGTGTAACGATTTCAACATTTGGTATTATTTTCTGAGCCAGTTAAATGAAGAGAAAAGAAGAGAAAGCAAGTAGAAGAGAAATTGCTATGATGCTAAAAGTGATTGATGCCCCTTATCACTGTTTGTTTATGCTCATAGCTGGAATTTCACTAGAAATATAGTTCTCATGTACTACTTAAGTTTGCATTTACTAAGGATGAATTTCACTGCAAACTTTGAAGTTTCAATATTGTTTTAACATATTTAAGGAACAGTATAAAAGAACATTTGACTATGAAATACACATTAGTGATTTTTTGCACCTCAATTTTTACCTGTACGTTTCTAAAGATGGAGAATGCTGATGGAATGTTCAGACACGCGAAATGAAAGAGAATACATTAAAAACATAATAAAAACTATTTCCAAAGCTGTACTGTGTGAAACCATGACTAGGCCAAATTACAACAAAGTGAAAGAACACTTTTCTTCATGTTAGATAACTAAGATACCATTGCTTTAAACGATATCCATGTCTGTATAAACTAGCAGTTAAATAACATGTAACAAGTGGTTCATTTTTTACTGACATTCGTTTATATTACTTTCCTGTTTCAGTACAGCTGTCTATGCTATGTGAATTCAGGAAGCCATTAAACCATTTTTAAATTCTATAAAACTAACTAAAGCAAGAGAGGCTAATCTTGACAGAGGTTATGCCTCATGCAAAAAATATAAGTTTTAACTTTGCTGTGAACTTATGTCAAGAAAGATCCCGTTACTCTAGTAAAATACTTGACCAGAGAATAAAGCACAACTCGTCAGTGTTCACTACACCTTTCATCATTTCTGAACACACTTTTATTATGTCCCTTATTCTCTCCACTTTCAACAACTGCATTCTCTCTAGTATTAAGATATTAGAGCTTCAGAACAATCAATTGCTTGTGTTTGTTGGAATTTTTTCCAAATATTTAACTTTATATAATGTTAGAATAGATTAATTTCTTTTTCAACTGTCATCCTTTAAAAACTGTGTAAATAAGACCACACAAGATACTTAGTGATTCACAGTGTTAGAAGGCTGATAAATTGTTTCATTTTAAATTCTAAGAGTAGCTAATATTAAGGCAGCTGATAGGATTTATCAGATATTATTTTTTCCTTAGAATTTTAAAATACTCTTCTAAAACATTATTTTTGGGGTAATTTGTCTTTTATTTCAATGCACTTATCTAGAAGAGTGTGATGGCATGACTCTATAGACATATGACACCTAGCACTTAAAATTCTGCCCTTTTTGAGCAAAGAATAGTATTCACACCTGGGAGACTCTAGTTCACTAGGTCCCTTTGGTCAAGCTGTGGCCCACTGAGAATACAGAATACTGAAGACGTGTAAACCCAGTTTAATAAACATTCTTAGGTCCTAAGTATTCATTAGAAATTAAAATGATAATGCTAATGCTTTAACAATGTCTAATGTTGTGCCTGCACATCCTGGGATTAATGCACTACAAACCCTTTCTCAGAAGTAGAAAGGAACTTGACCAGACTCTTGGTCTCCTGTTAAGTTCAGCAATTTTTTATTTTAACCATTAAGAGGTCCACAATAAATTCCAAAGAAAACAAATTTTTGAGACAACACAGCATATTTGTACCAGCAAATATTTGTAGATTTTCCATATCTATGAATTTTCAGGTTGGAAATAAAACCTGTAGGTAAAAAATGCAGTCCGTCAGAAGAAATGAGAATTGGCACTGTTCTAAGCCCAAGTCAGCTCCAAGTATAGAACCATACCCTACTCAAAATAAGAACAAAGCAACACTATGTCAGACAAAGCCAGACTCCGATGAACAGAGAGCTTCATTTTAGCACTTGCAGTGTCATGCACAGGGAGCTGAGCCAGTAACAGGAGTGTGAATCTCAGCATGGGTTTCTGTTTTCCAGTCAGGTTCTTCCCTGCTAACTGCTGTTTATTTCATCTGTGTTTTAAGGGCTCTTGCAATCCAGCAGTCTAGGGAGGAATCCTTCACTTAGTTCATATAGAATAGCCTATTTGCTTGTTCATTATACTATAACCTTAGTAACATAGGTGTTTTTTGATTAGAAGTAAATCTTCAGAGATTTTTCCTTCCTTACTTTTCCACCTTTTGAGCAACCGAAACCTCAATTAAGATGTCATTTTCCCCATCTAATGTCAATGTTTTTCATTAGGTTTTTCAGCTCTATTGACACTTCCTTTCTTTTGTCTTAGTATACCTTAGATTTTAGTATGCTGAGCCTTTTTCTTGCATTACAATCTGTGTACATTGTTGATACTGTTTCACCCATAAAATTTTTCCTTGCATTCATAGCTAGAACTTCATTAATGCAGAGGGGGACACTTCTACTATTACTAGTAACATCTGACAGAGTCTAGATCTCTTCATAGCCAAAGGAGACAGAATAGCTTCCCTAGGCAGTGATTGAAGGCACTCAGGATCCTACTTTTCACCACGCATTACGTAAGTAACTTAAAGTTCAGTGTCAACCAATTAATGTTCAATTCCCTAAAATTAGAATTTTTTTACACAAAACGGTTATTATTCAAGTACCAACTTATACTTAGTCTTTTTCCATGAAGAGTTGAATAAATTTTCCATGGACCTTTTGACTAAAAAGGCTAAAAATTACTATTCTAATTTAAAACAACAGCAACAACACCCATCCCCACCACCCACCCATCCACCCCAACACACATTCCCACCACTGAAATAAAAATCTCTACAACCTTCCTCCCCAAAACAGACTAGTTTTTCTTCCTCTGGGTGCATGAGGAAGCCTTAAAAAAACAACACACTGCCCATCCAAAGCACTGGTTATTTAGAACAAATGTGTCCTGTAGGAATTCATTCTGGATCTCATGTTTCTGCTAATGATGATGATTATGATGAATAACTGGCTTTTGCTGTTGCTTTTTCTGCTGATTCCTCAGTTCTTGATAGAAGTATTGTTGCTACAGTTATTGCTGCTGGTCCATCTGCATAATGTGAGCAGAATCCACAGAGATACAAACAAGCTCTTTAGCAGCCGAGTGAAGAAACCTGTGATTTTACAAACAGGAAGAAGCAAAATTGCTAGTGATCACCAAAGAGCACAGGAGGCGTGCCATAGAGAAAATCCCAAACAAGAAATGGAAGTGGTTCTGGGTTGTGATGCTTTAAGGAAACTTGGGGCCTTAGGTTTTGGGGGATTGTTTGGGTTTTTTTTTAATTAACTGGAATAGCTATGTATTAAAAGTCGCCCAAAACCTAACAACAAAGCAGTCGAGGCAGGGTCTGTGCTTTATTGATGTCACTGGCTTAGATGTAACAGACATTGGTAGCACAAATGGTCACTGTCAGAGACAACTGGGGACATGATTGTTGGTATTATCTTCTGGTAAGTGACTCCCAGACATATTTAGATTACAACCCTTTTGTAAATAGTCATCTTTTTTCCTTACATGCTTTATTGCACTTAACATGTATGGCTCTGTTTAATGAACAGGGCCACCCTAAAACACCCTGAGAACAAAGGAAATCTAAGATAAACAAGAATATTTTAAAAAGGATGGCAAACATAAACAAACATTTTTGATCTACAGCCAGTAGCTAAAAATCTTCAAGTGCTACAAAAAGCTACAAATGGTCTTTCTGATCAGCTTGGGAGCCTAAAACGATATCAGCTGTTTAATCTAGGACATAAAGTACCTCATTTACAGGCAGCCTAATATCATAAAGATCTAATGACTAGCAAGATACTACATGATACTGTCTTCTATTAATTTCTTAATAGTCTTGTCCTGCAGCACAAAAAGCTCCTGTCATTAGTGCAGCTGATATTTTCATAATTTAGGGAATTTATATAGAATTAATGAACTAATGACACAGAGTTACAACATTACCGTATTTCTGTAAGTACGTGCAACCAGGTATTTGGTCCTACAGGTAAGGCTCCTAGACCACTCATAGATCTGAGCACAGATCTGCTACTAAAAGTTAATAGAAGTAAAGAGATGGAAACATCTTTGGTCAAAAGGTATTCTCCTCAGGAGAGCTAATTTTCTCATGCCTGCCTGCAAGAGGTTAGTATCTTTCCACACTCCACTTTCCAAAAACAGAAAAATAAGACTCTTGAAGTTTTGGTGAGGAAAAAGGAAAACAACTCTGAAAACTATGAGACAAAGACTCATGGGTGGATTTAGGATTTTAGGACAGTAGAGGGGAAGTTATAATTTTGTTTTCACAGCAGGACAGAGGGACATTGTTTAGACATGGAATGAGGGCCAGAAATCCTATACTACAAAGTTCAAAAATGCAGCCTAAGTTGCACAAAAAGGTCTTATGTCCATGAGGTCTTGAAGAATATTCCTGAATGATCAGCAAATGAATGATTTCTTTTCTTTTTGGGATTTACATCCAGATATGCAGTGAAAACCAATGATTTTTTCAGAAACAGTATGTGAACTACCAATTGAACTTGAAATTTTAAGTGGTAAAGCAGAAGGCTCATACCATCAGAGATAAGCAAAGAGGACATTTGGAGACACACTGGCATGATGCAGGGATGTTTTAGACAGACCTTGAAGACAGCAAGCAGATTCAGCCTGTTGCAGCAGTCTGGTAAGTACTGAATGTGAAAGCCTAACAGAACTCATAGAATTAACAGTCAAAATTGCTGATATTTTTGAACTCTTCAAGGATTCCCGATAGCTTTAGTATTTGAATACTGAAGTATTGCAGCTGGTATAAATCAATAGGTGTAAATTAAAGCAGGGAAAGAAACAACTTCTTTAAATAGTACCATAAAGAGAGAATTATAAAGGACTGTGCCTTTTCAGTGTAGTTTTAGACAAAATTTATCCTTAAATGGCTCCATACTTCCCTTGTTTATATATTATGAGATGTACTGGTAGACTGGCTTGAAAAGAAGTTCTCATTACTGAGGAGAAAAATTTTTCTAACACCAATTGAAGTCAGTGGCAATATTCCCATCATCTTCAGTGGCTTCAGCACAGAGCCAAACTGAGAAATTAATCCTGAGACCAAACATGCCATTTGCAGCCAGGATGTCACATGACTAAAAGCCTTTTTTGTAGAGTGTTGCTTATTTCAGTACATTTTATTTTATTATGTCTTTAAACTCTACATTTGGTGGAGGACAAACACTTGAGAGACGTTAAGCTTCCCCTATTAAAATGACTTGTTTGTAAAGGCAGAGTGAAATTTAACAACACCAAATGCATGAAAGGATCCTAATGTGTGACAAACAGGCTGCCTGGTCCCCTCTCCTGACCCAGGATGCTCCGACTCCCTGTGAAGGAACTGTTTGCACTGGAGCCCTCCCATGGGCTGGCACGTAAATCTTAAAAATATCTTCAAAGCCCATCTGCTGTAGTGCTTCATTTTAATGAAAATGCAAGGTGCCAACTATAAGTAGTTTTGATACGCCAAGCCTCTCCCATAATGCCAGCCTGCTACATCTCAGAGGAGTCAATTTAAACACACACATATTTCTAGGACTTGTTTGTAAGTTTATCATTAACTGTCTTTAGAGATGAAGTAAAAAACTCAAAAAGACCAAATAATAGGCCATTCTGACAATTGTCAGTGTAAGAGTGTTAGCTCCAATATAGTCTCATGAGTTTTGCTGATTTTGTTTTCCACATGTATTTTGTACAAGATTTTTATTCAGAAATAAACCTCTTTCCAAAGAAAATTTGTTATTTCTCTTTTCAGTTGGAGCATGGATTTTTTCCTAAACTAGGTCAAGCCCAATAAGGATATCACCAACATAGTGCTAGATATTAGTGTCGAATGGATTTATTTTCTTGTGGGGCTTTATATCTTGCAGACATGTAGTAAGGAAGCCAGAATAAAATAACTAGGTATTAGCCCAGAAGACATCTAATTTTGAATCATACTTACTTGTCCATGCAAGTTAATGTTTGCTATTCATTTCAGTAACAGTCCTTAAAAAAACGGGGAAGTTTTTTCTGTAAAGATTTTACCCAGTAACAGGAAATAAAATAAAAATATCCAGATGCTTGAGAGATTTGCCAACATTAATTCAGAGAGTGTGATAAAAATAATGTTAAGAAAACAGACTTCAGAAAACACTGTTTCAAAAATTTGTGGTTTATTTTCCTCACATTCTAGAAACTGAGAATGGGAGTTTCTTCAATCACTTGCCTCAATGAAACATTGGAATAATGTGTAAGTAATGTCTCAAATATTTAAATAAAGTTTTAAGATCCCAGAAGTAAAGTAAATCCAGATATTATTGACACATTAGCAAGGTCACAGAATTTACAATTCAATGGAAATAGAGAGGTACTAAAACACTCTGAAACTTGGATTATTTCTTGAATACTGCCACAGGAGCATTACATATTTACTACACTACCTGGAGTATGATATTCTATAACCATTTGTATTCCTCCTATATATCTGAGAAAAGCTCTCTCTACAAATGATTAGGGGATTAACTTTCCTTGTGAGTAGGTTCACATTATGCATGGTCAAAGTCATATCACAGACACACATGGAAAAGAACATTTCAAGGGTTATAATTACATTCACATGTTGGCTAATTGGGCCCTCAGGGGCCTAGTTCCTAATTATAAGAGGGTATGCAGGAAAATATCAGTAAAAAAAGTATGTATAGAATGAGTATGAGATTAAATGGGTTATGCTGGCTGTATAAAAGCCGTAAAACTTGATAGGAAAGAAATGCAGTAGTTTGCCAAGTATCTCTAAACCGTAAATGTTTTTTTGATGTCATTATCAGAAGGAGATGGGAGGAGGATCTGTTGTTTTAGAGGAAGTCTGCAAACATCTATTGTAGCCTCAAGTGGTATTTTTACATAGTTCTGAGAAAATCAAGTAATGATTGAGCCAGATGACAAAGAAATGGAAAATAAGAAGAGAAACTTTACAACAACTTTGAGATCAAAAGAAGGTGAAAGTAACCTAAAGAACAGAGGAAGAAGAGTCCCACACTCATGTATGTCACAGAGTCCTATTAACCAGAAATGAAATGCTCTAAAAACTCTAGATATTCATTAATTAAAATTGCATAAGCCTTAATGACACTGTTTATTAGTTTAGCTAAGGGCAGAATTTTTATCTCCCATAATTGAAAACTATAGTTTATTACCTTGGTTAGACACTAAGTAAAATATATAGGCTTTACTTTTTGCTCCATGTCTCTCAGAGACAAATGCTTATAAGAATAAATTAAAGAACTTTTACAAGGTTGTAATTTATTTTATTTCCCATCAAATGGTATCCTTTGCACATATCTATAAAAGTCTCACTGTTTATAGTAGATGTGTATGTAATATTACATTACACTTCATAAGAGAAACTGGCAAGAGCCCTGAAGCTGAATTGAACAAGATTGCCTTTATCTCTTAAACCTGTCATTTTAATTTTCCACTCTAGACTGTGCTGTATAAGTAACCTGACTTAAGTTCCTGGTGACTATTAGGCCACATTCTTGCAACATTTTGAATTCAGTACCTAATCAAATTGCTTTCCATCTTCTTATCTTGATTAATACAAACAGGTATATTTGTGAGTATACCCAAAGGAATACAGTATTTTACAGCATTCTAAATGCAAATCCTGTTTTCTTATTTATGCTGTGGCCAGTGCAGCCACACCATTAAAAATAATTTGAAATGGAATGCAGAAAAATGGAAATGACAATCCTAGCATTCTATAGTCTTGAACAACCCATCTGAAGCTCCATAAGTTGTGGCAGCATGAAACTGCTGTAAATGAGTCAGACTTTCAGGCTTCACATGCCCAACCTGATCTTTGTGAAGTTGGAATAAAATGCCCACAGAAAAAAAAAAAGAAATATTGAGGTTGAAATCATATAACACTGCAATTCTAAATAGTTGTAAGACTACCGGTTGAGCCAGCCAGTGCAGGGAGGGCATGAGGTGGTGAGAAGGGGAGGTGAAAAGCAATTGTTACCTCAGCAAGAAAACATTTAATTAGTCACATTCCTCCCATCGTACATTAGCAAGTTTTCATGCAACAACATGAATATTGACAGGGTGTCTGTGGTGACACAGAAATCTACAATACAGCATCCTCTAACCCAGCTGTAAGACTGATTCTGTCAGCTTGGGGTTCTGGGATAAAGAACATGTTTCTCATTTAATCAGATATATACCAAGACAGATTATTTTGCAGTAATCTTGATAATGGGAATAGTTTTGCTCTCTTCAGGCTTCTGACCTAACCTGCCTGAGATGACTGGAAGAAGTAAAATCTTAGTCATTTTTAAGGCCATTTTTACGTTTGGGAAACCAACATCATCTAGTGCTTCTGACTTGACATTTTCATCATATTCATAATTGATAGGCACATTTTATCATCATGAGGTTTCAAATAATTATGAAAAGCTAAAATCTCAAGTCTGCCTCCTGAACATAAACCAGGGGAAATCAGCGCTGATGTCAATTTCCTTTCTGAGAACATGGAGGTATAAAGGTTGTTGTGGTACATAAAGGAGCAGTTAGGAATATTGTTGAGGTTGAGACTGTTTCCTCTCAAGAGGAAAAGAAGGGTTTAAGTAGGATTCTTGATGTATGTTCCAAACACAAACAAAAGTGAAAACAGATTATCTATTCCCTCCTTGAAAAAAAAAAAAAAAAAAAAATCAGAGAATGAGAACTCCAAACTGAAGTAGATTAATTATGACAAGCTGTAGGTTATAACACTGAAACACTTACAAGGTAACTAGGTTTAAACAGCAAGGGTGGTAAATCTCCTTTGATTACTAGGGAATGACTAAGGCAGGAAATGGGATGACAATGCTGTTCAGAGCCCTTTTTTGAGTATGGATGCAGTTTCTTGTAAAAGGATTCAATAGAACACTGCTGAGTAAAGTTATAAATATTGATCAAGAAGAGCACATTAAAAATTATCAAAATAGAATTGAAATTTATGTATACGTTATGAAACATTCTCTTAATTTTTATCCATAGTACCTTAGGTCTAAGAATTTGAGTTTTTGAGTTTTATACATGGATAACAGTCCTGCCAGAAACAATTATAAAATAGGTGAAGAAATCTCTGAAAATCACTAAGGTAATATTAAGAAGGTAAAAAACTACCAGTCAATATATGTACTAAGGGACATTAAATAAACATTTTGTGATAGAAAAAGTTATCTATGGAGAAAATAAACCACATTGTACTAAAAGAGGGATTCTCTGTAAAACAGTCAGTAGACAAATAGACCCAAAAAGTTCCACTCAAACTTGGTGGTCACTTAGTGAGAAAGGTCGGAACTATCCCTTCAAGACCTGGTGTTGGAGTAATGAGGTAGAACTCATATACTAAGTCACCACTACGAGAAAAAAACCCACATCTAGATACAGGCAATTTTTAGCAAGTTATTTTGCAAATCAAGGAGAATTACCACTGGGTGACAGGATGTCAGTCATGGTTTCAGTTTGTTTTGTTCTTCAAAGGGCCCTGGAGATCAAAATTCCCTTACTGAACACCACTAATAGAAGTGGTGAAGCTGGCAGAAAGCAGACACTCAGAGGTGGGAAGTGTTCTGTCCAATTTCCACAGCAAATGAATGAGATCAGTGAGGGAGAAAGCCAAGGAAGAGTTTAATCTTTTGGGTCAGGTATTGAAGTCATAAAAGCTGTATTTTCCTGTTTTCTACCTGTGCAATAGGCATAAGAATGCCCTCTCACAAGTTTTCTTTCTTTTTTTTCACATTCTAAGATTTTTCACATTTTCTTACCTCACGGCTATACAGTTTCTAATATCCATGGTGTAAAAACAAGAAATTACTGATTTTCTGATAACTCCTTGAAATCAGCCAAACATCTACTTTGTTTGTGTACCATCACTACATCACTATCTGAGAATAAGATAAGGTGCTTGTACAGCCAACCACTCTACCTCCAATGCAAATTTTTTCCCTGGTAGCAAGAATCAATATAGCATTCAAAAGGAAATTGTTCTAATAGCACATCATAGAAAACTTTTACATGGTTATATTAGTCTAATGGATTAAGTTCTTCTTACTTCTCCATAAAGGAAACTAATGACAGCTAGCAAGGCATGAAAGAATTAGATATCTTATTCAGTACTGTTATCTCTGTAGATGGTCATGTTAAACTGGGTTTTTTTGTTCACAGAGAAAAATCCAGAGAGAGAAATGTGGGGCTTCTTGGTCGAGACTGTCCAGGGTAACTCTGGTTTGAGGGATGGCTAAGACCCCACACATAAAGGGAAGAGTAGACCACTACCAGGAGCAGACCAATTGCCAAGGTGACTACTTTTCACAAGATTCTGCCTTATTTATCCATATTTTCTTGAACTACTTTGTGAAAAATTTGATCGCCTTTCCTTAACAAGTACTCTCTCAACTATAACAAGAAATAACCCCAAGACTTTAATGAAAGAAAGCAGATTGTTACATTTCTAGCAAATTGTTTAGTTGAAAAAGAAGCAATATGTTATGATAGCGATTCATGCTAACACTGAAGGGGTTAGTTAGGTAAACCAGGTTTTAACAGTTACACAGGAAAATTGGAAACTGCCAGTGCTGGGGATGTTTTGTAATACGGACATCAGCTAGAAAATGTCCAGCTGTGTTTGCCTGACTCCTTTGGTCACCCACAAAGTCACCCAAACACAGTACATAAAAGTTAGTCTGAATTGATCAGGTAGAAGGATATTCATGTCTCTTCAGTGACATCAGTAATGTGCATACCATAGTTCTCTGAGTATTGATATGATGAAAGTACTGCTCTGTTGAATAAAGATATACATTCAGCTTAATTTCCAATTGTTTGGAGCGATAAAGCCCTGGCAATTAAGTGTTGAGTTTGCTCAACTCGATAAGGGCGATAAAGCCCTTATTGCAATTAAGAGTTGAGTTTGCTGCACAGCTAGGTCAGTTATGATTTCCCTATTCACTCCTTCTTCCTGGGTTTTTTTGTTCTCTGCTTTCTGAACACCCTGTTTCAGTTTCACTAATTGAAAAGCAAGGTATATATATCCCTATTATCAATGCTCCTCAGGGATAGGAGCCTTGTAAAGTTATTACACAATTTGTTCCACTACACAGAGTCTGCTATCCACCACGGGCCTTGAAGAGAGTGTAAGTTCACAATCCTAAATTAATACTTATGTATCAAGAGGCAGATTTATATTCTTTACTGTGAAAGAATGTAGTTCTTCCCTTAAAAGACTTTTTCAGTGGATATGCTGATGTAACCTGAATGCAGTCTGAGTGTCACCACTATTATATACCTGAATATGCAGTTCTATGAAAAAAACACATCAGCAGATGCACAGTAAATAACAGGCCTGAAATACCACAAATCTGCATTATATTCATAAGCAATTTCAACTCTATTTGCTTAGTTTTTCAGACTATTTTGGTACAATACAATATATTGAACAGTTTGTCAGTAGGGAGTTATAGAATGCATAAGGTTTTCCCTTCTGTCTCTTGATTGGGAAATACAGGAGTAACTCCATTCTTCTGTTCCCATAGCCCAGATGACTAAGTCCAGCTCTATCAGTTCAGATTTAAAGCTCTGGTTAATTTTAAAGTATTTTGCTGGTATCAGGTTACCCTTCCAGTTTTTATACCAGCCAGCAGAGGCAAGTTACTGTTCTCATGTGGTCTACAGTGTGATATTAATTTACGCAGTCTTCATAGAGCAGGCAAGACCTGTATTGAGAGGAGGGAGATTTACAGCATTATTTACTGTTATATTTACCACAAAGGCATCTCATGTTAGGTATCAATTTGTTTCCCACCTCCGTGAAAGCATGAAAACAGAATACAATAATGAGAAGTGCACTAAAACATTGAGGCTTCAAAAAGACAGATTCATTTTCAGCTAAACTTTTTCCTGAAGGAACTGATAAACAAGTACTCATAAAGTCTTGGTTTTCATAATAGTGAAGTTTTTAAGAAAATTATAAAAAAACAACCTTTGAAGTAATTTTAACAGATCTTACAGTATCTCTTTCTTTTTTCATAGAAGATATTATTTAATCTGGTTCTAAATTACACATTCTATGACAAAAAAAAACTTAAGTCAGACCTTAAGAATAAAAAAATGTTTATTTATACCTAGAAAAGATCAGACAAAGACCTGGACACCTGAGCCTGTTTAAAGTAGTTCTATTTCTCATAAGGAAACATCAAAGTCTAACATGATCAGCTAGAGAGGAGAACTTTCATCTCATGGACCTCATGAGGAAAATGGAAGAATTAGTCATTTATAACTCATGGTAGAGAAGAACAGAAAGAATATGAGCAGACTGCAATTTACATACTCTCTACTTATGTCTGCAATACAAGTCTTCATCTTCATCAAGAAGCATATAGACTTGCCATAGAGGAATAGACCTTAGAATTCCCTAAAATTGTCAAAACATTGTAATTATTTTCATAAATTATGAAGAAAGAAAAAAAATCCTTCAAAATAAAGGGTTTAATTTTTTTTCTAGCCTCACATACAACTCACAGCTGACCTGATACATTTCATTACTCCATCCTCAATTAGTCTCAACAGAATACTTTACAAAACAGCTCAGTAAAGCACAGCTCTTTTGGTTTAAAAGGGGTTAGGAGGTCATGCAGGGTTTTGCTCTTTCAGCCTTAATGCTACATTTTAAATAGAAAGGAATATTTCTGTGTCTTTATTGAAATTTCTCATTTAAGGGGTTATTTTTATAAGATAGTGGTACATGAAATTTAACCAGAAATTGTAGCTCAGATTCTAGTAGAACATTATGTAGTTTGTATTAATACTCACTACTCAGCAGCTGTCACCTATAATTCAAGTCTTTTAATCATGATTTATTCTATTCTAGAAAAAAATTGAAATAGAAGTTTAAGTTTATAAAGGTATTTGCTAGTATCTCTTAGACTTTTTCTTTCTCTTCATGTGTATAAAACAGCTTTCTACAGTGCACATGTGCTATTAAAGGCTGTTCTTGCTGTATGATTTATGAAGTGGTAGGATACATTCTTTACACTTGCATAAATATTTCTAATAGAAAACTCATTTTCAGTTTGTAAATGCTTAAAATATGTACCTAAATTACATATTACTGGTGAGATATGTGTGAAATACCTGAAGAAATCAGGTTAGGGCAAATTATTAACTGTCTATCCATGGAATAATAGAAATAATTAGAAGACATTTTTTCCACCATGCGTTCAAAGTCTTTGTAGTACCCAGCATCATTTCTCTTGCACAAGGGAAAAATCAGGTCCTGGAGCATATGGTGTCTCACACCTTCATAAAATTAGAGGCCTGGTGAGCGCTGATGGTATGACTTTCTGCAGAATCCCACACTCTCATTCTCTGTTTCTCCTCTAGAAATACTGGAGATGTTTTTTTCTATGAATAGTCTGTGTTCAGATTTCCCCTTTCCTAGTACCTTTACATGAGAGCTGCCCTTAAGGAACATATACAGGGTCCCTTGGGTTAATGGAGAATGGTGAGGGGGAGATATGCTGAGGGTCTTGGTTTTAAATTATAGTATGTAGAGGTGTTTTTGCTTCTAAAAGAAGGCTCTACAGCAGTGACAGCTCTAATTTAATTTTAAAAGTAACAAAATTGTACCCAAGATTTTAAGGCTTCAAGCTGTTATAAATTTGGCCTTAGAACATATTAGTACAGAAGATAGTATCAGTTTATTAAAATGCAAAAGTCAGATACAGAAGGACACAGGTAAGTCAGTTCCCCTTAGCACAAATATTCAACGTGTGAATGGATATGGAGAAAGTCTGTTCTGCCCTCGGGGTCTCTGCACAGTGACCCTTCCTGCCAGAGATCTGATGTTGTGATGTCTGATTCCTGCCCTTATCAGGAGCAGTGGGGAAGCAAACTAAAGTCTTAGGGGAGCTCTAGTTGGTGCTGGCTACCCCCAGTGAGCTCAGCAAGTGCAGCAGCCAAAGCAGAGCTGGATATTAACATGCCTCCCCTCAGAGGTGTGGTGCTGCAACAGGAGTGGCAAAGCAAGAGGTATGGTGTGATTAATGAGCAAAGTGGGCTGCAGAATTAGGCAACCTGTCCATTCATAAGGATACCTCATTAAATTCATACATGTGCGTACATACATGTTTTATAGGCATAATATTTCAATTCTTATAGCTTGTTACTCATAATTAACCGCAGAACTTTTTTTCTCTTAATTTAGCTTGCTTCTTAAGCAGTTGTCATTATTTTTTAACTACTAGGAAACCAACCATCTGAAATTTCAATTTAAATCAGGCTTGCCATTCATTTTTAATAACATTTATGAATCTCTGAGGTAGAAGGACTCTATATACATTTTTAGAAAAACAAAATCAGCAGGAATTAGAAAATCCTTAGCAATGCTTTGAGCTTTTTTCTGAAGAAAAGATAAACAAAGGAGTGCTGAGTTTTTTTCTATATACTTTTATGGTCATGAGCATTTCAGATTTAGAGGGGCTTCTAAGAAAGAAACATCTTTCTAAAACCCTTAGGCCTTCAAAATTATTTGTGATCCTGGCATTTCTCCATTTCACTAAATCTGTCTGTCCATCTTTCAGCTCAACTGGAAAAATGAAATGTGTAAGTGATATAAAAATAATTCAGTTCCTTATCCTTTCATAGGTAACTCAAAACAGGTTAATTGGAATTCATTATACACTGGTGATAAGCTGAAATAAGTGGGCTTGAGGTTCTGAAGTCCTATGCATTTCCTTTCTTGCTTAGCTTTTACTTAGATGCCTTAAACAGATATAAAAGTATTATTATAAGACCTAGTCAAGTACAACTTAATAAGATTTTCTGTTACCTTCCGTAGAGAAAAAGCTTGCTTTCTTGCAATATAAAGAATAATCCTCCTTTTTATTAATTTAATATATTTTAATAATAAATTAAAAGAAATAATTCAAATTCTAAAATAATTTTTCACTTCCAAAAAGTAAGTTATTTTCCGGTTTTGCTGGAGAAGAATCTCTGCTGCAATTGGTGGTGGTGCTATTCTCTGACCTTTCAAGAGATATCTTCCTTTTAAGATACAGCACTCTTAAAATGGCTACTATTGCTAATGCTCTACTGTTGAGAAGAATATTAATACCTCCACAGCACTTATTTGCCAAGCCACCATCATCTATTAATTCAAGTCCTTCTTAAAAACTTGTTCAGTAGCATAGAAAAGTGGGTAAATATCAATTAAGAGTGGATTATAATGGATGTATCAAACCCTGCCTAAGTAATTATATAATCTTTTCTGTGTAAGCCTTGACCCTACTTGAACTAACGATGTGGTAATGGACAAGAAATGATGGCTTTCAAGAAATTTCTGCATATCAGTGATTTTACTCATGCATGATTATCCTTCCTCTTTTACATGGGCACTGAATACAATATCTTATTAGGCAGAACAAAGTTTACCTATTTCCTCTTGTTAGGAATGAAGAAATATATTTTTTACTAATGAGGGACAAAGTCAGTTCTTCAAACATGGTGCATTAGAAAAATCTTTCATTGTTCAAATGGCCTTCAATATTTTCTTATGCCTAATTTGAATCTTTGGACCTAAAATAATTATTCTCAAAATATTCTTTTCTCACCTGCAATCACTAATGGGACATTTAGGTGCTATAATACTGTTAATGTAATACCAGGGTAAGTTGTCTGCAGTCAAGCTACAGCACAAATGGAAATCTTGGTAATACAGGAAATAATCAAATATACCTTATGGAGTTTAGTCATAATGACTATTTCTGATATGCATTCTGATAACTAAATACCAAGATGCTTTGCATAATCTCTTCAAAATTCAGTAGTGGAGAGAATTTCAGAAAGAAATTAACAGCATGGGAGCTATTCACCCTCTGCTTTTTTATGGCCTTGAAACCTTCAACGATCCTAGAAACCTACACGCAAGCTTCAGCCAGTTTGCCCCCTGCTTTTCATGGGTGTCTTGTTGGCAGATAACAGATGAGAATTACTTGAATCATGTATCAAATGCATACAGCATTTCCAATATTTCCCTCTGAAGTATAGAAATAAACATTACAGAATTGCAAATTACATTTGATGAATGTAAGCATTTTGGGGCACAATATCTCACTAACTTTACTTTTTATTAAAGATCTGTGGATAAGCACTTCTGGGCTAGCAGAAGAAGGAAAAACCACAGGAATTTCTGTGGGAAATCTCAGAATTCTCTGTGACTTGCTTTTTGCATTATGGTACCATGTAAATGCAGTGCACAGTGGTAGAAACACTACTAAATGTATATAGATTAAAAAGCCAGAAATCTTATAGCTTCATTGGAAGAGACACATACAGAGGTAAAAGAGGGAGGGAACATCTCTGTCTATCACTTTAACTTGGCAAACAGTCAAACTGTTACAAAATGCTGACTTACTCCAGTAATTGCGATGTTTCTAATAGAAATAAGTAAATAAATAATATATAAAAAATCTTTTTCCATAACTTATGAAAGGGCATCTGTTTTATTTTCTATGTGATTTACAAAGTTGTGTGGGCTGCATTTTTGAACAAAGATTTTTTGTTTGGTTGGGTTTTTAAATTTTTTTTAAGAAAACTTACTAGAGAGTCACTGCAAGTTCGGGAAGTGTATTTGTCTCAGGACATAAAAAGGAAGGAATAGATTAGACCAATGGCTTGTGTACAGGAGGTAATGCTGGGGACTATGACCGCACTGATTTCCCTCTCTCTAAACTTTAGTATGGGTTTTTTTGGTGTTCTTTTTGGTTGGTTGGTTGTGTTGTTTTTTTTTTTTTTTGTTTTGTTTTAAATATGACTGGCAGAATAACAAAATAGTGTTAACTACTCTTAGCAGGTTTGGAAGTCTTCGGTTATGTGTTCTTGGGCTTCAGGGTAAAATTTCTGTAGGCTGTTTTAAGCTATCGATCTTTACTTTTTCTTGTCTCCACAAATGTATGGCAAAGTGCCCTACAAAGCCCGGGCTGGAAGAAGGGTTATAAACAAGAGCCTGTGGGCTGTGTTTGCCAGATAACATTTGCTGTGTTCAGTTACTTTCTGCTCCAGCACGATTTTCCACACCAAGGGCCTATCATTTTCCAGGAGCCTTTAAAATCTCAAAAGAGGAAAAGGTACAGTGGACAATAAATCCAGACTAAAAGATGTATTTAAGGGAGGTATTTCCATCTCTAGTGTAAATTTAGCAAAGACCACCAAAGCAATTTCTCAACACCTGCAGTGGTAATGTCTCTCCTTATGACTCTGACCTAGATGTTCTCTTATAGCAATTGTAGTTAAACAGAACAAATCTGGTAGATGTGGTAGAAAAATATACCCAATTTATGGAGGAAAAAATACATATTAACCAAAAAAATATACATGTGGACTCTTGACCTTCAGAGGAAAATTGCATGGCTTTCATGTTCAAATAATAAAAAGAGGTGAACACAATCATAAATGTACTTTTTAATAGCTCTTCAAAGAAACTGCTTTCTAGTTTGTCTGAAAAAAATTCTTTGGTTAAAATCATATGAAACAATATAATTATTTTTCAAAGTTGACTGCCTATTTGTGCAGGAAAGTAGACATTTCTATAAGTATTTAACTTAATTAAATGCTGGTTGGTGCTCTCACAACACAGCTGGCTCACTGTCTGATCCCTCACCACAGAGGTGCAGAGGATATGTGTCTCATTCAGATGAAGAAAAACAGTCAAAAAGTAAGAATGATACAACCAGCTACTCAGATATTGAATAATGTGGTCAAGAGACACAGGTAAGCTCAGGACTATGCTGTTCTACAGCCCAAGAAATTAAATTATTGTTTTAAAACTTTCTCAAATGTATCTGAGGGTTATTAGTCTTGAATTTTTATGTATATCCAGTTTGCCTATGGCCTGGATTGCCCTTCTTAATAAAAGTCAGCAACAGTTCATGGACCACTGGGCCCAGGGCTTGCATACAGAGGGACAGAGGGCATTGCAATACATATATCTGAAATCCAGAATAAATACAAAATAATAAATTAACAGTAAATATCTGGAATCTTGGCTCTTAGGCCATTCTGGAATATATGAGAGTGTAGTTGTAAGTAGGCACAGGAAATTATGTGAAACAAAAACATTGTCAGCTTTACAGCAGGTTTCTAATCTCTTTTAAAACCTGATAAAATTGTTTTTACTGTAATTGTCTGTACCATGCTCAATACAACACTTACTAAGCACACCTGTTACCTCAGTGTAACACAAATCAGTGGCATCTCCCTTAAAGTCTTGCAATGAAACTTTACATTACCTTTCAAGGGATGTAGAATCAAAGAAATAGAAAGCAGATCGCAAACTGAAAGAAAAAACAAACCAGACCATTCCAAACAGTTATTTCAACCTTTTTCAGGGATTCATACTGACTAATAACACTCAGCCTTCAGCGTCTGGCAAGTGCTACTTTGGGCTCCCAGATCAATGTAAAAATTCAAAGAAACTTGAAGCCCCAAAATATTTCATTGTCTGTCTGAACTAGAGACAAAGACAAAAGCCCAACCTCTGGGCTCAGCCAGAGCATTCAGAGAAAATGTAGGTTCTTCTCATCACTGAGACTGTACTGGATTAAGAGGCAGAGCCACTGTTGTCAGCAGAAACACGTCTATGTACATGAGAGTTCTGTGCTCGCTAATAGAGCTGACAGCATGTCCCAGCAAACTTCCTGTGGTACCGGCACATTTGTCCGCCGCAGGATCGGTGTCGCTGCCTGGCTCACCAATCACCTGGGTGACAATGTGCCTCAATTACAAGCCTTTATAAATAAACAACAAGTCAATCTGACAACTCACGAGCTGATTGAGATGAAAAATATGTTGAGCTTTGTGAATTTTTAATCTGAATTTCGAAGTATAACACGTTACAATGATAAATATTTATAAAACATCCAAACCGCTTTCCACACGATCTAATTTATATTTAAAATATCTTTAAAATATATCTGAATTCAATGAGGTATACTTACAGTATATGAAAAGGAAATGGAATGAAGTTAACCGATCCCACTGCAACTGAATTTTGTTGTTCCTGGCCGTGGGGAATGCCTTCTGGGTTTCTGAGGTAAAACAACAACCCTCCTTAGACAGGTAGGGAGCCCCCAGCAAATATTTTGCTTGAAGAACTGTTTTGCACAACCATGTAACAAGGCTCTCAGTGGACCTTTATTGGGCATTCACCACCGACTGTGCCAGGACCCAGAGGGTGTGACAGGTTCCCATCACCCCCAATAGAAACTTGGTTTTCTCTTTCTAACAGCAGTACTTGAGGAACGAAAATAAATCCTTTGAAATTATGCTTCAGGAATCAAAAGGTTACATGACTCCAGCTGATTCCAACTAAGCACACAAAACATTTTTTTGACTCCATGATTGTTACATATGTACTGTTTACACCTAACTGTGTTCCTCGGAATTTGATAGTATCTTTGTATGGGAAGAATTAATTCACTTTAGCTCTAAGCTATCAAGACCTGAATATCACAAGAGAAAATACTTGAAACTTCCTAATTCCTAAGAGGAGTTGTGGTAGAAAGTATTGGATCAACTTCATTTCTAAAGGGTCAATACCACTTAGAGCAAGGACTAGTGGTACAGCCTAATCAATGTTTGAAGCCCCTCATGTAATTAATGATTTCAAGTACTGCTTTCTGTGTTTTTTCTAGTTAGTTTTTACGAACTTTGCTAAAAATATTTTCTGTGTTTTGCATTTAAGTGATATTTTTAACCACAATTTTCCTACCTACAACTTATTTTGACTGGATCTTTCTTAACAGCAACATCTGTATTTTATAAACAGATATCTGACCACCCATTGCAAATAGAAATAGAAAGTGCATTGAAGAGCCTGTCCAAATCCAGCCTAAAAAAATAAAATTAGAAATAAACAGAAAATAGAGCTGGAAAGAACCTTGAGAGGTCATCTCATCCATTCCCTCTGCCCTAAGGCAGAATCAGTTATACCTAAAACATTCCTGACAGATGTTTGTCTAACCTGTTTTTCAAAACATTCTGTGACAGAGATCTCATATACTCCCCAAACAGTCTATACTAATGCTTTACACTTCTTTTAGCAGGAAACCTTTTTTTTTGTTGTTTTTTTTTGCCTTTGCTTTCTTTCTATATTTTCTGATTTAAATTTTCATTGCTATAAATTAAGCTTATTATTTTCTGTCCTGTCCACCATGGATACAAGGCAGAGATAATTCCCTTGCTTCGTGCAGCAGAGTTTTGCCTGTTTGAAAAGTGTTAAACTAGAGGAGGAGTTAAGAATACTAAAAATAGCCTCCAGCATAGTAAGTGACCAGTAAGGGAAAAGTGGATAGAAATATGGAATGCATTGGAAGGGAGCCCAAACAGGCAAGTGAGCCATAATGATCTGATAATTTGGCTAGACAGAAGGGAACTTGAATAAAAATTGCACATATGTGCCTCATATTGAATACCCACAAAAGATATGCATGATTTCTGGCACACTGCATCACAAGCTATTTAGTTCAGCAGTAATTAGCTGTAAACACTGGTGCAAAAGTTTAAAGGATGAGGTTTGTCCTGGAGTTTCTTTTGGAATGTTTCAGTGTTTGGATGACTAGGAAGAAAAATGTTCCTCAATTTCTAAGAATTATAGAAACCAAAAGCAAGTAAAGCTAAAAATGTATGAGCTTGAGGCAAAAGGTGGAAATTAAAGTGTCTCTAAATTCTAAAGAAAGGAAGGTCACTGAGTTGAAATTCAGTCAAATAATAGCTTCAGAGAAACCGTACTAACAATAAAATGCTGTTCTGCAAAGGTTGATTTTATTGCTTCCTAAGGACAATAATAAATAATAAAAAAATTTCGGAAAAATACTCATAAACCAATAGCTTCTCCAATAGCAGAAGAACAAATGCATAGTAAAAACCCTGAAGTATGACAGATACAAAAGGATTTCAGAGACTTTTCAAAGTTTTACTGCAAGCATCAGACTCAAGACTGTGTTTACCACACTGCAAATAGCTAGAAGTTGGGCTCAGCTGGTCTTCAAGAAACTCAAGCTTTTGGGCAGAACTGCAGTGTGTAAAGCCCAAGAGATAACTTCAGAATGTAGAGATGGAAACTATGAAAAACAGTGTATGTTATTTTGTGCTAGTGCAGATAAATTAGCAGGAAACTGTGTGAATAAAAGTCATCACATCCTTAAAGCTGATTCCTTTGACAAGGTTGTTTTATCATCTTAAAAAATGAAAATACCCCCCTCTGCCAGGAACTCTTTGTAAAAACACTTTCTTAATTGCTTTCTTTACTGATAATTTTTCTACATTTTATTGTTGGCAATTAAAAACACAGTCTGTCTTCTTGCAAGGTGAATAAAAATTAAATATTCATTTAAATAATCTCCATGCTTATGTTCAATAATCCAAATCTAAAATATTATTAATGTGTTCAATTATCAAATATAAATTACAAAGCTAAAGCTTTCAACTTGCAGAAGTCTCCAGGGTAAGTCATGGTACTGTCTGTTAATTCATTTTTACAAACACAATCTAAAGCTGTGGTGACTGAATGTATACACAAGCAAAGTATTTATGTGGGAAAAGACCCTGAGCAACCACCCATTTTACAATTTTTTTTCTTTTCTTGAACTTAAATTTCATTCAATAATGATAAATTCCTATCAGCAACCTTCCCTTGCCATAACAGAGTGGTGTTTGATGTTTTTAATCTTCATTGCATTCTCTTTATTCTCCACTAGTTCCATGTGAGAGGATTTAGAATAAGAATTTGGATGGATCCACCCTGCAGTATCCTGTGGTTCCTGTGTACGGGATCCAGCTGAGTCTTCTGGAAAGGAAAAGAGGCCTCACTGCCTGCCTGTGTGTCTCTACTGAAGGCTGTGCAGAGACCTTGATTATTCTGCCTTCCTGTAGGTACAATGAATTTTCATTGAAAATGTGTCACTTTTCTGGTGCACATGGGGAAGTTCATGTTTCAGTGTGTCACATTAGCATCTTCCCTGTAATAGAGCTGGCCAGACACTAGGAAAATATATATATTATATATTTTAATTTACAGCAAACGGAGCTTTCAAAGTCCTGGATGCTTTTAAGTCAGCTGATTTAACCAATCATAAAGTCTAAAGACCAAATATGGAATCAGTCACTATGAGAAGCAAATACAAAAAATAAAATATTAATTTGACTAATTCTGGTGTGTATTTTCCTCTCCGGTCTGCATGATAATAGGATTTACAAACACATATCAAGGCAAGAACAAACATAAAAACTATTGATTTATGTGATGCCACTAAGCACAAAAGCACTACAGAGTATAGTGAGTATAAAATACAGACAGAGATAAAAGAGCTATTACAATAAGCAAACTGATAGCAAAGGACAAGCAGGAAAAACCCTGCTTTTCCATCATGCCATAATGGGATGATTGCATTCACTAGCTTCTCCAAATACTGATTTTCACTTACTATAAGCCTTGGGGATATTCATCAAAAAGTGTTTCCAGTAATTAGAACTTTGTGAAGAATTAAAATATTGACAGTACTGAGCAGCAATGAAAACAAAATTCTAAGGTTGATTCATGGGTGTTCACAAGCTGCAATATGAACTTGAGGAAGCAGTCAGCTCCTTGGCAATGTCTCAACACATGCTACTTCAATGAATCATTGCATTTGAACATGTAGGTGTATTTCTCTTAAGCAAATGATCAAAAAGATTCCTGCTTAATTTATGATTTGAATATATTTTTCCATCCAAATATTCAAGTTTCAAGATCTATCCTGGTAAAATTCTTGTATCCACACACACTAAATGATAGAAAGGACTGAGCTAAATAAGAAAAATAAGGCTCTTGGTATTAAAATAGCAAAATGGGGGAAATACTACAAAACCAAATGCACTCTGTTCATAAAATTCAGAGACTTCACCAGCACTAAGAAATAAATTAATTTCACATCATCTACTAACAGTCCTTTTTTTTTCTTGCATCATCCATGTTAACGTGCAGGTGAAGGGAAAAAAAAGTCATTAAAACAGTCTCTCTGGTTACCTGGGTCAAGATATTACAAGTTTTATGGTGTGAGCTTTAATATCAATGACTGTTTGCTATTTCTAGTTCCTTTTCCCTTGATTCCCTTCTCTGATTTGTCTTGACCTGAATTGTTTTGTTGGCTTCTCTGAGGGCACCCACGAGGTCACACTCAGAGGTGTTTCATTCTGTAGAGCCGAGCACCAGGCAGCCCCTGCTGCCCAAAGCAACCTGCAAACAGGTTCTGACAGGAATGGACTACAGGAGAATATGGGAAAACTGGTACTGCTGCAGCATTTCCTAGGCATAGTTAGCTACCTGCCATATAAATTGTCCTTAGGTTTTGTGTGCAAAAATAATATAGTAAAAATATAACTTTTCAGAGCATCCTGTTCTCAGTGTCCTTCTTGACATGTAGCTGATCTCCCTGGAAAGCTCAGAGCAGAGAAGTGTTTGAGGTAGAAATGGGGTGAGGTAGGGAGTGGAAAGGGGAAGGCACTCTGTGCTCAGTCTTGTCCTTGCACAGGGATCTCCGGAAGAAGTGCTCCTGTTTAGAGGGGTTATTCAATAGTCATTGGTATTTGGTCATTTTTAGCCCTTCCTGGCAAGTCACCAGTGCTCTTGTTTGAATCTGGGTCCAGCTAGTTGCTGAATGTTCTGGATTTTAGGCAAGAGCCTGATCAGATTGTCATCTGTCATCTGTCAATTTTGCTGGCCTGTCTTGAGGCTGTGGGCGAGGGTGTTAGGGGATGTCTTCGGGTAGAACAGAGACCACTGACATATTAAGGGGAGTTTGGAAAGGGTAGAAATTAGTCTGGGAGGAGAAATGGACAGTAGATCCCCAAGAGGGATCAAGTCGGATGCTTTCTGATCCTCCTTATTTTTGCACAGGGGTGTCCAGGCCATGATGCTCAAAATATTTAAGAGCAGAGTCCCAGGGAGGTGTCAGGAAGCCTTGCAAAGGCAACAGAACTGTCCTCAAGAACTCTCAGGCTGTAGCTTCTAGGTGTTAGAAAACTGGGGTGCACAGGCAGGGACAAGATCAGAGAAATCTCTAATGAAGATATCTCCCCTAAAGGGCAAGCATGCTGTCTTTAACCTTTGCTGTTCTATTTCATATGGCACCTTTACCTTTGCAGGTGACTAGAGAAAAAATATACACTGCCAAATCAATAACTGAGGGAGAAAAAAAGGGGAAAGCTGTTGGTAATGGCAGCTACCAAAAGTAGCAAGCTGTGAAGGCTGTCCATATCTCATTCACTAGCTTATTGTAGATCAGAATTTCAGCAGCTTTGCTGAGCATTTGTGCTTCATGCCAGCTAAATGACACAGACTGTAGGTTTCCGGCTCTTCACAAGATTAATGGGCTTTAAACTTGAGGTGAAACACATTCTAATGGGTGCTTATGTCAAAAAGTACCCTGTAATTTTTATTTTGAGCAGTATTAATCCTACAGGCTGTTACGTGCTCACTCCTTCATCCCTGTAATGAAGATAACCTGCCTCTCTTTTGGCACTTGGATTAGATCTTCCTGGTGTTTATAAAAGATAACAGAGGTCTCTTTAGGACCCTATGGACAGCTCAGCAACATTAACAATAGTCTCTCTTTATTTCAGTGCTCTTAGAAGCTTATGGTTTGGGGTCAGCTGAGGCAAATTGGCAGAGCCTAACCAGTTCTCAGTTGGCATAATTTCTACCTTGGTAACATTTGTTTAAAAAAAGGGCTCAAACAAAGAAACTCCTATATTTACTTAAATTGCTTTAGATTTTTCTTATTGTGATTGAAAATGACTGACAATCTGGAGGGACAAGCTGCCCTGACTTAAACATTCCTCTTTAATACAAAGCTGCTAGAAATATACTTGTTATGAATCTGTTCTCACAAATTGCACTTACTAATTTATGTGTTGATGTGTTTTGTAGCTTAGAAGTCATGACTGCTTCAGCACTATTGTGTGATGAACAGGAAATAAATGCTTTGCTTTATGCTGATGGATTCTGAGAGTTGGAGCCGGACAGATTTAAATCAATTTGTGATAATGACATTGTATACCAACACATGATCTGGAGTACGCATAAATATAGAAGAGAAACAATTAAGGACCAGCTGGGGATACAGACACAAAGAATTCTAAAGTAGTAGGCTTTTAAGCCATCAAAACTTCAGGATTAGTGGGTTAGGGATTAATATGAATCCCTCTGGATTATATATGAACTCTTGGGATCAATTTCTATTCCAAATAGTTTACATACTTTCTAAAAATATATAAACTAACACTCTCAACTTCACACCTGTGTACACTGAAGGCACAAGGGAGCCTTCCTTCTTCAGGTAAAAGCTAGTGACAACCTAAGAAGATTCTGAGCCGGTATTTTCACGCTGAACTTCAAAACAAAGCAGAAATGGGATTCAGAAAGCGACCAGCACTGAGCTCAGTCTCTGTGCTAAGTCACAAACCAGCTAAGCAAACAGTAAGAGAGGACAACTGCACCCAAGAGGATGCGAGTTCTTTGTGCCTAGATGTTTCTGTGACTTTCTTTGTTGTGAGGTTTCATAAAGTTTGGCAACTTTATTATAGAAAATAAGTTTATAATATTGAAAAGGTAAAAAATAAAAAAAAAAATTAAATACTACTAGTCATTTTGAGGAATTGGAAGCTCCTTTTTTGGGGTCCTATATATTGTCTGCCCTGCAGCACCGGGGACCCAGGCCCTAGAAATCTGTTTAACAGATAGTCAGATTTGTTGGGAAATGTATTTTGTGGTGTCTCCAGATAATATTCCAGTTTGCAGCAGATTTTTCTTGTGTATATCACCTGTTTTTGTTCTTTCAGGGTGCCATAAAACTAGTTTAGAACAACCTAATTCTACTCAGAGATACTCAGACTGCCCTCTGGAGGGCCCCATCTCTTCTGGGGGCAGTGGTAGGAAGGGGTGTTTCTAGAGCCTCACTTGTGGCTGGACACATCAGATTTTTGGGGATCTTGGCTGCAAGACGAAGAGCACGAGACCGAGATTGCTGGCTGCAGCACAATCTGCTTTTCAGTCATTTCCTGTTCCAGGGGGCTTCTATGTGCACTCTTGTGGCATACCTGAAGCACACCTGAATGCCCAAGGTGAATATACTCTTTCAGAGGCAAGGAAAGACAGAAATAATTTTGTGATTTCTGGAGCTGATGCACTTCCTTTTCTGCAAATGGAGAAATTGTTCTTTGTTCCCTGGTCAGGTGAAACTCATTTATAGGCAAGGTCCCCACGGGAGTGGTGTCCAGTCTGAATCAGGGTTGCCATTCTTTAGTACCATTTTAGCTCTCCTTTATCCCTCCTGCACCCACTGCAGGCTTCTCATTTTAATTCTGGGCTGTGAAATCTAACCATCCTTTTGCCACATGCCTAGTAATGACTGTGGGTGAAGGTTTATTACTGGGTGCACACTGTTTCATATTCCAAGATTTCTTGCAGTTTTTCAACATAGAATTGGAAAATCATTTTTTAACATTTTACATAGACTTGTCTGCCATGTAATCAGCAACTAAATTAGACCAAATTAATCTGGGCCAGACTCTGATCTCGAATATTCCTCTACAAGGCTGGAGCAGGTTTTTGGATTACACAAAATTGTATTCTGTGTTTAAATGAAACACAGGATCTGGCCCTTCATGCTCTACCAAACTGATGCAATTAAACTACATCTTCTGTACCTGCTACCATATATTTACATTTAAGGATATCAGCAGAAAATACCATCAGTGGATACATTCTGGCTGATTCCTAAAAGCATGCAGTAATATAAAATATTTATTTTAGAGAGTGAGATGCTTAATTGTACTCAGACACCTCTGGAATCCACTCTCATTCATTTCTATACGAAAAGCAAACAGACAAAAGTCTGGCTGACAGCTTGCCAACACGCTAATTAACTTTCAGCTGCAGCATTCCCAGTCAGCCTTTGCTCACAACCTACACACCCTGCCAGGAAGCACAACAGCAAAATTCAACTTCAAAATACAGAACTGGACAGAATAGAGAGAGTAGCTTCACAGGAAATGAAAATGTTCTGCATGCAAACATAAGTTATACCTTTTTATTATCTATTTAGGGTAGACCTGCATGTAATTCATTCATGGCTCAATAACTCAAATTTTATTATTATTCCTCTTTAATTTAGGAAGTTCAAAGAGCTGTTCTTCATCCACATACATAAGTCTCCGCTTTATTATTTTACTGCTGCATATATTTCTAAATGTGTGCTTTTTGCAGTGGAATGCAGTACAAGTGGGAACCTTCAGTTTCCAGCTTTTTAGAGACAAAACCTCATGGTTGAGAAACTCTTTCAGACCCCTTTCACTTTCTAGTGCTTGCTCAAGTGACATTGATGTTTGCTCTGTCTTTTATGTTTTGCAGGCTGTTCAAACTTTCCTCTAGTGTAAGACACAAAATGTTTGCTTATGGGAAAAAGAAGATTCTTAATGTAAATTATAAATTTAATTCATATTTGTCCTCCTTTGTCTTTAACCAAAATTAGCCCCCTCCCACCCCCACATCTGTTCTGCTTCTGGTGTCTTCCCCCCTCCCATCTGCTCCCACTCTCTCCTCCCTCCTCCCCCATCTGCTTGAACATCACTAACCCTCCAGGGATCTCTTTTCCTCTCTTTGACTCCCTCCCTATCTCCCAGCTGGGCTTGCCTCTGCTATCTGAAAACAAAATGATAAAAACAAGTGTTTGTGATGGAGAAAGCAACACACGCACTACTGTTAGTGAACTTCTACAAATTCCTCTCCTTTTGCTCCACAGAGAAAATAGAAAACCCCTCCTTCTGAACACGATACTATCGCACCACATCAGTGTGTTCTCAGAGGGCTCTGGCCCTTTTAATGGGTGCAGTTGAGTCATTGATTAGACAAGCACCCCAAATGTTTTGCTTGCAGTGGGAAGCTTTATTCTGTTCCCTCATTACCATGTCCATCGTGAATAGTGCCAAATAACAAAAGCAGCTCTTAGGTACCGAGTCAGACACTGTTTTCAGTTCCCATCACTTCTGGGAGCAGTAACCACGTCTGAACTGGCTCTGATGGCTGCAGGTCCAGGCGGTGATGAAACTGCAGTTGACACCCAGCTGCAAAGGTCTTTGAAAACACCGTGTTTTCCACACTATCCATTTTACGTGGGTCCTTTGATTGCCCTGCAGTTGCACTGCCTTCAAAGTGGCACATCAGAGCAGAGGGTGGTTCTCTGAATATCACAGAACTAATTTTCAATTATTTCACTCTTATTGTCTTTCCCTACACACAGCATAATCACTGTGGCCCACACCTCAGTTGCTCAGCAATAGCTAAGGGAAATTTGGCACAGCTCTGTGGCCTTTTTTTAAATATTCTTCCATGGAGCACATCTCAGTGGTAAAATTTCAGGAAGCATTTTTTGGTGTTATGTAGCTTAAAGCAATATTTTATTTTGGCCAGACTTTCCATGGATGCACAAATTTCCTGTAAGCCTTAGGAACCCTTGTTAAGGAGTTACAGTACTGTATTGCAGAAATCAGCCTTGAACTGCTTTGCCTGGAGACCTGTCAGTTTTATTTAAAATTAAAACAAAAATATATGTATTGTTAGGGGTGTCTAGCTCCACAGTTACTGCCTTTCCTCCCAACCCAATGTTAGGTCAGTGGGAATATTTTTCAAAAGCATGCAGAATTGAACAAATTGACACTGAACGTATATGAACCAGAAAAAAAAAAAGTACTGAGAAAATTTGTCAAAATACTGTCACTTTTTTTAAAGCAACTTTGTAGTTTGAATATTATAAACATTTAAAAATCTCATTACAATACCTTTCTGTGTCACTTTATTGATAGTGTAATTTTTTGATGGTGGATGATTTATCTCACAAATTTTGTGATCATCAACTTCATTTCTGGCTAGTAGTGCTTTAAAAATTGAATATGAAAGAAAAATAAATCTGTAGGGTTTTTATACAGTTTCCTGTGTTTCACTGTTGCTATTTATCCCAGGAAGGGTTATGATGTACCTTAGTAGAAAAGTAAATGAGAGCAACTTTCCTGGGGAAAAGATAGTTCTACTAGGCCCATGATGACTTTAGCAAAAGCAATTCTGCCTCTTCAGGGAACATATGCTAAACATATAGCACGAAGAAAATATATTTTAGTAAAAAATAGAATGATTTTTACTTTTCTAGAATTGAAATAATTTTCTCTGGATTATTAAAAAAAGAAAAACAAACACCAAAAACCAAAGCCAAAAACCCAAACAAAACTTTGCTTAGAAACCATTCCATGAGCAATTATTCTCCAGCTTCTTATTTCTCTAGCAAGTACAAGAAATATACAGTCCTTGCAGGCTTAACAAGGTTTATGTATTTTCCTCGTATTAAAGAACAGGATTGTAGCGAAGGCAGCATCCACAATGTTTTTCACCTTTTACGACAAATTCAACTACATGTTTTGTCATGTGGATTTGCAATCCCTTTATGAATAGCTGAAGGGAATTCTTGTGTAAAGTGATTGGGAAAGAGGGGAAAAAACCCCCAAACTGTATTGAACATTAAATATTAAAATCACTCCTCTAATATTTTATATGTTAAGAATCTTGCAGCAATTTAAAACATTTAATGAATGTTTATGTCTTATCTGAGAGGTGGTGTTTATTTTGCCCATTTTCTATGTGCAGTATAATGATATGCTGATTGAGTCCCGCAGGAAGTGTTCCATAGCTCATTTCATCAGATTGGGCCTGAAAGGATATAAGTGATTGCCCAGAAAATCTGCAACAGAACAGGAAATGGGTCCCAGATTACACAATTATTACTCCTGTACTTTTAAATAAGACTAGTCTCCCAACAGAGGCCCCAAACTGAAACTGCTACAGGATTTATTCTGAAGTTGAATAATACCACTAAGATAAAATATCATAAGGTGAATTTTCAGAATAGAATTCAATAAAAACTCCAAAGAGAAATTTAAAACCCAATTTTAGGAATTAATCTGGTTTTTTACTTGGAAAATGAGCCTAGTAGTGTTAAGCCAAATAAAATATATGTAATTTTAAAAAAAGCATCTGGAAGAAAAAAAGAAAAAAAGGAAAAATAAAAGGTTTCTATATAAAGCCCTAATGAGTAAAATGTTCTGTATGGATTTTTTTTTGACTAGTTAATTTTTGTTATTTTGTTATGTTTGAAGAAACAAAACCACTGTATTTCCAAGAATAAAAAAAATATGAAGACAATAATTTAAATACCATCCAATGTGACTGTAAAGTTTTCTCAGACTGAATTCTACTCCAGGTTGTTGGTAGATTTTATTTCTATATCATTTGGAGCACCTCGTTAGCATTCTAAAGCCTTAGTGAGGACATCAGAAGCCTTATCTTTTGGGGTTCTTTATTGAATAGAGCTCAGTATTTTGCACAGCTGAATTTCAGCATCCATTTTGTTATCACTGGGGAAAGGTGACATTGTAGTAATTTGAAAATGTTCTCTACTTTCATGTGTTTAAGTATCCATTCTCGTGCTGTCTGATTTGCTGGAATTTTCATTGCATATTTTCCTAGAAAAACCATTTCTATATAATTTAAGAAGTATAATTGGGGGTGGGAAGAAGGGGGTTTGCCTTTAACCATAAGCAAACTTGGTCCTTATCTCCAGAATTTCAGACAATGAACATTAAATGTTGATTTGTAGCTCAATGTCTTGTGACAGAATATCAGTTTGACACATATAGAAAAGATCCATCAATTTTAATAAAGTCTTGCCTCTCCCTTGAGTTAAACAACCCGTACAATTCTCTGTAGCAGAAGGAGGTAATGAGGTTCAATAATTACTATTTTAGAACAACGTTACAATACTTAGTTTTGTACCTCTTGTTGCAAGAAAGCCAAATCTGTGCAGCAGATAAATGGGTGAGTAGAAGTCACTGAATTGTATAACCTGATACACCTTATGGCTGTTTACCAACAGCAATATTATCATTGAGGCAGAGGGCTGAGTAGAGGTTCAAAGTGAAGTTGGGAGTACAGGTGAGTCTTTTTGCTCCAGTATGTTAAATGTAGCTGGCAGATATTCATGCAAAGTGAAGCAATGCTGTTGGCAACTGCCTAGATGTACCTAAATGTAAAAAAACCTAAGTTAAATTTAACCAAATCAAAGAATAGAGATGCCTGTCATTTATGAAGACATTCCTGGATTTGGTCATAAGACCTTTTTTTTAAAACTCTGTCATATTAGAGATGCTACATAGTCAAACCAGAAACTGGTCATTACACAATTCACAGCTGCGTCACAACAAAACTGCTCATCAAAGCTTCAGTGAAATCAATAAAATTATGTGTTTCCTTTAAGGAGCTGGAATACTCCCTAGTTTTGTACAGGGCAGGATGACTGTGCCCCTTGTTCCACCTCACAGCACACTGGCACAAAGATATTTAAATATACTTCGACTAGATCCCTTCCAAGTGAAATATTCTATTCTGGTTTTTTCTAATTAAACACTTAAACACACTTTTTGAAGAAAGTAGATACCTGCAAGATGCAAGATGTTGCAGGAGACTACCAAATTAAAACCTTGCACCAGTGAATTTTACTGTTTTCTATTTCTTCAAGGATTATGTTCTTCACTAGGGCATAATTGTCTGAAGAGGATACAGTACATTTTTTTTCCAATTTACCTTACTTGATAAGAAAAAATAATCAATATCCTGGATTTTTTTTTTTTTTAATTCGGGTACCTTACTGTTTTCTTGATTTATTGGAGAATCAGAAAAATTATGAAATTAACTGTAATTTAGGTCCATGACTTAGCTTTTTTAAATCAGATAGATCAGAAGTTCAGTAAGTGTATACAGATAAAAATAATATGCATTCTTTCTGAATAAATAAAATTCAAGGAAACTCTTCATTTACACTCCAGAACTTGAGACAAAGTTTGAGTAAATTATTCAGCGTGAATTATTTGTTCAGCTCTCTTCATTATACCTTTGGTTTGCTTGATTACTACTAAACAGCCTTTGCCAGAATTTTCAGGGACTGAATCAGGAGTATGAAGGTGACCTTATCTTACAGCATCAAAATTAGGATGCTCTGAATTATCCATTCTAAATCATCTATCTCTTTGCAAAATCATATGCTACTTTTATTTAATCAGGAAAAAAAAAAGCTTCAGTTATTTTTTTCTTTGTTGATATACCACATATACAAATGCAAGCAGTCAGCAATCATAAGAATCCATAAAATATCAGATCAATGAGCACAAGCAGTAGTTGAGGAAAACATCTTTTAAAACACAAACTTTAGTTTTAGCTTTCAGTTAGTGAAAAATTTCCTAACGTTACAAAACAAAAATCCTTTTTAATTCTTAATTTTCTGAGCGTAAGATAAAGATTTCTCTTAACATTTTCAATTTCTAAATATAATCAGCTTTCCACGTTTAGCTAAAATTGCATATTACTTGGCTCTGGAAAAAGAGGTATAAGACTGTTCTCAAGGTTATTATGGGATCTGACTTTACAACACCACTCTCTTTTTTTAAAGATAATTTCTTCATCTAGAAAAAATCTTGTTGCTTCCAATTTAGAAACTTGTTGTGAATTTTAAAAGAGAACTGGAAATCTGAGGATGGTATAAAAAGAGAGCTTGCAGTATCTAGCACCAATTTTACTTAAATTGCCTTTTAAACCTGAGATAGTCCAGACTTGCTTTGTGGACTTCTCTAGGCTGACAGGGTTTGAGTTCAGCCAAACATTAAAGAAAGAAAAGAAGTTAGCTGTTCGGTATTTGTCCTAAAATATCCTTCCTATGTGTACATAATACAACAGAAGACAATGTTAGACTCTAACTGGGGATCAAAAAATACTGCATTTTTAATGCTTTTCTTTTTGGAGATAGATGCATTTACATCAATTCCTCAGAGCCAGCCTGCAGGATAGGAACTTCTAGGATTTAGTAAGCCACAGAAACGCTGTCTGTTGCAGGTCTACAATATCTTATGAAAGAGAAAGGAAACAAGCCATCAAGTCTGAATTATACAGGCCCTTCTAAACATCTAATGGTTGAGGAAGACTTAGATAAAACAACCTGTAAAGGAAAGAACAACATGGAAAAAAAATATTTTTCAAGGTTCCAAGTCTTTATGCCCATTAGTTTTTATATAGTTAAATGAATATAATAGGATGCTGTCATTCGACTTAGTAGTTTGATTTCTGCTTATAGATGGTAATATTTAATATTATTAAAAGCAATAGTAACAAGCACATATTTGGTTAACAGTTGAATAAATATGCATTTTAACGGTAGTCCCTATAGTTTAGAGTTTGCTTTTGGTCACTGTTGATCCTATAACTGGTGATATAAATGCATCAAACAGGGCACAGCACCAGCTGGAGGAAGTGCACCAGAGGATACGGCAGCGTCCTGAGCTAAACCAGACACAGAATGAGATCCTCATTTCCTAAATAAAGATGCCACCACCTGAATAAGTTGAAGGATGAGTAAAATAAGTGTGTTTGCTTTACTGCTTTGGTAGGTGCTGGCAATCAGCTTTAACTTAATCACGGCTCTTTCCTGAGGGCTGCTGAAGTTGGTCTGCTCCTTCTGGACTCTGAAGCTGGTGAAGACTGACTGAGCCTCTGCGTGTGGGCTGGCTGTGCTCCTGCTTCCTGCTCTGGGCAATGCAGGCTGCACACTATCCCTGCCACTAATCCAGGGATGTACTTTGTCTCCTTAGTAATCAAGGAGAGATGTATATGCGTTTGCATGCCTCAGGTGTGTACTGTACGAGAACGTGTTCACTTTGTTTGCTGAGAGTGCTTGAGTTACTTAAAAGTACATATATATTAATTTCCTGTCTCTAGTTTTGGGTTGGTGGGGTTTTTTGGTTTGGGTTTTGTAGAAGATTTTTTGGTTTTTGTTTTGGTTTTTTTGTGGTTTTTGTTTTTTTTTTGGTAGGTGGGCAGGGAGTGTTTCTTCTCCCATTAAAGATTTTGTGGAAGTGTTAACAAAGCTGCTGTCAGCTACTGACTGAGTCTGTGTGTTACATTCTGTTTCCAACTTGGCATAAATCCTAAAATTAATAAAATGATGTGGCACTCCTCTTGGTAATTAAAGCAAGATGATTATTCTACAATAATAATCCTCTTAAATAGTGAGGCATATAAACAATAATTCTTCGCTCAGCAATGTAATATATTGGT
Source organism: Dicrurus megarhynchus (assembly GCA_013399195.1). Classification (NCBI taxonomy): domain Eukaryota; kingdom Metazoa; phylum Chordata; class Aves; order Passeriformes; family Dicruridae; genus Dicrurus; species Dicrurus megarhynchus. The sequence goes on along the minus strand of VXAD01047012.1, from coordinate 1,876,699 downwards.
AAATAAAAAAACAGATTACTTTTGAATTGGTAAACAAGTAATCCTGTTTGTTTCAGTCAGAATAATGAATCTCTATTTGTGTAACAAATGTGCATTTGGTTTGTGACCCTGAAGATATAAGGTAGAATTTGGATAGCCCATGTGTTCAGAAATAACTGTTTTATCAACTGGCTGATTCTGAGCCTGAAGCATCCATCATAGCTAAAGATAACAATCTATTTCATCCTCCTGACTTTATATATTCTGATAAACACTAAACAAATAAAGGTGTAAAATTCTCTCTTTTAAATTTTTTTTTAAATCCCAAAACTTAGTGCTAAGTTGTCTGTGCTATAAATATTAGACAGATCACGAACACTTTTTGCAAGTGTATGTTTGATGCTTGTTTCTTTTATCTCAGAAGAGCAGAGCAGGTTCCTTAACACAGGCAAAATTACTTCTAATGCAGAAGCAATCAGCCCTAGGCAAGAATACTTCCCAGATGTAAACAGCTATCTTCTGAGAGAGGAGAGGATGGGAGAAGGGACTGGAGCAGCCACTTTGGTGCATGGGTGTGGGTATTTTGCTAACTGAGAGGGGACCAAAGGGCTTAGCTGGTGTTTCACACTGGAGCTCAGTAACAACAGCAGTGTGGAGCCCAGTCCTCACAGTGCAATGAAATCAGCTCCAGGGGCAGCGTGTCCAACCCTGCCAGGGCAGCTGGGTGAGCAGAGAGCCAAGCATGTCCTATAAAATTTTTTGACATGGGCCCAACCCAGAATGGACACCACGGGACCTGGATTCCTTAGCTGTGGCTGGTGTTTGGATTTTGGTGTTTTAAATGTTTATAGTATTAATCTATTTTATTATTCATTATGTCTATAATATTTTGACAAAGACAATATAAGGAAGTGAAAGAAGAAATATAAGGAAATGTGGCAATACATCATACAAAAAAGCCTCTCTATGTCTCACATTTCTGTAAATCAGAGCACGATTTTTCCCCAAAATTTTTCCTTCTTGTGCAAATAGGATGACTCAAGATAAGAAGAAAGATAAAACTGATGGGTAATGGCCACATGTGTGTCAACCATGAGAGTGCTGTTGCAGTTTTCAACAGTACTGAGCAATATCTGTAGAGCTGATTCACAGTGCAACTGATGTAGCAGTGAGCTCTACTGTGAAACTAAAGAGAATAAAATTAGCCTTAATCTGACATTGTCTGTTTAGGCTTCAACATTTTTTCCTTTCAATGTAAATAAGTACAAATCACTGCTAGATTCTTGCAATCCTTTCCTGAAAGGTGAAAAAAAAAGTACAGCAGGAGGGAGCCAAACCAGATTGTCACCTGGAAATCCCAAGTTACATATTTATCCCTTTTGTGTCAAATCCTCTCTCCTTTCCCATTCCACAGATTACTGGTTTTGGAACAAATGATTGGGTTTGTCCTATCCATTCTTGGATGAAACCACAGTTAGGTTTTATTCTTACCACTCTAGAATATGTTAGGGTTTTATGCTTAGGTTATTCGAAGAAGCTCAGTCAGGTTTACACAAAGCAAGAGGAGTTCTGCTTTTGGAAGACTCCACAGCTGGGCTTCTATATGCTGAAAATCATTGCTACACTTCCTCCTTGTCTCTTTCCCACTCTTGGAATAAAGGTTTCTCTGACAATTTGTATGTGTTTTGAATGTGGAAATGGACATACTGTCTCTTGACAGGACTTATTTAATCCAATTTCTGATGCTATTATCACTGACAGCTTTTAGGGGAGCAGCTGTAGTTTTGATTTATGTCCTCAAAGAATTTGTTCTGTCAAGGAACATTTCCAAATATGTTGGGACACATAAATCCTTCTCAAAAGGGATCCCTTCCTTATGAAATATAAAATGATAGGATCAAGGGATTGCAAGGGTTTGACACATTTCTCATTTAAAACAATGTATAACCCTTTGGGTTCCTAAATACACTTTTGTCTATTCCAATAGGTCTTAAATCAAAAACCCTTGAAGACAAAGTTAAGAATGGTAAGTAAAGACAACTTCTCAGGTTTACCTCTCAGGGAGCAGTTAGATTGATTGGTTTGACCTCAGTAGTTCAGTCCTATATCTGAATCCTGGCAAAGCGTATATTGGGATTAAATATTTCTATTAAAGATTATGCTATGTGAACTACAGATTTAGCAACTAGTGCTTATATAATTAACGATGTAAATTTAACAATTATATTCAATATTCTAGTGCATCAATGGCAGCTCTTAAATAATGAAAATAGAATTGTCCTAATAGGCAGTGTCACTTGCAACTCTCTCTGACCACTTTTCACACATCTCTTGAAAAAGACATCACAAATTTGTGAGGTAGTGTGACTTATTGGCTATTGTAGGGAGGCCTTGAAAATAAAATTATTTTTCTTGTAAAAGTCCTTCTAACAAGGCGTAACTATTATGGTACTATAAATCAAAACTCAGTTTGTGTGAAGCGCTACTCTAGAGATTTTTATTGTACAGAGGTTACCAGTGATGGTGCCTACAAAAATTATTATTTTAAGTTTTTTTAGGAATAACAACCCCCAAATATATTACCTTATTTCAGTTTTCTTTTCCCTGGTCAAAAAATGCACAAACAATACTAAGTGGCTTTGTTCAATTGATCCAGAACAGAATGGGAACAATTTAAGAAATTATTTTCGTACCTTTCAAATAAAGGATAGTTTAGAGACCTATTGGTCACACATCTGACCTCACTTGCATTAGCTTACAACTGCAATCGATTGAGTTACCCCAGATTTATGGTAGTACAACAGGGAGTATATTTAACAGTAATAGGCGGGGTTGCCTAGGTTCTGGAAGCCAGATCCTAGCTTTTAATTGCCTGTTCCTGCAGCCCTGAAGAAAACATCTTCGCTGTCTCAAGAGCTTTTATTTTCCATTTTTCTTTCCTTTTTCTTCAAAATAAGTAAATAAATATCTCAAATGGGTGAGTAATAAAACTTTATTTAATCAAACTACAAGGCTACTGACAGTAAACTGTGTTAATACTTTCCACAACATTTTGGCCCTGTAAATTTTTTTTAGACACACTCAAGTTCTTATCTTATGCTGCATCTGAGAATGAAATCCAAGACATCAGTTTGCAGAGCTGGATGTGATGCAGTTTTGGATGTGCTTCTTAAATGAACTTGGTCTTAACAAAGACTACTAATCAAGAGAAAATTTGACTTGAACCTTTCCTCCTAGAAAAACTGTCTGCTCTCAGCTTGGATAGGTGAAGTTTTGGGTGAGTAAAAAACTTCATCCTATATGGCTGGGCCCACAGAGTTTTGTTGAATGGAGCTAAGTCCAGTTGGCAGCTGGTTGCTTGTGGCTCAGTTCTGGGGCCAGTCCTGTTTACTGATACTCTGAACATGGGTAAATTTGCAGACAGCACCAAGTTGGATAGAGTATTGATCTGCGCGAGGCTGGAAAGGCTCTACAGGGAGACTCCATCAGTGGGCTGAGTACGATGGCAGGTGCTTCAACAAGATGAAATGTCAGGTTCTGTACTTGGGTAGCAACAACCCAATGCTTTTTTTTTATTATTATTTTAATTTTTAATTTTTTTTTCTCAAGTCTTGGTGTCAGTAATAGGGCTGAGATAGTCTGCCTTCTGTATAGTCAAGACTTCAGGTATCCCAGGAAATCTGAAATGCAGTTAATAGACATAAGATAACAAAGCATTTCAGTATTTAGGAGTTTACCAAATACAATACCGTCATTGGACCCATAAGCCAAGACCCCATTCCAAAATGTAATTACAACTATTTCAGCTAAAAAAAGTCTTTTCCTCTTAAGAAATTATCCTAGGTCAATATGAAAAAAATAACCAGTGTGCTCAAGACACGTGTTCTGATTTGCTGGAACTTGTTTAATTCTAACTTGGTATACAAGGTTGCTGGATATCAATTTCATGTCCTCTTTTATTTTGTATACTTCTTTGTAAAAATCTTCTATATTGTCCATAAATTTAGTTGCATTATCAGATCACATACTGGAATGACAAAAAAATACACATTCTCAAAATAAGAGAGTTTTTTTCTCCTGGAAGAAATTCTTTTTCTCTGGATGAATGCTTCAGCAGGCTTCCCAGTGGTGTCTCCTCAGGCTGCTATCGCCTGCTAGCACTGCTGAACCTGTCAAGAGCTATTGGGGAGTATCACAGATTTCTTTGTCTTCACCTTGTTCAGATCCCCAACAGGAGAAGACTCCTATTCTAGGCTCAGACAATTGTTTGATATCAAACATGTCTCCATTTCAATACTAGAAATATTAAATTCTTGTGAATTGCCTTGAAAACTTGGCAGCTGATAAAGAGATGCGTGCTAGCAGGTATGGCATGACTGTACCACATATTCCTGTTCTCAGAGAGATGGAAAGTCTGATCTAAGACATCACTGTACAACTCCCAGAAAATCCTTTTATGCATCAGCCATGTTAAGTGTTTTATGTTGTGGTAGGTTGTGAAGTATTCAAGTTAACTCTTAGCAGGCTTATGCCACATTGAGAGTTCAATATGAGGAGAAATAAGCAGTCTGTGCTGGTCCCAGCTATCTTTATTCATCAAAATTTTTTATGTGTGATAATTAGGTACTTTTCTGGTATTTTTTTTGTTGGGCACCTTATATGCCTTCCAAAATGATATAAAACTACTATATAATAGATGGGACTTTACACTGTATGCACTTGAGTATCTTTACATCTGGCTACCTCTATGTTCATTTGCAGCTGGAGTGCACTAGGGACATCTCTGCAGTGTACCTTCAGGTGCAGTTTCTTCTTGTGATGCCTTGGAATGGCTACCTGAAAACAGAGGCTAGACAAGATTAAGAGAATAAAAGCGGGTATTTATTGAAGGTCTTTCAAAGGTACACCCTGGGCAGTCAAAAGCCTCCGAGGAGCTACAGCCAAGATGGACGTCAGGTCACGAGTTTCTCATACTTCTATAAATTTGGTCCTTTTGCATATCAGGGTTAATTCTCCAATTACAATTTCAGGTAATGAAGTCATTTACCCCAGTTTGTTCCCCCTTTCAGAGGCTTAGTTTACATAATTCCGAGCCTGGGACAGCAAGGCGTCCTTGAGTCCAGGCCTAGAGAGGGTTTGTTATGTCTGACCAGAATGCCAGAACAGTAGCTAACAGGATATATGGACTTTTACAGTTGCACACTAAAGCAGTACAGGATCTGAAAAATATAAAAGCTGAATCCTAAGGCATCACTTGAATAAATCAAGGTCATGTGCTCTGAAATGCCTTATGAAGAGGAAATTACATCACAGTTAGCTGGAAAACCCGGAAAGAGTGCTTCAGATATTTACTGCTGATCCAATTCAACATGATAAGGAAGATGAACCTTTTGTGTTCACAGAATGAATATTAGGTTAGATACTGTGTTGCCTGCATTTTCTGATGATTTGAATTACTGATATCTGGTATTCAGCATGTACAACCCTTATGGTTAAAGGCTCAGCAAAATTATAGTTTTTGACTCATTTCCATTTTTAGTGTTTTATTCTATTAAAGATTCAGTGTAATCATACACTCATTTTGTTGAGCAATAATTCCATTTATCACAAGAATTTGTGTGAATGGAACATGGTTACTTCCAGGTTTATGGAAACCAAGTCTAAAACAGAACAATGAACACAGTCCCTGAGATTCAATCTTGGAGAAAATGAGCAACTTATGGCAATATCCAAGCAGCCCTAGAGTAGTTTGTGGTACCACCTTTACCGAGTGGAATTGCTGAAAGTAGTTACTATATTACAGAGAAAAGATAGAATACCTACTTAAATACTTCAAGCATAATGCTATAGATATGTTACCAAAATGTCTCAGAAGAGCAGCTGGGGGATGCTTGTGGGGAGCATATGTATGAGCTTGAAGAAGCATATGTATGAAGTGAAATTTTATTACAGAACAGATGTCAGATATGTTGAACTGTGATACAATGTAGATCATTTTATTGGCTTCCTTGTAAAAGACAGTTTTAAAAGAATACTGACTAATCTCTTCTTCTTTCTTGTACATTACCAAGGGAGAGACATAAGTCAGTGACCAACTTCTTGAAGGGATGCAGAACTCCTTCAAGGTGAAGGAGGCCAAGAGAAAAAGGTCACTTTCCTTAAGGCAAGGTAACAAGAGGTTGGGGGGAAGGGGGGCATCCGGTGGTGAGTTTGGGGGATTTTTTTTTAAAGCACTTGGCAAAGGGGCCCTTGACATTTCTTTCTTTCCTTTCTGAGGCCCTGGCTCCCAGAGGGAAAAAAAAGAGGATGAAAAAGCTCATAGGAAACATAAGTGATCTTTATTGACCTGTGACTTTTGTGTAACCATGGCCTCTGGCATGTGACTCAATTGCATTTCTTGTCAAAACAGGTAAGAGAATTGTGCACTGCCCTGAAGGAATGTACAGTGTATGTGTGTGTGTGTAGAGTGCTGAAAGGCAAGAGATTGATTTGAGGGCTAAGGTGAGAAGAGGAAGACACAGGAAAGTGTGAGAGGGAAAAAGCTCTGTGAAATGAATTGCTTTTTGTTTCCTCTGTGCTGGTGGAGGATTGCCAGAGTTATTGACTTTTTTTTCATACCAACTCAGTGTTGTTCCTCTTTCTACTAATCAAAATTTCATATTTATTTTGGTTCAGGAACCCTACGGTTTATGCTTTCCTTTTTCTAAATTTGATGAAGTTTCTTAGATTTAATAAATGTTTCCTTCCAATGTTTCTGTAGTTGTATGCAGTAATTACTGTATGCAACCTATCAGGAAAGATCTGATAGGCAATGTAAGATAAGCTATGCAGGAAAAATTAGCCTTACCTGTGATGGTTGAAATAGTTCACACCATTGAGGTAAAGGTAGAAAGTATTGTCCAGCTAACTAGTGCTGCTAAGGAGGACAAGACAGATGTTGCATTCTTTCAAAAGATTAGGTCAGCAATTAAACCAAGGAGTTGGGATCCCAATCATTCATTCCTCTGGAGAGGTGGAGCTTGGAAAGGGACAGAAGAGTCTTTCTCAAAGCATTCTGAGCATCTACTCTAGCAATGGCTATATTTCAGGCTTACCACCAGTGTCCCCATATTGGTGTGCCAGAAGCACAGGGATATTCAGGGAAAGTGCTGAAAATGTGCTAGGGCATCTCTGAGATCTGCCGTCTAACCCACAGTTTAAAAATGGAGACAAAAGTAAGATAGTATTTAGAACAAGAGATACAAGAAGTATATCTTATAGATTTTGATATGTTGTTCTTAAAGCCCTCTATTTTGTAGGGAAAACAAAGTAGGTGAGGTGAAACAGACTTGTACAGAAAACCTACAGCTAAATCTGGAAAATCTGCAAGATATGCAGCCACCTTCCTCCAGTTTTTGGGTCAACAGACATGTCAAGCAATGCATCTTTCTGCTTCACTGGAGGCCCAATTCTCTTCTTAGGAATGAGTTTTTAGACAGCAAAAGTAAAGTATAGTGAGACATTGGGCACTTGGTAGGGAAGAAAATGTAGGCCCTCTGCTCCCTAAATTGCCAGAAAGCTTCTTTGGAACTGGAATGAATGGGCTGATTTTTATCAGGTGGGAGGCTCTGCAAAATGATGGTCTGTTAGCAAATTATTCATACACAGCTTCCATAGACTTGGAATAGCTCAAAATTATTCTTGAGTATCTTGTCCATGAGAGTCAAAAACTTGAATAAGGCAGTTCTGGTCAGGATTTCTGGGTAAAATGACAGAATAGATTGAGGCCAATTTTGAGGATATGACCTCAAAACACCTGAAATGAGGAATGATTTATTGGACAAGACTAGAGCGATCCAAGTTTAGAGGAAGCTTTCACAAGACTATAACAGCAGTCAATTCCCATAAAGTCTGCTGGAATTACGAGAAAAGTAGATTGGTCTCTTTCAGTACAGTAAACCTGAAAGGATTGAGCAAGAAAGCTTCATACAGAAATTATATTCTCTTACGTTGGGTTCATGGTGTGGTTTGAGGTTTTACTTTGGTAGGCTCAAAAATATATGAAAATTTGAGGAAGAACTTGTGCAGCTGGACTAACGTCACACGCAGGGATGAAGCTAAAGCTTCCTAAAATGGCTGGATTAGGATTTTGTACAGAGCATGCCCTCCTGTGAACTAATTGATGGCCAGACTTGAACTAAAGAAAAAGCATCAGTTAGACTAAGTGTCACAATATATGACCTTTTGGCGTTTGGGGTTTTTTTTGTTTGTTTGTTTTGGGGGTTTTTCGTTGTTTGTTTGTTTGTTTGTTTCTAGCACTCACTCCATTACACTTCACAGGCCAACAGTCTTTCCAAATCAGGTAAATGATACCATGCACGTTTTTCTTGTATTTTAAATACCTGAGTTATTGTGTACTTTTTGGCTTAGAGAAAGAATGAGAAAGCTTGAAGAAAATGAAGCATGTGAATAATATCAACAGAAAAGTGTTGTGTGGACCTTCTGACCTATTTGAATGAGTCTTCTGTGTGCTACTTTCTGAGATTAGTTGACATATTTACAGACCTTGTCAAAGAGAAAAAATAAAGGATAAAAATGGTGGGAGGGGGAAAGACAGCTCACTGGTCCCTACTGTAAAAAATACCATCCAATCCCTGTGAGGTTTCTTTTCTGTTCTCACGTCATAGAAATATTTCATGAAAAAGGAGACAATTTCTCCTTGTGCTTCAAGCTGACTCCTGATCCCTCACATCAGATTTAGCTAACTGTTTCATCCTGGGAGCAGTGAGATCAGACCTGAGAGTTCGTGTCAGCAACACCAGTCTCTCTGCCAGATGTGCCTAAGGGGCAAACAACAAAGTGTTAGCAAGCTTTCAGGGGTTTGTTTTCCATATCTCAAAAACATCCACTCTTGAATAGCTGGCAGTAGCAGCTCTACTGGTGTCCCACAGAACAATCAATCTAAACTGGAAAATATCACATAAAACAGTTTTACTCCCACTGGTATTGCCCTCTGCCCCAGTATTCAAACCTAACTGAGGAACACTTTGAGGAATGAAAATTCAAAGGATTTTTTAGTGTAAATTTATTGAAGATGCATTTATAAATCAGAAATGGTTGTGTCTGCCCTGGTTCTGTATCGCACAAGCATCACCCCACCTCACAAAGTCAGGCACTCTGGCTTAGGTGTCTGAGTGCTTTATGAGCATGTCCTGCATTATGTGCCTGAAGATAAGGTATGCAGAAGGCAAAGAGCTGAACAGCAAACCAGCAAAAATAAGTGATAGGAAGTTCTGAAAATAGATATGATGCCCCACCATGAGTCTGCACTCCCCTTTATTCCAGTTAGGATTGAAATTGAAAGCCATTTCCTACAGTTTGGTGTCTAAGACACGCTATTCATTTCTCACATTTGAATATTGAGGGGTAATGTTACATTTTTCAAAGAAGGGGCTCTTGCCTACCTCACAAGGCAGGTTTTATTCCTTGATTTGAAACTAGGAGGTGGTGGTAGACCTCCCATTTCTCAGTATAGTCTCCCAGGTATTGCCTTACTGGGAATTCTGCCTCTTAGAATTTCTCTCCTATTAAAACTGTTTCACTTTGTGTAAACAATTAAATTTTAATTAAGCTGGGTGAAAAAAAAAGGGAAGAGAGATTGACTCTATAGCCTGGTGGTTAGAGCAATCATGTGGGAAAGTCAAATTCAAGTCCTCTTTCATTTAATTATTTATACCAAATGGAATAATGTCAGCTGGAGGGAGTGAAAGATTTACCTTGGACTGTGCTATTGCCTAATGGTTACAGCAGGCTCTCAGGAGGGTGACAAACTGGACTTAAATCCCTTTGTCAGACTGAAACAGGCAGGGTAATGAACTTGGGTCCACAGAAACCACCTACTATAACTTCCAACTATTAAGCTGTTGGCAGGGGTGGAGTGGGAGCTCTTCTACTTTTTTGTGTTAGTGGTGCCTGATGTTTTCAGGTTGTTATTGGTTTACTTTGGCAGATGTTCTTACGGCTAAGATAACCAGAGGAATGCTTTGATTTTGATGTACATGATGTTTGTTTGCTTTTAATGGTCTAGGAGGGCTCCCCACCATCAGGAGTTTACTGATTATGTGGTAGTTTGACGTATTTTAATACTTGATATTTTAATTTAGGAATCATCTAAGTGCAGAGAAAAGAGTAAACATGTTTGAGGTCAGCTAATGACAGTCTGGCCAGCAGGAAGTTTGCAGAGCAATGATTTCCACCCATTGTTGATTTTATATGTTATAGTAGAAGTGTGAACTCTAACAAATGTGACTTAGAAATTTTTGCACTTGGGGAAGTTAAATGTTTCCAGATGAGGAGGAAACAAAAAAAAGCCTATAAAGATTTATTTTGGGCTTGGTCACTAACATTACAGTAATACATTAAACCCTTTGTGAATATAGACTCTGAAGAGGTTTTAACTTCCTTCTTGTGCTGAAAAGTATCGTAGGTAGCTGTGTCACAAGCCTGAAATATGCAGCACCAGGAAGATTTGAAAAAGTATCAACTGAAAGTAATGCTGGCTGAGGTGCTTTTGGTAGTATTTGGGTATAAAAATTTTCTTTCACTGAATCAGTTCTAACATTATGTTTTATGCTAAGAAAAGTTACTGCATTTTAGATCCTACTGAGAAAACTATAAATGGTCCTTGGGAAAGGGTCTTCATTTTAATTTGTCTAAGAGAAAAATGCTATATGACCTTAAGTTGTGCTGACTTTTGACTTCCAAAGTACTTTCTCTTCCCCCCAAAAAACCCCAGTTCACTCATTTTTAGCAATCACTACTTCATTTCATTTCTCAGCATGCCAGACTGTATCATTGGGTCAGCTGGCATTGTTATAGTAACGCATAACCCCAAGTATTTGGGCTGTTACTCATGTGACAATAGCCCTATTTATCTATTTAACTATTTGTTTGTATTTTATGAAAACTGACATGAGAATTTTTATGCATCAATTATTCTGAGTAAAATAACTGTAAGCTATACTGGCACTCATATCCTTCAGAAGATGGGTACCCTTGAGATGGCCAGCTACTCTGACTTCCCCAAACCTCTTCAAGCTGCTTCATTCACTATCCATAATTTCTCTCACAATATTTAATGCATATGTAATCCCCATAACATTTATGGTAATCAATGGACAGTTCGACTTTCGTTGAACAAAAAAAAAAAAAAAAAAGGAGAAAGGCTGTTAAAAGGCTGTTAACCCTACTCCATGTGCTCAAAATTGATGGTGTTTCTTGGACCACCACTGTAAGCAATTTTCAGCTTTAACTGTGGTGTCTCATTCTGAAGATTAAAGTCATAAGCAGAACTATTACCATAGCCAATATTAGTACAACATAACTAAATATCATGGCATAAATCCACTTGCTGGCATTTTAAGGTCATAATTTTCTGTGGTGTCTCAGCTACCATACTTGGACTTCCCACCTGTTTGTAGCAAAACAAATGTATCCTGGTTGTATACCATAGTAGAAATTCTTGGAGATAAGGCACAGCAGAATAGGCCAATCTTAGTTTATGGGATTTAGATTTTTAATGGGTTAATTTCCTGCTAAAAAAACCAACCTAAAACAAAACTCATGAAAACCCACAACCAAAATAAGGAAAAAGCCAAACTCAAGGCAATTGTGTAAAATTGTGTTATAGAGAAGTAAATGAAGATGCTTTGCTGTAAGATTGGAGAAAAAAGACTACAGACTCTTCCTTTGCCAAGGTTTTTGTAAGGTGCAGACAGACCTGAACTAGGGAATTCTGTGGTTTAAAGGAGAACCCAATGGCAGTCCTGATATCCTTGGGAGAGAAATTCCAACTGCAATAGATTCAGGAGAGGTTGTTGGGAGTCTCTGCTGTAGAACAGGAATTTCCAAGAGTAGAAACAAAGGGATATGTTATCTCTGCTTCCTTGAAAATCAAAAAACCCTGGAAACCAGTGCTTGCAGTGGCTTCTTGTAGCTTCTACCTCATTAGAAAGAACCTAAACTAATCCTCAAATTAGAGCAGATCAAAAATACTTAGATATTTTATTATTCTTCTGGATTTACTGACATTGTAAAGCATATTGTATGTTTGAATTGAAAACTCACTGGATACAAACTTCTTTGACAAGGGAAAGTTAAACAAAAAGAAAAGTGAATTGAGGTTTTTAGATGATCATTAGGCTACCCTGGAGACAGATAATTTATTTTCTTTAGAAGGATACTGGAGATACTGTATTAACCTAAGCTTTTAAAAGTAAAGGCTAAACAAGGGAACTGAAGAAACATTCTTCTTTGACCAAAGCAGAAATATATATTGCATGTCAAACACCTGCATATCAAAAGTCCTTAGAACGTTGTCTTCACAGGGAAGAAATGAACTGCTGACATTAGGACTATAAGTGCACAAGCTCACAAATCCCACCTGAGTTAAACATAGTATTCTACCTTGTACTTCTACAGCATTTTCCTATCCAGGATTAGAGAATGTTTTATAAGCCTTAATGGTTGAAAAAAAGACAGTAATGTGTAAACTGAAGTCAGTTGTGTTCCGTTTATCTGTTTTCCCAAGATCCACTTAAAAATAAGTGACAGAGAAACCAACAAACAGAGAATCTTGAATGGCAATTTCCTGTCAACACATGGAATGATAATTGTCAGATACTGTCTATGCTGTACATCACCACTGATACTCTGAAAGCTAAATAAGTTTAAGACCATTATGGTCAAGTATAATTACAGTCTGGCATTGCATGAGCTGGGGAAAGGGGTGTCAGACTCATCTACAACATCCTCAGATTTCCAGATGTCTGCATTCCTAGCTGTACCTGCAAGTCCAGCTAATCTTCATAGCAAGATTCACTATTTCATATCTGATGGTCTCTTCTATTGAGGAAAACGTGAGCCTTTCCCAAAGATCATAGCTGCAGTTTTGCAAGATTACACTTTGTACAACTGGAAGTGATTGGGTATTCTGCAATCTTTCTAGATCCACGTAATTGTAATGGGTGATAATGACAGTAAAATGAGCTTTTTGCAAGCAACCCTGTTAATGTGTTGGTAGTAATTAATATACTTTGAACTAAAGGAGAGCAACAAAACTATATGATGTATATGAAGTGAATTGTAATAAGAGATGTATTGAGACTGGAGAAACATTTATCTACAGAAAAGCGAAAAATCAATTAAGTTGTTTTAGAAGTAAAGATTTTTTTTCAAGGTTATTAAGATATATGTAAGCAATCTAACTATTGTTAATAATACATTTTAACATTATATAGCGCTGTGCCTATGGTTCTAGCTGGTGAAATATAGTCTGATGTGCAAATCTTACGCTGAACTAAGGTACTCAGTTCCAAAAAGGAAAAAAAGTTTTGGTTTTTTTCTTCATTTTGAACAACTACTGCTCCTTGACAAACCTTTCAATCCTTTCAGCTGGGTTTTATGCTAAGGCAGACAACAAAGTCCTGACTTCTCTATATGCATACTTTTCTATAGGATAGAAACTTCAGCTCTCTTAGTCCACCTCCACTATGTCTTCAACTGATGAGAGAACTGCAGGAGCAGAAAATACTACACACAGCTTATCCACGGGTGTATTTTCAGAGCAGATAACAAAATTTATGCATGTTATGCACATGGAAAAAAATCTCTTTCAAGGCAGGGACACATGACACTCGATACATTTTCAAAGCAAAAATACTGCCTAGTGTTTGCCTCCAGATTATTTAATTTGATAAAGTCGAGACAGCTGGTAAATTTGTTTTGAGATTCTGAAATAAAATGCTAATTTAGGCATGAGGTCTGAGTGAACTTGACTGCGTTCTCTCTGCACAGTTCAGTAAGGACCAACTTGATGGGGAACCCCAAATTTCCCTCCTTCCTCACTCCCTTTTTACACCTATGAGGAGGCAGCCTCCTCACTTGCCTTCTGTGTAAGACTGCATTTAGAGTCTTGGTTTAAATACTTTTTCTAGTGAATAATTTCTACATTATTTGTTTTCTTTTTATAAGTCCATTGGGAAGCAGTATGCTTAAGGAAACATACAACTAAGGCTGCCAATTTGTTGATTTCTAGTTCCCCAGTTGCTTTGCAAAATCATCAAATGATGAGGCAGAGAGATTTGTATCCAGGAGGCCCACAACTTACTTGCCTCTGTCACATATTCTATTTCAGTTCTCACCAAGTCATCAGAACTGTTCTTTCCTCAACTGAACAAAAAAAGTCTCTTAACACAAAAGTAATCTCACAATCTCTGCTAGTTTGTCCTAAATGTGTGTATTCACTAGTGAGAAAAAATTTTATTTATAACTATGCTGTCATTAATCAGTAACTACTGAATTTAATTACTTCCCCTAAAATAACACCAAGACTTCCACTTTGTTCAGTTTTCAAGTGCAAAATAATGTAAAGCTGTACTTAAGTATTAAAAATATTTAAGTGAAAAAAATCCTTTCTTTCTTTTTAAAATAAATTTGTATGTTTTTTTAAAAAAGGTTAACAGGTGCACTAAATAATGTTCTATTAGTATAATGTTTTTCATTATCACAAAATTGACTTTGGTCTGAAGGGAGCAATGACACCAAATTTATGGCTTCTAAATCTAAGGTCAAATTTCTCTCACAACACTTACACAGTGACAGATATTTACATTTATTACTGAAGTACACTGAATGAAAAGTTATTCAGAAATAAAGCTTTTAGTGATATTGTCAATAGCTTAGGTTTTATTTCAGTTAAAAATCAGAAACTTTCAGAAAATGTGAGCAAAAACATTCTCATTAGGCTTAGGAAAAATGTTCACTTCTGTTGCTGTGCTATATCATTTTTTTAAAAAGAAATTCAGCACAAAAGAGTTGGTCATCATCATTAATTCTTGTTTTAACTGTCTGATGCAATTAAAGTATTGAAAGCAAAAAAGTATTAAGATTATTTCATACTTCATTTAAAATTACATCACAGTCTAAATTTACTAATTCCAGCTATTTCTGGATTCCATCACAAATTTTCACACTAGAAATATGGTGTTCACAAAGGATAGATATATTTATTTCCTTTTGTCTGAAAATCTTGTGATATCTGCTGTAAATGTTACTTGCACAGCTTCTCATCAGACAGGTTTTTGACATTACAACTCACCACTGTGGTTGGCATGAATGTGATCAAAGTGCAAACTAAACAGGTTTGGAAACCATTGTGGAAATGGCCATCATACAATGTTTTGAAGAGCACTAGTTTCAAATTTAATACTTACCGGTCGTAAAATTTTGAAATGAAAAGAAAAATGTGTATGTGATGGTTTAAATCTCTTTGTGTGAGTTTACATCAGAGTTATTGATTTCTCTTTTAAAGCACTGGAGTTTCACTTCACTTGCAAGACAAACAATGTGACTATGCAGGTTCATTTTGGAAAATATCTAAGTAACCACAAGTAATATAATTTTAAAAAATCAACTACACAAAACTTCATACAGTCACGTAACTAATCTTCAAATATACGAGGATAGTAGGACTCTTTCCACTGGCAAAAAGATGAGACAAAATACTTAGCAAGAGTGAAAGCTTAGTTAAACTCTAGTGGCAGTACTTTTAACAAATAAAATAGAAAATACTTTTTTTGGGTGTCAAAAGACCAGTCAAGGAAATAGAAGATTTTCTATCATATAGAGCTTCCCAGAAAACAAATAACTCAATTGTCTGGTATACACAACTTTTTCATAGACAGAAATTTACACATTAAACAAAAAAGTTTGCCAAATATTTCTGTGAACAACTCAAAACCAGTATTATCAATCCTTTCTAACTTGCAGAAAAACTTCAAACCTTGGGATTTTTGCCCTGCCAAAGAAATTTTTCACAAAGATTTATTCAGTGATTTAGAGAACTTGCATTTCCATTAGCTGTTCTGCTGTTAGGTTCCCAGACTTGTCAGTCTGCCACCTTTCACAAATTACATTTGTAAATTAAAAACAAAAGCAATTCCTGCTCATTTCTTTTGCTGTCTGGAATAGTATTATTAATTCCAGATATTATGCTGATTATTTGCATTACAGTAGTCAAAACAATGATGAGGTATTTCCCTTCAAAGATTGCATCTCATTCAAAACACATTTAACTCTTATGTTTTGAAGCATTTGCACAGACTTTTAACTATTGGAATTTCATGTCTGGCAATATTTTAAACAGTTGCATTCCAATGAAACTGCATAACCTGGAAATTCCAATACAACTGAATAATCTGTTATCTCCCGAAAACAGCTTAATTTTAATATGCTGCAGTTGACTTAAAGGTTAAGCGACCTCTTAAAAGAATGTGAACTTATGAATTAGGGAGGTCTTATACTCTCAGGTGGCATTTTATTCACCACAAGAAGTAACTGCTAATGAGCTCCCTAGCTAGCAAAAGCTAGATGTAAAATATGTAAAACTTGAAACGTCTAGTGTTTCTGAAAAAAAATACTCCATGAGCTTGGCTTATTAGGTAAATTATAATAGATCAAAGAAGGAAAAGGCAAAACCAGGTGTCAAAAGCTGAGAATGGCCAGGCAATCTATTTTCTAATTTTATTTCATGGTCTGCACTTATTAAAGTATTGAGTTAATACAATTTGCAAATTAAAGATTATTTCATCTAAATTGTGTGTTGGATTAACATACACAAAAACCTCAGTATGATGCCTCAATGTGCCAAAGAACAGACTCATTATGTAGGAACCAATTTTTTTTTCTTTTTGGTCCAAATCAAGCTTAAGCAAAGTGAAGAGTCCTGATTTGGAGTATTTAGGCTAAAAAAAATTTTAAAAAGTCTTTCCTTTGAGAGTTCATCCCTGAGATAAGGGGAAATGGGAGTCTACTAAGAACCACAGAATGTGCTCCAGCACACTGTACTAGAGAGCTAAATCACTGACAAGTGCGAGAGAAAACCTCAAAGGACAAACTGCTTGTAGGAACAGCGATGTCTTACTCTCTTGAGCATAGTAAGCACTGCTACTCTGAACACAAAGGTAATAATTATTTTGAGTCCCTAATTTTTCAAAGCACTAAAGGAATTATATAATCTCAGAACTGTTCTGCAAAGTATCAGGGCATGTTCAGAGATCCTACTTGCTTCAGTGAGAATTAAGCAGGTGGCTGTATGGCCTCAAAGGAAAGCTGGTGCTTAAAGACATTCAGGTGCTGAAATGGTTTGGTGTGGCCTCACCTTGAGTCCTGGGGGCAGTTTTGAACACCACAATATAAGAAAGAGATAAAGCTGTTAGAAAGTGTGCAAAGCAGGGCTATGGAGATGATGAAGGGTCTGGAGAGGAACACATACAAGGAGCAGCTGAGGGCACTGGGTCTGTTCAGCCTGGAGGAGACTGAGGGGAGACCTCACTGCAGTTACAGCTTCCTCGTGAGGGGAAAAGCGGAGGCAGGCACTGATCTCTGCTCTGTGGTGACAGTGACAGGACCCGAGGGAATGGCCTGAAGCTGAGTCAGGGGAGGTTTAGGCTGCATATCAGGAAAAGCTTCTTCACCCAGAGGGTGGTTGGGCACTGGAACAGCTCCCCAGGGCAGCGGTCACAGCACCAGCCTGACAGAGCTCAAGAAGTGTTTGGACAATATTTTCAGACATATGGTGTGACTCTTGGGACTGTCCTTTGCAGGCCCAGGAACTGGACTTTGGTGTTCCTTATGGGTCCCTTCCAACTCATGAGATTCTATGATTCTAATTCAGAAAGTTACAGAAATGTAGCTGTGTGTGTAAATGTTGACATTTCTTAATATTTTTAATTTTCTATACTGAATTAATTATAATATTAATGGTTTAGTTAATTGTAAATTATGACATGAAAAGGAGTGTAACTGTACAAACTAGTACAGTAAAGTTAGGTTCTTTTAAAGTATGATTAGGATCACCACCAAAGAGAGACTTGGATGCATTAAAATGGGATTTCAGTCCATCATAGACACCCAGAATGAAGAGGAAGTCAGTGGGAAGTTGTAGCTAGTTCATGTTTATCCTATAAATGTCTGCGTCCTCCACATGCTTCTGTTTGTTTTATTTGAACTATTTATTCAATGTTCCAAGATAAAAATTTTCTTCTTTTGAAGGTTTTTTTAGTGATTTCTTCATATATTCACATACACTCTTCATCCTGTAGCTCATACCTGGTGCTGAACACTCCTCTAGCATGCAGTAGCCTTATCCTGCAGACTGGCTCTGACTATGGAGAAGAATCTTGTTTAGTTCCTTTCTCACTCTGAAGGTTAAATTTTTCTCTGCCCTTTCTTGGGGACTGTGTCTTAATTGGGCTGATTATATATTTCACATTACAGCTCTGGGACCAGAACCCCTCCAGGGAGTGATGCAGCTTCTAAATTAGACCATCTTGCTCCGACTGTGAAGTAGTAAATCTCAAAATCCCTTGTGCAGAGTGGTTTAGGCAGATGCCAACTAAATATGTCTGTCCACCTGACTGTAGTCCAGTGGTTATGACACTGACACACTGACAGGAGACAAAAAACCCCATGATTTTGGAAGACTTCAGGGAAAGGCAAGTATAGAAATAGGGTGTTTTGTATATGAAGGACACTAACTCTAGCTCAGGCTAATGTTTTAGTGGAGGAGAGCTTCAAATGCGCTTTGCAAGGTTCCTGCTCCTCCTGGAATACCAGCCACCTCTGAACATCCACAGGGAGCTTAACCTCTAGCCCAGAAGTAGGACATTTTTGCAGAATCCCCAGTTGGGCTTGAGCAATTTTATAAGTTTAGGACAACTTCCTGGAAATGATCTTTTGCTGCATCACACTGGCTGAAATCACTTCTCCTGCTACATTTCAGTGAAGGGAGTGATGGTGGTGTTACGGGAATTAGGAAACTGCACTGTGGGATTTGAGTTCCCATGCTCTTCCTCAGGCAGCCTGTGGATCTGACTTCTGCATCTGACAGATTGCTGGAAGAAACAGAAAGCACTAATTTATGTTAACCAGGAGCTCTTGCAGCAGTCATAAATATTGGTTTAGATATAACAGATTATGCTGATCTACCATTGCTTTCTAGAACAGGCTCCTTTTATCTGATGCAAATTACAGACATGTTCTTTTCCTTCAGTACCAGAGAGATACATACATAGTTTGATGAAAATGCACCCCATGGTAGATGGTATGAATTGATATGGAGGGCTCATTGGAAGTACTAATTATACAGTCTCCTTTTATAGATATGTCAGTGAAGCAGTAGTACATCTTTATAAAATGGCAGGAGAGAGCCTGCCATGGAAATAACTGAACATAAAGTATTTCTTTATTTTCTCATTATTGTCTCATACTGACAAATAAGTCTGATAGCTAAAATATAGTGAGAAATGTAGTTCCCTGGTCTTGCAATAATTCATACTGGTTTTTTAAAAGCTGTGGTTTCTTATTAATCTCTTAAGGTAGTAATATATTTTCATGTGTCAATTTGTTATATATCTGTATCTATTGAAAGGTATCAGAAACTTAAATGGAGTTTCCTATCAAAAAAATCAAAGTTAATTTTGAGATTCCAAGTTGCACTTCTTCTCAGGTTCTGTGTATCTTCCCACTTCATGTATTAGAAGTTCCTGATTGGTTTGGACATTATACATCTCCATTATATATGTTCAAACTCAATGTTTGAAGAATCCTGATTTATCAAAATTGATGAAAGAATGCATCTGGGCTGCAAGTGCAACAATGTGGTGATTTCCAAGTGAGAAAATTTGGAAATATAGGATATCAAATAGTTTTGATATTAAATGTAACAGCTGATGGGGAATTTTCTTTCCCTAAGTTTATCAGCAATAAGGCCTCCCAGAGAGGTAACTATAGATCATGAATGGTTGGAAGGAGCTTTACATTTCCTTGGTTATTGATGGTCTTTAGCTGTCAATACAGACAAGCTGGCTTTAACTTTTTGTTTGCACAATACAGAAGTGAATAAATTTCTGCCACATTTTGTCTCCAGTGTCAGTATTGTCTATTTCTGTTCTTAGTTCTATTTCTTCTTTTTTTAACCTTCCTTTTATTAGGAAATGGCCTAATTACTGGTTTATCCTATTCCAAGATGGCATATAACTCAGGGGCTTGCATTACATTATCTATGAATATTCTTCATTTCCCCAAACGTCTACTGATGAGCAATTTGGCTTTCAAGGTGCTCAGTAAACTGATATTATTTGCATATACATTAGTCTCTAAGCTCCTCATCTAGGGAGCACCATTACTTGCATTGCATGCCCACCACTTTAGACAGCACTTTGATTTTTAGTCTTTAATTACACAGCATATATTTCAAAATGTTTCTACCATTAAAGAAAAATGTTAACGGATAATTGGGAGTAAAAAAAAAATGCACAGAGAAAGACAATGTAAGGTTAGCATATTTGTTAGTAAATCTCTGTTCTCAGTCAGCAACAGCTGCAGTTTAATTAAACTCAACTGTTTGCAGGTGTTTGCAAGAGAAAATTGTATAGATATGCATGTACATATACAGTTCAGCTGAGGAGATTTACCTTTGTAAAAAGACATAGGCTTCTAACACGGAGGCATCTTTCTCTGTAGTCTTGTGATTAATGTTCAGGTTTCTTTCTGATATGTAAGGATGAGATATTATCAGGGAAAATCCACAAGAAAGAACTGTAAAGCAATAAGGAAGGAACACCAGCTGTGCTTGTAAATTTAAACAGTTAGTACCTCTGAAAAGCATTCTCCATCCTAAGACCGGTGTTATAGGTAGGTGAGTTTAGGGTATCAGACAATACAAAAGGATTTAATATGTGTTAAAGAAGGAAAAGTAAATACAAAAAAAAAAAAAGACTTTTTAAAGTTCAGAACAGCTTTAGATGTTGTGTGGATCAATAGCAGTCTCATCACAGGTAAAAGTTCACTAGATGGCATATTGAGCTGCAAGTTCAAAATGTCAATAAGGTATGCAAAATTTAAAACCAGGACATGTTGCAGGATAGTTCTACTTAACTTTTTGTTCTTGTGTTATAAATACTTCTGCTCGGCAGAGGTATTTGTGAAAGTTGACAAGAAACTAACACCACTAAATCATTTAAAGTTCATTTATTGCTCACTGTCTAATGATCTAGTCCAACGAGGAATTCTATAAATATACATGTACCTATGGAGATTTATAACTAGGTCAGAATGCTGCTTCCACATCTATTACTAATTAATTAGGTGCAAATAGCAAAAATACCTCAATGACAAAATCTATAATTTCAAAATTCTTGTTTTACTGTGGCTGTGCATCAGCAGCACTTGCAAGTGCTAAGTTAAAACAAAAAATAGAAAACTATTTGCAAGTGCTCAGTTAAAAAAAGAAAAAAACCAGTAGAAAATTAATTCTTACAGGCTGTACAACACTCCACACAGCATGTGTTCATTTCTGATCTCTAAACAACATCTCTAACATTTAACTCAGTGAAAGCATGTGATTAATGCTTGTGGTCATCCTGCAGCAATTCTATTAGACTGCCACAGATCAACAGATTTTCCCATCAAGCAAATTATTATTATTAGTGTTAATTTGAAGGGGATGGAAATCATAGATGTTCTTTTTTATTACAGTTATTTTAGTAAAACTTTTAATCATGGCAAAAATCAAACTTTTTTGTTATTGTTGAATTTAAGTTATGAAAGGGACAAACAGTAAGATACAGCAACAATCAAATTTATTTGAAACCTTTTTAAGCTTTTGTGAACCATATTTACAGCCTAGTGATTCATAAGGAAGTCTTTATTACCCATAAGAAATATAATGCCTACTTTAGACCTGTAAATGGACTGGTTTAGGACATCAAATTTTAATCAAGCTTAGTTTTAATTAGTGTCAAAATTGAAAAATCATGACCAAACTAACTTACCTTAGGTAAGCGAGTAACATCGCTCAGATTTATACTTGATCATATAATAAATTAATATTTTTAAAAATTACTATACAAGATGTTTATAGACACTTAAATTGAGACACTTGAAATATTAATTTCTTTCTAGTCAGAAACACCTGTATATATATACACACGCACATATAATTTGTGAGGAAGTACAAATTTTTATATTGCAGGTCCATCCTTCAATCCTTTAACAATACTCCATGCTTGTGATGAGTGTGTTTGTTGAGAGGATTGACTTTTAGGTGTTCTATTCTTGATAGTAGTTCCATGGTTTCAGCTGGACCCACAGTTACTTTTGAGTCCAATATTAGATGGCATCCTATTTTTTTTTTTTTCTGGAAAGTGCAAGAACAAGTTACGGCTAAACTTTAAAGTTTAGGTTTTCATTGTTTGGGTTGTTTTTCAAGTACTAAAATATGACCACAATATCCAAGCAATATTGCCCATATGATTTGAATTTTGTTCCACACATAAAGGACAGAAGAGGTTTTGTGCTTATTAGTAAGTTAATGTCAGCAGTTTTGAGCTTTTGATTGTCAATGAAAATGAAGTGTGGGATAATTAAGCAATAATGTAATGTGCAGAGCTTTTTTTAGCAGGATAAAGTCATGATGAAGATGAGCAGAGTGAAGGGATTTAAAGTTAAAGCAGAAAGCATTTTTCACCTAATTTGCATTCAAAAGAAATTTTCTATAATGCCAAATTAAATAATGTGAAAAAACAAATGAAAAGGCAATTTTAAATAAAATTAGTTCATATAAAGTTTAACTAAGGTGGCTATTGATTTTTACATGTTCCTTATCTTTTATTTTACCAACTTCTCAACTGCACTATTCTATCCAATTCAGTAGGGAATAACAAGAGAAAGAGCAGGGAATACACTCAGGGCAGACCTGTGACTGTGCAGGGGACTTCAACCTTTTAATTCCAAATTAGCATTGAAAACAGTTCACTTGAGTCTCTTTTCTTTCTGCTTGGTAAAATTAAATCTTTCAAAGGACTCTAACAACCAAGAATTTACTGGAAAACTGATGTTTCAATTCAGGCTAAATAAAATTAATTGCTTAATAGAAATTGGTGCTTCCTAGTGTCTTGGTAATGTTAAGAAATCATCTCTTCAGTAGGTGCCAGCCTGGTCAGAAACAGTGGCATGATTGAGGAAAACATTGCCTTCCACATAAGCTATTTTTTAATGTCCAGTACTTCTGACTCCAGCGCAGTGCAGGTCTGGAATTGCCATTTTCCAGACATTTTCTATACATTTGCTGTAAAAAAGACTGGAACAAATCCATCTTACATTAGATAAAGGGGAAACAAACGAGGAGAACCAAATTTCAGTGGCCTTAAAATTCTGTGTGTCCAGCCCCTTAAAAGCAGGCTATCAAGGAGGTAATTCAAGCTGCAGAGCCTGGTGTGACTGAGGACCAGCAGAGACATGCTGAGCCACGGTATGAGATACAGCACTTTAAGATTTTGTGGTGACTTTGGGTATAGTCCATATCCAGATATACAGTTTTTCAGCCAAAATTAAAAGAAATTCATTTACTTGCAAGGGTCCAAAGATATGTAGCTGGGCCCATAAGAAGAAACAAATGGTTTTTTTTTTTTAATGGTAAAATTTTAGTAACCAGCCTGAAATGAGATATCTTTATTACACTGAACTATGGAAAATATGATTTTGGTTTACCAAATTGTTTTGACTATAGAAACACAGGTCAATGTTTCAAGTTGTCAGAACAATATCATCCACAGTGGTCTGTATTTGATGGCTGAAGACAAGCTTTTTTCAAGGTAAATGAAGGGAGTTTGTCTTATCCTATGTTTTCAGTGCTGTCCCCCCTTATAGTCAAAAGCAGTGAGCTCACTGAAAAGAGAGCACAGGAAAAAAGGCAGCAATTCTTTCCCCTAAGGCTTACCTGGCAGGGAAATGAAATAAAATGAAACTATAGATTGGTTAGTCTAGAGGAAAAAGGAGCAGTAAGAAAGAGCACTTGAAGGCAGAAATGTAATTCATGTGTGAGGGTAGTGGGATCTCTTCCTTACGCATGGTCCATTCTATTTTCCCATTGTTCCTTCCTTGGAAAGGCATCCAGGTAGTGCATTCGTTCCCATTTGGATCAGTCTTATCATTACAAACACACTGAAATCTGGCAGAAAATGATGCTATTTGCAACTGCTATAGCTAAGAGGCAGCTTAGATGAATGCCTTATTTTAGCACACAGAGATAGTCTAAAATGTAATACTTTGAAAAAAAATACATTTTCAAATTAAACCAATGACAGAACCAAGTCTGGTTTAGGAGGTGAAATAACTTTTTATTTTATCAAGAAAGTTTTTTAAAAGGTCTAGAATGATCTGGGAAAGTTGCAAACTAATTTAATAATTGAAAATACTGACTTGGATTTGTGATCTGTTTACCCCGCCAGCTTCTCAGCTGTAACTTTCTGCATAATTCAATCAAATTTAGAAAAACACCTCTTTGTAAGGTATTCTATGTATTTGCATTCATTCTGTCAGTCATTAATTCAAAAGTGTGGGTTTTGTACAAAGTTGGGTTTCCACATATTAAAAAAGTGACTGCAATTTGCTCACTCAGATTAACAATGTGATCCATCATCCTATGGCATCTTTTCCAGAGCAGTGTCTTAAGTGATGACTTATTGCTGGTTTGCAAAGAGATGTGAATGGTACAGAAAATGTAATTTACTTTTCTCTGTTGGACTGAATTCATTGTTTACTAATTGGAATGTCATATACAATGAATTATTCCACAAAAAGGAGAGTCAAAAGGAATGTCAGTAATAAAAAGTAAGCACACACATGCACACACACACGTGTAACTACTCTGTGGGTGTGCATGTGTCTTAGTGTGAGTGTGTGTGAGTGTGTAAAAGTGTGTGTAAGAGTGTGTGTGAGAGAAACTGAGGCAGAAAAAAGAACAGGAAACAGAAAACAGCGAGCTGAGGGATTGAAACGCTGAATAATCGTACCATTCACAGCAGTATAGAGAATGTTCTCACACCCACTTTTTTAATAATGTATCAAGAATACATGCTGAAATGTAGAACTTTCATTTAATTTTAAATGTTTTAGATGAAAATTTCACCACACACACACAAACACACACATACACATTCTTGCACACACATTCTCACACACACACACACACATGCACATAGAGTAGAGTCTCCTACAGATAGAAGAAAAATAAAGATGTTCTTTTTCTTCTTTGTTTCTTCTAAATGTCTAGATAGTGCTGATTCACAGTTGAAGAAAAGACACCTTGTCTTGCAAGAGAAGCTATTGTACTGTTAAGTTAAAATTGAAACCTATTCCTGTATTCTGAAATAAAACCATATTACATTGTGTAACTGCCAGGTTTAGCTGTGCACCACATATTTGGCTAAATACCTTGGAAACTGGTAATCAGCTCTTGCCATATGCAAACATTTCAACCAAATAGGCAGAGTGTACCTAAATGACCCATTTTCTCATATGTTTTTTATTTACTGTTGTAAGACTGAAAAAATTTATTAAAGGGCCAATTATCAATGGATCACTTGCAAAGTGGATGTGTAGTTTTGTTCAATATTTTCATTTAGGACCCAGGAGATTGCAGCTACCTAGTGGCATCGAAGGAAATTAAAATATGTGGGGTTTAAAATATGTGAGGACAAGTTGAAAAAATGGTCTGAAAGAAATGAAACAGAAGAACAATGGGGACAGGTGCAGCACTGTAAATTTGGGCAAGAATGAAATTATGAAAAAAATATGCAGAAAAAAACACTGAGGTTTATAATTTATCACTGTTTATACATCAGACAAAATATCATGCTTTATCAAAAATGATATCTCATACCTGAGATTTAAAAATAGCAGCAGATGCCAAATCAATATAAGTTGTTGTTTTTTTCCCGAAGAGATGTGCAGGTTGCATGCCCTAATTTAAATCAAGTTTGACTTTTTTTTTTCACATGGTAACTGCTCTTCCCATTGTCCATTTTCTATGCCTCATGCCTCTAATCCTTACAGCCTGATGGAACAGGCAGAGATTTAAAGAGATGGTTCTGCTGAACCAAACCAAACCAAACCAAACCAAACCAAACCAAACCAAACCAAACCAAACTAAACCAAACCAAACCAATCCATGAAGTTTTCAGCAGAGTTGTTAACTTAGACTTTACCTGTAGGATGCTCAAGGTGATCCACCAGCTGTACTGTACTCAGAAACAGGATCATCTCAGCTGGAGTACTGTGTGGCCAGCTCAAGGAACTGAAGAAGAGAGAAACAAAAAAGCCAAGTCCTTATGAATAGCTGAAATAACTTTGTTAAAGGATGTACACACCAGCCCTCAGGCATGGAAAAAGGCATTGAAAAGAAAATGGAATAAACAGTTCCACTTTTTAGAGAATACGATGGAAAGTAATGGACTAGAACTGCAGGAACGTACATTTAAGTTAGATGTTAGGAAAAACTTCCTAATGGTAAACATTCTTTTAATTGTTGTACTCAAACAGTAAGAAATCTTCCCAATATTGACTCAATTCTACTCTAATACTGCAACATGAAATGAGAGTGCAAAAGAACCTTCTGATATCACAAAGTCAGCTTCCTAAAAACACCTTGAAGAACTGCCCTGTCCTAAACACAAGCATAACAAACAAACCAATCATCACTTTAATAGCTTAGTTTAATTGATTTTTTTAAAAAATCTATTACTGACAGTAATGGAAAAGGCTGAGGTTCACAAAAATATTCAGAAAAATCCATTTCAAATACATTGTCTCATTCTCTAGTCTAAGAATAAATTCTGCAGGATTAGGGATGACACACAATATAATTAATAGATAAGGAAGAGGATAAATTCTAGCCTTCAGTTATGGAATCATAATCAATGCATTAGTGTGCAAATCCCAGTATGTTAAAAAGCATAGTTTAAACTACTTTGGGATTATTCTAGCTAAAATGTACATGAGAAATGTAAATCATCATTAAAACATTTATTCCCTACTTCAGTAAACATGCAGTTTGCTGTTTTTTATTTTAATTACTTTTTAATAAAATGTAATCACCCTGAAAGACGATATATTGGTATCTGAAGAGAAAGAAGGTCTTTGTTTGTCTACAAAAGATCTGCAGGAGAGGGAGAAGAAAAATACTTTGCAATGTCTCAATCTGATTTAAGAGATTACTTAGAAATTGTCTTTGCTGAGACTGGAAGCAAAGAGGATAGTGTTTCTTGATTTGGGTTTATGGATTCTAACCAACAACCACATGGAATAAAATCAAAGCATTTTATGAAATTTCATGACTTATCATTTTTGAATTATATTGCATTCAGAAAGCACCAAGGAGAAAAAATTATAATTATTTAATTTTAATGGGTTGCAAAATTATTTTATTTACTTTCTTTTTCTACCTTTTTTTTTCATTTAATATTTCTCCACTGACAGGAGTGGTAGTCACCATTTAATATCCCCTGCATGCTTTTCAGCCTTATGTTTAAGTTTAACACACAAATAAGATGAAAGATGGCTAAATGCTGTGGAACAAATCTACAGCAAGTGTCAATCATCACACTGATTTTACATCAATTTCATACTTGAACTATGCATAAAAAACTGAAACCTCACTACAAATCTTCTTATATATTTAATATTTCAAGACTGAATATACTTTAAATTGTTTGACTTTCAGCTCACAAAATCTCAGTACCATAAATATTAAAAGTGTCATAAATATTGATTTTAAAATATTTGGTTTTCTGTAAATATAATAGATGTAATACATTTTCAGTAAAACATCTGTTAAAAAATGAAAATCCCCTGTTCAAAACTTTTGAATAGATGTTACAAGAAGTGATTTTTATATAGACATCTCTCCATTCAGGGAAGCTTGTATCAGTTTTTCAACTTGAGCAAATCTATAAGTTGTACAGCAGAAGAAAAGCAGCTAAGCGAGACATATTTTCTAATTGCCTTCCTTCTATCCTCACAATTTTTCTAGTTCTCTCTATCTATTTAAATTTTAACATATTTGAAACTGCTAGTGATTTTCAAAGCAGAAATCAAATTCACCACTTGAACTGGGATGTCAAAAAAGATTCCCACTCCTTACAAAAGGCTAGTGTTAGCAAATGATAGAAAAAGACCTTTCTCCTTATGGAAAAGAGGTTTCTGTAAGGGCTGAATCTATATTGGTTTTACTAGTGTTAATTGTAGAGAGTGCAATCAATGAAATGGAGACAACCATTTTAAAATGATTTTGCATATTTTCTAGCATAAATATTTTTAATGGTGCCTTCATAGGGAAAGAACAAGGGAAAATAAGCTCATAACAAGACAAACTGTACTTGGTTCCCACACCCATGGCCCAATTTATTTATGTGGACTGCCCATGTTAGAATGATAGATAAAACTACGAGAAAAAATGGAAGTAGAAAAGCTAGCACAATTATGTTGTTCATGTGGGGACTGGAATCAAAAATTGACATGGTACCACCTGTGCTGAGGTCTGTCTAAAATGTGGATTTTAGTAGTGAACAAAGAAATTGTGTCTGTTCTTATTGTCCTGCTTATCTACAGGATTACCTTGATTGACAGAAATATGTGACAATGAAGGTGCCTCAAGATTTCCTGATTGCTTTTTCCCTTCTTCTTTTGTCAGTAAGAGTCTGATGAATGAGATAAGACATCAAAACTGAAAATTCTGGTGAAGCTACTTTTCTAGTCACAATAAACCCAGTTTATTACATACTGTACAAAACTAATCTAACTGGAAGCAGAGCGTTTATTACTGGTAATATCTTCTGAGGACTTGTGCACATGACAAATTTGATTAAAGAAAGGTTTGTTGGTAAATATATGCTGAAATCTGATTGTGTGGTATCTGAGAGCAAGGCACAACACCACAAGACTATAAATAAGATTAAGTGGAAGGTCCAAGGGAAAAAGTACGCGGAGTAATTGATAGTATATATATAAAATTGAGATATTTGCTTGCTGAATTTCTTTTGTAATAACCTAGTGTTTTCTCTTTCTAAGTAAAGGATAATCAATGGCCATGAAGAGGAACTGGATCTAATTAATAAAATGCCTACTCCATTTCCCAAACATTCAACCTCAGAAAGCAATGTGCTATTGATAAATGTGAAATGTGTTCAGGTCTGCTGATCAATTCTCTCTTTTAGATACTTACAAGTGCTTTATGTTCCTTAGCTTAAATTAACTTTGCCCATCCAAATTGGATGAGTTGTTTAATGTGGTTATATAGTGCTTTCTGAATTGCTATGTTTGTATGCAAATATTCATTGGTCTCCATTCCAAAGGGATTATTAGCAAAGTTTGTGTCACTTGCATAGTTACAGTTTCTTTGAAATAATCAGGAATCTAGAGGAATATTTAAGCTTTTATTCAAAATAATTGATATTGCTGAAATTATTGATACTTTGCTATATTGCAGCCTGTTGTTTAGATAACTCTAGTGTTGAATGCAATTAAAGTGACACACTGCAACTAGAAGAGTTAAAACAGCAGGCTGAACTGATGGAAAAAAGTAGTTTGACTCTTGGGCAGGGTTTGCTTTTCTGGTTTGTTTTTGTTTTGGGTTTTTGGGGTTTTTTTTTGGTTTGTTTTTTTAAGGGGAGAATGGCTTAAGTCCAGGAAAACTGCACTGCTGTGCTAATTCACTGACTGATTACCTACATACACTACTCAATTGTGTTGCACCACTCACACCACTATTGGCAGAGCAAAACGCAGTGCTGGACTGAGCACTGCAACAGGCTGCCCAGAGAGGATGTGGAATCTCCCTCTCTGGACATATTCCAGGACTGTCTGGATGCAGTCCTGTGCCTTGTGCTCTGGGATGACCCCGCTGGAGCAGGAGGTAGGACCAGATGACCCACTGCGGTCCCTTCCAACCTGACCCATTCCGTGATTCTGTGAATTATATCCTCCGAAAGGTATGTGCTTCTCAGCACGTATGTTTATGTATGTGTATTAAGTATTTGCGACATTAGTATCTACTGAAAGATATTCTGATAGTAATAGCAAGGCCTGGAGAATTGAGAATAAATCAGTTTTTTATTAGCCAGTGAATGATTTATGTCATATTAAAGCAACATGACATTTGGTAGCAAAAGTTTTTAGTGGGAAACTGTGAGTAGTGAAATAAGCCTGACGTCCAGGGGTGGAAATACCATATCAATTTCCTTCACATCTTCTTACTGGGAGCAGCTTTTATCTCAACATCCTTTTTTCTCTGATGGTCAGATATCTTCATATCTGTTTTGAGTTACTGCAGCTATTATTGAGGGTACATGTGACATCTTGGACAAAATAAGAGTTGGATGGAGATAGTTAATAGAATATAATTAAATTATAGATTTGGATCAGGATGTGATTGTATGGACATCTGGCATTGGATTTAAGGAGTTTAATGTAATTTTTGTGTTGCAAATTTAAGCTTAAAAAAGGTCTCTGCAACTGCACAGAGCTTCTCGAGTATTTGTATTTTGATCATCAAAAGAAATAGATGCACTACATAACTGTTATAAGAAAAAGATGGGCTGAGAGCAGAAAGCATAAAAGCAGAAAGCAGAAAGCTTAAATGCTGTTTTACAAACATGTTAATAGAGTTTAGTAAGTTTCTGGTGTATTAAGACATTTCACCTCAGGGAGACTTACTGGTCAACATCTACCGGAAATTAGAGTGTCTGCATTCAAAAGTCCTGTATCATCCCCTGGATTACTCATGAATTAATCCTTTTTATATCAGATTGCTCCTACTCTGAAGGATTCTCTCATCATTATCAGGGACTGATAAGAAGTCTGTTCGGCTGCCACATCTTCTCTGCAGCTCTGTACACAAGAGCCTCACCTGAGCTCTGTCTCATGCATCAGCTGGGTTTTTGGGGGATGATCCAGAGTTCGTTATTAATTTATCACTTCAATCTAGTTCTGAACAATAGTTTCCATACAACTTATTTTTAATTTATACTTAATTATTCACACAGCATCACTTCCAAACAAGTACTTGAACTTAAGATAGTACCATTGATTTTAATAGTCTATTTAATTTAGTAACAGTCAAAGAAAGGGAAAATATGTTTGGGATTCCTGATTGATATTGTACAAAATGAGCTGTCATTTTCGTTATACACCTTAAGGCTTATAGGTTAGCAGAGTGATCTCAAGTTTGTCACTAAAGAAAAACAGCTCTCTTTAAAAACTTGCTTTGTTCATGGTCTGTAGCTGGTAGGACATTTGGCTGGTTTTTAAAGGAGTCTATTTAATTTTCCAGATACAACTATATACAGAAACACTATTCATCAAAGCTTCCCTGGGTGGTCAGGCTACAGTCAGAAAAATAGAGCTACCACTTATAATAAGAGATAGAGGAAAAGGTTCTCCCTTGCCCTACAGTGCACACCAGCCAGCAGTGCAAGGCTGCTTTTCTTATTTGCCTTTATTTGACACCAAATTCTGTCCTGCATTGACTAAATGGCCAGACCAATGGCAAATAAGAACTCAAGATCTGACGTATCCATGCAGGGTGGAAGAAAGTGAAAAGAATCAGGTTATCTAGCAAGACTTTAAATCCTAAACTCCTTAATTGCTGGGAGCTCTCACAACATAGATATTTCTCAGTCCACCCTCCAGGAGATGAGCTGCTGCCAAGTTATCCTTAATTATCTGGATCACACAGTTTGCTGCAATGTGTGCCCTTGAGCTACTCTGAGGAGATACTGAGACATAATAAGCTTTACTGTAACAGGTATTAGGAAGCTGATGCTTCTTCCTTGGAATGGAGAACAATCTTTTTATCTGCTGACCAGGAAATGTGTGTGGAACATCTGCAACCTAACAGCTGTTGAATGTCACTTTGGCTAGATCAAGGGCTTAAAACGTGCTTCAGTAATCTGCTGCAGCTCTTACTTTTAGAAAGTACATCTGTGCTGACAGTTTTTCCACCAACATACTCCCATACAAACTAAAATGATAAACAAACTAGCCTAAAATCAAGGTGATAATGGAAGATACTGGAAAGCTCAAAGATATTTCAAGTTGAAATGAGACTTGCATAACCCTTCAGTATAATTAATGACTTTGGAAGAAAAGTTTCTCTCAAACCCATAAAGCTGTCTTGTTTAATGCCTTTGTGATGCACCTCACTAATACTAAGTTGTTGAGGTTTTGCCTGTTTGAGCTGTAGATAATCTATCTTTTTGTGATAACCATGAGCATATTACATTTATGCTTTGAAGTTTTAAACGTTGTCTTGCCGGGGGATAATAGACATTCAATTTTCACTCATCATATAGAACCCAGTAAAATGGTTGGCAAAAATCGGTAGGGGGCTGCTGTTGATTTAATTGTTCTTGTTTCAAGATCACAATAAACTACATGCAGCAAGTAAGCCATCAGATTACTAATAATTATTTTTCTTGTAATTATTTCAAAGATAGCTCCTTTGTATGACATACATTGATTTTATCTGTTCCCTAAATAATCTTTTGCTATTTAAAAGTGATTAGGAATCTATTTACCAATGCAACCATGCAGGGAATGGCATATTCTGAAGAAGAAACATTGCTAGGCTGTACTGGGAAATAATATCACAGCTTAAAATGGAATGTAGTATCAATTATCAGTTCAAGCAAGGGAAAAAAGGTACAATACATCAAACAAGAAAATTATTTGTGTCACACAGTGAAAAGACATAGCTTAGAAAAAGAGGTATTTATTTTTTTAATAGTAAATTTCTCACTCTGATTTGTCTCATAGCCCTTCATGCAGATTCACAGGTTTTTTTGTCATCTAATCTTTGTGTGCATCTCATCCTATATATTATATATTGGCAAAGGTACTGATAAGACTTTCATTTATTGAATTAATATTTGTCTCAAATATTTTCAGATTATTTTAACTGAATTAGTGTGTCAAACTTTAGCAGTAGTTAAGCTTTGACTATCTCCATCATATAATGCATAAGAAAATTTACATGCTATAATATAAAATTAAGAAACAAATTGGATGTGCACTGCTAAATTATTAGTTTTGGGGCAGTAAGATTAGAAACTGTTTAAATATTTGAAAGCATGAAAAATGTTGAGTAAAAGTTTGATTAAACATTTTGCCTTTTAAAAAATTAACCAAAGTAAAATAGTTTAAAGCTAAATGGAACCATTTAATTTTGCCTTTTAATTTCTCTGAAAAACAAAAGAAAAGATGGTATGATCTTTTCTACAGGAAATAAAAAAGATAAATAAATAAATAAATTTGTAATGTAGTTGAGTTTTTATAAACCAGAAGTATTTACCATGCCAGAGAGCTTCTATTCAGTGATGTGTTATATTAGGTTAGGTTTCAAGAACTAAAAACCAAAAGAAATAACAAAAAAAGCATTATCAGTCTGGGACTGCAAGAAAATGAAATCTAAAAATACGTGGTTCCAGATATACTTACTAAATTGCATAGACAATATGTGCACCAGAAAATATATACCTTAGCCAAAGGAAGACAATGAAATTAAAATGAGGGTTGGTGGAAAGGGCAGGAAAAAGGGAAAATGATCTTGTGCTAACTATGAGTATAGAAGGTACTTGCCTGAGAAACCTGATTGCTGGAATAGATAAGATTTCCAGATTAGAGAATGAAGGAAACATTGCAAACATAATGTAAATAATTGAATACAGTGTTTTACAAATTTCTACATTCAAAATTAATCTAAACTATCTTGGTTGAAAGATTTGCATTAATTTTAAATGGACTGAAGAACTAAACAAAGAGCTATAATTGAATGAATGTAAGATGATGAATTGAAAGGAAATCCTTAGTTTGGAACTGTGAAAATAGGTGATGACTCTAGTCCTAACTAAAGAAACATGCAGTGTACAAATGGCTTTTCTGCTTTAGGCAAAAAGACACTAAAATACAAACATCCATAAGGACAGAGGGAAAAATAGAAAGGTAAATCATGGGACATTAAATATACAGAAAACAAGTCTATAGGAAATCATTAACCTGAGAAGAATACATGCCACAATACATTTGGAAGAGAAAACCTGATTGAAATAGTGATTTAAAGGGGAAGAAGAAAAACCTTAGAAAGCATGTGGAGCCAAGCACACCCAGCTATATGGAAATGCACTTGAACAATGGTTCTCTCCAGTGCAAGTGACAACGGCTATGGACAGACATACTCATAAGAGCGTATGGTCTCCAGAGGATTTTCAAAGATCTTTTTGTTGTTCCAGCTTTTACTTTCACAGACTATGAGCTAACCAAGAGCAGTGTGGCTGGCCACAGGATCAGAGACTATCTTTCAAGTTTTTGCATTTTATTAAGGGTTCTTTTACCCCCTTAACCTGTAGAATTACTTTTCCCTCATTTTATGCCCCCTGGAGAATCTGCTCTATTTACACACTTCTCCTTGGGTACCTCCTGCTAACCAGACCTTTCCTATTTATTGCTCATATTTGCTACATCTTTTGTAAAGTTTCTAATCTAATGCTGTCCACAGTAGTTTCATCATCCTTTCCTTTTCCAGTTCTTTCACCCTGAACCTCTGAGTCTTTCTCCTTATTCTTATATCCTGAGAACAACATTTTTTCAATCCCTTGAAAGGATTTTACTCTTTAGAGGTGGTTCTTATGTAAAGCCTTTGAACTTTAAGATGGTCCCGAAAGCCACAAATGTTGCAAGCAGAACAATAATTTTATTTGAATTTCACAAAGAAAAGACACTAGGGCAAAGAGAAGAAAGCAATTTCTCATTTGAGTGGAAGGAAAACAAAACCTCTGAACTATAACGAAGAAAAAATATGCAAAATTAAGTGTTCTAAGATGAAAATTCTCAGCAGAAGAATAAAACAGGAAAAAGATCTGCTACCAAGGTGTTCAGTCAATGATGTGTAGGTTCAACAGGCAGCTACTCTGGCAAAAACTTCCACAGCCAGCCCTGACTCTGCCAAGTGGGATTGCTGGGCATGGGAGGTTGTTACTTTTTTTGAAAACTGCAGCTGATTTCCCCACATAACATGACTCAGCCTTCATAATTGCTTTTCAACTGTATTATGATGAACTGCTTCTATAAATTATAAGACACTGTTCCCACTACAAGTACAAAACCTCAGAATTGCGTGGATATAGCAGCTTTTCAATTTTGTATTTTAGACATCATTTCACAGGTAATATTTGTAACATTTTCAAGAGAAATAAAGCATGTAATGAAATTACTTAAACTCAGCCCGGGTCTTTGCAGATTACTTGAACTTAATAAAATGTAGGTCAAGAAAAGTTTGATTTATATATCTTTATTTTATTTTATTTCCTGCATGGCTTATTGTTTTTGAGGAACTCCACCTTTATCAGAGTCCTTAATAACTCCTCAGGCAAAAGAAAGCAGATGGTCATGTCTCTCTTTTTCTTGTTAGTTATTTTATATTTTAGAATATGTCACATCTTCCTAAAATGGAATTTTTGTGATTGATTTTCTCTGATTGATCACAGAATAGCTTTCGGTGTTTCAGGGCTTAAACACTGCAAAGTATATCAATTAATAGCCTGTGGCCTCCTGCCTGAAAACGTACCTGAGGCATGTATTAATGGACCAAAAAAACATGGCCTGTCATACCTTCATGTTATGTTCCCATTCCATGTGAACAAGCCTGCTTCTAGAGTCTGCCACAGGCAATCTGGTATTTCAACTCTGTGTCTGTTTTAATCTCTGATAGATAATATCCACTTTCTGTCAAATCCTGAGCACTGGCATTATGAAGTGTTTTTTTCATGTTCATTGATGCTTTACTTTAGTTCTGTTTGGTTTTGTGGTGTCTCTTCATCTGAATCCTTTAGAAAAGATCCATTTATTTTAAAAAATCACACTCTCCTCACTATTACCTCGAAAAGTTAAAAAATCACTCACTTTATTTCATGAAATTTGGCAAATATCTGACTTAGTTACAGTTCAGATAGTTCTTCAGTTCAGCTTATAGGGTTTCAATGTATAAGAAATATTTGCTTGCTAATTATGACTCTTCTCATGACATCAGTTTACTTTGTC
This sequence comes from Dicrurus megarhynchus, assembly GCA_013399195.1. Classification (NCBI taxonomy): domain Eukaryota; kingdom Metazoa; phylum Chordata; class Aves; order Passeriformes; family Dicruridae; genus Dicrurus; species Dicrurus megarhynchus. The sequence continues at coordinate 1,840,750 of VXAD01047012.1, read as the reverse complement.
ACCTATAACAAATATCTTTCTATTACAACCTACCCCAAAGGCGGGGTAACTGAGGGTAACTGAGGTTCTTGTTAATAGATCCCTTGGGCAGATTAGAGTGAAACACTCACTGAATGAACAGTGGTTTTTATATTTTTATATATATATATATATAATGATGCAGTTTTAGATCCAACAGAACCCCAAAATATCACAGAATTCTCCATCTATAGGTCATCCTGAAGAATGACATTTTAAAGATAGGAATTTAGAAAAACTAGAGGAATGCCCCAAAACATACTCTGCAATATCCTCCAAATGGAAAAGACCTCATTTTTTACTCCTACTTCTTTCAGGTCTATGAGTCACACAGCTCCAGGTGGAAAATGTAGGAATAAAATCAATTACCTCCCAAAAGGCATTCTGGCTGTCAGTTTATATGAGCTGATTTTAACCTACTAATTGATTTTATTTATTTATTAGCAGTATCTCTGAAAATTTTATTTATCGATGCCATATAGCATACACCTTTTGATTAATATCTCTTGATTTCTAAAATGGGCTAAAGACTCAGATGTAGTGGCAGGATTAATCCCCAAACCAGTGCCCCTGAGCACCTCAGACGTGTTGAGGCCACTGTTTTGCCCCCAGCAGGTTCTCCTCATGTGCTGGGATCAGGCTGCTGCTGCGTGGTGTTGTGGGCTCTGTGGAGGGGACCCCCTGAGCCCATGTCACCTGCCTCTTCTGCTTCCCCACTCTCAGAGTTAATATACTAACCCTGAAGTCAAACTCGGAGAAATTCCCATTACCTTACTCAGAAGTAATGGATAATCACATTTTAAGCACCAGCCTCGCAGAGAGCCAAATATTTTCTCATTCTAGTCTTTACCTTTCAGTTTTTCACATAGCAATGAAAGCTGTTTTCCAAAAAATAGCAGCTTTTTTACCCTAGGAATTACTCTGCTTCTGTTTGTACTGGCAAGTGGGCATAAAATACAAAGTGAATTGTTTGGCATAAAAGAAATCTATAAAAATTTCTCATAATTATTGCCATGACTCCAGTCCAGAACTCCTTACTCATATAAACCTGACACTGCTCTTGTAGCTGGTTTTCCTTCAAAAAAGAACTTAGAAAAGCTCACCCACATTGGGCAAGTTCTGCAAGATTTAAGAAGGCACAAATAATTGTGGGTATTTGTGCTTAGACTGAAACAGTATAACTATATCAGTGTCAGAACAAAATAACTTGATCCCAAGGCTTGCAAAATGTATCCATGACTGCAGTCCTGTCCTTGTCACGTTTTCAGACCAAAGTACTCCTTGCTGTGCAAGGTGAAACCTGGACTGGCTGAGACTCGTGTTCAGTGTCTTCCTTTCTTTTTTTGTCAGCTTCAGGATTGAACACAAGTTATACAAACATGAAGCGTATTTTCAATTCAAAGCATTGAATTGAATTTTAAGTCATTGTAATGACCTTCTTGTCTTATTAGGAGGTATATTTCCTCACACGTCCTTTATTAAAGAATTATTCTGTAAGTCTGGTAATAAGTGATAGTTGCTGAGAGTCCCTAGCATGTGCACATCATTTTTCAGTGCTGTTTACAAAAAATGTCTTTTGTACTGAAATAGTGTGCTTGGTCTAGTAAATATTTATTCAAGAAATATTCCCATGATGGTAAATGTAAAGATTATCAAAAGGCCCATGGCACAAAAGTTCCTATGACTTCAGGTAACTCATGATTTATGGCATTGTTACTTCCCATCGTTGAGGAAATGAGGCTTGCAACTGACTAATGTTTCTTTTTATTTTGTTTGCTGTAAGCATTTAGAACTTCCTCCTGGGATTTTTTAGAGCTACATTCTATGATATTCCCAAACTATTTTTGCACCATTGTTTGATTTTAATTATAGTTGAACAGAAGTAAAATCTTGGGAATACTTCTAATTTGCTTAACTCCTTCCTGCTACGTCTTGATAAAATTTATCCTCATTGATTATTAAAAGGAATGGGCCTGTTTAAAATCTGAGAGATCTCAAGGATACCTACTCTATGTCTGCATAACTTTCATAAAGACCAAGCCATACAACACATGTCAACAGACTGGGGAGACTGCCTGAAGCCCCCAGACCTTTAGCACAGGCTAAAAATGCCTCAGGAGCAGAGGGAAACCCAAGGGGTTTTCTTGACGGACTTTATCCCATATCACTCGGCTGATGGCACAGAGAGGAGACTGTGGTCACCCAGACCACAGTAAATTCACTCTCCAGCTGCCACATTCTGGCCCCTCTGGCCTCAGGAGCTCCGGGGTCTGTGCTGCTTCCAAAGCTCCTTGCTGCTCCCAGCTATCTGTCAGCACTGCCCCAGCCGTGCCTGTGCTGATGAGTATCTCCTGCACAGATGCCTCTGGGACTACTAAAAAGGCAGAGGAAAGAGTTTTATATCTTTCCTGAGAAAATAGGAGATCTAATCTATATTAACTAACGAGCACATTCCCACTGGTGCAGGTGGGTGGACTAAATTGCCACACAAGACGATGTGGAAGTCAGGTAATGAACATACATTCTTTAAACGGCTTTTATATCCATTGATGGTGTGAGAATCAGTTCTGCCTTAATTTATGGATTGTCTGAGTTGGGAATGAAAGTATAGTAATTCTTTTGTGATGATTAGCAGCCTCAGAGAATGCTTTGACCAGCGAGAAATGCTGATTGTTTATGAGGTCAGTCAGAAGGCACACACCCAGCACTGCCTTCCTAGCTGAGCTTTCAGTTACCTTCAGCCATTTGTTATCTTGCATTGATAAAGTTAATGCAGAGAATCAAAGCCAAGCTTATATCACCAGTAAATATTATGATCACATACATCTGCAGTGCACACAAACTCTGTCCTCACTTAACTAGAGCTTTTAGAAAACCTAAACACAGTACTTGATTTATGAACACAGTATGACATGTTTTGTCTATTGATGAAATAAAAAACCATTTATTTCAATAAGTTTGGAATAAATTATTAAACCAAAAATTATTTTTAGCTGAGGTCATGATTCTCAATGATAGCTAGCTCTTTGATTGCTATCTTTGTTCATATATTTCAAAATATTTCATTAAGATGGATGAAATTATTAGAACCTGTCTCATGACAGGGAAACTGAGTCACCCAGTGAGCTACACCTACTTTTTTATTACTCAGTGAAGCAGTGATAGTCTCTTCCTCAGACCTGCATTCTTCCACCTTCACCGGAAATTTGCCGAGACTAGCTTGCTAAAACCCATAACATGTTGCGCCCAAACACTTCATAAGTGATTTTTTTTTGCAATTTAAATATCCTGCCTAAATATCTGTCTGCATTTTCTTAGCATTTTTAGGCATTCTTGACAAAAGTGCTCTACAAATTACCTGCTTGTCTTCTTGTGGCCTCTTGGCACCAGATCTAAACTTTCTCCAGCCACTCACGTGATCTGGGAGGGTCTGTCTGTCCGAATAGAAGCACTGCCCTACTCGATGTCATCCATTGCCTCCACCAGTTTCTCTGAAACTTTTTTGTTCCACTTTGACCATATTTCTTAGGATCTTAGAATTCTCAAATTCTGACATTCACAAATAATTTTTTTTTATTTGTCTTGCTCTTCTACTTAGGAATATTTCACTTTTCAATATCCTGTGAACATCCTCTCCTTTGCATGCACCTGCCTGAGTAATGTTCATCAGAGTTTAACAATCCTTCACCATCTCTTGTCAGGGAGATAGAGGGGATAAATAGCCCCAAAAGGCTTCACAAACTCTGAGGTACTCACTAATTCAGAGGTTCTAAAATACTTCACAATTGTAACCCATACTCATCAAACTGTGGGACAAGTACAGTAGTGTGCCGTGATAGCTACCACCCATTGGGTCACTTTCTGCCACTTTCAGCCTAACTGGGGCCAATATGAATGTGAGTTATTTACTTTATGGAAGTTCATTAACTGCTGTTATGGTGAATCTTTGATTAATGCAGGCTTTTTAAGGAAATCTTCTCTGGATATCTAGAATATCCTACAGAGAATCAATTGACTCATGCTATTTACAAACCATCTCAACAAACATCTTGGTAACAAACAGCTGCTTTCCTTTAAGGTTTTGATTCATTACTGATAAAATTACATCTGTAATGAGCAAACTTAGAGTATTTTTGCTGTTTATGAGGCAACTTTTTCAGTATCCATAAAGATTAATTTCAAGAGAGATATAGTCTTAGCTGTGTGAAAGCCCATTGTGATTTGTGACAAAACAAAAATCTTCCTTCTGCTCTTCAAATCTTAATGTCTAAATTTTACTCTATGGATACATGGGCACAAATTTTAAGTCTTCTAAGGAAAGTTAAATTCAGACTTTTTTAAATGAAAACTAAATTTTGACTGGATAAGTAAATTAGTTTTGGGAAAAAAATCATGCTTTAAGCATATATAAACCCCAAATATATAGAATCTTGGTGCTTTGCCTGGGTTTTGCTAAATTTTGTTCTATTCTTCTTCAATTTCCAGCTGATTTTTTAGTCTCATTTATTGAGAACCCTATTGATTTTTTTCAAAGCTGAAAATTTTCTCCTCTGAAACAGCTCCAAGATGAGATCTTCCTCTTACTCTGAAGATTTATTTACATCAGAAAACTCAAATTGTCTTGTTAGAAATTGCAAGAACAGTCTACATGCTTTGCAGGATATAAGAATACCCGTCAGGTGTTTCAGAATATACTTCAATTAACACTCTTCATTTTCCTTTAATCCAGCCCTGTTAGCTGTATCTAAAATACATTTGTCAGCGTCCAGTAAAATAGGGACCATATTATAGGTCCTCATTTATGAAAATAGAAGTTTTCACCATTCAGTGTACTGATTCAGAGGATGAGTTACTGCGTGCAAAAGGTTCACTGGAGGAAAAGAATTCACACTCCATTATACAGAGACCCCCAAGAAATGTATCAGTTCACACCTTTTAAAGATCTATGATATGGTTCTGTTCCTGGTAATATGATTAAATAAATCAATTATAACCCCTGCTTATTTTATTAAATAATGGACAGACTCTGGCACTATAAATGCAGATTAAATAACTTTATTAAGATGCTAAAAAGCTCTGTCAGAATAATACAAAAAAAATTATATTCCAAAACTAACCACTGTCCATTCATAATATTTTAAATTCAGCTCAAGACAATAAATGTTTTAAAATACAAAAGGATTTTTAAGGCCCTTTTCTTAAAGCAGTAATCAATATCTGTGAGTTTCTAGTCTCTTAAGAAGGTCAGCAGACAGTGTCTGAATAAGTAGAACACTTGTCTTTAGATATTTTTTGTTTGTTCCATGGAGATTTGAAGGACTGATTGGTAACCTTTTATTTAATAACTTTGCATCTTTTGGCTGTAGTTGAATTTAAAGCACAATCAAGAATTTTTTTATGTGAAAAAAGGACACCACCTCAAGTAATAATCCTTCCTCTATTATATAAATGACTTCACTTTGTCTATACTTCTCTCCTTCCTCTTGAGCATAGTTACAAATGACTACAGCATCTAAAAGGTAGCACATTCTTTGGGGAGCTGACTTCAGAAAGTGGAATCATTTATAATTGCCTTAGAAGTCACATTTTCACCACTCACTGGGTCACTTTCTGCCACTTTCAGCCTAACTGGGGCCAATATGAATGTGACTTATTTACCCTATGGAAGTTCATTAAGTTTTGTTCAGATAAAAGCTATAAGAACACATTCTGAATAACAGAGTAGTAGCTTCAAAGTAATGGGCCAGGTAGTTAATGCTGAATTTCAGTGGAAATTCTACTGAAGTTCTATTGCAGCCATATTAACATCAAATGAGTCTATGAAAATTAATATTCCTGCAGTAAATATTGAGGAGTTAGGAATGATTAAGCAACTATTGTTAAATGTTACATGATAAAAAGGCAAAAAAGCCTTAAAGACGTTATGAAGATTTGCCAGGTCCTTACATCATACATGGTAAAATTTCAAGACTTCTCTGTATGCAATAGAGTACAGCTGGTTAGAGAAAATGTGAATTTATAGCACACTTGATAATCAGCAGTAGCTCACAAATGCACAGAGGATAGCTGAAGTTAAGGTTGCTTGTTCTATTTTTGAGTTATAATAAGTTACTTCACATGAAGACGCTCTCAGTGCTGTATCCTCTGGCAAGTCAAAGAGAAATGCACTGCTCTGAGTGAGTAATATCTGCTGATGAAAACCTTTTCCTTTACATGACTTTTCAAAGAGTAGGAAGAATTCAGTATGGGTCACAAACCACAAACTTACAGTGTTATAATTCACTATAATGCAGCTTTGAAATAATTGTTAATCTACTTGTCTTCCTCCCTCATAACTGAAAGTGTACTGAGGACTTATGGAAATTCACATTTTAGTTTATGCAGACTACATCACCAGAGTGAGGAGGGAATGTAGGTCAGGAATTCAAGCAGCTACATTCCAAGTGCATCCTTCATTTTCATCGAGTTGAAAAGCTACAATAGGCTGTACTTGAGTTAGGTTTTGAGTGAACCATAAATGAGTGCATAGGCAAATCCAAGGGACTGTAACTATTCCAATTCCTGATGACAGTATAAATCTGAAATCTACTTCTGTGCTACCTTTTAGTTCATGGGTCACTGCGTACATCATGATATATATGCAAGATGTAGGCATTAACACTACTCAAAAAAATTAGCTGTGATTTTTTTTCCTACAGAGCAGCTTGAATGAAATTCATGAACCTATTTCGTTTGAGAAGATGTGACCCAATTTCATTCTCTCTCAGTAAGACCATATTTCCAGACTGTCAGTCTTCTTCAACATTAGGTTAATGTGTCTCATCTCATCCTATATTTAAAAATTTTCATTGCTAAATATGTTTCTGCAGTTGTAATTAAATGTAATGAAAATAATTATTTCTCAAGATTGTCCCTGTGACATTTCCTTATTCTCTATCTCTTTCCTTCATTGTTTCTTTTTCATCCAGATGAAAGAATACATCAGATTATAGTCCAGCTATAAACTCTTAGTCAATATTGGGCTTTCTTTAATGAAACCTGAATGCATTATTTCCCTATTGAAACTTTCCTATTTTGTGTTGATAAATTTTCACTATGACTATCTCAGAGATACATGAGATAGTCAATTTTAGAAAATTCTAGCCCCTTGATTGTATATCATCAATCATTCCAGCTACAGAGTTTGGAAAAGATGTTAAAAATATTTGATACTTTATGCATTTTGGCAGCTTCATTAGCAAAACAAGAGTCACCTGCAAGCCAGAAAAGTGAAAGCTGGGCATGATTTTGTAATATTCAACCTGGAGAAATACCTTGTCTACATAGCTAAATTATCTACATTTACCACTTATCTGGAATTTTTCTGTATGACATCAAAACTCCCACATTAAAACATAAAATCTACGTAAACACCCATCTGCAGAAAATATTTAGCTTTGACAGAGAAAAAAATCATTATAAAGAATCTGTAAAGAGAAAAACAGGAAAGACGGGAAAACTAAAAACAGGAAAGACAGGAAAACTAAAAGAAAAATAAAAAGTCTAGAATAAAAATAAAGAAAAATCCCAAGGAATGTAAGAGACTTCAGGCTGGTCTCCTCAAGGCCACTGAGTTCATAACAAACATAAGACATTATAAAGACTAGCAGCAGAGGCTGTCTAAAGAGTTGTCAAAACAACATGGAATTAAACAAAAAAATGGCAAAGGTTGTGAACGATGGGCCACCAAGAAGTGAGAAGCCCTTCCCTTCCAAATAGGGTAAAGGAACATAGGAAGGAAATAATCAACTTGCTTGCCAGAAGAATTGAACTCCCGTTGATGTGTTGTCATGATGGATGGTAGAGTCATCTAAATCATTTGCTTTCACTTTGCTGCCTGATTACTGCATGTCATCAGTCTTATTAAAAAAAAAAGAATTAAGCACTGATGAGAAAGGTCATCTGCTTGTGTCATCCTGGCAGTTGCATGCCAGATATCTTGCAGGAGGCAGAAATTCCACCTCACCTGAGAGCTGCCCCGTTTGTTTAAATGGGAGAAGCTTATGGAAAGTGTGTGAATGACAGCCAGGAAACACTGGGCAGGAAAATTCTTCTCCTGAAGACCAATAGGAGATCCAGAGGAGTTTAGTGCCTGCCTACCACTGCAGAAGAAGACGAAAAAAATTAGAAAATTGTGGAAGAGAATAATCTGCTTTCAGAACTCTATTTTTTTTTTTTTCCTCACACAAAATTTTTGTGTTTTATCTATCTTCCTTGCATGTTTGTATCTAGAAAAATAATGGAGAAACTCTGCTCCTAGTTTCTAGGCAAAAAGCAGAAAAGGTTTATTGGGAACAGCCAGCATACGTCTACCACAATGAGATTTGTCATGAAGGTCAAAGTATATTCTTATTCCCTGGTTGGATAACATTATTTATGAAACTTTAAAGCCAAATACTTACTTTAAATGAAAAAATATTTGTACAATAGGCGTATTTAAGTACCTCATTTTCTGTATGTCCTTTTCCACAAATTCATTAACTATAATATTTGTGAAAGTAATCACAAAAGCAGAGTGTACACAATTTAAATTAATTTATTTAAAACTCAAAGAATATTCATACAAATATGCTTGCTGTATTCATCCAATTCTAATTATTACTTACTTTTGACACCTGTGAAAATCAGATAAAGTATCAAAATAGAGTCTGAAGGAGTAAAATATCATTCTTCCACTAGTATGGAATGAACATGCTATCAAGTTACACCTTTTAGAAACTATATAAAACTTTAACTAAAAATATTCAATTCATTTATATTGCAGGAAGTCATTGGCCAGCTTATTAGTATGATAAAAGTATGGAAATTATTGCAGTTTAAGAACACATAGGGGGGTACTAATATGCTAATTGCAATTAAAGCCTGATATCAGTTCCATGTAGGAAGTCCAAGTTTTCGGTGATTATAATGAAAGCAGAAATGTTACTTAAAAGGCTTTTTAATTCATATTGCTAAGTCTTGCTGATGGATCTAGCAAGTAAGATGACTGCTGCTGACAAAAAGACATCCAGCCAATATCCATCTCCCTGACCCTGAGCCCAAAGATCCAGCAGAAATGCAGTGACCACCCAGCTGGGTGACCCCAACCACTAAGGCTATTTCTTTAACATTACTTTTCATTGTTTCCTTGTTGCATCAATGAAGCACTGCAATGTTAGCTAATTATATAATTAGTGGGTGTTGGTAGTTCCATCACAGCCTAAAATACAAGTACTGGGAAACAACACACATCCAGCAAATTTTACTAATATTGGGGTAGAATCACAAAACTGCCTCGTCCCTTCTTAATGAAAGAGACAAAACAAGGACCTTCTTTCTTACTAAAACATTCACCTCAGAATTCAGTACTCATCTGGCTTGAGTACTGTTCTTACAAAACACACAGGAACTACATTAGCTCTTTTTTATTGTATTTTATTTATTTAAGTAGCTTGTACCTTACAATATAAATTACTAAACCTCTCCACACCAAACTGCCTTGAATTGTATCACACTCGGGCTAAATATTGGTCAACATGATTGATTATGCTTTATGCAAGCTGAAAACTGTAACTACATGTTACAAGCAACAATAAAGAGAATATTGGAGGCAGCAGCTGCATCTGCCCAAAGCAAACACTTGGTCCTTGCTGTGACATCATCTGATGGAAAGCTCTTGCCATTTTTTCCTTCCTATATATAGCCAACATAATCTAGGGGGTTTTTCGTCTTTCTTCCATTTGTTTGTATCTCTAGAATAAAAGGCACTGGATTACAGAAGAAACTCATGCTAGAATTAAAATGAAGCGCAAAGCATCATCCAATAGATCCAGCAGCAAACAGAGTAATATAGAGATCTGTTGCTGGCATATCCTTATTCTCATTTGTGTTCCTACAATCTGGCCTTTGCAAAGGACCATGAATATGCTTTAAATTTAGTTAGAAATTAACTTGAACTTCAGTGCTCAGTTCTCCAGCATCTGCATAGAGGAGCTGGCAATCTTTGGTGAAAATGATGCTTTGTGTCCTCCTCCCTTTGGGTTGTCTGACACTCTCCTGTCCACAGACAAACCAAGCTGCCACGTAGGTCAGTTAGGTGACCTGCGCCACACAATAACCTTGTAGTTAATTCTACATTTTGCATCTGATCTACCAGCTGAAATTTGCATACGGTGGTGTTTCCTTTAAAAATTGTATGGTCAGAGAGTCTTTAAGACTGGAGGTAAGGAGGGGAGAGTCAGAGATTAATTCTTCCTTCCTACCATTCAGTACTGCAACTCTTTCTTTTGGTTGTGAACGCTGATGCGTATGTGTGCTGCAACATCCAAAACTGCACAAATTAAAGTGAATATGTTTTGTCATCTGCTTTACTTACAATGTTAGCAACTTTTTGTGCCAGGGCTTTCATTTTCCTCTTTAAAAGACACTCAAACATATATCAATAGATTTCTTTGTGACTCTAACTAACCGAGTTATATTTTTTTTAGCAGTAGTAGGTGTTGAAGAATTTGAATTGAAATTTGAAGGTTCCTGGCTCCCAAGCCAGCAGGAGATGAAGTTTAATTGCTTGGAAATACATTTTCACAGCTGATACTGGGGAACAGAAAAAGTCTGTATGTCAAGAGCCTCTAAACTAATCATTTAGCCATAACATGCACCACCCCATACCTGGGGACAATGTAACTGTTAACAGCTTGAAGCTGTTGAAAAAATAACCAATGAGAAGGTTTCCTCTAATTTTCTAATGCTATTCTTCACCCTGAATAAACTTCTTCTGAGAAATGTCTTATTTTCAATTCTGTCAGTTCAAATGAAAACAATTGAGTGTTCACCTAGTTTTAGCACTGGAATTTATTAGATCTGAGGTTGTTCATTAAGGCAACAATTTTGAAGTTGCTCAGTTGTTACTACACTGGCTATATAAACTCCAGGGCTGTCTGGTATATCTGGTTACTCTCTGGAGACTGAGATTTGGTTTCCAGCACTACAGATCAGGTCAAGAATTGCAATAACAATTAGCCATTAGTCACTAGATCTCAATTTAGTATAATAGAAGGTTATTTCTTTAGAGCATTTTCTCCCTGGAAAGGAAGAGGAAAGATAGGAAACTCTTAACATATTGAAAATCGGGATATGGAAAACTTGGTAATGACTTCTGAGAAGATAATGGCGATAAAGGTTTTATTTCTTTTTGAGCTTACCGTTTTACTACGGGGCAGGATCTGCATATATTGACTGTGTCTAGTATAAATCAGTCTTCTTTTTTTCAAGTTTCAGTGAAATGGAAAATCTATTTAATCTCACCAAGAAACAAACAGATTGGGCCTGACTCAACACAGGCATATGATAGACACTGACAAACTTCACCTGTGCAACATCCCACTACTTGCAGCTACAATTGTTCCTTTCCCATCGCTTCGTTAAAGGGCAGAGTAGAGGCATAGGTCTGCCTTTTCCTGCAATTTCACCAAGCTTTTACACTCACTGGTGAAGGAGCCAGCAGCTCCCCGTCCACCTTGAGGCTGCAGATGGGCACCACAATGCATCTGTAAGCACAGGGCTCCTGAGCCGCTGCTGGTTTGTGCTCTGAGGAAGAGAAGGGGTAAATACACTCATGTAGAGGTTTTATCTCCTGCCACACAGGAAGCCCATAACAAACCCCTGACCCAAAAGGGTGTCTGTACTCTACAATGCTACCTGGGCATCGTAGAGTACGAGCAGACAAGACTTTACTCCCTGCTCTCCAGAAGAAATATTTCATATTAAATCTGTAAGTACCTATAAAACGTGTAAGCATGAGATATAGCTGAGCTGTTCCTGATTAATTTTCTAATTCAAGTTGTTCAAAGAACAAGGAGGATATAGATGACTGCTTAACTCACCTCCAGTTACCACTTGAGAGTATCAACTTGGCAATGATTCCTTAAAATAAAGTAAAATAAAAAATTAAACTGGAATTGTTTTTCAGAAGGAATCCCTCTGAACTGGTCAAGGTTTAGCAGGAAAAAGTGTTGTGAAACTCAGCTTTGTTAAGAAAGTTAATCATTAATGAAGAAAGTGGAGAGACATAACAGGAGAAAGAGCAGATATCATCTCAGATCAGATACTTATTTTTTAATAGACAGTAGCAGCTGAAAAAGAAATTACAAGGGAAGCTTCAAAACTTAGAAGACCTATGTTGTGAATTGGTCTTACCTAAAACTGGTATTTGTAATTAATACAAACAGAGAAGCGATGCCTGCTGGTAGCCTTGCTAACAATCAGCTGACAGATAGTTAACTATAGAAAGGTCAGAGGTCAGGTTTAATCTATAGGTTGATGATCCCTTGGGGACAGTGTGGTGTGAAAAAGAATTTGGTATGCTTGATGCTATTATAGGCAGGATCAGCCTGTCAAAATCCATTAGCACTCACTTTTCCTTCAAATAAGCATTAAGCCAGCTTTTGGCATGATTTTTTCAAAGTAGATTTCTTATCATTCTTAGTAATCCTTTACAAGCATGAAACATTGTATTTCTTATATGATAAAGGGTGATTTTTCAGGAATTTGTGAAATCCATGCTATATTCTTCAATTAGGTCTATTTAGCACACTGAATATATTTCTGATAGGCTTAAAGTTAAATTGAAGAGTCTACAAAGAAAAAATAGTCATCTTGAAAGTGAAGCTTAATGTGTAGGGCACAGTGTTATCTTGTGTATGTTTCTTGTTTATAGCATGACAAAGACCAAAACAAATCTGAATACTCTATTTAAAAGGAAATCAGAAAAAATTTTAATCCTACTTTATTGCTTTCAGACCCAAAGTGTTTTAACTTGACATTTTCTCTGAATATTTTATATGTTCTTTTACTCTCTAGATAGCTGTAAGGGGGAGAAACTTCATTTGCTTTTCACATTTGTTCATTGCAGTTTCAAAAACACTTCTTATAATGACCTTGAAAGTAAAGGAAGTTGTGAAGGTTTTTTGCTATATGACATTCATTAGTAAGTAATGCAGAAAGAATGCTAATAGTATGTTGCTGAAATATATAGAGAACTGTATTTTTTCATTATGTTAAAAACCAAGATGTGTAGCTTAAATGACAATAAGGTGTGGCATATGTACCGAGAATATTCTGAAATCTTGTGTCAGAGCAAAGATCAGTTCGGACAATGTAATAAAAGCAAAATGAAAACAAATTCCTCAGCAGATAATAACATATTTATAGCAGTTACATAATGCTACGTTTAAGTATGATTTAAATCTCCTAAGTAAAAAGTTATTACATGCAGCTTTGAATCTGACTTCTGTCAGCTTCAGAACATGCAGCTTTCCATATATTTCCATCCCATATGTCAACCTTTAAAAATAGGTTTGGAAAATAGACTGAAATCTTTTGATGTTCACTATCATAGCTTTAGCTGTTTATAAAAAAAAAAAATCAAATCAATGCCTCCCAATATGTAATAAATCTTGACTGTACCTCCCCAAAGATTACATCTGTATGTTCAGAAAGGCTCAGTCAGTCTGGTTCATTTGATGGGCAGATGCATGTCATGCAATACTTGATGAGAAACTTGTGAGCATCCTTTGGCCATGTCTACTTTGAGCTGTCAGATGGTTTTCTCTTGGGTATCTTTCCTTTTGCTGTGCATCAGAGCAAAATAATATTTTATTGTTAGTCATAATTAATAATTCATTGAAATGCATCAAATGAACACACACACAAAAAAAAGGTGGATATAAATCTTATTAGGTCCCTGGATAAAGTCACAGTATGCCTTTGCATTTTGAATTTCCAAGCATATATTATATCATCCAATATTGAAACAAGCTGAGAAATGTAATATAAAAATTTGATAAACTGCTTTCTGCCTGTAAATGAGAAAACAGACTTGTAAAATGTGAAATGAACCATTCTGGCAAAGAAGAATTTGAGTTTAGTGTAAACACTTGAGTTAATGGGTAGGGTATCTCTGAGTCTCAGAAGCTGTGGTACACAGGGAGGGTGAAAGTGAGGTTATGGAAGCTCTTCAATATTTTACTTTGAACATCCTTACAGGCCTTAATTAGACAGATTACCTGTTATGCATGGTGCAGCGTGCTGAACAGTTTTAAACTGGCTTGTCCTCAAGGCAAATGGAAGACAAAGTCAAAAAGAATTACACTCTACACAGATAGCAATGAACCTGATATTAATGTTATGGGGGAAAAAATGAAACCTCCCCAGTCCATACACTGTTTAATTTTTAACTAACAAAAGAACTTGTTAAATATTTACTGACCACTTGAATTTTTGTATCTATCCTGTCCACCCCTCGGTGTCTCAATCTGTGTGAGATCATAATAACATTTAATGTTGTAATTACTTGACTTTTTCTGATTTGCATTGCTTTATATCTAAGAAAATGTGACAATATAATAAAAACTTCTTTGACATGAAAATTAAGAAATGCCATCTTTATTTATATAAAGTGGATTTTTAAAATTCCCTGTTCAATGCCATATCTCTAGTAGAAGGCATAGAGAAGCAGTAAGAATGTTTACCAATGGTTCCAGGATACAAGTGTTAACTTGCTGTATATATGCTAAATTCCTGAATCTATTTAATCGGTTTATTCAGCCAGCCACCTACAGGGAAGGTCACCATGTCAAGCAATCCTGAATGGTATTTTGTGTGAATTGGGAACAGAACTTTTAAAGGCTAGAGGTTTAGGAACATAAACCAGATGTGCTCATTTGAAATAGTCTACTTATTAAAAAAAGGTCAAACACTTAGATCTTTTTAAAATCTTACTGTCAGACACACTCCATAGAACTAAGAATTTTACTGTTCTTAGTTGTACGAATTTCACCAATTTCTTAGATAAAATATGTCTTCTGATCTTTGCCATAAATGCATTACTTCCCTGTTTATAGTCTAATATTGCATGTAAGAATTTTATTAATTCAATCAGATGAATTTTTTTCAAGACAATGACTTTAAAAACCCCTTTACATGTTTTTTTTAATAGTTCAGAATTTCTGCAAGCAATTAATTAATACATTGGTTTACAAAACTGTTTTTTCAGTCAATAATTTGTATGTCCATAGGAGTCAAATTAAATGTCATTTAATTATGGGTGCAATTTAATTGGTCAGTCTGCTAACCTATTTTTACTGAACCACCTACACTGACTGGCAGGATCTCATTTCTTGCTATGCTCAAATCTGTGGATAGGAATTTTTAGGACTTTTTAGAAGAAAAATATAGAAGTGTGAATCAACCAACTTGCAAGATGTATAGGGAGAAGGAGTCAAAATTTTTTCCAGCTTCCACACAGGATATGGAATATTAAATTGAGCTCTATACATTCTGCTTGAACAACTAGTCCACTGAATGCTCAGAAGTTGGTTTTGCTCAGAGCAGCAGAGGCTGAAAGCATCTGTTCTCCTTACTTTCTGAGTCCTCTTTCTTGCTAGATCCCCTCAAAGGAACAAAGCAGGAAAAAAAAGAAAAATAAATACCTGATAGAGCAATCAAAAGTTGCAGCAGAGCAGAGAAAATGAAACACTTGCCTTTCCTGCCTTTGATAATATACAGCAACTGACAGCCACTAAATGTCTGTAGTTCTGCTTTCTCTGGTATGGATTACATAGCTACTGACAATTTTCTTATTTCAACTACTCTATGATCTTGATGGTCATAGGAATCCTGGAGTTGTAATAAACAAAAAGCAAATCTGTTGTTTGGAGACGATGTTTTGCCTTCTGCTTGAGCTACATCACTCTGTCCCTCACAGGAACTACACAGAACGTGAACCAGATAGTGGGCTGGTTCCAACAACCAACCAACAAATAAACCTGCAAAAACACCTCACCAACAAAAATCCCAATTATAATTGAGGATAATTTTGCTTAGGTTATATTCAGATGGTTTGCTCTGTTTTGCATTTGAATACTACTTTTCACAGAGTGTTCTTTATTCATAGTGAACTGCAGATGACTTTCCCTTTCTAGGTCAGAAACATTACTCACCCTTCAATGTACATTTCCTTTAAAAAAAAAAAAAAAGCTTGAATGAAATTCTGGACTGTACCTATTTAAATTTACACAGAAGAAAACCCAGAGCATTGGTACATATTCAGTAAATGTTTTCCTGCAAAGGATTATCTTCTTTTTTTTTTTTTTTTTTCCCTCTTAAGGGTCCTGATTTGTTTTTGGATTTTATGAAAGGTTAAACAAGTGTTTTGGAAATATTTTTTTCCTTCTGATATAAGATCTGAGTAAAATGTATGTAGCATAACCCATTTCCCAAAAGAGTCTTCTCTGGATTCCTAGTGCTATTTCTTAGAATACGAATTACAGAATTTGTCATATTTGATAATCTTAGAGCTTTCTTCTAAATTTTCCAAAAAGACGAACTCCAAACAAGTTTGAAGATTCTATACTCTTATGGAGACTTCATAGACCATAAGTACAAAAATATTTGATTTAAAAAAAAAAGAAAATGTTTTCCAAAAGTATTTTTTGTAGATACGTGCAAACTTTCAAAATAAAAAAAACCCCACAAATAAATGAGGCAGATACTCTAAGAAATGCCTTCCTCTACTATTTACCTTTATGATTGATTTTTTTTTTATTCCTTAACAAGCAGATAATTTAACTGACCTAGTTTCTTCTTTGGGTAGTTTATCGAGGTAGCATTTTTAGGTGTTAAACACTCTTACACAACCTGTGATAAAGCTTAGAAAATTTTGGGCTCTTTTTATCAATTTTATTAATTGGAACTGTGTGCATCTGACACATGAGTTTCAGAGGTTGACTGCATGAAATTTTCTTTTAAGTGTGTGAATTATGGATTGGTTCATTACTACATTAGTATTAGTTCAGCCTTCTATTTAAGGATTAAACATGAAGACTATTTAAAGTTAAGTATTCTACTGAATATTTACAAGAGTTCTTTTTTTTTATAAAATACATTTTTTGTACTTCTTTTATTTTATTTGTGGAGTTAAATGAGAGACGTTGCTCTATTTCAGAGGCTAAATAGTATATTTCTTTCTGTTCAAAGAGAGTTTACAGAAAAAAATATCTGATGGATCAAAATTTTGGGGCTGTAGCACCTGCAGTTTTTTGTTCCTTTTGTCCATCAAACCAACATTATATTTTAATTTTATTTCAACCTAATTAAAGTAGCAATATCAAAAACCATCATGGTATACGACACTCTGAATGAGGCTCATTCGATTAACATAAGGTCATGAGAAATTTTAAATAAGTATTTTAAATTATCACATATACCTTTAGTTTATTAATCCATCATTATTCGCTTCATTGTTTCCAAAAGCCTATTTTGCTTCTCAGTCATGAGAAAAAATAATTGACTTGGTTTGCAAAGGAGAGGTTATACTAGCATGAAGCTTAAAAAGACATCTGATGGAGCACTGCTATTATACAGATATGCAAGGATAAGTACCCAGAGTAGCTTAGTGATGAACTGTGGCTAGATAGTGTGAAAAGCTCAGAGGAAAAGATAAGAGTAGGTGAGGCAGAGTGACATTTTAGAGGCTCTGCTGGAAAGCCCCACAAGCCAGACTCAGCAGGTCCATCTCAGTTGTGTCTGGCCTTCTGTGAGGAGCACCCTGCAAATGGAAAAGAAAATTTTGCAGTAGCTTGGATTTTCTGGCAACTCTACCTTAGCAGTGAAGATAAAAATTGCTGTTTCGTACTCTCTGACCCATGAAGCCTAATTATTTCCTTTTCTTGGTTAAATTGATATCAAATCAATCACCTTCTCATACTCCAGCATTACTTCTGAATCTCTGCTTCATTCTTGCTTTTGGATAGGAAAAATTGACCTCACTGATATGAATTGGAAACAACCCCAGTGAAGGTCCCAGAAATAGCTGGAATAACATCCATTCTAATGCAATTTAATTAGTGTTGGTTATTCAGAGGATTCTCCCAGTATAGTGCTAGCCCCACTGCATCAAGGTCTTGATCTGACTCATTGGCAAAATTCTCACTGACTTTCCCAGAACAGGGATTTTTCTAGGCAGTTTATGGGATGCTACAGTCTTTAAACACATACTGGTACAAAATATTTTTGAAAAACAACTCCGAAACCAATTTCAAACATTTTCTGTAATTCTGTCCTTAAATTTTTAATCATTTTTCAGTAAGCTCTTTGACTTTAATCATCTTAATGATTTGTGAGAGAGTAGAGCACAGCATTCCAGGCTTTTATTGTATTAGGCACTGTGCAACAACAAAATGGTGTGTCTTACCTTAAAAGTAATGTTATTCCTTTCCACTTTCTCTGACAAAATGTTTTAGACTGTTTGCAGTTATCTGCCACCTGTGCAGTTTAATAGTTCTTCCAATTATGACAAAGTAAACGTATTCTGTAAAAACCTCTGCTGCTTTATATTCTGTGTGTCACCTAACAATCCTCTGCCCTGTTTGCCTTTTGTGCTGCTGTTATGCTCTGGACTGATGGTTTCAATGATTTTCCCCTTCCTAATCACTGTGCTGGATGATTGTTCCATTAAATTCAGAGTCCCTGCATTGGTTTCTTGCTTCAAACCTTATTATTTTATATTTATCTCACACTTACACAAACTTATCTGAACCTCTCGGGCCTAAAAAAAATATTGGGGTTCACAAATAAGGAAGCTGAGAAACTCTCTTGGTTAGTGATTTTTGAGTTTTAACAGGCTTCCTCCTGCAGTTTTAGAGAGTTTTGTTGATATCAAGGAAGTAATTCAATCAGTCCGTTGGAACTTTCCTGGATTCAGACAAACTCCCAGTTCTCTGTCTGCTCACCTTTTGAAAAACATTGGCTTTTGCATGAAAGGAATACATATTTTGGAGCTGCCATGGTTTCAGACTGTACTGGCAAAGGCAGCTCTACACAATTTAAAAAATTTTCTCATTAAGCACAGAAGTGTAAAATAAAACTTTCAGATAGCTCTCATAAAAATAGGAAAGTGCTTCTACAAAGCATAGTTTTGAAAGTTCTGGTTGTTAATTTACATGACTGTTTTCATGACCTTTTTGGATATATGAGAGACATTTAATATTGGGTTATTTCTAAAGATACTGCAGGCCACATAACTTACTGGACTCGATGGGTTTATTTGCTTTAACTATATTGTTCCTTCCATTTTTAATTCTTGAGAATATTGCTACTATTGCATTCTAAAAAGCTGTAAAGAATGAATGTTACCAACTCCCAGGGCAGTACACATTCACTGAGGGAAAATCTCAATCATACTCCTCAAAACATTACTGATGAAAAGAATATTTTTTGCTTAAGTACTGCTTAATACAGTTGTTAAGTGTTTTGTTTGTGCTACATTTCCTTATGGTAGTCAAACTTACTCCCTTTCATTGTCAATTTACAAAATACATCATCCTTGAATTGCCTTTTGAAGAAAGGCTATTGTGCTAATATATATATTTCAATAATTAATGGAATAATAAAGTAAGCCTAGATTTGACTGTGTTCGCAATGAAAATGCAAGAAAGAAAATTAACAGTAGCTGTTTTCATTTTAATAATATAATGGAACATTTTTTAAAAATTTAAATTTAGCATTTAAACTTTTTTTTAAAATTATTTTCTTTTTTTTCAATGAGGTTAGGTATTTTAACGGTTATTTTAAGATACTGAAAATCACACTCGACAAAAGGTTCTCTGTGCACTAATATTCAAATTAAGCTTTTGTAAACTGTGAATCAGGGGCTTGGATGGATCTTATAAGTAGTCATTAAAATCCTTTATTTAGCAGTGATTTAGTTTTTACTGATTTCTGTTATAAATCAAGTTGTCCTTTGAACAGAGCTTAGAAACTTCATATCCTGAGAGACACAAAGGAAAAACTTATAAGGAAAGTCTCAACGGAATTAGGAGATAATAAAAGAGGGAAATAGACCAGCAAAGTTAAATTGTTGTTTTACTGCTTTGGCTTGGTCTGCTCTTTCTCGCAAGATGCTCCTTTGGAGCCCTGTTGTTACCAAGGTCCTCACTGAAAAACTGGTGAAATTGTTTCTAGAAGTAAAATATATTTTACTCATCAGAAGACTTTAGTTCACAATAGTCCTTAACCTTTTGACCCTCATATTCCTTGCTGAAATATAATTTGCTTAATTTTGTTTAACCACTTGCTGAAGAAAAATTATAGCAGGTATACTTGCAGTGCTGTTTAGAACATCTAGTGTGTCTTGACATTTTACATCCTAGCAAAATTGCAATTATAATGCTTTACGTATACCTAACATGCCCTGACACTCCATTTAGAAGAATGAAGATAGCATTGAAAACTGTTTTCAAAAAACCTTTATGTTCCTGCAGTATGCATAGAAAAAATAATTCAGCAACTCAATTTGGTTTTGAAATCAAACTTCAAAGGGTTTTACAAATGTTTATTACAGAAAGGGAACAAGCATTTAACAGAATAGAGATGCAGTTAGGATTTGCTAAACATCTTTTCCCTTACAGTGCCGAGAAAAATATTTTGAAAGAAAAAGAATAACAAGTAAATGCTAATCAGAAATTTAAACTCCCCTTCATGTACCAATAACCTCTCTCACTCTAAATACAGATATTTTTGGGAGGATAGTAACTAATGTGAACAAAAGTGTATTGACATGAATATTTATCAAAAATGAGTAAGAATCACAATCATGATTAAATATGAAGAGGTATTTGAATGCACATTTTCTGAAGTCTTTCTGAATGCTGAATGAGGGACAAGATTCAGTAGTGTGAGCAATGATTGATGGCATGAAAGACCAGAGTTTAATTCCAATCCCAGCTTTCCTCCAGGACACTTGGCAAAATCCTAAGCACCTGAAAGCTAGAGTTCAGTCATTTGCCTGTGACTTAGTTTCTGTTTGCAGAACAATTTAATTGCACGTCCTTACTCTCTAGGACTGTTGAGACAATAGGTACAGTAAAGGTTGGGGACAGTGGGGACTGTAGGAGCCCAGGCAACACCCAGGGGTTGCCCTCGTGGACCCCTGCACACTGGTCAGGCTCTGCAGCTCGAAGCCTGCCAGCTCTGCCCTTCAGTCTGGAAAACTCCACTGACCTCCAGAGCAGTGGGGTACCACACGTGCTTGCTTTTCTTTTCCCCAGCATGTTTGGCACTATCTGGGCATGCATATTTAGCATTTCTGCTCAGGTCTCTTAACATATCCTGGCACTTGCAAGAAAGTCAAGAATAATGCAGGCTCTCATTCTTGACATCTGGCCCTCAGTGTCACTCTTCCTTCCTCTGTTATAGCTAAGGAGAAAAACTCTTAGAAAGCAGCACAGCTTCCCTCTAGGCCAGTTCTTTGACAGGCTGTGATATATTAATAAGAAGCACTACTCTAAATTACTTTGGTAAACCCCCAAAGAAGTGAGTGGAATGAAGAAATGTGGCTCACATTACCCAGGTTTGTTGAAGGGAGTCTTAATGTCAGCTCTAAAGAGCACAGAAATCATCTACAACTAGATATAGGACAGAAAAACAATTGATCATTTGGAGGAGCAGCCCTCCTCTCCACTGTCCCTGCAGTGTTGGGGAGTCTGCCTTGGAAGAGCACCTGAAATATTTTACAGGTAGAGAGGCTTCTGTAGAGCAAACATTCTCAATACTATATATATATATATATTTTTTTTTTTTTTTACTGCCTTTCTCTTTACTGCATATTGAGATTGCTATTGGCACTGTAAGTTATTAGCCCCAGGTTGCTCAAAGCCCAGAGCCCTTTGGGTGCTAAAAATCCATTACTGGGGTATTTATTTTGGAGCTACAGACTGGATAAACAAGGGAATAGGGTAAGATTTACTCTGGTAGGCTGAGAATTTTAAAGAAACTATGCTTCACTGAATATATGGACTTTAAATGTCTTTATTAGAACTTTCATTTAAACGTTTCCTAAAATCTTACCATGAAATTATTAAGAACATACAAAATTTGGAAATTGAAAATGCAGAGATAAACAAATTATTTGTTACAAAAAGGGCCTCACAGGTCTCAGGGGAAATAGAATATTCTAATATCTGTTTATATCAGCAGAAGTAAATCATATTTGGTAAACATAATGTTAGTCATTTGCAAACATGAAAAATTGCGGGGTTTCTTCTGTTTATTTCAAAGACTTTGCAATACACATTGAATTTATTTGAATTAAACTGAATAGTAAGACTTTGACTGTAGATGGAAATTCCCTTCTATGTAAGCATGGCTTTTTCTTTGCATTTCACCCTTCCTTCCTTCCTTCCTTCCTTCCTTCCTTCCTTCCTTCCTTCCTTCCTTCCTTCCATCCTCCATGTCTCAGGGTATGGTACTCAAATTTTGCATAGTAGAAGGAAATCTGTAAATATGTGAAGTCAGTTCAAAGAGTTACTACGCTGTCATCTTCCTAATAAACCACCATAAGGAGTAGGTCATATCTTGAAAATATTAATCAGAAAAACCTTGTCAATACTTTCTTTTAATTTTCTGTTTATTGCGAAACAAACTATAGAATGGATATTTTAAATAAATTAATATTTCCCAGAAAGCACAATTTGATGTCCATTCAGATTGAATTAGACTCTTTGCAGCTAAATTTGGACAAGTGCATTTTCCCACACTCTTTTATTGGGGAAAAAAAAAAGTTTTGTTCTATCTACCTGATTAATACAGTGCAGTTGCTGTACCATAGTGCAGCCAAGGGAGAGATGGATTAATATGTCAGCTAAAATTGACAGTAGGATGACTAGTAACCTTCTTGATATAATTCCATGGGGTTTCGGACCTTCTAGGTAAATGCTTATAGCCAAAAAGCCTGGTTTTACGTAAAGATATGCAATTTTGCTGAAGTAGCTTTTATTCTAACATAGTGTACTAAAATTAGGAGGTTTGTAAAGAAAATTAAAAAGCTAAATTTATTTTTCTCTTTAACAATTATTGGAGCAGGTTTTCTTCCACCTTGTTCCAGAGACAGAGGAGCTTGCTTAGAAAAGTCAGAATTTTTAGATTAAAAGGATTGCTGATATAAAATGTATCTATCATAATGTTAATGAACATAAGGGACTTAATTTTTAATCCCAAATGATATATAGAGAAAATAAGAAAAGAAAACTGGAAACAGATAGAAAATGTCTGTAGGAGTGGTGTTTGGCAGCATTTAATAAACATCCAGGCAGTGACCTTATGAATGCAGGTGCTACCAATGTAGTTGTGTGTCAAGTGAGGTTTATGAAACATCAACGTTTCTTTCTAACTACAGTTGAATTCTGGCCCCTAGTGTCCTGTCCAGCCAGGTGTTACCTGTCTTGGGATGTGGCTGGGGTCCAGCTCTGCTGCAGGAGGAGCAGGGTGAGTACGTGCCACATGGGAATGAATTCCCAGAGCAGCTGTTTTGCTCATCTTTACTTCCTCATCCCGACTTGGGTCAGATAGCTGCTGTCTGAGAAAGAAAGTGAAGTACAAGACAGACTGGCTCAAGTTCAAGCCTTGCTCCTCAAGGCAGTATGAAAGCATTGGTAAGGAAAGCCTGTGTAGGTATTGCTTCAGGCTTCCCTTCTGTGGTTGTTTTATTCTAGTGCTTCAGGTGGAAATCAGCTCCTATGGATACAGCCTCATGTCAATCAGGTTTGCCTAATTATTTTTTTTAAAGATAGTATCTCAAATGGCATTAGAAAGGTTTTTAGTTAATTATGTAAAATATACAAGTATATATGAAGACGATTTATCCCTCTTACACAAGAGTTCAAATGCAATCTGAACATGTTGCAAACTAACCCAAAAGTTGCATGCTGCAGACAAAGCCTCATGACATTAATTGTCCAATTTTACAGAATTAAAGATTTGAAAATACACTGATCAATGCCTTCTGCACATTGTCAAATATTAACTCTTCTGCCAGAACTGTCATTTACACTGTCTAAACAACTATGTCTCACCCTTCATTCAGAGAATGACCTTTTGTAACTAAGAAGAAAATTAGCAGCAAAAACTTCTTTTAAATGGTGTGAGATAAAAATCCTATTTAATCTGCAATAACAATTGCTTTATTTCTAGGAGTTTATTTTCTGAAAAGTATAAATTTGTCACCTGTGGAGTTCTGAAAGATTTATCACACATGGACATAAAAATGCAGATGTTTTGATTAGATAATTGTATAATTGGAGATAGATCTCCAAAGAATTTAAAATCACCCTCACAGAGCGTGTTAGTGTTGGAGCTGGTGCTGGTAATGAGGAGCTGCCACTCAACCAGCCAGGGTGGGCACAAGGTACTTTAATGTCCTGCCTCTCATCTGGCAGAATTTCTAACAAGAAGGGCAATGAAGTGCTGACACAAATGGCCCATGAGGGGCCAGTGGGTTCCTTGGCTCCAGGGCAGGCAGCACCTTCCTCACCACCAGGAATTGCCTGGGAACACTGAGGCCATGTGGCTACATCTCAGTTTAGTCACACCCTAAAATTAAGCACATCATTTCAAGATTATGATGCTCACGTCTGACAGAGAGATAACGTGTGGAACATCTGCAAGCATGGAAAGATTTTATGGAGCCAGATCTTGCCCATTAATTACACTTGGCCACTTTTCCTATGACATCCCAAGGCTCCTAATCTAACTATGAAGGCTGTTGGTATGTCTCTATCAATGACTGTAAACAAAACAAAATTGATTTTCTTTAGATTGGCCATCAGTATGGAGGGTGGTGGTTTTGGCTACCAAGATCTAAGGTGTTCAACCTGGGAAATCATTTCTGAATGATTCAGCTGGAATTAATCATTTGACTGAATCTAAATATGTATAACAGTTCATTTTCATCTTGGTTGAGACAGATCTATTTTAACTCACAGTGGAAAACAAGTAATCTGGAGTGTTTGAACAAAGGGAAAACATTGGACAGTGCAGAACATATTAATACCTAAGATGCCTCGGGTGAGAATATCCCTGCAGCAAAGAAAAACTTGTAGAAAGCAATGAATGAAACCAAAAAGATCTTATGGAAAATATTAGGCTTCTACAGAATGTAGTCCTAATTTTTAGAATTTCAAAGAAAACTGTGCCTTTTTCATATTTGTTAAGCTGACTGCAATAAGCTATAGCAATGCAGTGCATTTTTCTTTACTTAAATCCCTTGGGTGGTTGAAATCCTGGCTGAAATAAATATTTTTTATTATATTTTAGAGGGTTTTCCCATAGAATCTGACAGCATTTGTAGAGAACATTAAGATGCACTAATCATGGCCAGCACTTTAACTTTAGAAATTTTTCTTGATTTCACATACACAGAAAAATGGCTGTTCATCAGAAGGCTGTTCAGATGTAGCAAGCTTCCAGTTCTCTTCCTTATCCATGGGATAGACAAATTATTCATTATTAACAGTAAACTTAAATTTATTATTGCTTAACATGAATTTTGTACAATGCACAAACAAAATTGAAAGACATATGTACACTGACAAATTATTTCCTGAAAGCTGTAGGTCCTGATTGAAAGCCAACAGGATTAATCCACTTCTTCAACAAGGTTTTGACTGTTCCTTAAACTTTTGAACCTAAGGAGAACTGCATTATCCTCTCTTTAATAGGGAAAGAATACGCAAAATTCTCTCTTTCCCTAGTATTTATCTGTATCACTGTAATAAAACACCCCAAAGGCCTATGCACAATATACTCTCTCAAAAGGAGTAATGCAGACCTCTCTGAAGCTGGTCCTACAGGTTGTCAAAACTAATACAAAGATTCCTCAAACATGTTAGTAACAGCTTTTTCTACTTTGAATAATTAATAAAGTAACTACAAGGTGTATATTATGTGTCTCTAAGTTTTAACTGTCTGCTAAAACAGACCCAAAATTCTGTTTCTCTTCCCCCTTCCACCAGCAGCAGAAACTCAAGGGACTGACAGATTATGGTAAATTAGAAGCAGTGATTTGATAGTGGTTACTATCCAAACCTCACCTGTAAAAAGCCTTCCATAGCAGCCTATAAAATCTTTCATCTCTCCAGCTCGTAGAGCACTTTGAGCCCTGGGAGGAGGTGAGGAGCTATCAGCATGCCTCAGTGGATCTTCTCAGGCAGTTGCTTTATAGATCAATTTGGGTTCATTATTTCAGCTTAGAGACCCCATGCAAGCCACGGTGATCCATCCAGAAGGACCAGTCTCCACAGGGGATGTAAATGCAATGGTGGAAGACATTCAGATAGTTACAGTGAGAAAGGCTGCAGTGGAGGGGGCAGCTGGTTTAGCAAAAGTTTGCTTAACTGAGACTCTAGCATAAATGCTGTAAAGCTGCTGCCTGCCTATCCTGTCCTGTATGAAATATATGTTAATTTTGCTGTTTGGATCTTCAAACACAGTTCCATGGTGGTCTGTCTTGTCATGTAAGCTCTAAGGCTGAATTATAATTTGTTTTCTCTAGAGAAATAAAAACATGACATTGTCAAGATGGCACTTCCTGCCTCACGTTAGTACGTGCCACAGTCTTGTCCCTGCCTGTGCCTAAGCACCTGAGTGTTGGGAAACAGTGCTGATGGGGATGAGGTGGTGACAGGGTAAATGAGGAACATTTAATGCAGAATGATAGATTTTCTAACACACAGAAATTACAGATTGAAGAAATCTTGTGGTTTTGTGCATTCCTCAAAATTGTTCCTGTTCCCTAAACTCCACTGATACATTGCCTAATTTAATTTTAAAAGA
Source organism: Dicrurus megarhynchus (assembly GCA_013399195.1). Lineage (NCBI taxonomy): Eukaryota > Metazoa > Chordata > Aves > Passeriformes > Dicruridae > Dicrurus > Dicrurus megarhynchus. Next base: position 1,814,050 of record VXAD01047012.1, on the reverse strand, counting down.
GTAAAGTGATAGTTACTCACATTTTCCCTTTTTTTTGTGTGTGTTCTTACTTATAAACTCTGCACACCTGGGATTGCTAAAAGCTTCCCCCTGCTCCACTGAGGTGTTTATCTTTTCTTCCTTATTACTGTTTTGGGGAAGAAAATGTGTATCTGGGGCCAATATGGTGATTACTCACAGCACTCTCAAGATAAACAGCTTCAGCGGCGTGGTTCCTCTGGGTAAAAGTTTACAAGAATGCCTTTGAACGGTCTCTTGAACAGGGTTTCCTTTACAGTTTTTTGATACTGATAATTCTTTATCAGTTTAATCCTGATGTGGTATATAACTTTCAGGAATAAAATTAGTAGAAAGTGTATTTTTTTCTGCTACTACTATGCAATAGTAGTACAATAGTGTACAAGCATTAGTAAAAATATTCAAATGCATAGAAATCCATTCCTTAGATACAAAGTTTTTCTAGTTTAGAAATTGTTGGTTATGTTTAATGTTGCTCTGAGAAATGATAGTGCTGAATACCATACGCATTTTATATATAAAATAGTTTTATTTATTCAACGTTACTAATTGTTCCAAAGCATTAAATAATGAAAATCCTTTCCATTGCACTCTACTAGCAATTCCTTAAAAACTGCATTATAATATGCTTTAAAGAAATAAATGTTTTTCGTCATTCAATTACTGTCATGGCAAATATCCAGACCAGTGAACAAAGACAATAAAATACCTTGTACGAAGTTAGAGGCCCCTGAACACTTTTATTATACTGTACACACTGGAATCAGTGAAAGAGTTTTTAGGCACTATAGTCTGGGAAACCATCTGGTTTGTTCTGTTTTGAACAAAGAAAGCCATTTTTATATTTGTACTTTTCCCCCTTATTGGAGGGGAGGACTTATGCTGCCGTAGCAAAGATTGTGTCAGCACTTCCTTTATTAAATCCATTATAAGAACCAAAAGAGAGACTGGAGAGTCATCAAGTGTCTACAGGTGGGTGAGAGGGAGGTGTGAGATCAGAGCAGTCAGGGACCTTCCTGCTGGCCTGGCTGTGCTCGCTGGCCCAGCGGAACTCCACAGGCTCCAGTGACTTCACCGCAGCATCCATGAGGGAATTTCACAAACTTTGCTAAAATATTCACTTAGTGCTTGGTGAAGCGATCATCAAAGGAGCAGGAGTCTGTCCCTTGCTCTCCACTGGGCATGTTCCAGACGCTAAGTCCTGCCCCTGGGTGAGATCACCTCCCAAAGGGGCCGTCATTCAGGCAGGGTTGTCGGGCTGGGTTTGGGGACAGGTGGAGGCAGGTGTGTGTCTGCTCGGGATCTTTCCTGAAACAGTGCCTGAGCCGGAGGGGGCTGCAGCATGGATGGCTCTGGGCCTGCAGTCCCCCTGGGCATGCGATGGCAGCACGTAGTGCCATCCACGCTCTGTCACCCTGCAGGCAGGGGACACTGGCCTGTGGTGAGGTGAGGGCCCGTGCTGGAGCCTTTACCGTGCCCGGTACTTGGTGGTGTCAATACAAAGTGACAGAAAACGAGGAGAATGCCAATGGCATTTCAAAATTCTGAAGAGGTACACTCCAGCTCTGATATACAGTAGAAAAAGGTGCAGAAAATGTTGAGATTTATTTTTTTGTTTCACTTCAGAATGAAATAATTTTGTAACTTGTATTGTATCCTGTGGGAATTTCTATCCCCATGAAGTAGACAATCATGTTAATTAGTTCTAGCTTTTGTTTCTTAGGAGAATTTTTAACTATACTTTGTGTTCAACACATTTTATAGGCAGATAAAATCAGCATTTGGTATTAAAAACCCAGACAATTCTCTCTCAAGATTCCTATTTTGCTTTTCACTAGTGGCAGAAAGTCTTATAATACATTATTGTTTAATTTTTAAAACTTAAATTTTTTCTCTTATGTAAAGTTATAGACTTTGAACTGAAAAGTCTTTCCAATAAGAGTTTCTAGGAAATACATCTTTTGGTGCCTGTTAGAAAAGCCCCTGACCTCAACTTGTGTCTTATATGTTTATATTTCTGCTGCATTTTCTCCCCTGTTGTTTGGGGTTTTTTCTCTATATGATTTTAATACCTAATAAAAAAAGCTTTCCTCTGTAAGGAAGACCAGCAGTTTGTGGCACTCCAATTACATGTTCAATTAGTAATCTCATTTCTGCATCCCTGAAACTTCAAAGGCTTCTAGAAGGCAACAAAGGGTGGGGAGAGAAGTTACAGATATGGAAGATAGATGACAAAGCTTTCCTGGACTGCTGAGATTGTTCATCGCAATCCAAAAATATCCATAATTTAAAGTTTTTCTGTTTGCTCAAGAGCTGTGAATATCATGGCACAGTTTTTCCACCAAGCAGATGAGTGAAACAGACACTTCTGTTCAGTGGGAAATGGCTTACACAAAACACTTTAACCTTGAACTTCACCCATCAGTGTTATCCTGGAGGAATAAATAAACAGTGTGAGTTACGTTTCTTCATACACTGGGTTTGGAGGTATCTCATACCATTTACTTCAGCTAAAGTCGTTGTAATTTAAGTCATCCTTTCATATTGATGAAACACTCTGAAATATTATGATCTGTTTATCTGGGTTTTGGAAGAGAAGTCATTCTGGTCTGATCTTGCCAGGTTAGGTACCGAATGGTGAAGTCACCCACATATACAAAATTGCTTGCAGATGGTTGAGCATGGAAGTTGAGCTTAATCTCCTCATTTCTCTAGCTTTTATGAAACCTATTTTCAGGCATGAGGATATTTTATTTTATTGCATTTACTCATCTTGATTTCTCTTGTGACTAAAGGATTCTTTCCCCAGCTGCTTTGTTCTTAATTGTAAGTGAGCAATTACTTCAGGATGTGTTACTTTTGTAGTAGAAGCTATTCCCAGAGCAAAAGAAATATTGAGAAAGACAGGGTGTGCCCAGGGTATTTTCAAAACTTTACCCTCGCTATTTTTATCCTTTTTTTTTCATGCTGCAGTTTCTTTTATAGTATTAGTCTTAACAGGGTGGATGCAATGTGATTTTCACAAATGAGATTTTCCTTTCCCAATTATGTTGTATTCTATTTATGGTTGTTCCACTAAAATTTAACTTCTAATGTTGTTTTCGTAGACTTGACAATTCCCTTGTCTTTCTGTTTCTCATGAAAAATGCAGAAAATCAGCTGCATCTCTTTATAGTGTCCATTAAATTCTTTAAGAGATTCCTGTGAAGTCTTAGAAAGATACTCTCTAATGAGATATGAGTGCCATATCTTGGTTGAGTACTTAAAGAACCACTGACCTGTTCATTGCAAAAACAAATTTTGAAAGGCGTGGCATTTATATCTTATTTAGAAAACTCATAATTCAACCAAAAAAAAGATCTTATATAAAAATAAAATAACACTGGTAAATATTTTATGAATGCAGATTCCACAAAAGGAAGAAGTTGTTTATAAAAGCTATACAATTTGCTAGGCCTTCATGGATATTTTTTGTCTCGCAAAATTTGTGCAAAGTCATGTTATTCAGGAAGCATCAATTAAGTAATTTATTTATGCAAACGGTGAATGTAGTAAGTTAATTAGAACAGCAATGGGTGTTTGCTAGAGATTCCAAGTTTGGCAGGCTAATCACTCCACTCTGGCATGCTGTATGCCATTTGTCCCTTAGGCTTCCCATAAAAATCAGTCAAAACTCCTCATAAAAATGACAGATTGCTTCAAACTCAGGAACTGTGTCCTGAATATGTTCTAAATAGGATTTGGTGTTTTGGGGAGAAAATGGATTTGTAATCAGATGCAGAGACCCAGGAGAGAGAGGACTAAAGCAGACAGGAAGAGAAGATTAAATGAATATATATGAAGCTTCCAAAGAGCATTTTCAAGTAAGGTATGACTCAGGATTCATATTTTCCTATATATGCACACAACACCCAGACTCATGCTTTTCAATATCATACTGAATCTATTGAAACCCTCACAAAAAGGGCAAGGTAAATGTTTAACTGAAAAAAACCCAAACCCCTCTATGTGTTTACCCAGCATTTCATTGCTTTCCACTTCAGGAAGGAGATGATCCTAGATAAGGCTGGTAAAGAAAGTAAATCTCTCTGATACTCCAACCACAAAACATCAGTGGTAATCTCTGCTTAAATGTTTTTTAGCTTTCAGCTTCAAAGGCTGGCCACCAAACCACCATGCATATAATTTTAATCTTTTTTATCATGCCGTGGTGAGGTAGGGTCATTTACGTGTAGTTGCTGGCACTTTAATTTGTTGTCATTCATTTTATTCTTCCACAAATAGTCAGCTGATCCTTTGATTATTATTTATGCATTAACGTACTCAAAATACAAAGATGCTGACTGTCCAGATTTTCTATTCTGTAGCTCTGTCAGTTCAATAATTTTTCTTCTTTTTTTCTTTTTCTTTTTNTTTTTCTTTTTTTCTTTTTTCCTTTTCTTTTTCTTTTTTTTATTTTCTGTGGTTTTTTTTTTTTGTGGTTTTTGTTTTTCTTTCTGATTCAGTAAAATTGCTATTTCTGGTACTGCATTAACTAACTAAATTTTTCAGGTTTTATTTGCTTCTGTTACACTTGAAAGGATGGAATAAATTCCATTTAACTGCTCTTATTTTGGCAGACACTTGTGTACACGCACTTCACCCTGTCCATCCAATAATTCTGGCAGCATTGACTGAAATTGCAACATCATGGGTCAGAGATTTGGGAGTAAGCCACAATCTACATGGCACAGTAGCTGGAAATTTGGTTTGCCCAAAATGCAAGTGTGTGTGTGTGTGTTTGTGGTCCATCTAAAATCATTAATTGATCCTGATGACATGTGGCATCGGACAGAGAAAGGCACAGAACAGCCAGTGTTGTATCCACAAAGCTGTAAGGATGTTACAGTGAATTTACTGTGTTTTCATTGCCTTATCCATAATTTTATTCAAAATTTAATGTCGTTTGTTTGGTTTTTTTCCTAAAGTATATTTCATGTTTACAACTGCATGGAAAGACCTGCATAGGTTCATATGTAGGGTGGGTACTGATGCCTCTTAGCAGTATTTTTTTATTCCAGATATTTTTCTTTTTTTAATTTCAGAAGAATTCTCACAATTAGATCTTTTGCCACACTGATAACTGCCTTGCTGCTCTGATAAGATAATGGTCAAATGTCTCACATCACTCTGCAGATAAATGCTGGTTTATTTTTATGAAGAAAATTATTACTTTCCCTCAGTCTGCTGGAATGGGCCTATATTTCTTCACTCTTTTCAGCCTTTAGGGTGGGCAATATATTTTAGTCCTTCCTTTCTTTCTGCAGCTTTTCAGTTTCAATCCATCTACTAAATGGGAACAACATCATCCATTGTTCTCCCTTCTTGCATTTTTTTTCCCCTTAACTCTGATTTGTTTTAATGTCAAGAGATACTGAAGATTTTTTGTTTATTACCGATGAAATGACTAATCATCACTTCATCCCAGGGGAAGAATCACATCTCCAAGTGGAAGGAACATATCACCTTTAAAAGGGAATTGATGATTGAGATTTTGATGAAATGGAGTAATGAAAGTGAGGGTTACACCTACAATGACCTTCCTGAGAAATTTTCAAGCTCCCTATACATCTCCTAATCCCATCTACAGTCCTTCTTTTATAAGTACTACATGTTCTTATGTCACCTTCTCCTGTAACTTTGTCTGCACTCTCAAAAAATTTGTGTAAAAGATGAAAAAGAAGAGTGATCCCTTGATGTGCAGTCTCTTTTCCAGCTGATAGAGAGTACCGGCACAGAAAAATTCTTCCAGAAGTGCTCATTGCTGGGTAGTACCTGACTGGAAAGTGACAGCAGAGCTGCAGTGCAGGTGATGGAAAAAACTGCCTCACTTAAGGTTTGCTGATGAACAGAAGTGTAAGAGCTTTGGATCCACAGAATTGGCTGTGGCCAATTTCTCTTTTGTGATTTTCCTATTTTCATTATTTTTTGACATTTCAGAGATGAAGCTTTGTTATATACCACAAAGCTATGGCAGTGGACCAGGGAGATAAGAGTTCACTGAGATACAGAACATATAGCCTAAGAAAATGTGTGAAAAATTGAAATGACAAGGGTGGGTTGATAGCTTGTTGCTTCTGAGCTATAGTACCTTGGCTGGAGAATTAGGTAGTTGGAGACACAGTAAAATAAAATATATGCTGCCTATGTCTAGAGAGAAAAAGCTGAAATATTTAAACCTCCCAAATCAGGACTTATAATAGACAGATAGACCAATTCAGCTTTAACATAGGAATGCTACAGATAAAGTATGATTTATATAGTCGATGAAGCATCCTTTTAAAGATATTATACTGGGCTTGTATACTTCAGTAAATAAAATGAAATGTAAAAAAGGATATCCCCACAAGTACCAAATAAAATACAACAATGTCTAATCAAATATGTTCATATTCAAGTAAACAATATGAAGGAGAAACTAAAGATATTAAGAACTAGAAAAAAGTTTTTAAATAAGAGCCTATAATACTGCTATCACTTAATCTGATTGATTTTCTACTACTGTTAAACAATCTCATATGAATCATTTCCCATTATCCAAACTACTCTCTCTTTTGCATTGATATGTGTTCCCATCAACTAGAGAATTAACAGGGTTATATCTTGGCACTTCCTCAGCAGTTCAAAGAAATTTTGTTGCCTTTTCTGCCAAAAACTAGAGCAAAGATCCTATGTTTAGACCAGTATAATTTTACTTGTCTCAAATAATCATCCTGTTGTACAAGTCCTGTTGGAAAAAGTGGTGATAGGGCCACCATTTGCCTTATTTTTCACCCAATGTCATACTGCAGATATTAGTTAAACCCCAGCTGTACTCCAAAGCATATATTTTCTTCTACAAGCACAGGTCCTACAATTAGAAATGACCATGGTAAATCAGGTTTCATTGGATGAGTTGAAAAAAAGGTAAGTTACAGTTCAAGTTATATCCATTTATTCTTAGGTATGATGAAATAAATTCAGTAAAACTTCTATCAAGTTTCTCTAGCAGTCTTGTTCTTCCCATCAGACTATCCACAAGGAATATGCCACATCAAAATGACATGCTGTATGAAACAGATGTATTCTAGCCTGTCAAAGTCTGCACTTACATTTGCAAATTAGTTTTGTTGGACTTAGAGTCATTATACAATACCCTCACAGCATAAATGTCATCACAATGTGTTGTTAATAGATTGAGTTTCTCTGGAATCTGTGATCCAAATCTGAATCTGACCTTTTTTCTTAGATGCATAGTATTGCATAGTGCTGAAAGTGAACAAACATTTAAGTAAATAATCCTTTCAAGCACAGGAAGAATTGCATTGATTTTCCTCTGGGGAAAAAAAATATCTAACACAATGTAACTAATTATTACACATCATTTAGAAAACAAGTTCAGTTTTTCTGAGTGTTATTCCCAGAAGTCAGGAAATATTTTCTGAATAACATATTTTGTAACTAAAAAATTAAATTATGAGATAAAATAGTTTGGTTAACTGATATCTTAAACGGAGAAAGATTTGTTACAAGTCTCTACATTCTAATTCTGAAAATGTTTGGTCTTATTTCACAGGCTAGATCTGCTTAACTTTTTAGTTATAGGAATACCATCCCATTTCCTTATGTTGGTGACTTTAGAAAAGCAACTTCTCTTTGGTGTCAGATGAGCATAAGACTTGCAGATATCAATTTACAAATAAAATGAAAAGGTTTTATAGATTACATTTCCAGTTGGTCATTTAAGAGAGCAATCTCCCCACTGAACCTGAGAAAGGGCTCTCTGTTACACCACACCGTGTAAAAAACAAGCAACCAAGCCCCCAACAGCTTCCTGGAACTTCCTAATTTAATAAAAGCTGCTGGAATTGACAAATTTAAATGTATTTTCCATGGCCTCTATGCTCTTGTATTAGAACACAGAGAAATAAACACATGAAATCTTTCAATAAGAACTTGGTTAGCATGGCATAGATTTCTCTGGGTAAATACAGCATGGATGGCTTCCTACTCTACATGAGGGAGTGCATTTACATACACAAATATTTCCTAGAAGGCTCCCCCACTTTTTATTTATTTACAGCTAATATTTGTTGCATATGCCCTTTTCAGAAGCAACTTGCTCTTCCAAAATCCTTTCTGAGTGTAAAAATACAGATTAATATTCTGCTGTATTAGCACAGCTGTGACCATTGGTAAACCAAATATACAATACAGGTCCCTTCCCCCTCCCACCCAATATATCTGGTGGAGCTCTAAATAAGCACTTTTACTGAAACAGAAAAATTTTTAAATAACTATTTCTATTGCCTAAGAGAATGAGTCCTGTGAGAGTAATGCTGAGACCTAAAACTTGTTTTGCATGACAAATGTTACAAACATCACAGAGATCTCTTAATGATTCAGTCACATGGAGGGTGCTGTCCAGAGGGGGAAAAATAAAAGACAAAGTAATATTATCCTAGTCCTTTTGAAACTACATAGATTGAATATATTGATTACTAAATGTGAGCAGTAGCTCCTGAAAATTAACATGGTGTCTGTCTTTCTGAATGGTTTCTGCTATCTGGAAGAGGAAAGAAGGAAAACCCAACAATATTCTTCACAGTGGAAATTAATATATTCCTCAAATAAAAACGGAGGCATCAGAGGAGCTACACCTTTCTGCCTGATGGGCCAGCTTAGTTTGCTACTATATGCCATTTCTTTGCCCTGGCCAGGGTTGCTCTCCTTCAGAGCCCATCCCACAGACTGACTGGTGGTATTTAAAGGAAATCTGTTACTAGATCACCAGGTGGGTGCCAATAGCCACTTGCCATCTCTCTGATTTTCTGACTAAAACCACAGTGGACTGAAGTGAGTAAAATCCACTTGCTAAGAGGTTACTGCAGCTGATGTGATCATAATTATTATAATATATTCTCATCCTACTAGCATTAGCATGTTAGTTGTATTAAACAGACCAGCATGAAAATCTTACTGAACAGTACATAGCAGCCACATTCTGTTGCAGTCCAGAGTAAGGATTCACCTGCTCTTAGCAGCTCAAGGATATGTTGTCCAATTTTCCCGCAACACTGAGGTACAGTGATTAGATTAGTTGAAGATGCACTACAGCTTCCAATATCATAACTTTTGAAGGAAAGACTAGCAGGATTAATCGTCCTGTCAATATTGACACATTTGTTGATATTGCCTAGAAGAGTGAAAGGAGACTTGAGATGCCTTTCTCTCCATTTTGTGATTCTAGGGCATTTATTAATTAGTCTCCTGATAATCTGTTTGAAATGCATATTGACAAGCATTTCAAAGGCATCATACTAGAATGTATAAACTAAAATGTAAGAGTTAGATCATTTTTAAAAATGTTTTCTCATATCCGGGGCCAACAGATTTTCAGGAGCACATGAGAAACTTAAAAGTAATTTCCCCTTGATTCATCTAAAAAAAATACATAAAAACCTTGCAGGGTTTTTACTGCCTGGGTAGATAATGGAAATACAAGAGGGCAAGAAGACCTAATAGACTGTATTTCTCTACCATATAAGCCACTCTCAACAGATAAGCAGAACATAACCCAAAGTAAGTTTATTGTAAATAAATCTAAAAGGACCTATTTTTTGTCTGTCTGAGGAAGATAACCTTTCTCTAAAATCTCCTTTTTAAAATGTTATAGCTTAAAGAGCAGTTGTCTCTTAATATAAATTGTGATCTTTGTTTATAAATAATATTGCTCAATTGTGAAACATTTTTAAAATGTGATTTAAGAAACAATCCAAACTACAGTGGCACTTAATTCATCATAACTTTCCAAAGCAGTCTAGAAGTTACCAGTGAGGAGGAAATCTTCCTGCAACATAATTTCTTCACCTTTTAGAAAGAGTTTGTTTTCTGTGTCCTTTCCCTCATTTATATGCTGTAAGATCTGACATCTGTCCCTGTTGCTGTCTCCTTAACCTCGGAGTCTTGCGGGCTGCCACGGGGAAATTCCATTCCAGGTGGTGCCCCTTTGCACACAGTCCATGTTACATGATATGAAGTTACTTCATTCCTGTAATTTCATTGCTTAAAAAAAACCCATGGGTTTGAAGGTTATTCCTAAAGTATGGTTGTTTTTTTTTCCCATCATGACTAACACAGAACCAATATATGTTCTGTCACTGGTGACACAACCCCAGATTGGTCACCATTGGCTTGTAATCAGCATGTTGTATTACACTCTCATGTAGAGTAGGAACAGTAATTTGCTGGGAATATTTAATGCAACCCCACAAGAATGCTGTGCAAGTCTTCACAAAGACTCAGCTTGATCTTCATTTTTCTTTTCATTCAACTGTTGAAAACCACAACAGTGAAAAAAACAAAACAAGGAATTGTGTACAAATATTTCAATGCCTTGACAGACCTTAAATATAGAAGTAAATATTTAGCAAAGAAAAGCATCTTTCTTACTTCTTTTTTATGCACCAATTCACATTTTTCTCAATTTTTCCCCTTCTGCAGCCATCTCTGTACCTCTGAGTGGTGCTTTCCTGGAACACACAGACATACCGAGAAACAACATCATCCACCACTGTGAACTTGCCCAGCTACACTGATTTTAGTAGCACAAGGCTGATTTAGACTATCTGATTAGCTGACCCTTCCATTCTTACCTTTTTTTTGCCGCTGCATGGCAGATAATTTTTCTTTGCACTTATTTTTTGACAGCACTGTCTGACTAACTTAATAAAAAATAAGAGCTAATTACTTCAGTTTCATGCCTGAGGAATCTTTAATATGAGAACACTTTTGTCGAAATATTTGAACACATTTACCACACCCTCTCCTTCTCTTAATAGCTCACCTCCCACTTTAGAGTAGAGGCTCTTAATTAGTATTTTACCTGGAAAAGTAAAAATCAAATGTGGTGTCATGGTTACTTGCTAATGATGTTAAAACTGTTAGAAATGTCAATCCTGGTTGGTTTTTATTTGTGTTTGTTTTGGTTATTTTTCCAGATTGCAAACAGTGACCAGTAATATTGTTACTAATGAATTATATCAGAAGGAAATAGATCCTAGTTTCATTATATGTAGAGAAAGGGCTTCATGTTTATATCTGTTGTCTATTTTTTGTGAAAACAAGGTAGGAACCTTTTCCTCAATGAGCACCCGGTAACATTCACAGTCATTAAATATTTTTTGGCCACTCAAAAGCATATAGAAAAGGACAGAAGTCTTTACTGGAAGTGCTCATTGTTAAAAACCACTGGGGGCAGAGCAGAAAGATAAACATATCTTGTTCAATTGTCCTTTGGGGGCCAACTTACTCATACTAAGATTATATAAATCTCTCTTCTGGCTTCTTTACCTGATTCATTGGAATACCCTAAGTATTTCACAACTCTTTTCTCATTAGCATCTCACAAGATGCCACAAAATTGCCAGGTAGTTTGTCTTGGAACTGTAACAGATTTGGATCTCATCCCATTTGAAAATTAAAGGACAATGAACTCAATTTTTCTCTTGACTTAATAGAATGCAGTTTTCGAAGGTTGTGTTTATGCCTTTTTGACCAGACAAATTAGTCATTATATCTTCTTAAACAATTCATTAGTTACTAATGGCTGCAGTGACATCTGCTGATGACAGTGAAGCTGATTAAGTAATGCTTTCAGTGCTACTAAATGCATCCCCTCAGAAATTCCTGGGTTTCCAAAGACCTTGGAGGAGCAGGCAGAAATTTACCCTTGAGCAACAATTTATTTATCCAGAGTTGGAACATCTAACTGTTCTACCAGAACTTGAATGCAGGAGTGTCCATGCATATGAGGTCTGTGAGCTCTGTGTCTGGGAGCTCAGGGGCAAAGTTGGAGAGAATTCAATTTGCATTGGCCACCTGCCTTTACATCCTCCACCAAGGTTTGAGAGGTCACTCTTTTCAAGCGTGGACACCAAGACACCAGGAAGTAGGCAGTAAGTTTGGGACAGACGGCTCTTCTCCACAGAGCAAGGACTCTGTTCAAGCATTGCAATCACCCAAAAGCCTGAAAGACATTAGGCACATTTTGCAGCTTTGCTAGATTGCTCCTATGCTGATTGTTTTAACCTACACATGCAAACCCCTATAAAATAGAGCATCAGAACCCTGGGTAGAGAAATGTTGTCTAATTCTCTAAGAGCTCATCCATACTGAGCTTTTTGTCCTGAAGAGGAGGGTGAGAAACCTGTTTATATGATACTGACTGGTCCCTCCTACAATCCAAGCTGAGCCTGACCATGTCTGGGAAATGGTGAGTAGTGAGGGGCCAGAAATTTGTTGGCGAGTGTGGTAGTCATCAAACATTATGGAAGAGTGTTCTGACCCTGTTTAACTATTAGAGGCCTGAGTATCACTGGGGACAGTGTGATATACTCAAAGTGTTCATAAAATAGCCCTACCTCTGTGTTCCTGGTCTCTGCTGTCCTTTCAGGGCAGGATTGAAGACAACAGCAGGTGTAGGGGGTAATGCTGTCTTACAGGATTCGTCCCAGTTATTTCCTTGTCACTGGTGACAGATCTGGTAAGAAATAGTTATTAACTTCTATTGCTACTCAGAGCTCTAGACCACCATAGCACCTTATCCTTATCTGTGGGACCTGCCGTGAGCAATGGAAAAACATGCTACTGAAAAAGAAAGGTGGAAGATGAGGGAAAGTACTTTGCTTGTAACATGTAAATAAGTATGTATATCTTTTTGATTTACTTCCCAAGTTTATGACCATTCCCACTCATATAATAAAGCTTTTTTTTTCCCCCCAGTTTTCACATGGCCTCAGAGTACTTGAGTGCATCAAACTTCTGACTGTAAAGGGTACTGGGAGAGAGGATGTTAAGTTTCCCCATGATTCAAGCTGGTTAAGTTATGTTTCAGGAGAGATCTGAGACATACTGAAACCAGCCCTTTTGCTGCCATTAACCAGCTGGCAGAAGGGCTGCAGATAGATTACAGACCCATGTGGAGACTTTTGAAGCATCTTTAAAGAATAGCTTATAATTTACCATGTCCAGCAAAGGCACAGTGGACAAATACAGGTATAGTTAAGCAAAACGACTGACTCTGGGTTTATTTATACTAGGATTATTTCATTCCTAACAGGTAAAACACATTCATATGCCTTCAAATTATTAGAGGGGTAAACAGACTTCATGCCCTGTGTGAATAAGGAGATTGCATTTCGAAGGAGACGCTAATCCAGCATATGCTGTTATGGGAAACTGTTATTGCAGCAACGTTTTCTATACAGGAACAATTTAGTATGCATGCCAAACTCCAAGAATTTGTTCCTCTGCCAATATAGGGAAGGAAATGAAGCCTATTTACAGGCCTTGATACTATCCTGCACAAGAAAAACATGTTGCTTGCATGCTTCAGTTTGACAAACCTCACTTCTTGTGTTCTATAAATTGAGCCTCAGGCCAAACTGCCTGTGATATAGATGCTTTGGCTCTCATCATGCAGTCATTCACTCATAATTTTCAAATTTTTTTTTTTAAAAACATTTCAATAGAATTTTATTTCAAAATGCTTTATTGAAATAAAAATGTTAGCGGTCAAGTTCAATATCTCCATTAGGAAAAGCTTATTTGAAATATCTTGATAAAACCCTGCTTTAGCTATTCCAGGAATAGATGGGTATTTTTATCTTGAAAATACTTTCAATAAATTTTTTTTTTTTGTTTTCAGACAGAAATTCATAAGCATTTGGTAATTTTTGATATTTTTAAACTTTAAAAATTCTTATGTAATAGAAGACCAGTTCCCATTCAACTAAATTTCAAAGTATTCAGAGGATAATTCCACTAAGGAAATTATTGAAAACTCAGTAAGTGACCTCAGAGAATCTGCCAGTATACTGAATTTCCTCTTGATATAGCAGAGAGCAATTAGATTTTTAGAAGAAAGAAAATATCTATTACTTGTTCATGCTGCTAATGGTCACATCCACAATCCAATGCATTTAAACAGTTCCTAGTGATTTAATAATTGCCATTCTCTTACAAAAATAGCAATTTTCTCATACCCCTGTAATACAGAAGTAGTTTTCTAGTGTGAATGTCTGCATCTACAATTATTCATATTCAGTGACTTGAATTTTTATAAAAGGTTTTTTCTAGCAAATAATTTTAACACACTTTGTAATCCTGCTTCGCAATTTAAAAACTGAATAAATGTTTCTAGACTCCATTTATGCACTGGGAACTATAATGGGAATGATTTCCCAGCCCACTGAATTTAGTAGCAGAATTTTCCTTTGCTTATTTCTGTCTAAACTCCTAGTCCACAATGCTGGATTAACCTTTCTTCATGAAAATAGCTCTTGCACAGGGATTTCCTTCACACAAAAAGGGAGGGCTACACACACCTGCAGCAGCCTGTTACATAGTAAGTAGTGTTTCCAAACCACTGCTTCTTTGTGCCTTCTTTGAAGTTAGAACAGTGCCAAGTAAGTTAGCCCTGTGACAGCTAATTTTTTATTTTCTTTCCATATTCTGACAAAATGAAACTGCTTTTTTCTGTTTGCACCTCAATTACAGGCATGAGGGCAAACCTTTAAGTTCAGCCATATTTGTTACATTGCTCATAAACCTTTTTTTCGTAGAAATTCCTACACATGAGATTTTACTGTGGTCACATGCTACACTTCACTGAAAGAAAGAAAGAAAGTGACAAAAGTCAACACTTTATATATCTGTGTGAGTAGCAGAAAACACAGCTGTCTTTTTTGATGATGATGAAAGAAATACATAACAACATATATATTCTATTTGCTTTACTTTATTGGCTATTCATATAATCCTATTTTGATCCCAATTTAGTCCTAATTAAGTCATTATCTTAAAATTCAGTAGTCTCATTTTGCCTGAAATCCCACTCATCTTGCTCTCAGGTTTGAATTCTCAATTTCACATCCTATTCATGAACCAGAATTACTGTTGTCATGTGTTCAGTCCTGCAGATTCTGTAACTATGGAAAATGGGGATAAGACAGATTTTCCAATCTGCCTCTCCCACAGACAGCAACGCTGGATTAACTGCTGCATTTGCCTTGCTGAAATGTCACTTGGAATAAGGCTGCCCACTGCTCTTTGCCAAGCGCACTGCAAGACCAGCGTTTGGCTCAGTAGCATTCTTGGACAGGAGGAGGCTCTTAGCTGCCTACACAGCAGTATTTGTGGCTCTTTAAGGGCAAAATCATCCTGTTAGATTTGTGCACTGATCTAGACAGATAAACAGAGCCAGCGGTACTGAGGCAGTCTCCATCCCAGTGCAGTCCCTGAGGCCCTCGGTCGTTCAGCAAGGTCAAACCAACAAAGAGAAACTGTGTCAGGATCAGGTTTAAAGCTATCCCTAAGGCAAAAGCTTCATGCATCTCTTCCATCCACTGAAAAAGTGGGTGAAACTCATACAGGATACTGCTGAGAGAGGCTTGAGAGACAGGGAGCACAAGTGAGAAAAGGGCATTTGTTTTTTTCCTGCTGAAGGTTGAAACATTTCCCGTGTTATTAGAAGAGATAATCAGAAATGCTTATTGTTATATTAATGCTAATCATATGATTCCTTTTGATTGTACAGAGCTTGGGATGATTTTTATAATACCTTAAGTAATGCAGTATGGGGTGGTTGATTACATTTTAAGATTGTAGTATTTAGGATACTTTATACAACCACACAGCTGCCACATTTAAGTTTAAATGTCAAGATTTCATACCAAACTAGCTACTTCATAACACATGCAGTACTTTGGGATAGCTCTTGTTTCTGTGTTATTAAATGAGAAAAAAAAAATTAAAATCATTACAAGTAAGGAGGAGAAATTGTCTGGTGCAGAATGACCTGGATCACCAGCTAAACTGGACATGAGTGAAGAGTATACCTTTGAACATGTGGAAATTTAGCATTCACAGGAGTCACAATTTTGGAAATACCTTAAAATCAGGCTCCGTAACTGGCTGAACATCAGCATACTGTCTGATTTCCTGACCATGTGACCATGGACATCTATAAGTGAATAAACAATGGAAGTATAGTGACACTACAATTAACCTTCATGTTTGATCAGAACAGTATGACAGAAAGACAGGATTTATTTTATGATAACCTGAGGGATCCACTTGTAGAACAGAAATCTGGTAAATAACAAACCACTCAAGCTAGTTGGCAAAATAACTGAAATTTGAAGAGAAAAAACTTTAGATCGATTTATGTCCCTTTATCACCAAGAATAATTATCTCACTGATAACTGTAATGTAGTTTCTCTCCTTAGCAATTGGCAAGCATTTATAAAATTTGGGTTCTATTTCAGATATAAATTAATTAAGAGAAGTTTCATCTTTATAGGAAACCACAACAACTCTTCTGTTCTTATAGGAAGAAGTTTAGAGCTTAAAGCATGTCCCATTGAAATCAATGGGAAATGCTCCATGGACTCTAGGAGGCACAAGATGAAGCACTATGGCCTACTAATATTTGTGCTAAAACAGATCTTGTGAATGTTTTAACCAGTTTACTCTTTTTTTTTTTTTCCTTAATTGGGGAAAAACAACAGCAATAAAAAGCTAAATTCTCAACTGCTATAAATTGACCTGTTGACTTTATTAGAGCTCTACCAAATTATACCTACTGATGATTTGGCTCATGAGTCTTAAACTGTGGGATAAAACAGGAACTCTTAAAATGTAGAGGTAAACAAAATCATTCTTAGTCAGTAATTAGTCTTCTAAACTTGAAGAACCTTAATGAGCTGCAAGCAGCTGAACTTCCTTCATTTCAATGCATTGCTGCTCATGTTTCATGCTACTTTATTAGATTAGCTTGCAAATTAGCTTACATTAATGAAAAATTATTAAACTTAAACCAATGGAAATTGAATGGCTTAACTGTTAAGGCATTTGAAATTGCTTTTAAAATTAACAATGGATTTATTCACTGGTCTTTCCATTCTTAAAGTTTAGCAACAACTTCTTTTTGTGGGTGGATGGGGTCTACAAAGTGATTAAGGGCTCCCTTGTAAAGTGACATCTCAAGTCTCTTCAAGCTTTTCCCTGCAAACTTCATTGTTCAAAGCAGGCTCAGAGACACTTAAGCAGCACAGAACAGCAATGCCAAGAAGGGCATTGCCACACTGTTACTGTCTCAGACCCAGGCAGCTGATAAACTAATTTTTCTGTATATATGATGCATGTCTGCTTAAAATAGTATCTCAGAGGATGATTTATATAATAACTTACACATTTCTCTTTTATGTCTGTGTATTTCATGCAATTTGCTTGGTGATGTACTAGAAAAGGTAGAACTCTCACCTTTCCTTGAATGAGTTTGTTTGGATCGCTGTAGTAAATTACATTATTCTTACATAAAAAAATAAACAACATTGGTCAGTATGCTTTTAGTATGCTATAGAAACACAGCTGAAACTTCTGGGGTTTGTTTTTCTTGCGTATTTTGAAATTTTTCAATTCTATTTTAAGTATATCCGCCTGTTACTAGCAAAACATCCCGCACAAATTACAGCTTAATTTCATTTGTGTTATGGAAGGACCACACATTCATTCTTCGGCTGATTTATAAGACCCCAACATAAATTTGAACTGTAAGAGGCCTGCTGAAAGCACTAAGTTTACAAAAGGACGTAAACCAAAAAATGAAGTCCCTATATCCCACACAGGCACAGCAAACTGGTTCCACTGTGTGGGGATGAACAAGATGGGACACAAGTCAGAGGGAGCTCCCAGGCTCCTTGTGATTCAGGAATGCAGGTGTGCTTTGGATGAACAGGTTATTCAGTGCCTGACAGGGACTGGTGACAAAGGCACTGCTGCTCCCCAGCACAAGCAACCTTCAGACCTCCAGAAACTAGCCCAGACCTCTGGTATTGGATATTAAATAATTTCTTTGTTGAAAGCTAGACCTTTCCTTTACATGACTCTTAAAAAGAGAAAGATTAAGTAAAATCTAAACAATGCCTTATGGTACTTTCCTGCAGTGAATTTTATCCAGACTAAGGCATAAACCTTGGGTGATTATCCAGTATTTCATGAACAAGCATACAAAGAAAGAAAGGGTTTACTACTTTGTACTACTTCATATTGTAATTTACTATTATTTACTCTTTAAAAATAAATGGTCAACAAAGAAACAATGTGTTTTGAAAACACAGTATTATAGGAAAAAATACTTTTAAATAATAATTTAAGCTTCATGCTTTTATTAAGCATCTAGATTTCATAGAACATTAAAGATATTTATTTTATTATCTCTGAGATCTAGAAGATTGTATTTGTTTTCCCCTGAATAGCCAAGAAAATAAGATAAGAACTGTGAGAATTGTTAAAGCTACAAAAAGTCTCTTTGTGTTTCCTTTTGAGGGTAAAGGTAATTTGTTAAGAAACCTCCCTGACAGGATGATGAAGCGTGGTTCTTTTATTTTTTCCCCACAGTGTATAGCCATGGGAGCCAAAAGAAAGCTAGTCTTACTGTAACACATTGACTGACAATTAGGTTAAAAAAACCCTAAACAAACAAAAAAAAAACCAAAAACAAAACAAAACAAAAAAAAAAAACCAATAACAACAAAAAAAACCACAAACGACCAACCAAGGAAATCAGATCTTATAACGGTACCTAATTGGATTCTGAAATAAAGTATACAACTCTGAGGTATCATCAGATAGTGAAATTCAAAGAAAAGCACAGCACCTCACTTATTGCAAAAAATATTTCTTAAAGGATGCTGTCATATGTAGAAACTTATTTGGCTCCACAGTTGTACGGAAAATTTTAGATTTCCTATCATTATATTATATTATGCCTCATAAAATTAATAAATGTTTCAAATGTTTGGCATATTCTACACATCAAAGCCTTCAGAATTTTATTCTGTGCTTTTAAAATATACATGATAATGAAATTAAGCAGCTGAACAGAAAGAATTTATTTGATTCAGCCTTACACTAAAACCCCATGAGATATATTGGCTTGATAACAAAAACTGCATTGAGACAAGAGCTTTCCAAAAGCCATGAGGTCATCACAGCTCCCATGATTTTCAATAGATTTTCAATTCTTTTACTTAAATTACTGGTCATGCACTTACTTCCCTGCTTCCCACCACTGATGTCATGGACCGTAGGTAAACTGGAATGGCATTTTATAGTGGTTTTACTCCTTCAAGATGAAGTGAACTATTTTAAGTGTTTCACATGAAATTTATTTATTTTTTTTAATTATGCTCTGCCTCCATGCTGCACAAAATTCCATTCATTGGAATGAAGCAATGATGGCAAAGTTTCAACTATTTTTATTTTTTAAAAAGCTAATTGGTAGCTTGATCCATAACTAACTGCTCCAAAATAAATATAAATTTAACTGCAGAACACAGAATAAAAACAAATTTCCTCTAATAGCTGCAATAGCAATTTTAATGCATAAAGAATGATTTTTAGTGTTCGAAAAGTCATCTGAAGTTTCCAGAAATGCAAGGTGATAGTGCCATATTAAGTAGCATTACTTTGTGTTGAAATATATAACATAATTAGGAGATAAGATGAAAATTAGTTTCCCTGTGACAAAATAATACATCTGTCATAATGATCTTACAAGTTCTAACATTTAAGTTTTAATATTTTAAAATTGCAGGCAAAGTTAAAATTTGCTCTGTAAAGCACTAAAAAATTATTCAGTTCAGTGAAACACTGAAACTTTCTGCCAGCCTTATTAAAAATGTAATCAGTACCTGGCTTCATGATTGAATCGCTTGAAATAAATCATCAGCCATGTACTGGAGTGTTCGCTTGCTTAGCAGTTTCATATTAGTATTTTGAGAGCATTCCTTCTTCATACAGCTTCCAGAGTTAGCAAAAGTTAATATATATTTCCTTCTACAGAACTGCTGGGAGTTAAGGAAATATTATCCCACATATACAGATAAAAGTGGCAAAGGTAAGGGTTACAATTCACAAAGGAGTAGAATAAGGTGCTTTACACCAGAGGATGTTGAGGCAGCCAACCACTGAGCACCAGAGCATTCCTGTTTGCCCAGCATCCAGGGCATGACAGGCCCTGGCAAAAGGTGGCTAATGACATCAGTCTCTCTTTGTACCCAACAGCCTTGTGAGAGATTGCTTTCTTTGGAGGCTCTTTGGAGAATTTAGATGCGCGTTCCTTCCCTTTTTCTCTTATCTGAGATGTAAATTTTTGATGTGCCCACATGGAAGGGTTTATACTAAAACATCCTTCTCTTATTTTTCAGCTTTCCAGTTCCCACTGCTTTTCTTGGAACAGTACAGCCTCCCAAATATAGTTACAGGTCAGTGCTAGCTAATAGTTCTTAAAGATGCGTATGGGCACTGTTTGTATTTAAGTCTCTGGCTTGGATGGTTAAATGTGGAGTTAAGGCTTCCAAAGACAATTCAGACCTGCCCTAAACTTTCTATAAAAGTACTTTTAAGCCTAAGCATCTAAAGAGAGATGATTTAAACATTTCCTTGTATAACCTAGCCCTTCATCATAGAAGCATTCTGTAACATTCTGTTCAGGAAATTTAATCCACCTCATTTTTCAGCCTTTGTAAAAATGTCCCAAAGATCTTATGAATTCACTTTTAGATTTATTTTGCTAGACCCTTCTCTTTCACTATGTTTCCTCCATAAATATCACTGGGCTCATAAGTATCTACTGTTTCACTTAATGTAGACATATTAAAGATCTGTCTGTGTTTACAACTAATCGTAATGTTTACACATTTTCCTGATAAGGATATAGACTTTCTCTCTCTGAGAATGGCTTAAGTGAGGCAACAATTATTAATGAATGTACATCTGCTTTAGTGAGTGCATGGTGTAAGAGTTTCTAGAGAACACTAAATGCCTTCAGCTTGAGTTCATGGACTCTATTCCTGAAACTCAAGGAAAGCTGCCAGAAAGAGTTCATTTATCAGACACCTGCAGTCCACAAGTGAACTTCAGGCAGTTCAGTTATGAAAAGGAAGCTGTACTCCCAGATGCTAAATTTCACTGACTTAAGTTGTTATTTTATCCTGCTGTCTCTCATCAACATATACAATGATTCTGATGTTCCTATCATCCGTACTGCCTTAAATGAACATATACTTACCCACAGGGCTGGTACAAAGAAGGGAAAAATCAGGGCTGTTTCTGTCAGCAATCATAGTATATCCCTCTCCTTCAGTTTAACAAAACAAAGGAAGATAAAGAACACTTAAATCTTCTTCAGGGGAGTCTCAGCTGGAGTACAGCTGCCTTCATCAACCTTTCTCACAATACATATGCAGCACCTGGCACAAAAGTCATGTCACAGAGGAAAATGAATCTCACTAAATGATGCTCCGTGTTTTGGCTCTCTTGGTGCACGAACTGCCCCTTAGTAGATGCAGGCAATTAAATAAAATGGAGGAGCCACACAGTCAGGGAGAGAATTGCATCTTCTTTTAAAACATCCCTTCTGGCTACACGTGATAAATCTGGCTGGAGCTGGGAACCCGGCTTGTTAATTTGAATTTAGATACTCATTCCTTCCCTTTTGCTCTTATCTGACATGTACATTCCTGATGTGTCCATGTGGAAAGGTTTATGCTCAAACTTCCTTCTCTCATTTTCCAAATGCGTTTGGAAAGCTGACCATGAGCATCTCAATCGAGCAGCGCAGGCTTGGAGGACAAAGCAGAGGAGAATCCCAATGTGACGCTGCTGGGCCGCGCACATGGACAGCTCGAGCCGGCCAAAGGGAAAGGCTGTAAATCATACTCAGAAGGAGATTGATGATGTTTGTGGAACATGCTCTCAGGGTGCCAAAGAGGTGTTTGTTCCTGAGGCTTAAGAATTATTTTTGTGGAAGGCTTTTATCATTAAAGTTGATGATGTGCCTACAACCACGAAAATAAAAGAGCGATGCTTGCAACAGAAGAGTGATTTGTATCCTTTTGCATGACAAAAACTTTCATCATCCATCCCTTTGACAGTTATGATTTGTTAAAGTTTTCTCCAGGGTGTTTGTAACAAAGATTTGAATTTATTTTTATGTGATTTATATATTTATTTCTGCTATGTATGAAATCTCTAGCATTTAACAGATCTAGCTGATAGTTTGTATCTAATTTACATACAGGGGAGACCTCTTAAACATGTAGCCTTTGTGTGTAATAAATTCATTTATTGTAAGAGACTGGTTTGTCTTATGAGGTGTTAATTAAAGTTGGTTTTGATATAAGACAATTTTGGGAAGAAAGCTAGTATGCAGTAGTCCTATTAATTGAAAAACTTAATTCAGAGTTACTTATATATTTCACCATTATTATTTTTTATATTTTCTGGACAATTATTGAGAAATAATAAAAATTGAATAAACACATAGATATATAAAATTAGACACTTGTTTTTGAGATATACATTTGAACACTCAAGTGCACCTTTTTTACATGTGTACAATTAAATGGTAAGAAGAAGGATAAAATAAATGCCTATCTTCTGTTCTTACAGATTTCTTGTATCTCTTTTTTTATTACTTTATTATGTTAATATAATAGTAAGAGTAATACATGGTAAATCAATATTTTCTGCAACAACTGATGTGGGTAAGTGTGGGAAAGTCAGTGTTAGTGTGAAAGATTGGTTTATTACACAATCAGATATCCATTGTGGTGGGTCATGGCATTGTTTATTTTATGTGCACACTTACTAATGTGTTTGCAGGTCTAAAAGGATATAGCATAATAAAACATCAAGAAGGATATGACATGCTCCAGTGTAAGCAACTTCAAGAGTCTTTACTCATATTCCAGAGTTTATACATGGCAACACATTAATCATAGTCACTGTGACATTCAATAACTTGAAATTGTGTAAAAATAAAAAAAAAATAATTGAGTAAATTGTTACTTCCTTACTGCCATTTACTAAACTCAAATTGTACAGATACTCAGCTGTACTTTCTTAAGCTCAGAAACCTCATGCTGATCGAATGAGTGTTGGGTGAAACGGCTGAGCTGAAGTTCATTGGAGACTCCCCAATGACAAGGATGCCAGCAGGATTTTAGCCTGTCATTTTGTCTGTAGTTGTCTAGGCTAGCCTTAACCCCCAAAGTGTTTTAAATTCTGCAGGATTAAAGAAACCTAGCTGCAGCTCTGAAGCATACTTGTTACCCTTACTAAAATTATGCTTCATAATTACAGATTTCCATGAAACTAAGTTTTAGAGGATGGTGGGATACTACCAATAACACAGCAAGTATGTGCAAGATTCCATTCAACATGAAAGAACAAACTGATTTAGGAAATTGTTCCTTTCTAGAGCCTGCTGATATCTCTTAACATTTGCGCAATGTTTAAACATCTAGAGAAGCAAAGATTTTAATTTGGAAAAAATTTGGCAGGATACATTACTGTGCTTAATTCAACACATATTTCTATATTCATATCAGCCTGTAGCACACTATAAAGTTTTTAAAATATTTATCATTGTGAGTTTTTGACATAATCTCAAAGATCCAGTAAAGCTTCTGTTCAGAGGACAGAAAGAGTCATTGAATATGCATTGTATTTGATTCCCTACAAATACTACACCACATAAGCACTATCAGCTGGTTAAAAGGTTTTCCAGGGAAATTTGGAAGCACAGCAAAGAAGTACTTTCCTTTATAAAACAGTTTAGATTTTTTCAATCACTTGAAAAAATATTAAATTCAATTAGTGAAAATACTTAAAGCTGTATTTCATCATAAGCAAAATCTTGAAGTAGATTAGTGATAAATATATGCATATGATGATAAGCAAATTACTCTCATTTTTGCCATGACACATGAGAATTTATATTCAAAGAAACAAAATTTTTCTCATATATTCCTTTCCACTTCAGGTTCCTTCCACATATATTACGTAATAAACTGTAGCTTCCACACAGTAATTATTTAAATAATATATAAAAATATATAAATACTATATAAATAATGCAAATAATTAATCTTAAAACTTTTAATTTCTTCTTTTAAATAAAATCCTGTTGAAAAAAGAAAAGTTAAATAAGCAAAATAAGTCCAGTGTTGCTCATTCAAAGAAATACTGTCATTTCACCTCTTATTTTCTGTTCAAATCAAATACATTCCTCATGCAAGGGATTCTTAAGAAACTATGTAACCACTGTTTATTTCAAATATGTCAATTTTTGAATATCGGTTGACTATTATACTTATATACTTTAGCCAAGCCAAATCTTTCTTGCCAAGAAAATCTTTTTATAAGATATACACAGAAATTGCCAACTGCTGAATTCCGTGTATGTCTGCAGAAGGTTACACTTTTTTTACCCACACAGAAAATTAGGGCCACAGAAAGAGGATTGCAAAAGTCCTCAACAGCACCATTTTTACAAGGACCTGAGTCGACAGGAGGGTCATAAGCTCCTAAATAGGAAAGAGAGAGCAAGATGTCACCCACCCATTCAGTCACGCAACTTGTCGAACAGAAGCGTTTGGCTTGCTTCTCCATTCTCTCTTCATCTCATTTCCAACATCCTTTTCCTTTTAGTGTCTTCATCCTGGCTTTTAAAAGTGTAGATTGATAACAGGTAGGGATTTATACATTGAACTTTGAATTATATAGAAAATAAAAGAGTGACCGTGAAAGCAGGTTCTGAAGCTTTCTGTTAAATTGTATTTTCCCACAAGTGGAAAAGAATGCTTGAAAGAGTTCCATGTCATCTCTGCAAAGAATGTTTTCTAGTTTTAACTGCCCATGAATGTGTTGATATAACAGATAACTTAAAAAAAATGACCAGTGAAATTTCTGAAATATATTCTCCTTTAGTATGAGAGGTACTTTCATCTGTGAAAATGCTAAATTATTCTAACCAGGTGTCAAATTGTCCATAAAATGTTTGACTCAAAGTTATAGATTACTTGGACATCCCATAATTCTTTATTTCAAACCACAGTTTTAATATTTAACTTCTGCTCTGAAAATACTTACTAATAATTAATTTGTCTGGGGTGAAACTCTTCCCCAATTCATCTCCTCCATCTGCTTGCACATACTGTGAAATTATAATCAGCTGTAATTTGTGACAGAGACGTGCCAAACATTTCTAAAACAATTTGGAAAGTGGCAGACTGGAATCCTTGCCAACTTGCACTCCATGCAGATGCTATTTCTTCTTCTCGCTTTCCTCACCAAAGCTGACTTTAAAAAAGAAATCTTGAAGTTCTGTTACAACAATATTTGTGGAAACCACTCCACACTATTTTGTTTTTCTCCTGAATTGTAAGAATTTAGGGTCTGAGCCCAAAGCTCATGGGAATCAGCAGAAAAATTCCAGTTGATTTTGCTGCAGTTAGCTCAGATGTTAGACAGTTCGTCCACAGATTCCAGATGTACCCACTAATTATAGACACAAAATAGATAGTATATATTCTCAGAGCTTGCTTATTTATTCATTCACTCCATACTCTTGGGGTTAAAGGTGGATTTACAAATATTAGTGACTATTACTCTTAAGATAAATAGCTAGAATTTGGGAGTAAAATGAATGCTGAGGGTGTTTGCAATGAGGTAGTTACCAATTATTTCTTACTGCTACTCTTAATTTCTCTTGGATTTCAATACAGAGGTAGATTATGAAAATATTAAAGTGATTAAAAAAGGTCATCAAACAACAATAAGGCTTGTGGATTATGGGGACTATGTTACGTTCCTCTCAAGTGACTGAATTATTTTGAAGTTTCCAGTTCAGAAAAAAAATTGACCACTTGAGGTCTGTAAGTCTATACTATAAACTATACAGTTGTGAAGGGTGAGCAACATCAGTCGTTTATCAGCTTGTTTCAGAGCCCAAAGCTTGCAAACTCTGATTCATGCCCATTGATTATTTGAGTCTGAAATTCAAGTCTTCCAAGAGATCAGTACAACGAGCCATTCATATGTTTGAGACAGTTGCACTCTTGCATGCATAGCATGTGACATACAACTTCCACTTTATGACAGTTTTGGAGATGGTATAAAATAGACTTTAGAAAACAGTATTTAGATTGAGTCATAAATTCTTTTCTTCAAGCAGAATTTCTGAAATTATTTTCCTATTTGGCTAAAAAAATGGATTTTAAGGATTTTTTTGGAGGGTTATGTATGTATAAAATAGGAAAAATCTGATATAATGTAAAAATGTAAAAAAAAAATTCTTGTTCCTCTCTTTGTTTAGAACTACAAGTTCAGTCAAATGTTGTTTTCTCAAACTTTACTGTTAAATTGGGTTTTATACCTTTAATTCCAAACAAAAGGAGTATCTAGGATTACCAAAGGAAAAAAACCTACAGCCCTAGGTGGAAAGGAAACTGCTGGATACTGTAAACAGTTTTATTCTTCCCAGTCCCCACCACCCCAAGCAGCTGTGCTGGCTGGGCACAGGGTCGGGGGGCAGGAGGGGTGACCCAGGTGGTGGCAGCAGCCCTGGGTTTATGCTCTGTGCCCTGCCTGTCTCTCTGGGAGGGCTGCACTCTTTCTGCCAGCTCCACTGGGTTTTTGCTGCAGGAGGCCAGTCCTGCATGTCCAGGAGACAATATTTATTGTGCTTTACCTCATTTTGTGAAGCAGCTCATCCCAGCTGTCTGATGCTTTGGAAGCAAAAGGGAACATGGTGTCTCTTGTTGCTACTGTCACTGTATTTTTTTTAGGGGAACCAAGTGACATAAATTTCATGTCATTAATTGTATGTGGAGCAAAGTGTTTTTCCTACTTTGGGAAACTTTGTTTATTCAAGATGTTCATGGTCTTTTCAAGGCAAAGCTCACATCAATAGAAAAAATTATTTCAGACTTAAATGTGTGCTTAAGGACCCTTCTAAAATGAGGATTTAATGTACTAACAATGCATTTAGGTATGACATTTACTTCCATTTTACAAGGCTGTGCAGTTATTTGAACTAGAGGCAGACATATAAGAAACGAATAAATGGAGATTACAGGAGGAAAGCTGGTATATGAGGTTTTTTCTGCCAAGCAGTTTAGCTATAGGACAGTACAAGCCTGCCAACATTTTTCAGAATTATTTTCCCTCTAAATGCCGTGGACGGTGTGCTAGAATCGATAAGGGGAAAGTAGCATTAAAACCATATAACATGCCTTTCATTTGCCAGTAATCAAATGTGACAACTTCTCACCATATGTATAAAACCAAAGATTGTGTAAGGAGTACAAGAATGCTGTGTTTATCAGCAGAGATGACAAAGAAAACGAAACCAAATATTCGGCAAAAATAATAAGGGTTACCAAAGTAGCATGAGGGATGAAGCATGTGAATCCAGTTCCATTTCTTTCTTTAACTGAGTGATTTCAACATATATCTGATAGATTTTATTTGCCTAATATTATTCAATCTTTCTAGTTCATTTACTCTTCCTTTCATCATTTTTCATTTATTCCTCTGAGTTTTAAGCCCAAACCACATTTGGTTTGGGAAAACTAAATCTTCCTGTGTAAGTAAAAAGTGATGCTGTTAGGTATCATTTGTTCCATGCCTCTCATTTCTAAAACTATGATTTTTTTTTAAATTTTCTTAAAACAAATTGAAAATTCTTGTCTGAATCAAAAATAGTCACTGATGTATCACTGAATGTCACAGGGTTTCAGCGGCAACAAAACAAATCAAATTGAAACCCAGGTCCTCTAAGATCTTGAGATATATTATAGTGAATAATTGAGTTTACATTAAGAACTGGGGCTTCTGGTTTTTGAAACCTTAATTTTGTATTTGCAGGCTTTTTTTTGTAATACAGCAAGTGTTTAACTGTACTTTCTGTTGGTAAATGAAAGTTGTTTCTCACATGACTCCAGGATGTGGGGCTCCTAAATTCAGAAACGTACTGAAAGGCTTAAGCTGCATTAAGTTAACTGGACTGCAAAAGCCAACTGTCTAACAAGAAAAATTATGTATGACTGTAACACTAACAGCATCAATCTGCCTATTCCTTATTCTCATTCTTTTAACATGAATTTATATTTCTTATCAAAAGTTTTTCAGATTAAAAAATATCAACCATATCTGCACATTCAATAGAGTATTACTTTTATACTAGATCAAATAAAACAAGAAAACAACAATATGTCTTACTGAGACAGAAAAATACGTGTGTCTTTAACAACTTCACTAGGTCAGAAAACAAAATGGGTATGTCTCTCAAGCATAGAACACAAGTGCACCACACTTCCATAGCCTCATGCACCATATTTGCTGGTGTTACTGGGCCACCTAATGATCCCTTTTTTTGCTCTTGAATTGCATAAGTATATTAGCTTTTATTTTAAATAACTTATATATTAAACAGATTCACAGCTTTTTAGTAATTAAACAGTCAAAGAAAAGAAAAGAAGGAATTTTTTATGGCAGGACCTACTGCTTGTCTTCTGTTGCTAGCTGGTTCTACAGTTTGTGAAGAGAGGGCTCAAAGCTTTCTGAATGTTGTCCACTACTATTGAGTTAATTAAATTTTAAAACTTCCCCTTTACAATTTCTGTCAAGGAATAACTTATGAGTGTGCCAACTCTAAGGGTTCTGCAGGAGGGAAGTGCCAGCCGTTCTGCCCATACCTGTTCTGTGCTAGCTCTGTGCTGGGCAGCTGCAGAACATTGACTTCAGTGTAAGAGAATTGTGACTTCCTTGTGATGTACCAGAGTGGGGGACTGGGATTGAAATGGAAAAACAATAAGCGCAGCATTTGAATTAATTATTAGAACCAACCTGTCTCAGATGTGTGAGTAAAAATACTGAGTCGAATTCCAATCTCACATGCCTTGGTGCAAATCCAGAGTAAATACTTTATATTCAATTTATGTTAAGATAAAACTCTCAATGCTAAAACTTTCAAACTTGAATTTATAACAGGTTAAAATATTCTCACCTCATCAGTCACCAGTTACATGGTTTACTTTCTCTAGTGGATTTTCTGCCTTTACAATCAGCTTTGTCATTCCTATCTCACTGCCTATAAACTCTGTTTATATTCATACATAAAAAAGACCATCTGGGCACCTATCCAACACTTCAAGAAAAGACAAAATGCCGGTGGAGCTTGGGCATTTCCCTGTTCTGAGGGGAGACTGGGCAAACTGGTATTGCACATGTCTGGGGACTCATGCACAGACTTCAGAGCAGCAGTTTGTGGAAGGGATAAAAAGTCTGGCTGACATATCTGACAAGGGAGAAACTCTCTTTGTTGATGTACAGTACTACTGCACCAACAAGTTACCATGAAGTAACTGAGAGACTTAATTTAGGATTTGACACATGAATGGAGAGGTGAAGCTTTAAACATAAATCTGGTGCAAATCACACACTGAAAGCTTCATACAAACAAGCAGACTGTACATTTGAAAGTGTGAGAGGCACTGACAGACAGGCATTTGAAAACATGATAAATGGAGTCTGGATCCATCCAAGGTGAGAGTGACTATTATTGGGCTAAATCAAAGGAGCTGAGAGAGTTTTCCCAGTTCTTGAAGACAGCATTGTTTTGGTATGGCCGATGTATTCTGGAGTTTATAACCTTATCATAATAGATTTTTAAATAATAGTTCCCAAAGCAACTGCCCATATAATTCTGTTACTCCAGGTAAATATAAAGTATCATGATCCACTTTTGTTTAAGAGGCTGGCTTTCTCAAACTGTGTAAATATAAGGTTTCTACATTTACTGATGCAAATGCATAACTGCACTAACAGTACTAACACTCTTGAAAATATACGTCTATTGTAATCTCTTTGCAAGTTATCTGTGTAATCATACACTTCATTAATAATCATATTTTTACCATTTTTATATCAGTAAAAATCCATTCATAGAGTTATCATTCAATACATGTTTTTTAGCTCACGGGGGAGATCAACTCTGGAGCTGAATGCTGCCTACATAGAGCAAATTTAATCTGTGCATCTGTGGAGAAAATGCTTCATCTATTTTATTTCATGTATTGAGAGGTTAATTAGAATATACAATCAAGATTAGAAATAGCTAAGAAAAAAAAAGAAGAATCCTATTTTCCTTTCAATTGTAATGTACAAAATTCAAGCCTGTGGGCTCGGCAATCACACATACCCTTTTGACAGGTGTTAAGCTAAAAACTAACTTGTAATGCAAGGTTTTGTATTTGACTAATATAAACATATTCATTTTGTTTTCACA
Organism: Dicrurus megarhynchus; assembly: GCA_013399195.1. Taxonomy (NCBI): domain Eukaryota; kingdom Metazoa; phylum Chordata; class Aves; order Passeriformes; family Dicruridae; genus Dicrurus; species Dicrurus megarhynchus. Next base: position 1,783,811 of record VXAD01047012.1, on the reverse strand, counting down.
CAAAGGAATAGAGCATGCCACTATTTTGCAATATTTCTCATTAATGTAATTTGTAAGTTGGATCAAAGTCGGCAATGTCTTCAGTCACTCAGCAAAGTCTGACTACACCAGTTCTGTGTTACGCTCACATTATCATACTTTGTAAGACACTAACAAGAAACTGAACAAGGAAGAACAAATCCCAAGGGTATTTGAAACAGCAGCTCATAAAGCTATTAAGGAAATTAAACTACCAAGAGCATGCTTTCAGATAGTTAAATAACTGGTTAAAATTTAAGTTTTTATACAGAGTGAGATGGGTATTCCCAAGTGGAAGTTTATGCTGTTCAGTATGTTCATAAATGGTCTGTAAAAGAGGGAAATACTGGGGTAGCAGCTTTGCTGATGACACTAAAGATATTCAAGGCAGAAAAGGTTAGATTCAGCCATGGAAGGCTTCAAAGGTTTCTCATACAATGAAGGGTCAGAAGATTAAAAAAAATTAAATAAAACTAAAGTAAACAAATGTAAATTGATGCATAGGGGGGAAACCCCTAATTGTGCTTATGAAATAACCATTTCTGAAATGACAGTTACTTTCAGGAATGAGAATATGTACAACAATGCAAGTAACTATTTTTTAAAATCAGGCTAACCCTTTTAAAAGGTAGTAAAAAATCAAGTAAAACATAGGAATAGAGATAAAACATAAAGCAGCATCCATGTCTTAAGCATGTACAGTTTTCTTTCCTCCTTCTCCACCTTCAGAAACCATACAGTGGAACTCAATCTGGAGGAAAGTGAGAAGGATGAGCAAAGGTGTGGAACAGCTTCTGTACAGGCAAGAGCATGATTAAACAGACTAGCAGCCCTTAGCCTGAAAGGTTGTAGAAAGATCAGTGAAATCATGAGTAGCATGAAGAAGGTGAATTAGTAAATGATTGCTCACTTCAGAGAAAAAAAAAAGAGAGTGAGTTACAATAGATAAAATTAGCAGGTGGCAGGTCCAGAACAAACAAGAGGTGCTTCTGCAAAGAATATGCAATTAAGCTGTGACACTGCTGCTGTAAGATATTGCAGATGGAAAAGTTTATATGGCTGCAGATGAATTCATGACAGGAAAATCTGCTTAGGACAATTAAATGCAGACACCATTTCTGCAGTTCAGGGAACTACCTGAGTCACAGATGGCCTGAAAGTATTCTGCAAAGTATCCCAGCATATAATATCCCTATCTACTTGTCCTGCTCTCATGCACTTTCATTAGGCATCTGGTATTGGCAAGTGCTGAAGAGAGAATCCTAGCCTTGACAGAGGTGTGGTCTGACTCCATATGGACATTCTTATGTTCTTATATCAGTCTGCATATGATTGGGTACGTGGGAAATATATGTGCTCCTTATTTAATTTCTCTCTTTATTAACTCATTCAAGAGGCACTTAGGTTGAGAGCTTCTTTGGAAGACATACCTTATGAAATCAGAGTGGACATCTGATAAGGTTTTAACAACATATAGTAATCAAACACTTTACTTCCCTTAGTTTTTTGCAATAGTATATAAAATCTCATTAGTTTTGCTGATTTTTAATATATAAAGTCTTCCAATGATTTTGCTAGTAACAGTAGGTTTGATTTGAACAAGTCCAGGTCAGGAATATTTGCTACACAAATGTATGTATTATCCTGTGGGAACAAATTAGATCTTGTTCTGTTAAATTTCCAAAACTGAATAATCAGATATTCACTTGCTTTGGTTCTATCCAAATTGGCCTCTATGCCATTTTTTGCACATTCATGCACTCACAAAGAGAAGATTTTTGGATGGAATGCATGCAAAGTTCTAAATCAGATTTATTTTCCAAGTGTACTTTTTATACGTATCAGAGTTTTGGCATTCATCATTTGTAATGGAAAATTAAATTATACACAGCTTGAGTTTAAACATATAAGAACATAAAGACAAACATGCATTGTCCATAAACAGGATTTCCTATTGAAATCCACAAGATTATGTTGGACTTCCTTAGGTGGTTTTGTGAAATCCAATAAACATATATACATCTTTAATAGCATAAATATTTGTAAATCTGTGAATTATGAACTCGCAAAACTGCAAGTCTGCTCAACAAGCATAATTTCAGAGGCCAAGACAGAACTGCAGTTTTTAAACATGTACCTAGCTGCATTTTGGTATATAGAATTATTTTCTATATATCTAATTTCAGAAAGAATTTTGAACAAAATACTTCACTGAAAAGTCAGCGTTCATCTGAAAATTGAAATTTAATTAAATTTTGATGTTGTTTACCCAGATACATTGCTAAATCCTTAGAATTTGATGGAATTGAGTAAAATTGCCTCCACATAGCCAGTTAGAGACATTGTGTCTTATCTAATTTACTTAAAGTCAGCTAAAACTAATTTGTATAGGCAAATGGTTCACTTTGATTGTATTTTCACATTAAGGAAAACAGACAGGAAGGTAAAATTTAGCTTTTAATGAAAAGGAATCTCTTTTTATTTTTTGCTATAATTCTGAATCCTTTTGAAGGGAATTCTGATTATCAAATTCGTCCACAGAAAGTCGCTGAGGTTTTTAAAATGCATGAAATTATATAAAATTTAATTCTGCTAACTGAAACCTTCAAGATCTTTAGAAACAATTAAGCAGAAGCAGAGCACTAAGCTTTTTTATGAGAAAAAAAATTGCATCCCAGGCGGATAAAATATGAGGTTGATGCATGATTTGGGTACTACAAAAATGGAACCAGAAATCTGCCCAGTAAAACAGCTTGTTGCATTGGCATTGTGATAGAGGTCTTTTGGAATCTATTCTCTAAAATGGCAGAAGACAAGTAAATGGTTACATACAAAGAGAAAAGGTTTCCAAATGGGAGGCTATTGGAAAGGCTTGGGAATCAAAACTGAACAAAGGAAAATAGTCAGACTCATTTTGCCTGGCCTACTAAGCTACTGTAGGTGACACCAATTTCTGTGCCAGCGGCATGTGAGAAAGGATTAAGGTGATGTCTACTTGAAATTATATAAACCTGTTGACTTCCTAAGAATATGAGCAGGTTTGTGATTACAGCTTTCACCTCCAGACTACATGGATTTGAAGCCTGGTTCCACTGCCAAGAAGCTTTAGCTATCTGAGCATCATGCCCCATGGCACAGTCAAAATACCTTCAGGACTGCAAGTCTACATCTTACAAGTGTAGAAGGCTTTGCATGACTTGGAGCACTTTTTTCTCGAATGCACAGTGTTTGTTCTGCTGGCTTATATTGGATAAGCTTTAATTTATACTGGTCTTCTAAGTCCTCAGAGTGTCACTGCTGTTTAAGTAGGAAGTTTCAATCCCTAGAGCCTTTCAGAGGCTGAATATTTTTCATAAAATATTAAGCTAATTTCAAAGCATGGAAAGCTTGTAAAATGCCCAGTGGACAGATTAAAAACAAGAGACAAAGGACTAGCTTCTCTCTAGAAATAGTTTTCTGTGCTTTCTTTACTTTGCTCTATGAGAAAACATCAACGAAAAATGAAATTCTCCTTAAGGAGAAAAATGCAATCTTCTTTCTGGACTAGCACTCAGTGCACACCTCTGTGGCGTGATGCAGTGGCAGGGACAATTGTGTGAGCTGCTCCCAAATGAGATAGCAGTAGGTCTGCACTAGCCTTAGCTATCCTTTCAGCATTTGTGAGATTCCTGAGATTACTCTGCCTGGTTTTGGTCTTTCCTCTCCAGGTACTGATGTACTGGAGTGATTCAAGCGGGGGCTGCCGAGCTGGTTCAGCATTAGGAAGGGATCACAAAAGGGGGGTCTGACACCTGTGTTTGACTGCATAATGGCAGGGAATGCAGAAGACATTATAAAGGCTTGTTGGAAATGTTGGAAATGCATAACAGATCAAGAGTCAGCAAACCTGTTGGAACACAGGGAACTCTCATCTCATGTAAAGATGAAATTATTTTACTACAAGGACAATCAGAACAGGAATCCAGAGGGGCTGTGGAATCTCCATCCTGGCAGATATTCAAAACTGGTCTGAACAGTGCCTGAGCAACCTAATCTGTTTTAAGCAGAATTTTGGACAAGACCTCTGGAGGTCCCTTTCAACGCAGTTTATTCCATGACTCCATGCACTCTTCTATTCCTCTCTTCCTCTCCTCCACAAAAAAAAAAATCATATAGAGCATGAAGGATACATATGATTTTTTTAAAGTACTTATTTTGGAGTTTATTATATATTGAATTTTGGTTAAGAGGTGAATTAATAAGGCAAGGTATTGTCCTAGTAGATCAAAGAGTCTAAAGAAAGGTATTTCTGACTGACTGGTTCAATTAAATAGTACATTGAACTGTAGAATCTGAACAGAAATAATCTTTTTTTTTCCACCAAGGCTTGCATATGCCCTGAAGTATTTTTGAAAAGCCTGTTTTATGCAGAGTGGCTTTTTGTTTAATGTCCCATGAAATTTAAATATATGATTAATATATTATAATGATTAATAAACTCTGTTATTATCTGGGACTGTTCAATGACAATGATTTTATCATATGACCTGCTGAAAGAAGTGTTCAGAACTGTGCTTGCCCTATATCTTTCCACAAAATCCTTCTTTACAGTAGAATGGAAATTGCATAAAGTCTGGTAAAGTGATCAAGTCTCTAAGTGTATTCTGGTTTGCTCACTGGAGAACACAAGGTAAATCATTCACACTCAAGGGAAGGCTGCAGCCATGGAACCCAGCAAAGGACCCAGGCACAATAAAAGGGACGTGCCCCGCAGTCACTTTGCAGCTTGGATAAAAATGACGAGAAGTACGCTTGATAGCTGTGCTTAGAAAGCTCAGCAGACACTAATGCCAGCTTCTGATGAGGATTCTGAAAGTAAAACTCACTTCCAAAAAATTCCCCACTTTGTGAGTTGTGCTGGTGCATCCTTCTTCATTGCCAGAGCTGCCTACCTGCCTCCACTTCACCACACAGAGTTATGTATTAAAATGTTGTGCATGATGTCAATCTTTTGAACTTACATACAATACATACCTTTACTGTAGAGTATCTGATAATATCTTCATTCTATTCTCTTTATATGGGTCTATGGAAACTGCATTCATCAGAAGATATCTGCTGATTTACACAGGAGTGACACACATAGAAGTAGTCGATATGATTTGTATTAAGATTATTATCATATACAGTAGTTTTTAAACTGTAAACTCTTAGCATTTTTAACAAAATTCAGTATAACAATGTTTACTATTATTGGTCTTCATAGTCCTTGCCCAATATCACTGCTACTGCTCTCCTCTGCCTTTCCAGGCTTCCAGACTTCATCCCTCGCATTGTTGTCCTTGCAGTTCCCCATTTTTGTCCTGAAAGACCAGAGGTTACAGAAAACCTTATTTCTGTTGTAGCTGGATATTTGTATTGCACTGCAAAATATGGGAGCCCAGGACCAGGGATTTCTAGGACAGCCCTGACCCAAAGAGTGCATCAGTGCTTAGCAGGGGATAGCCATGAAGACCCTTTCCAGCTTGTTCAGACAGAGTAGGCCTGCTCCTCACAACTGCCTGCCTGAGTAGCCTGGCTGGGTGAGGGCAAAGGGAAGCTGTGGAACTTTTCCACTGAGCCATTTCCATTAAGGCACCAGACTGCGGAGCCATTGCAAGCCCCCACAACACAGAGGAGGTGCTGGTCTAGTTCGGACTACACAAGCAGGAAGCAATAGTGGATTAAAGATGCTTTTGTCTCCTCACATTCTTCTTGAATGTACCCAGCTCAGCTATGGTACAACTGTGGATTTAGTCCATTGAATTTGTATCAGAACAAAGAATGGTTGCCAACTAATCATTTAAAGACTAGGCAGACTCTGGGATCGAGGCAGACAAAAGCTCTCCAGTGATCTTTATATACCTAGGTACCAGAATCGAACTGCTCATTAATCTTTCTCTAGAACAACCCTGTAGCGTGACCTACATCTTACTTGTGCTAATAATGTTTCTGTATATTTCACTTTATTTCATGAATCCTGTGCTGAAGACTTCAGTGTTAATAAAATGTACAGCTGTATTATTTTTGATTGCATCATTTGTGGTGCATTGTTTTAGAGGCAAGTTACACAAAAGACAATCATTTCATTACTGATAAAAGTGTTTTGACCTCATTAGTTGAGGAAACAAGAGAGTGTTTGAACCACAGGCCCCTGGGTATAGCAAAACCCTGCCTCAGCCTAAAACTATCTACTGTGAGAGTGGAGTCTGCATCTCAGAGATGTTCTTGAGACCTTGGCTGTCCTTTTAAGTTTCTGTCTGAATAGCAAGTGCTGAATGGACACAGCAGTGAAATACCTAAAATTAATGTAAGTCATGTTAACATATAAAAGAAAAAGCGCTGCAATTGAAATTAGGTCTGTCCTTGAATGGCAACTGATTTGCAAACAAATGGAGAAAAATGTCCACCTAATTCTGGTGCAGAGGCCTCACTGCATGAATTTTGTTGAAAGCTGGTTTTGCAGGAACGAATTTGTCAAATGAAGTGACAAATATTTTTCAAAAGTCTTTACAATTTTGCTCAACCCTGAATATTACCTGATCTGTAAACCGGAAAATTAACAAATCAAATCATAATGTTTATACCTAAAATTAGTCTCCATTAGAATTTTAAAGTGTATTTAAATTCTTCTAACTTTTTAAAAGTTGTTGAAGTCTTCCCCCTATGGTACTAAAGAAATTTATGTCTATTTTGTGTCTTTAACAGAAGAGACATGTTTACAGTTGTCCATTTCTCTTAGACTTAAAATATTATATTTAAATCTAAACACAGTTTGGAACCAGCTCTCTTCAGACATCATAAAAAACCGCAACATTTAATGTTATAGCAACTTCATTCAGGAAGCAGGTTGCTTCACTCAAACAAACTGTGGTGCATGGATTTTTATATCCCACTGAGCTATTAAGTTGTAAGACTGCCTAGACATAGATTTCATTTTATTCATAATATATTACATCAACAATTTTTAAAAGACTTTAGAGATTAAAATAAATAATCTTATGGCAGAACTGGAGGAAGCCATGTTGCAGTCACTCTTAGGGTCCTGCTCTGCAGAGCTCTTACAGCCTCAACAGACACCATGCACTGAACAAAAGACATTCAGCTCTGTGAAGGGTCTGAACCTCTGTTAGAGGAAAATATTTATTCTCTTTCCCATTGAAGTCAACTAGTCCTTGTTTGTTGACTATAGATGGATTGGGAATTTTATCAACAGCTTTTCAAATCTATTACTCAGATCCTGTGTATTTTATACAGCTGTTCATACAGGTGGGACTTAGTTAAACACTTAGGAATACAATGACTACCATAGTCATATCATCTAACAATTTGTATCATTACATAATTTTATGAAGACCACTGCCTTCTGACTTTATAAAGGTAAAGCTGTAGTGAAAAAATATGGAACTGTCCACCTATACCGGACTTTTTCATTAACTTTGTCCATTAATGTGTGCATTATGACCTGAAACTTGACTAGGTCTATACCTTACAGTTCTCACCCAGTTAAACTGTGTGCATTTTTGTAATCAATGTGCACAATTAAGCTTTTATGCCAAAATGAACGATTCAGCATAAGATGTCTATATTCAAGCACAGTATAAAGAGATATGTCATGTGCAGTGGAGGATTAGGCTGGAAGTATTGCCTGCTGCAACATGACTGCTCCAGCTCATGAGATCTGCAGTCTTTTTTGTGTAATATCACTCTGAAGAGTGTTTGAATCTGGCCATAATGGACTGTGCTTTCTTGGTATGGGTACTGCACTGCCCCTGTGATACACAGACAAGGAACAAGAGCTGTATAAATGTGGTATAATTGGGTCATAAACTTGTCAGGCTTGGGACTCATCTGGAAGTGAGCATCATAGTGGGCAGATACCTTCCCTGCTGCCCTCTATCCATTGCCTGGGATTTCCAGTAATCCCTCTTCCAAATCCAGTTCTGGCTCTTTTAGAACTTCTCTTTCAAAGGAGCACAAAAGGAGCAGAAAAATTACTCCTGCCTCTCCTCTTTGATAAATTTAAGTAATTCTAAATCCTTTTTCCAGACTGTTCAGGAAGAAGATAAGTCAATGAGCACTCATATCTTCATCTGATGCATCAGACAGGTATCAACTAGCAATCTGAACCTAATTTATACTTTTGGGGACTCTTGTATGGGAAAGCCAAAATAATCCTCTCTAACTGGCCTGCAGTTATGTGGGGAGAGCGGATTTCCAATGCCACTAGATCATGGCCAGGAAAATACCAACAGCAGAGCATAACAAATTCATTGCTAGGTTAAGAGAAGGTTCTGCTGAGGAGAGAAAGACAAGCCACTCAGGCATTGATCCTATCAGAGCCTTTTTTTATAAATATTGCCTCCTTTAATGTGCCTTACAAATGAAAAAAAGGAGTCCTTAAAGGTAAGTATACCTGACTAGACACAGTATCCCAGCCCTGAAGTTACAGCACTGCATTCTGTAAATGGCACATTCTGATTTCTAGTAAATATCTCAGCCACATATGAGCAGGTTAAATTGCAGCAGAAAACCAACCAAGAATTGCAGGCCAGCTGTGAAGAGTAAGTGGAGTGATAAGATTATTACTGTATTGAGGAAGCAGAAAAGAAAATTGAAATACGAATTTGTCTGTGACCAGAAGCTGGAGAGACCCTTGTGTCTGGCCATTGACTAATATTATGTTTTTTCATAAGCTTCATTTATTTCTGCTGTTCACTGAATTGGTTCTTACCAAGATTTTGAAACAGAAACTTTTGTACTGTATTGCTGCAGCACTGAAAAATGTCACAGAGGGCAGCTGCCGTTCACTTTGCCAGACACAGTAGAGGATGGTAGCATTTGTGTTCTGTTATTATTACTGCTGTAGTTTCCTATACTGTTGTTTTAAAGCTTTAAAAAATACTTTCAGTTGTTTGTCTATCACATTTCAATTGATAATTTCCTTTTATAATGTCTGAAGGCAAGGAAATCAAAGACCTTGTGATTTGTCCAAGTAAGACAAAAAATATTAAAGACATCATATTTTCACTTTTGATATTTATTTTAGTTTATACTCTCAAAATCATATGGATGGGATCACAAGGACAAGTTGATCAGAGAAAAGGCAGGACATCATGTGACCTGTGACCTGTAAAAATATTGTTAATGATGTTGAATTCACCATTACTGTTTAAAAAGGCAATATCTTGGTGCACTGTGCAGGAAACCAAGTCTATGTCTCAACACCATGTGTTTTCATGCCTTTCTCTCAAGATCTCAACAAGTACATTTTTTAAGCACATATTTTACCATTCTTTTCATGTTTTGTAAACATTTGCAATGATACCACTTGTGAACATCTTTGATGGTGCTTTTTAGTTTTGCTGCAAAATGCTTAAGAATTGGAAACCATGCTGTCTGCTGAACTCGATTCACAACTTACATCTCCATGTGTTATTGTTAGTGCTCAGTAGCAAGTAGAATTATCCCCATCTAGTAGGTGTAACATGGCATCTGTTGAGTCCATTGCCCTTACAGAGAAGCTAGCATGGGGAGTCTCATAGCCAGAAAATTTGTAATTAAGTAAGGCAAGATATTAATTCTCTCTTAAATCTATGCACATGCTTTTTGTGGAAATGAACAAGATGTGTGGAGAGACAGGTTTTCTCAATTACTAGGGTTAATATTCATGTGCAAATACAGACTCAGCTAAACCCCACACATATGTCGTAATGTCTACATTCGTCATCCTTTTTTTTTTCAACTGGGTATACAATATTCATCCAAAATACCCATAAAAGACTGACTGCAAAACTCACATTTTATAGCCTTCCCCAGGAATGTTTGCATTAAATTGCTTTAGACTGAGAAAGTTTCATTGTGATCAAGACCCAAGAGACATAAAAGGAACATAAAATATGGGTCATAGTGTGAGTTTATAAGCTAAGTTTCTACTTAATTTATGTTATAGTGGCAATGCAAGAAGTTGTGGTTTACCAAGAGCACAGCTATGCCTTGAGTTAAATGCTTTCTTTCCACTGGCAGTTTCAGGTACCTGCCTCTCGTGGAAGAGTTAAATGTCTTACATGTATGTGTCCTGTAATTAATCATTTGAGAAAAATAAGCCTTCATTATCAGACATAAGAACAAGTGTTGTCGACATCTCATCTGAAGAAGCTGTGCCTGTATTTCAGTGGCAGCTTCATTTCAAGTTCCTCTTTGTTCCTGGATCAGTGCCAGTGTTCAAATCTCTGCCTGAAGCTGGCACATGCTGCTTCTAAGAAGAGCAAGAGTTTAACATCTCTATTGAAAATTAAAATGTGCCCTGTGATTGGATCAGACTGGCTAAGTAAAATTCTACGGTTTATAATTTCTTTAGTTGGACATCACAAACCACAATTAGAAATACCATAAGATTAATCTTTATTAAGTTCTGAGATGTATCTGTTCAACTTTTGAAGCATAAGGATATCTTAACAAAAGAGGATAGACTCTAACAGATAAACTAGGTTCCATAATCTTTTACCATATCTGTTTGGTGGTGTTTTTAAAAGATTAAAATGACAGAAAAAGCCTTGATCAAATCCAGTAAGCTCTAGAGTTTAACCCAGATGTCTAATACCACAGTGTACTATCCTGGTCAGAATATCAAGGGGAAAATCTAAGCAAAAAGCATTTTTTTTACTCATTTGTAAGTCAAACACAAGTTGCTGTGATTTTACTGCTTTAAATATTTGCTTTCTTTTGTTTTCTTTAGCTTTGAGTATTAATTTGCCTCATGTCCCAATTACCTTTCTCTGGCAGTAGATTAGACTTTCTCAAATAAAACGCCTATCATAAATATGTTGAATTTGACAGGGGATAATTTTTGAGCAAACAAGTGGTGACATATGCTTTAATATTCCTGAAATTTTCTGATCATTGTTTTCTTGAGAGAAATATTTCAGTTTTTCATTTTCACTATGCCATACTAGGAAATAAAAAATGTCAAAGCCCAAATGGAAGGTTTTGAATCAAAGAAAAATATTTTTCATAAAATGAATCTTTGGTTTTCCTTTTTATTATATTATCAAAAAATCTTGCTGCAAATTAGAAAATTCACTGTTTATTCTTAGTTCGTACAGAAGTTAAAATATTTTTACACACAATAGCTCCTTCTGGCATGATCTGCTACCTTTTTCTGGCCAAGAACTCTTTTCTGTCCAAATGTACAAGCTAGGTGGCAGTTTCAGCTGATTAAAATGCACAGAGGTGCTAAACGTGGCTGCTCATTTACACAAATTACTGCTCTGTATTGCCCTCTGTAGAAGTTGTGAACATGCACCATATGGGGAGGGGAATAAGGGTTAAGGCCATGTCTCTTTGTTATTGATTTAAAGGTGGACCATGGTTCAGTGAGACTTTTTGGAGCAGGATAAATTTCAGCTATCTTGAAATTAATTATAGTTATGCCATCTATACTATATTGTACAATGATAATTAATTCAAAATATTACGTTAGTCCTTTACATGGATTGGAATTTCTTAAATATTTTCTCCAGAGTTTTCAGAAAAACTTTATAAAAACTCTTTACATTCAGATAACATTTATGCAATGCTTCTCTCCTCCACACTGCATTCTTGTCTGTGAAGCTCTGGTGAACTTGTGATAAACCTAATCTGTGTCAAAGCTAAGCCTCTCCTCACACTTTCAATTCTAATTGCTCAGAAGTAGCAGGATCTGACAGATTGAGTCCAGCCTCCTCTTGCTTATAACACTGTTCCTTTCCTTCTCTTCACCTTTCCCCTCCTCCCTAAAAAAAAAAAAAAAATAGAGCTGCAGGGTAAGGTGACCCTGGCATAATAGGTGTTACAGATCTGAGAGTAGTTTTACAAGGTGCTGACCATTTACAAAAGTAAACCATAAGCATCAATAAGAATTGAAGGGTCTTACATTACAGAAACAGCTTGTCCTACACGAGCGTTATCGTGTGGTTTCTGAAACGCCCTCTGCAGCATTCCAGCATTCTCAGCATTGTGCAGCCTTTGGCACTGCACTATTGTACTTCCTGGGAGAAAAGAGAGAGGTTATAGAAAATAAAGGGCATGTAGCACTGAAATGACCTGACAAAAACTGAATGTACAGCTCACTCTGGTTCGCAAATGAACAAGTTTTGTTCTTGTTCCCCATCTGCAGGAGGGAACAGGAAGCATCTCCCTGCCTGTGAGATCATGTTAGAGATAAAGCTGGAAATGAAATTTCATGACTCAGTCCCAGGAAACATTTAAAATAATGGCCATAAATTTGTCCCCAGCTGATCCATGTACAGCCATACTGTGTACTTCACCAGGATCATTATCCCACCCTATTTTTACAGGTGTCTCATAAAATACTCCCAGTGTTGTCCTCACTTGGCTGCCCCATTGTCCTGGTTTAGGAATGGACTCAAATTTAGTGCCCCCACTAAAACCACCGTGTTGCTCGCCTGCCCCTCCACCTCCAGCTGGATGCAAAAAATTCAAAGATCCTGGGTTGAGAAAAGAACAATTTACTGGTAGCAACGAGATAAGAAAATGAACAGTAACAGCAACAATCTTCATAACAAAAGGTATGAGAAAAAGAAATTATTTACACAGAAAAGACCTCAGTAGAAAACAAATACTGAACTGTTCTGCCTGCCACATTTTTTTCACCAGAAGGACCACTCTTTTCCTCAGGAAGAGACTCTTTCCCCTGCCCCTGACAATGACATGAAGTGGTATCAAATAATATCTGGGTCCTGACTATCAGGAAAAAAACTAGCCCTGTCCTGGCTGAAACCAGGACATCCACCAAAACACGATGATCTCACTACACCATGCTGAAAAGAGTGTAATTTAGTGTCATAATGCTCTGTTAGTAGCAAACAGAGACAGACTTCATCAAGGGATCTGACTTCTAAGTTACACCCTTTTCCCATCATCTTCTCCAGGGCCTTTGGCCCATATTTGGAAGCCCCAAAGGGCACAAAGAACATGCTTGCCCTTTAGATCCAGGAATCTGAACACATGCAGAGAATAGAATGGTGCCTAAGACTAAGGTGCTCTCGAGGAGTTTGTTGGCTCCATTCATGAGACTGTTTTCTCAAAGGCAATATCCCTGGAGGGCACCTACAAGCAGAACCCTCCACTGATTTGTGTATGTGCTGATGTTAGAGGGAAAGTGATTTTTAAACATTAAGGAAATGTTTCAGGATGCAAGTAGCATTAATTTTTTGCTTAGCAAAGACTTTGTTTAATGTCCAAGACAAAACATTCCTACAGAAGTAAAGTGAAAGCAAATATCTGATTCCAGAGGCAGCCCCCAGAGACCAGGTGTTGGTGTTCTGTGGCCTTGGAGCAGTCCCAGACATTTGGTTTTTCTCTTGGATCATGTGGGTATTGTGAACATGGGTCACCTAATGAAATAGGAGTGTTGATGCTAAGCTAGGAGACCTAACTCAACCTGCCACAGCCCTCCACAAAGGCTTGCAAAGCAACATCGGGTTTTGCCTGAGACAGAATGAACTGCACCACAGCAAGACTTGAAATGTTACTACTGGGTTAAGCAGATTTCTATAGGACACATTCCTCACTTCCCAAAGTTGTCTAACTACTCTCTGCCGAGGTCCATATAAATACTTATGGAATATGTAGTTAACTGGCTGGTTACTGAATTCAGGCTGGCCCACCAAGAGTCTCAGAACAGTCCTTACCTCTTTGAAGTGTACTTTTGTAACATTCCTATAGATCAGGAATAGAGATGCAGGGTAAGGTACCTGATGTGAGAAAGATACTTTGCATCTATTCTCCGTGAAGGCATTGCAGTTTCAGGTTAGAACACTGTGAGTAGGAAGGGACACAGAAGAGATGAGATGAAGTGGGAAAGGGGTTTAATGTGAGTGCAACCATGCATGATGCAGAGAATGGTTGCATTCACATTAAGCCCCATTTCTCTATTTGAGCAGGGTTTTCTGTATTAGTTATGGGCAGCAGTGTTATCCCGTTAACCAGTCCAGCTCCCATGCTGGCTGGGGGGACATGGGGGCAAAAGGCAAGCCAAAACAGCCTCAGGGCATGAGGTACAAGACACCGTGAGGCTGAAGATGTAGACGTGTTGGGTATCCTAGAACGTCCCAGCATCAGCTCCCTGGACAGGATGGGGTGTATCAGGCAATGAACAAGCTACAATGCAGCCTGCCTTCTGACCTAAAAAAGCTCAAAGCTCCATAAAAGAGCAACATGGAACAGTGATGCCTTTGTTTGTGGCCCTATAATAAAAAGAAAATTCTTTCAACTATGAGGTACAGTGAATAATACCGAAAAGGAAATCCCTTTGACTACAAGGCATTCCTCCTGCACAGGATACCTTCAGGGATCCCTATATTCTTTGGCATTTGGGTATCTTTATGTATTTAAGAGTTAGTTTCCCTGTTCCTGTCACTCTTGTGCTGGTTATCTTTCAGATTTATTGTTTGGGATTTTTAAGCTATCAATACAATGACAGGGTCACCTTGGATAGGGAAAGATTGATTAAAATAATTTCTGAAGTCAGAAACAGCTCCTTTTAGTATTTAAAAAAATAGAATAAATCTGTTTCCTGGATACATGAAAAGTCAGATGAAAGCCAGTTTTCATATTATTTCTATGCTGTGAATGCATATTCAAAGTATTCAGGTTACCACAGTAGCTTTACTCTGAAGCTAACACAACATCCACCAGTCTTTAAGGTAGGAAAGATATATTTTTTTGTGCTGTGACATTTTTAAACTTGTACCACATTGCAAATGTAGCTGGTAGTTCTCACAGTCTGGTGTATTTTTAGATCTCTAAAAGTTTGGAGCTGAGGAATTGCCTTCTTTCAACATCTTCTGATGTCATGGCCTCTTCTCTATAACTGCAAATGTTTAAAACCAAATTTTTTTCTCTCTGATTTCTTCTTCCTTTTATTTCTGTTGAAAAGATAAAATTAAAAGTAATAGAGACAGGGAAAACATAAAAATTGCTCATGAACACATTAATAAAAACAGCCAAAAAACCTGCATATTCATTTTTCACCAGGGACTGCCTCTATTAAAATTTGTTCCCAAATTTCTGCTAGCCTTTCTAATTCAAACTGTGGCATTATGTGAATTTCTTTCCAATCCAGTGACATAACTCTACATTTGCACTTAAATATGATTGTTATGCAGTTGGATTTTCCAAATGAAATTATGAAAATTACATAAATTTGTGTTGTGTGGGAATACTGAGGGCATATTTCTCACCTATTATTTATCACTAACCGGTTAAAATAGCCAGAGAAATGCATTGTCCAAAGCATATTTTCAGAGAGCAATAGAAAAGCAAAAAATCTTGGAGTTTTAGAGACCAATATATTTTTAATGATTTAAGCCATTATTTAAGAGAAATATTTTCAGATGGTTTGCATTCCCTTTAATAGCTAGTTCCAACTGAACCTTTATGAATCATGTTTTTGTTTGTAGTAAGTTTTCTTCTGATTTAGTAGTGCAACTGAAATTGCTTCATATCCTTCAGTGTCTATGAAGGAATATAATTTTCAAGACGGGCTTTCTTATCTGTTTTAAAAGAAGTGAGGGATACCAATGATAGTCTGGGGACTCAAGAGTGCAGATGAAAGAAGGAAGAAGGGGGGGACATGAGGGAAGATTTTATTTTCCGTTTATTTTCAATGTCTCCAGCACGGTTAGTTTGATTTTTCCTCTTGTGTTCCAGATTACAGGTGTTTCCCATTAAGACAAGTGAACTGACTTTAATGGCATCCTGCGGAGCTGTGGGCACAGAATACCTTCTGCAAACTGCCAATAATTATTTGTCCTGGCTTTGTTTCTGGAGATTCTACTTAAATTGGTTCAAAGGCTGGTAATCTGTTTCATCCCTGAAGATTAACCCCCTTGAAAAAAAAAGGAGGGGGAAAAAAAGTGTGCTGCACATAATTGAACAGAATAAAAGAGCACTGGCACTATCTTTGTTAAACAAGGGAATGATTTTTAGAGACTGATAAAAGGAGACTTTGGAAGAGCATTCAATGTGAAGCACCACTATTAATGCAGCTTTACCAATTCTCTTAACAGCCTACACTGCAGACAATGGGACTGGTGATAAATCTGAACCTGACAGGACCTAAAATATTTATTATTTACAAATGCTTATATTATGAAACATTGCCGATGGCAATATCAGACCCAAATAGTTACTTACACTATAATTAGATTTACAAACCCCATGCAGTCTGCCATCTCTTGGGCAAGACCACATGGACAGGGGTTCACTTATTTCATGGGTCACTCTTTCATACCTTTTATGAGCTTCAAACGCCTAGGTATGAGTGTAGGTTCTTGCACTGCAGCTTTTGTATCAAGGTTACAATATGAAAAACCTTTCTTGTTTTCACCAGTCTCTAACCACCACAATTCCAACGGCCTGAAGTTTCCTCTGAAATCTTCAGTTCAGTAAAACACTGGAATGCTTTGCAAACTCAGAGCCTATGAGAAGCACTGCTTCGTGGGAAACTCTCAGAATCTCCAAGAAAATTGTCAGGAGACCAAAGAGGACAAAAGATGATTGCCTTTACAAAATGCATATTTATGTCTGTGTAAAGAGCTAAATCTTTTAAATTTAACTGCATTTAATATATGTCTATGACATTTCAAACTACCATATAATTGAACTTGGAGGATGAAGCCACATTGTGACTGGCCATTTGAAAATCCTATTCACAGTGTTCTCAGTTATACTTTCACTTTGCATTTGGCATGATCTCGTACAGACAATGCATTTAACCAGTATGCAACAATCATTCAGTCTCCTACTATAACATGGGCTACTGTGCATGGACATGCAAATTCCTTTGTCATCTGTATGATTTGCAATGAATAGATTAAAGAGGGAAATTCAACCAAATCCTGATCCCATTGACATTGAATTCAATAGGAAAATAGGTTGAAGAAAAATGCTATTAGCTGATATCTATTGATATGTAAAATCTAATTCAGTCCATCTCTGCTTTGATGTGTCTACTAATAAATTTGAGTGCACTTTTCATAGGCAGATAAAAACAGAGCATATTTTATCTTAGAATCAACTATTGTGCAGTCACTTAGTTCATGTATTGTATACTTTTGAGACTTTTAAGAAGTTCTGCAATAGCATAACTTCAGAAGAGTACAGCATAACAGGAGCCAAAAGCATTATTACCTTGGTTTCCACAGAAAAATAAATGAGTAGTTGTCAAGCAAGTTGAGTTTTAAAAAGCAAAACTAGTTAAGAGACGTCATTTCATAATAATGAGTTGGAGATGTGAAATGGCACAAAAAGTGTGGTGGTTTTTCCCTTTTCTCTTCTACAATCAAAGAGGCAGAGAGGATATGCTGCAGTCAGTATTCAAGAGTGTGATAGCTTCAGCTGCAGGCTCAGACATGGAGATAGGTCTTGCCAGCCCACAGACGAGGATGTCTCATGCTGTCAGCACTGCAAATATTGAGACAAGATCCTGAGGTAAGACTTAGGGCATAAATTGTATCACTTTGTGGCCACTCCGAACCATACAGACGCAGGCCAGGTGGGACAGGTCACCTTGGAAAGCCTGAACTAATGTAATCACAGTAATTAAGATATTGCAAATAATGTTGCTAGTAGTGCTTGTACTACTGGCCACAACAGTGTCAAGCCTCCTATGAGCTCTCAAACTCACTGAAGCAGCTGGGTAAATGCCCAGATGGTTTGCCGAGAAGAATACCTGTGTCATAATTCTTCTCCAGACTAGCATCTCCAATGGTACTCCAAATATACATACACAGTCCCCAGCCATCACTGTTGGTACAGTTTAATCATACCAATATATTCCACTGCTACAATGCTCTCCTAAGAGGGGTAAGTAGCTTTTGAAGAACACACTGTGTGCAGTACCTACTTTGCAGAAAAAGAAAGCTTTTTCAGCTAAGCAGCTGACATTTTTTTACAGGGATCTGAAACCCAAATTAGAGAAAACTATAAGGAGATGACTGTATATTATGCCCAATTATCAAATGCTTTTACTATCATGTTGAGTGCACTTTCATTGAAAGATTCCAGTCTCTTTATCCATAAATTCATCATATCTGAGACAGATCACAGTTAACATGTTTTTAAATGGTATGGCAAAGACAGCTAGTATTTCTATAAGGTAAAAAGAACAGATTCTGTCAAGCCACAAACATACTGATATGAGTTCCTGCAGCAAACAATCCCTCTGTGTAGCCCTAGGTTCCTTTCAGAGTCATATCAGCTTCCACTTATATCATGGTGAATATTGCAATTCTAAGAGGACAGGGTCAAGTCCCTGATGGAGTCAGCTGTCATTCTAAATGTAGTACAATTGTGTTTTATTAAATCATGATAATAAAACAGAGAGAAGGGGAGAATAAAGAAAAATGAAAAAAAAAAGCAATGACTGGGGGTTTAGAGCGAGTCTACACTGATGTTTTATTTTGACTTGTTCAAGAGCTTAGGAAGCACAGATCTCCCTTAGCCCCAGCCACTGTGCTTTGGTTCACTTCTCAGAGCAGTCTCAGGATGCACAAACTGGGTTTCTTTCAAGGGCAAATCAACTGGAAGAGATAATCCAAGATAGTAAAAATGTGATTCACATGCTCACTCAGTTCACAATATCAGATTAGACCTGCTCCAAAACAGCTCCCTGAAACAAATTCAGGAGTTTTGTTGTCCTAACCTCTCCTGCTGGGCTGTACTGCCTGCTGCTACTCATGGAGCCTTACTGACCTCTCTTACTCATCTTGGGAAGTCAGTCAATTACTCTTTAAGCTTTCTGATTCTCCTTTTCATGGGTACAAGCCAATTCAGCCTCTGAAGAATCTGTTTCTGAAGATAAAGACAAAATATGATGTACCAATGGGTTAATAAGCAGAATGCAGCAGGATAACTACAGCAAGTTGGGTCTTCTGCTGCAAATTGGCTTTCCTAAGTTGACTTTAGTGGAGTTATGCTGATTTACGTTATCTGAGGATATAATGCAGCATATTTCAGTAATTCAGATGCTGATTTTAGCTAGAAGTATGCATATTATAAACACATGTTGGGGCCCTGAGGGTACTTTTGATGACATTTTTGATTCCTTGAGAAAAGCATACTGGGGTCACGACAGTTTGCACAAACATATATTAACATTAGTAGAATTAAGGATAGTTCATCTGCAGCTGAATGGTTTTTAATATCTTGACAAGTGTCAATCACATGATACACTTCTAAATACTATCTAGCAGCTTATAACAGTTGATAACCACAAAAGTAATAAAACACAAGGAAATTAAATTCAAACCATTTTTACTAGTGTACATGCTATTTTTATTACAGCAACATCCTCAACCACTCACCATTGCTTTTTGCTTCTGCTTTTCTATTCACCTACAACCAATTTAACAAGTTTTTAAGCAATGTATCTGCAGAGGATTTATGTAGAGGCCGCAGTACTAGAGCTTTAATTCTTCAGTCCAAATCCTCTGAAGCATTGAAATTTCTTCTAATTTCTCTTTGAAATTTCTCTTGACTGTGAATGGCTCAGAATATTTTACTACATCTAAACTACAGCTGAAGAGCTCTTAAACTGGTGAGGAGACATCTTGCTATTTTAAATATATTGATGCACCATTTTTTGAAGGTTAGACAAATACAAATAAAAGGGTATAAATACAGTTGCACATGCAAGATTATAACAATGTAGTTATTTCTCTCTCATACAAGTCAGGTTGCTATTAAGTGCTTTTATGCCGATTATGCCTATAACAGCAGTGGGCCTTGTGCCTCTCAGCTCCTCAATGTCATCCAGGTTGGGGATTCAGCTGTGCCAGAGTCCCTGCCTCTGGTTCCTGGATACCAGCACACCACAGCACAGATGCACCTGGAAATGTAGAAAACATGCTTAAGGGATTTATTTTTTTTTAAGATGAAGGCTGAATAGTGTTACAAGAAGATTAATACCTCCTTTGAATCCATAGGTTAAGGAGTGTATTTGAAGTATTTTTGGAGAATCAGTTACTGCAGTAAAAGAGCTATTTAACATAACTTTATCACTATACTGTTATCAAAAGACCAGAAGTGTGATGAAATAACTAACAGTATGATTTAAACCCTAAGTAAGAAATCTGATATAAAATGAACAGTGTAACTGTTACAGCTTTGCTAGCATGCAAAGTTTCTATCACTTAAGTGACTGATTTCCCAGGGCTTTCTGCTCTTGAAAGTTTTATAGTTTTATTCATTTAACTATCCATCAGCAGTTGGCAAATTTCAAAGTGACACTTATTTTGGCTCCTATTAATCACATGTTTTTCACAGCTGTTACTTGAATTTCCTTTACAGAATTTATTAAATTTATATGAACATTGAATCTGTGTCAAATGTGACCTGGGAATGACCTTAAGTATAATGAAAATCAAAACCATTTCCCTGTTTTCATTACTAGATTTTAACCAATTACTTCAAAATGAGCTCCCTCCCATTGGTTGGGGTTTTTTTCAGAGTAAAAAACCAATCTCTTTGTGTCATAAATGATGAAATGGACATACAGTGATAATGAAAAGGGCACAAAATGCTGATAGTAAACAGAAAACAGGTAGCATATTAATTTTTTCCCCAATAAATTTTTTCAAACACTTTTTTATCAATTATATATCTCAAAGGGCAATTTCTTACCCTTTCCATATGAAGCTCATTACATAAATGGGATATTTGGCTTTTAGATTTATAAAACCTATCAGAGAGGAGGGGGTAAGGAAAGAACAGGGGTGAGGAGAGGGAGGTTTGCAGAAACATGCATATTTCCAGAGTCAAACATGTGAAGGACTGTTTTTTATAGCTCAGCTGGAACAATACTGGTCTGTACACTTCCTTTGGTGGGTCTGTTTTTCTTTTTTTTTAATCTTCAAGATTTACACTCTCAAACAAAATATTTATAAATGGAGTCCCATTTGTCTGGTTTGAAAAAGAAATGTGCTATGAGCCTGGTGACCAGAGAACAGTGTAATGAGTTCAGAAAACATATATTTGAAATTTACTTTAGGTTTGCAAATTTTACAGAGATTTTTACCCTCTGGGAGTAATGCAAGTATTTTACCCTTTGAATTAAAGGGAAAAAAGGGTTGCAAATTTAAACTACGCCAGCTGATATAAAAAATTGTGTTCTTATCTGAGCCTGACAGATGATGTCCTGGACTCATGGATACAGTCATAGATATCCAAGCAACTGATCAAGACTTGACATTTTTAATCTATCTATACAGAAAATATGTTTTTAAAAATCATTCACTAGTGCAGTTTTCTACTTGGATGATGTCCTTAATAATATTTCCTTCCATGTGAATGAGCAAGACAAACAAACCTGTTTTCCTTCCTGAGTTAGAACACCAACTCATGCTCAAACCATTTACTCAACCTGGCTGGTACTAAAGCAAGAGGTGGTCTCCATCACACTTTTTCTAGGCAGAATTCATGTGGACATGCCAGAGATGGTTTCAAGCCAGCTGGTTACCCAGTGGTCAAGGATGATCAGTCCAGAGTTCAGTCTGTGCCACAGCTGTCTCCCCAGGCCTCCAAGAGCTGAAAACACCTTCACATCCTTAGCCAGAGTGAAGCTCAGCAGAAGTAACTTGGTGGTAGCTCCCAAAATAATTCCTTTAAACTTCTTCAGATACTATATGCAACCAGCAAATGATGCAAATATTAAACAAAAGTTCATCTACTTTAAGCTTAAAATTAAACAGGCATATAATACTTGCAATTAATTCTTAGTTTGCATCCCTAGCTCAATACGGTGTTGGAAGAAGGTCCTAGGACAGTAACTAGAAACAACTGAAAAGCATTCCAACTGCAGTTACAAGGACTACAACCTATGTGTAGCATGTTTCTGACACTGGAGAACAGATTTCTCATTGAAAGGCTGGACATTTTCTTCTAATGATTTTCAATCCATTTTACATCTTTCATCAGTTGAACAGAGATAACCAGGAAGAGTCAAAAGGAAGAAGAAAATAAAATTACTATGTAAGAACAAGTAACCTGAGGATACAATGCAATATTCACAACGCAGGGTCAGCTATCTATTTTTAGGAAGAGACCTCAGCCATATGTTAGTAAAAATCTGTTTGCAAATTATGGACTTTGAATAAAACAAAACAGATTAAATGTGCAAGCGATAATTTCTAGTGAGACTCTCTGTGAGAAAAAAAAAAAAAGGCAGAATTTTGCACAACTAGTAGGTGTTGTATTTGCCCATGGGGAGACCAGCAGTTGAGAGAGAATTACAGAATTACAGTAGTCTAGCTTGAAAAAAAAAAATCTAACTAAGCTGTTTGCTGCTCATGGCATTTTAGGTTCATTGGAAATATTTCATACCTCATCACCAATAATGACATCAACAGAAAACAACTTTATATTATAAGCCTTGCTAATGATTTTGTTGTTGCTGAAAAATAAGAGAAACCTGATTTTTATAAACTGACACAGAGCAAAAGAAAAATGAAAAATCAACAAATATATAAATCAGTTTTGAAAATGCTAGGATTTTACAGCCATACATATACAATATTTTAATTTATGTTAGGCATATTAGATATTCAGCAAATGTCTGAATAGTATAGATAGATAGATATGGTCAAACGTCAATATTCTTCCAATCATCCTTGTAAGGAAATATGTCCCTTTAAGGCTTTGGCTGAATTGAAATACTCCTGAAGCCTTCCAATAAACATTTTGACAATCGGCTGGATACATGTTAATCAGCCATGGGTTTATTCTCTCACACAGCCTCTTTCTTCTGATGTGTGTTACCTAACCTGTTGTTTAATTAAGGACTTGTCTTAGTTATAAGCTCAGACACTGACTTCTCATTAATCACTAGTTAAGGTAGTATAAACCTCTAGTCATTCAGTCTAAATTCTTTGTCATTGAAGGACCCCACTCTGTTATGATAATGAGTTTTTAAATAACTTGGAGTTCTAAACCCAAGGCTAAGCTGAAGACCACCCAAACGGTCCCAGAACCATCAGATGGCAGGAACATTCGGTCTCATTAATAATCAAATTACCCTTAAGATTTTTATTTGTGTTTGTATTTTTCTTTCATTCAGAGTAGTGCAATTTATTCAATGGGACAACAAACACTTTAAGCCACTTACACATTTCCCATCCTAGGCTGGAACCAGCGTTAATGTGAACTATAGCATGTCCAGGATTTCAACTCAGGTATTTTACTTCTGATATTCCTGAGGTGCTTGCATTTTCAATAATAAAAAAAAAAGATAAATTTTGTATAAGTGGTTAGAAGAATTATTGCTTGTAAGGGTAATACATCTTTTTGACATAGCACCAAAATGCCCTACATCCTTTTATTTACAGGCTTGTAATTCACGGAGATTTTTAGTAGTCCTTCACAATATTTCTGATACTCCTATTTCTGTAAACTTACCTGTTAAAAGACTTAAAGACAATTCAGAATACAAGTCATTTATTGATGCTAGAATAAAAATAAAACATAATCACTAAAGCAGGAGCAAGACATAGAGTTGTGTAGTATGGCAAAAATCGACCATATATAGTAAAACATAAATCCTGGTTCTATCCACAAGCTATCAAACCTAGTTCCAAGACAAGTATTGACATCACAAGAACTTTTACAAAATACAGACCAAAAAGCCACTGTACTATAGGTAATGGAAAAATGTATAATTTGGAGAAGCTAATACTGTATTTATAGCCTGGAACTGCTATGGTCCTACAGCCCTGGTTGGTCACTGAAAAGTCATCTTTGATGCTGAGATGAGATCCTTCCAACCAGACATATCTAATCCTTACACCTCTTTTATTTTCCCTAAGTAAAAGAGGTATTTTGCTCTATTGTACCTGACTCTAGTAGGCAATGACTGATTGATTGATTGATTAATTAATTTGTTTATTTACTTAATTCACAGAAGAATCACAGAATATGCTGAATTGCAAGGGACTGACAAGCATCATTAGTTACTGAGGAGAGGCCTCCTAAAGCTGTAGGACAGCTCAAGTCTATACAATTAATGTAAGTAAATTGCACATTTTCACACTATCTTGTGAGACAATACAGATAAAGAATGAATATCAAATGTTTTTTAGTACTCCAGATTTTTAATATCAAAATTGGAGGTGAGTTTCTATTTTAGTTGCAAAACTCAATTTAGGAAGTTAGAATAACTACGCTTTAATTTGTCTTGGACTGAATCTTGTGGTCAACTTACCCAAGACCTTGCAATCTCTGTAATTCTTCATATTCCTTTCCTCAAGACATGGAACAATCAGGATATGAGGCTGATGATCTGAAAGCACTGTTTCAAAGGCCTCTAGTAATACAGTTACATGGGATCTATGTAATAGTGGGAAGAGCTGGTTCTGTCTTCAGTATACAAAAAAAAAAATTAGAACGAGAGTAGAATTCTGTCTCTTTAAATGAAAGACCTGCCTGTGTCATATAGGTGCTTTTCAATACATGTTAATCTAACAGAAGAATGATAACAGTGTATCATACAGTCTCATGATTGCATTCACTGAATAGTAATAGTCCATAATCATTTGAGCCAGGAGATGAATGTTGGAAGTATCTACCACAGAATCTCACAGTCTTTCTTCCAGGTCAAAGGCAGGTAACCAAGAGAAAACCCCTCTTCTTGCCTAAGCCATGGAGAAAATGTAGGAGCTCATCCTTCCAGCCATGCCCACAGGGCTGCTGTGGGCAGGGTTAATAGGAGGAGCACATGAGAACTGCCAAGAGAAGGATGTTTCAGCAGAACAGGACTTGGGGCTCAAAGGTCACAGCTGTTCTTCCCCGTTTGGCTGCAGAATTCAATCATATTCTATTAAAATGAAGGTAGGCAAACAGCCAGCTCACACTCATCGCTGTGTTGGTGATGATAAAGGAAGTTTTGACCTACATGTATACGTAATGTTCACATGACATGAAAAGATTCAGGCACCTCTGGAAAGTTATAAAAAAAATACAATTTTTCAAACCTTCAGACAGTTCAGCAGACAGAAGCACAATAACTACTTTTGTAATAAATTTCTAGTGCTATTTGATTTGATATCCTTTACTGGACAAGATACCCCATTCCCAAGCGAGCATGCAAGTACATTTAATAAATAACTTTATTCACTCCTACAGTTATTGGCATTTACTCTTCCTGTTGTAAAATCAGAATAGAAATGGCAACAAGGCCTTGAACTTAAATATTAAATGCACTTTTTCATGGGATGTTTTGTTGGCTTTGATTGTATCTATACACCCTGATGTTTCAGAAACTTGGTTCATATTATTGCAAACAGTATTTGTTCCCCTTCAATGAGGTTCAGAGAGAGGTTGTGTATTCTCTCAAGTATAATAAATGTCATAATGCTCTTGTGTGGTTTTTCCATTGCATGTGGTCCTGTACACCTCTTGCCAAGTTTTGGCTGTACAGTCAAGATTTTGGACAAGGTTACTGGAAGAAAACTGAATGGATCACTCTCTTCTACTGTCTGTTCTAAGAAATCACTTCTAGGTTGATTAGTTCAGGAAGCAGAAGAGTAATTAATCTGTCTACTACACTTGTAGCTAGAAAACATAGTCTCAGATTACTGAGTATGACAGATTTTCCTCTGTGTAGTGGTAGTTCCTTTACTTACCTCCCACACTTTTGATAAAAGACTGCATGTCATGTTTCAAGACTAGCTTGTTTCATCATTAGCAAGATTGACTTTAAAATGTAGAACGTAGGTACTATTTGCCACTTCTAATATGGGCTTGAAAAATAATTCAGTTGTCTCTTCAAAAGTGTTGAGTTTTCATCAAAACTAGTGGGGGTGCTGGTTGACAGTTGGACTTAAAGAGCTTTAAGGTCTCTTCTAACCTTGATGATTCTACGATTTTGAAATAATTTAGGACTAAACTAATTGGTGTTGGAGTATAGCAATATTTGCCACTCTTTACTCATGTATGAAAAGTTGACTTAGCTATGTGTACTTGTATGGACTTGCTGACTACTTCATATTCCCATCATAAATTGTGATAGCTCTGATTTTCCTTCACTTTAAAATTTAGTCTGTAGTTAAATGATACAATTGTGTGTTACTAATTGTACAAAACATAATTATGTCTAAATTCCCACTTTGAGATTCTAATGAAAAAGCATTCGTAATCTGTTCTATTTTGTGCTAAAATATTTCTCTAATGATTGTAGTATATGCAGAATGTAATGTAGATACACATGTATCCAATTGCTTAACCATGATTGATGTAAATAGATTGGTGGTATTTGCAAAACACAAGGAGGAAATTTGTTTGCTCCAGACTAAACAGAAACAAGGAGTCCCAACTTACTCCCATCAACATTCAAACATGCACAGATGTAAAATAACTTAGGAGAGTGCACACAAAAAGGGGATTTTTGCCCTGACATATTTAATGTGCTTTTAGGATTAAGTTATAAAACTACATATTAATGGTCCCTACCTCATGAAAACCTATTTAATAAGTAATATGTACAACATATTCACTAAAAATTGGAGCATAGAAATTTACATTCAAAATATGAAAACAATGGTAACATAATGTAATAACGTGAAAACATCTGAATAATATTATAACACTAGAAATCCAGGCAATCTGTGTCATTCCTGCCCCAGCATGTATAGTGGAGAATTTTTGGTTAGTCTTTGAAGATCCACAGACATGTGTATGAAACATTCTGTGTAGAATCTACTGCTGAAAGATTCCAGGAAAAGTTTTACAGTAGGCACATCTTTACTCCTGTCTTACAAATATCTGAAATTCATCCAGTATGCCTACCTTAAGTTATGCTATACATTTATATTTAATTAGGCTTCATTGATAGTATCCATCTCTGAAACACTGTTTACATGTCTTTGGAAAAAGTCCCTCCACTCAGAAAGGCCAAATAATAGGAAATCCCATACATGTGATGATTTAGTTTATTGACGTGCCAATGTCCCATCCTATCACAGTGCCCTTTAGTTTTTCCATGTTCATTTGCCCTTCAGCACCAAACCTCCCAGCTCTGCTTCAGCCCATTGTTTCTGTTCCTGCTGCTTCCTGAAAGCACCCTCCCTGCTCTGGGCACGTTCTTTGGGGACAGGAAAACAAACAGCTCACAGTCTCAGAAGCCAAAGACCTTTCTTGTAGTGAACCTTAATGGAAAGGTCTGTACTTTTTTACCCTTTATGTATTTTGAATAAGATGTTCTAAGGCACCATGTGGCCACACAATATTAGCAATGAGAGGGAGGATTTATTAGGTACTAAACATGATCTCAGTTTCAGGTAATCTGAAAACAGTGCAGTCATAGTTCTCTTGCTATTAAAATCCAGGTCATGGTAAATAACTGGTGGAAGGAAGGGCAGGAATTTAGGTGAGGGGCACTGAAAGAAAATGTCTTAAAGCAGAAACAAGAGCCTAAATTGCAGATTCCAGCTGAAAATTTATTTCAAAAATCCTACACAAACACTGTTTCTTGACAGTCGCAGAGCAATTAAAAAAAAAAAGTGATTTATTTTTCTCTCTTTATTTATCTGCAGTAATATTAGCTTTAATTATTATAATATCATTGGTGAATCATTGCTTATATTTTAGAAGTGTTAATTGTAAATCATACTATTTAACATCTATTTAGATATAGTTTTTCAATGTACTTCCAAATATTTTAAATTTAAATTCACTTCCCCAAATCACAGTTTTGCTGTTGTCTACAAAAAGAGAGAATCATACTTCCACAATCATGTTCCCATACAGGGCTTGCATACATAAGGATACTAAGGAAGCTAGTGTAAAATCATCACAGTATAAATTTAGAGTGTGATAACAATAATGCCCTATTCAGACCATATTATTCCAAAGCAAAGGTGTCTTTTTTTCAGATTAGCGTAATGCACTTCTAAAATCCACACAAAAAGGTAAAGAAGGCTAACCTTTGCTGATTACCTATTCCACCCTCACCATACTGTACTTCCCCTCACATTTGTAAGCCCTCACAGTCTGATGCATGTTTCTCTAATAAGGGATATGGAAAGTGGTATTCATCAACAATGCAACCCAACAAACAACATCAAAATAGTGCATTAAATGCATTCAGAAATTAATTAATTATGAAAAAAGGGGCTTCAATGTGTTTTTAATGATGCCGCACAGGTGCTTAAATTACTTTAAAAATCTCTGTCTTAAAAACATCTACTTCTGGTACCTTTGAAGTAGTCATAATGGTGAAAAAATTGCTACTGAATTAGCCTTCAAAGCTAATAGAGAAGAATATAGCCCTGGTGGAACACTATCACATGAAAAGGTGTCTACATCTCATAAATATATACATGTTCTTCACCCTTAATATGACAGTACCCTTGAGAGTGATATTATTGCTGTGTTATTAGCAGGTGTTTTGCATGAAAAGTAAGGATAAGAGACATTAAAGTAATTGGATCCCGAGCAATCTCACATTAGGAAGAATACTCTTCCAGGGAAACTTACATGCACATCCACACCTGTGGATGAGTCCTTTTTCAATGTTCTGTTGCATTCACAGTGTTCAACTCAAATAGAGTATAAGGGCTCCACATGATGAACTTCTTGACTTCCACGCTTGAAATTCTCCTTAATATCATCTGGAGAGGCAAATTTTCAACCTTAGTCTGAGCTTTAATTCACATGTGGTTGTCTTCAAACAGAGTGGTGTCCCACCCCAACTGTATCCCTACAATTCCCATCGCTATAGTTGCAGGAGTAGATCTTGAAATGTTTCAAATGCAATTGAAAAAATCTGGAAAGATCTATCGGTATGGGACTTGATGTTTACTAGTATTTGAATCTTTTCAAGGTTGATAAGGATGTCAAAGAGAGAGTTCACATTTAAGCTTATTGTCCAAAGCAGACTTTGCAAGAGATTTCTTTCTATATGTATCTTCTACTGCAACCTTTCTACTCAGGCAAAGCCACACAGAGTTCTTACCCCTCTTGGTTTATTTGCTGTCATAGAAGTTTTAAGTATTTCATTTTGGATTCTCATTTCTTTTTATAATGTGCTTGAAATTTGCCAGTGATTAAAAAAGTTGGTAAGGGACACATCAAGTGATTGTGGATATATACAAAAAAGTAAAAGAATGGAATAAAAGAAAAGTGAAGGTAAGGAAGGCATACAATGTAGCAGTGGAGAAATCTACCTTTCTACATACAGATTTTAACTTTTCCTTTTGGAACAAAGAGCAAGCCGTTACTAGGAAACTAATGACAGTTCTCTGGAAAATAAATGGATCTCAATATAAAGCAGATAACCTTGGCAGAAGAATAAATATGTTTCTACTCTCCGTAGTTGCATTAAACAGTTTCTAGGTATCACAAAAATTAGATAACAGTCTCCTAGTAGTAGCAAATGGATTAAACTGCAAGAAAAAGAAACTGCTATTAGTAAAGAAGACATTACTAGTAAAACAAGTTCAGAAGGGAAGAGACAAACAAAATGAGGGTGAGAAAGGAAGTGGCTTGGAAAACCTCAAATACTATTTCACAGAACCAAGTAATGACAGAGAAGAAAAAACTGAGAGTCATGGAAAAGTCATGGTGAGGTAGATAACAGAAAGGAATTGAGCAATACAGGACAGGTAGAACTAAGGCTGCAGAAAGTGCTTCAGAAGGACAAGTTTAGGGGCATGGAAATTTTCTAACTACAAAAATTGTCCTGAAAGACATGAATGGAGGGGAAGGTAAGAGATTTCTGAGTGAGGCTTGCTAGACATGCACAAGACAAGATTTTTATCTGCTATAAATCCAGGAAAGTTCAAACACATATTTTAGGCTACCTCATAGCTGAAGTTCCAACAACACTGCTTACAAAGAAGTTCATTCACTCTATGAATCCACAGTTATCACCAGAAATGACAGGCAATTGAACGCATGAGAACAGCCTTGACCCAGGGAGAATAAATATAAGAAGTGTAGAGAGTCTTATCCCACACTGAGTTTCATTAAGTACTTTTCAGCTGAGAATCCAGGCCATTATTCTTATTTGCATATAACATAGAATTTTGTAAACAAACTAACACTTTTTAAAATCCATAGCCCCTGAAGTGTTAAACAGAAATATGTTTGACTTACCAAATCATTAAAGAAAGCTTGTGAAAAATTAGCTAGCTTTTATTTATATAGTATCATTGCTGCAGTGTAGCTTCTATTGCAATAAAATATACTGAACATAAAGTCCCTGTCCAGAAGAACTTAGGATATAAAGAAAAAATACAATAACTGGTAAAACATACCAATTTTTCATGCTTTGATATTTCAGAAAAACAGACAAAAGTAATTTTATAAACTTTACAAAACAATCCACCTCTGAGATTAAGAACAAGCATGAGAAATTTCAGCTGAAAGAGTAGTTGTTTCAGAAAGTTAGTGGCAGCTGACAATAGAAAGCAATAATGGAAGTGCCTTGTCAAGCGTAACTATTATAATAGTAGCACAATGCTATAATGAGAAAACATCTATTTGTTTCTTTGTTTACTTGTTTCTTAAGAGGTATCTAAAAAGATGGATGAAAGACTGCAATCCAGCATCTTGCCTTGCATAAACCAATATAGATCCATTTAATAAGGCTGTTTGAAAATCATATTGCAAAATATACATGACTTTTTTTCAAGCACTCTCTAGTACTCCTAATAAATATTTCCTGTCCTATTTTACATAGTCCAAACTTTCAAATAAATGTGCTGAAATGAACTAATTTTTTAACTTGTTTTCTATTTAATGATTTAATCAGATAAACATTTGTTAATGAGGAAAGCCAAAGTGTTGAAATCATATCAACCAGAACCCCAACAAACAAGCTCCTCATTACTTCCCAGATCTGGTCTTCTTAAACTCTCTTTAAAACAAATGACTGAGTTTCTCCACATTTTAAATGGTTTCAAGAATTTGCATACAAAAGAGAAGCAGTTTACAAGGGAGTAAACCAGACTGTACTGTTAGCACAAGATCACTTGTAAGCAGAATGACATAGTGGAATTTCTTTTCTGAAGTTGCCAAGGCTTATTCTCCAATGTTAAGGTTGCCTAAACTGCTTTGGTTTTGCATAAATGCACATTATTGTCTATCATTAATCTGCATATGGTGAGTTCTGTAAAGGCTGAAAACAACCTCTTCCTGCTCTGTTAAATTTTCTCCTTCACTTTTTCCATCAGCTTACATTAACATGTACAGATATGAAATTTCCATACTAGATAAGCTTTGGTTTCTTTGTGCTTGAAATAAGATTGGATTTTAAAGTCTTGCACATTTTGAAGGATTCAGCACTATATTTCTGCTGGCCCAGGCTGGAGCCTGTCACTGGCTCTACATGGGTTTGAATGTCAGCAATGGGCTGTGGAGCAGTGATGCACCTGAGGGATGGGTTGTCCCTGAGCACCAAAACATTTGGAGCATCAGCTGTCCAGGCATCACATGGGATTGTGGCACCACCCTTCTCTGTATTGGTTGGTGGTGGTGGACGTTCATGAACAACCTCACTCTTCAGTCACAGAAATGTTGAAACTTGCAAAGCAAATGACATTCCAGGAGAAATTCTTGATTGGGAACATATCTCCTGATTTAAACAAAGGGGTGGATTGCTTTGAAATATTACAAAAATAATTTAACCAGGATGGAAAGCTTTTGAAAATAACTCTTTTTTTTTTTTTTTCAGTACCTATGTTTAAGGTAGTTCTCAAAACTTGCAAAAATATCTATAGAAAATTAAAAGAACACATTCTGGAGATATTGAGAATCTATGATATTCAATGACTTTCATCAAAATTGCAAAAATCAAAAATTTCAAGACTAAACCCTGACTAGCTGCAATAATGCAATACATCTTAACAAAGAATTTAATTCCTTAAAGTATATCTACATTGAAATGTCAACTAGAATTTGCTTTAGTTTTCAATAATGTTCTTTAACCAAAAAAAGTCCTGAAACGTTTTAATGAAAATCATTAGCAAAGTGGAAAGAGCCAATGTCATTCAAGAACTTAGTATTTATTTTGCAGCAATGAGATTATAGTGGATTTTATTTACTGTTCCTAAAATTGAGGGAAAAAAATTTAGCCAAAACTATATATAAATCCTTTGGCAAAGTAACAAAATGCTCCTTAGAAAAAAAACTATGCCTCTACTGTGGCATTTTTAATTCTGTATCCTATGTAGTTTTTAAATCTTATACTATGCTAAATCACTCTGAGATTCTTCAGACTGTGAGCTTTTGAGACAGATACTTCCATTTGTAACGAATCTAACTCAAAATGTTCATTTGTTGCCTTTAGGGCCTCAGAATAATAATAACAGCAACAACAAGAAGAATAATAGTGACATTGACAATCAATCTGAAATCTAGGGTAGGATATATAAAATTATTATAAAGTGGTTTTGACACCCAGCTGTAAATAACATTGGTTTTGAGAGTATTATTGTAAATCAGCTGATGAATATATTTTTATACCTATATCCTATATCTACTACAGTGGGCAGTCACAACCATTTATTGTGGTCATCTCCCCAGCTGAAATAAAATTTGATAGAAAACATTTCTTCAGGGAAAAAATAGAGATGCAACATTCTGTATACAGCTGCATAAAGTTCATGGCGAATTTTGTCTACTAAGAGTTGTTTAAAGAATGGATGGACGTTTTATGTAAATTTAACCTTTTACAGAGTTCATCCAGTAAATTTCATAATGAAAGATGTGTTCCTACAGGTGTGAAGAACTGACCTGATGTGCACAAGGTCAAAGAGGGGATAGGTTCTTAAGTAATATTTAGTAATAGTGGAAACATACTAGCAAATTGCACCTGCCTAGCAACAACAGTGTATTGTAAAAGTAAAATACAGCACATTAATGTGATAAAGTTTATGTTTCCACCATATCAAACATCTTCATTAACACTCTTTTACACTGCATGTAGCTGAAAGAAGAAAGCAATTAGAAGAGGTATCTATTTATGTTAGAGCAGGGAGTATTTGATCAGTGGTTTTACTCACTGAATAATGAGGATTTATCCTAGCCCACACTATTTAAGAAATTTATGTCAAAGTTGGTTAGTAGTTCCAACTAAAAATAGTAATTAGTCAAAAATTTACGTTTTGTTTCAGAAGAGAATTTTATGAGAAGATAAAATTTTTACTGAAACACGCAAATTAAAAAATATATTACACTCAAACCATTTACCCTGCTTTTCATTTCAAAAAGAAATCTGGAAAAATGTTTTGTTCTTAATGTTCAGCTCAGCCAGCAAAGTGAAAAAATCAATTATTCACACAACTCTATTTACTAATACTCTGTGTGGAGGGATAGGTTGGATGACTAATCTTGTTTGTTCCCACATTCCGCCTCCACTTGCTTATATATCTGCTGAGAAATAGCATCCTTGAGCTTCCAAAGTCTCATAGGTTTTGACTTGATGGTCTTGCAGTAGCAGTATGGACTCTGTAGAGAGTGTGCCTATACTAAAACAAACATGTACTCTTCTCACATGTTGCAAATACTATTAGAAAGGAGGGTTTCCATGGTAATGAAGATAAGAATTTGGAAAGACACATCACCATTTCTGGGGAAAAACACTGAGTTTGACTTGTGTAAGTCCTTTTAGGTTATGTAGAAAGCCAATTTTCTCCACAAAGATTTCTCGTAATGAAATACTATGAAGGCATATGAAATTTAATGATTTTGGAAGGGATGAAGGTTCCTGGTTTTGCAGTTTCTATATGACTTCACAGAGACGTGAACAACGCATGTCAAGAAAAGAAAAAAAGTAAAGTCAAAGACTTCCAGCTATAGTCCAGGAACATGGGCACGAAGGTAAATATCTGTGATGTAATATAATGCTTGTGCAGTGAAACATCAAACAGACTAACTACATAGCAACATAAATATGATGACTATAGTGAGTGAATTCTGTAAAACAGAAAACAATTATTAGAAATCAAGAAAATATCTGTATGGGTACCA
The DNA here is from genome assembly GCA_013399195.1 of Dicrurus megarhynchus. Classification (NCBI taxonomy): domain Eukaryota; kingdom Metazoa; phylum Chordata; class Aves; order Passeriformes; family Dicruridae; genus Dicrurus; species Dicrurus megarhynchus. The sequence goes on along the minus strand of VXAD01047012.1, from coordinate 1,749,749 downwards.
ATTTAGCCTATGACATATTTTCTAACCCGTACTTTCCTCTGCTTCTGCTCTTGGCCACTGCTGTATTCTGGGTGACATAGTACTTGGATCCAATCCTATATTCCTATTTTACTCCTATCATACAAACCATGTTTCAGAAAGAGAAACAATAAAACCAAATTGACTACTCAGAACGGTATCATAAAGCTTAGATAGCTGTAAGACCTAACAAAGATCTCAAAATGTCATAACTTCAGTTTACCAAAATATAGTCCCTTGGAGGACACATTGACTTTTTTCCCTTACTTTTTTTCCTCTGTCATGAAAAGTCTTTAATATTATCTAAACCTAGGGAAATGGTGTGAATGTCCACACACACACCAGTCAAAAATAACCATAGATATTTACTGAAGTGGCTTTGTAGGAGTTTGGAGCAGCAAGACATTTCTTGCTCATTTTTTATATAAACTTTTGTGTAGTTGCTTGTTATCCACTGATACACAGTATAGGAGCACTTGAAACAGTCCAAGAGGTATCACTGAATATTTAACATAGGCACCCTCACAAGGAAGGTATTGAAAATCCACTGACATCTAAGATACAGGTAACTTGTGAGCCCAAATAAATCCATTACACTTCTTAACTCCTACGATACAAAGTATGCGTAATCACAAGAGCGTTTGCAGGCTAAAGACTGCCTGTCAATATTATCATTGTTTGAGCTATGGCAAAGAGAATTTGCAGTGTTAATAAGTGCTTTAATTGTATCTCCACGCAGAGAATACAAAAGTAATTTTAAAGTACTCTTTTTTATTCCTCAGGTTATCTGATATGTTAAATAGGCTCCTGACTGTGTTTTTTCATCAGATTTTCTACTGAATAGATAAGTATGATATCCTACTGCCCAGAAAAGTCATTCTTATACATTTACAGACTAAGTGAAAAGCCCTTAGTGAAAGATAGGACAGATGAGATCTTACAAATGCTGGTCCCTTCACGCTTTCTGCAGTGTCACTATATTTTTATACATTAATAAAAACGTGTATTCAATATGAAGAAGCACATAAAAAACCAAAGCAGTCTCTGGAAAATTATATCAACACTGAAGACATAAGGAATGAGGTCTCAGAGAAGCTAAAAGATGATTTTTCCTGCATTATATTGTAGGTCTTTGTCCAAGGCTGGACTGATGAGTTCCAACTACTGAACTACCCCTCAACCCTTCTTTTCCATTTTCAAGCCATTAGTATTAGGAATGTGTCCCACAGATATCAGATGATAATCTGCTCATCTTCTTAAAACCTATAAGACCTATTCTAATTTCCCAGTCTCAGGCATACTTTTGGACAGCTGCTAATTTTCTAAAATTCATATTTTAAGGAAGCTATGACTTTCTCTGCTATCCAAGAATAATATTAATATTTTCTCCTTCACCCTGGATGCACCTGTGATTTTTAACCATGAGTATCCTAATCAGACAGAGATTTTTTCCACATGGCCTCTAAGCCATAGTATCATAAGCCACAGATTTTCAAATAACCCTTATACCACTGAGAAAAAAGTTAATTTCCAGTATACACTTTTACCTCTGGAAAGCCCCAAAATAACAGGTTTTAAAACTGCTACAACTTTATGCTCAAAGAGGTAAGGATTAGCATGTCATTTTTTACATCTCCCTCTGAGCCATGCCCTTGTGGGCTCATAATAACCAAGGCACCTGGCCTGCCAAGCAAGGGGAAATGAAACTAAGCCTCTGCAAAAAATAAATATTTAAATAATTAACTTTAATTTTTTTTCCTGGATTTTAAGTGCTGCATCTGAAATGTACAATGGCATGTAAAACGCTGTAGGAGACTTTTGCAAATATATGTTTGGGACAAGCTACAGTAATGTGCATGCCTTGTCCACCACAGTGATGACACTCCCTGAATTCTTCCATATGCCTCATTGCCAAAATTTGGTAAATATTTTCTTGAAACTTTTACTGTCTAGATATACTTTGGGACATAACATACTTACTCTTAAAATTTAATTCCCACTGAAATCACTTCAGCACAAAAGAACCTCGAAAAGACATCCCTATTTTGCTAAAGATGCAGGATCCATGAGGATTTTTACTGTTGCCACCAAAGACAGACTGTCAGGGATAGTGCATCTCACTGCTTGGATGTGATAGACAGAGAAGCAAACATGAAAAGAAGAAAAATCAAAGAGAACTAGAAGAGAACTTAGAGCAGAACCTAGAAAATTAATACTAAGTGGAAAACTACAGAAAAGTGGATAATGGAGGGACAACGATGGTGTTCATTGGATTTGGAATTTTAGAGATGAACAATAAAATAATTTTCCAGTAGCCTTCAGAGTCCTATGCAACAACACAACAATTTCATGACAATACATTCCAGAATGCAGTAGGAGTTAAAGTTCATCTCAGCTTAAAAATATAAAATTGAGTGTGGGGATCATGGGGAGAACTGAATGCCACTGGACCCAGCTAGCTCTTCCTTTATTGCCTTTGGTATTCAGATGACATTTACTCTTACCCTTTTTTAAAATCCTGAGGGAATCACTAAATTATATATGCACATATATATCCAGTACAGAGAGCTGAAAAGTACAGTTTGCCTTCAGGGCCTGCAATTAGGGATTTGCTAAGTCAGCTATATGTTGTCAGGGAATCAAGGAAATCTCCATTAGAATGCCATTAGGACCTGCAGGAAAGCTCTGCATTTCTTAGCCCTATTGCTCTAAATACATTCTATTATACTCCAGAAAATTTCCATATTTTTACAGAAACATATCTCCTCAATTAATATTATTAGAAGTTCTAATAGATTTGTTTAGATCAGCATAAATGCCCTTCAATCATCCAATGGCTTGAACTGGGCAGTCATCTGGCAGCCTTCCTTACTGGCATGTTGAGTCTTTGGCAAGAGTGGGTTGAGCACAGTTCACGCAGAACGGCTGAAAACACATTTGATAACAGCAAATTTTTAAGATTTGCCAGTGAACAGTCAGATCAATTTTAACACTCATTTGCCTGGTTTGCTCTCTGACCTCCCAATACAAATGTTTGTTCATAAGCAGCTGGTTCTTTTAATCACCACATCATTGTTGTGTGAATATTTATACAAAAGGCATAAAGGGAGCAATAGAACAGGAGAAAAAGAACAGAGCTTGATCATTTCTTAAGATTTTTATGGTGGTATTCTTGGTAATTGTAATCTGCACTTTTATTTCACATTAAGGTCCGGCAACCAATAGAAAAGATTGAAATTGCTGACATTTCATTAACATGTAAATTTGTGAAACGTGTTACGGAATTTTTTACCAGGAAATTTTGGCAGCACAAATGGGTAGTGTGAAGCCCTTGCATGGTGATATACATGCAAAACTTCACATGCAGATCAATTCCACGTATGCTACACCCACAGAAGTGAAAGCTCACACATGATCTCACTGAAATGGGTGAGTGCTGACTGACCTGGACCCTCAATGTTTTTTTCCCTTGATCCAAAGAGTTTTGTAGAATAAATTGCCAAACTTTTGTAAGATAAACTACAGGGGCTAGATTTCCCCTCCGCTGGAGGAATCTCCTGTGAGAAGGAAGGATCCTGACATACCAAACTTGGTATTCAATCTACGTGAATGTTTCTTTATAATAGCATTGTTTCAATGCATCTACCTGAAATTGTTGCATATCATATTTCTGTCTTATTAAGTATGATTGTATGTAACACACTGCAACATTCAGGAACCTCCAGCTCTATAGGGAATTTTTGAGCAGCAGTGTAACTTGGATCTGGCTGCTCTGGCCGCTTTAGGAGGCATGCTGCTTCCTAAACCAATGTGCATGGAAAGCAATTGGCAAAATCTAGCAGGATTCCATGGCACAATTCAGGTCTTCCATGAATACCACAAGTTTATCATGGGGTAAAGAACTTTGCCTCCAAAGCCTGTCACTTCAACAGCTCTTAGGAAAGATACAGAATAGAGTGCACATTTTCTGGTCACCTACCAACCACTTTCTTTTAGGGTGAATCTAACCTTTAGTATAGAATGCATATTGCACAATCGGCAGTGGTTTTTTTCCTTGATAAATTTAAGAATTCCCTTGGCATAGCTGCCAACATCTTTAAGAACATGGAAGTTTTGTGGAAAGGTAGATGATGAATTTAATGTAAATTTTAAAACAAACCCAAACCATTCACATGAAACATGTAAAAGGAATGAAACTGAGAGCTGCCTCACATAAGTGATGGCACAGCAAGGCACTGCATCCTGAAAATTTTTGGTTGAAGGAATGGAGTGTACCTACATTTCTAGCATCATTAGAAAGAGTTAAGAAATTGAACATGTCTACATTTCTTTTCTCAAGTTTCCCAAATGGACTAGTCCACAATTCAGACTAATGGCTTGTAAAGTTTCCCCTTAAAAAAACATAGTGGTTTTGAGCATAAAATAGTGTCTGAAAGTAATACATTCCTTTTTTATACTTACATAACTTAGAGACAATTAAACTGACATTTTTCCCATAACCTAATAAAAAAAATCCAGTCTTGGTTTAAAATCTTTGCCTGCCAAATGCAAATCAGTATTTTTTTCTGGATTGCTTTATGAATCCATGAAAACAGGATATATAACAAAAAACCCTCACAGACCTATAACTACATAAGTGCCAAAGAGGCACTGGTTGGAATACAAAACATCATCAACTGACTTACCTCTTCATTCATCTCCCTTGCTATGCTAAGTGTTCGGATATTGTCAATGTTTTAGAACTTGTATAATTTATGTAAAATTATTAAACACCTTTTCTTGTCCCATAAAAGAAGAATATGGAACAATCTCTTCAGTTTAATTGATTCTTGGCTCGAGTTGTCATTATTTTCTCAGCAAATACAAAGAAACTGTAGTTCCCTAATGGTCAGGTTTTGTTGGCAAAACACAGATGTTCAGAATCTACCATTCTAAAATTGATCTACTTTTGGTGATTTTGCTGAGAAAATACCGTTAAAACACAATTAGCAAGTCAGTGATGAAAACCAATGACACATAGGTTCTCACAATTTACATTCCCCTTCCTTGCAGATGTGATACTGTTGGATAATGCAGTTTGGTTGGATATATCCAAACTATCAGAGTTTTCTGGTCTGAGTTTTCTGGTGCATTTATTAGTAAATTACTTTCATGTGTTTCTCCCCTAAGTTGCTATCTGTTCTGTTTCCATCCCAATGGTACTTTTGGGAAAGTGCTCAGGAGAAGGGAAGCCCCTAGAAGAAGGTAAACTGGGTGCACCTCTGAGTTGTGGGTCACAACACTAGTTTAGAAAGAAGATGGCATATTTTATACACAACAATTATTTTTGCCCTTTCTTTATTAATGAGAAAAATTACTTTTTTGTTCATACCACCTTGCAAATCAGAGCAGTTGCATGCAGTCCTCTCTGAGCCAATTTTGAGAGCATGCAGAGCTGCCAATTGCCACTCAGTGCTGGGGGAAGCTGGCACATTGCCCAGTAATCATGACCTGTTCACTAATGGGACCAATTCAGGAGATCATGACCACTAATAAAACACATCCTACCTACTTACTTGGACCCCTTTCCTTCACTGTGTTCAGCTTCACTACCTCAGCTGAACTGAACAACTGAACCAAAAGGAACAACTTGCAGTCCAACTGCCCCTGCAGCATCAGCAAGTGGGGAGCTGTTGTTTCTCAACACTCTGCGTGGTGCTGGTGTGGGATTTACACTGGACTCCTGCAAGATTCAGAATACGCAAACAAAAAGAACAAACACAATTTATTGGAGCAATTGGATCCTTTCATGGTCTAAAAATTCTGATATCATAATCATTCTTACAAGCTTTGTGCTTTGTAGTTTTTCAAGGACGAGCTCAGTTTTGCATTTAATTACTCAGTCAGCTTGGTCTGTGTTATATTTCCCCATACTGACATTGGTTTTGTTCAATTTTCTAAATTTGTCAAAGACATGATATGTTATAGTTTTACTAGTAGAAAAATAATGGATATTCAAATTAAATTATATTTTTATTACATTTTTTAAGTCCTCACTTGAGGGGTTCTAAGTTTGAAGGTTTGAATCAGCTTGCAAACGTCTGACTATTTGTTGAGCCTGGCCTCCCACACTGTGAAGTGCTCTGTGGGAAGATACAATCTGGAATTCAACTCAGAGAGGGTAATTTTCATACCTGTACATTGCACTTGTCTAGCAAACAGAAATGAGACTGAATGCACTGCACTCTGTGAAAGGAAGAACAGTGACTCACCGAGGTAAGAAGGCTGGTACATGCCAATAGGTTCAGTTATTAGAATCAGCCTGATGCGGAGGAGAACTTGGCCTGCCTTACTAGAGCATTGTCAGACCTTATGTTGAACACAGAGGGTAAGAGACAACTAATTTAAGCTTTATCAAAGTTTCATTCTGCTCTAGCTGAACAGAAAAATGTAAAGGGAGAAAAGTTTAAATGAAAAAAACCCCACTATATTTCTTGAAACAAACAAAATGTAAATTTTTGAGTGTTATCAGTTGTCACGGTCATTTCCTGATTTCCTGAGTCCTGGCAGGACTAGAAAATGAATTACAATATTGCAAGAAATTTGTTTTATTTGTTCAAAACTCTGGTGGATTCCTGAAATTTTGCAATAAATGAAGAGAGCAGAGTCCTGGTCTCCTAGCAGTGCATGGCATTCTCAGGGACACGAGTTCATCTTCCTACACCTGTGGTTTTACAAGTCCCTCTGTCCCAAGCACAGAGTCTCATACAGGTGTTTTAGGTCTTTCTCCTCTTTGCACAGCACACAAGAATGCCTTCAGATCTCAGCACATATGTGGACACTCTTTTAAGCCATCCCCCCATAGCAGTTGATTGTTTTCAGTTTGACAGTAATCCCCTTCCCTGGGACCTAATTCCTGTCTTTAATGTGGAATAAACCTGAAAGCTGGAAGACATCCTCTTTACTTCTATAAACAGTTGTGGATGAATGAGATTTATCCTGTTTGACAGTTTTTAAAAAAGTTCTCTATGGTTTTTATTAGCATTATATGAGTAACAATGGCTCCTCAGTTATAGCAAGGTTTAATGATTGCATATTAATGTACTTGAGATAGCAGGAATCTATTAAATATATCCCAATAATTATTAAATGTAATACATGTAAGTATTTTACCACCAGAAAGGCTAAATATCAGAATATCACACTTAACACATAACATCCAATGCAGCACATAGCTGAAGACAAAAAATATATTTAACAAACATAAAAACCACAAGTGTAATAACATGTTGTAAAAACTAAGCTAATAAGTAAAATTAAGAGAGACTCATTTTGGTTCAGATTTTACCTCTAGTCCTTGTTTACACTACATGACCACTATTTTTCCATGTAACTCCACCCTGTGTACTTTTATCCATTGCTTCTGCCAGTCTCGTAAGAGGTGGGAGATGAAAAAATACCTAGCTGGTATTTCTAGTATACAAAAACTGCTCCTGTCTAGTGGCCTTTAGCATCAAACTGCACCTAAAAGGACATTGCCAGAGCAACATCTTTTCTCCTGTCCAGCCATTGTAAGTGACCAAGAAAAAAACGTGTGCTAAACAAGCTTGTAATGAAAATTATTAAGTTTTTCATATCTGGACAGAATGCATGATGTTATCTCTTGATGGGCAGAAAAGCTCCCTACCTTTTTGAATGAGTTAATTTAAGTCTGTATAGTCATACCTTGAGACTGCAGAAGACATGCTTTGGGAAAAGGAGTCACTTTTTTTTCTCGCTGAGGCTGTCTCAACAGGAACACCACAACTGTTTAACAGAGCACACTATCTATTCTCTCTGACTGATAGAGTGAATTTTGAATTGGTTTATCTCTGAATACAGATCTCTCACACACAGGCAGCTGTGTGCATTATGTGTGTGTGCATACACACCGACAGCTCTGCAAGTGATCTTAACAAGAACCTTTCAACACACTTGGAGTTTGAACCAGAACCTCTCTGCTACACTAGAAGTACACAAAGAGCTAGCAATTTAGCACAGTATGCCTTGTGATTAGTTTAATCATTGTCAGCATGTAACTATAAACCAAATACTAATTAGCCATCTTAGTATATTGATGGGATTTTTCTTAGTTGTCTTTTGAGTTATGTTTTCTGTGGAAGCAAGCTGAGGTCCCCTGTGAGAAGCAGGAAGGCAACTTTCCACATATGCTAAGATGTGCAAATACGGGAACTACTAGGTGCCTGTTACCAAAAACCAGGTTTGGCATCATTTACAAATCAGCAAAAGTGGAAGGATTAAGACATTTAGAAAAGCAATTCTGCAAATGCTTGACAGCAGTGAGTGAGAGATAAGACTGACTGCAGCGCTTGGTGCAGGACCCAGGGTTGGAATTGCTCCAGATCCCAGGAGGCTTCTGATCCACAGATCTGGTTCATACCCGTCTGTGGTTTTAAGTGGTTGAAGGTGATTTTATTATTCAGCTAGATTCTCTTTGTGGAACAGAATATCAAGTGCTTGAAAGGGTGATAGAGAAATTGAGTCATCTTCTTATAGCAGTGCAAAATTACAATTGGAAATACTTGTTATTCATTTCCAACCTGTGACTGTTTCCTCAGGTACTCTGTCACATCTTTCTTTTCTCAGGGTAATACAAGATTATCACAGTCTGCTAAGATAAACAATGCAAAGAGATTTACCAAAAGAGAATTTGCCCCAGTGCAGTAGCAGTCTTTGGTGGCACTGCCAGTAACATGCAGGCACATCACAGCTCTTCAGATGTGAGAACACGGCCCAAGCACAGCAGCCCAGCAAGCTGCCTTGGGAGGCTTAGGCAGACCCTGACACCTCTGGGAAGATCAGCCAAGCAGTGGAAACTGTGTCAGTGCTTGAAAAACCTCACAACTGTCTTTCAAGGGACAAGGGAGCTAGAGGAAAAGCTGCAAATAGAATAACTATTCAGGGATAGATTGATGGGGAGTGAAGGTCACAGAATGGTTATTAAGAATGGAAGTGGTAACAGCAGCAGCAGAAGCAATTTTACCTGACCAGAACAGATTCAAAAAATGGCCTTTATTTGTACCAGCCCAAGAAATTCTCTTTATCTCCTCATTTGATGGGCAGAAGTTAGGAAAAAGAAATGGAAGGGATTTCCCCAGAGACCAAGTGCTCCTTCTCTTCCTACAGCAAAGGAAAAGGAGTTAATTTCATTTTGTTGTGCAATAATGCTTAAAAGGACCAGTTTTAGGAGTAAAAAAGTCACCTCCAGTCATTTATGATTTATGCTGAGCCACTACAATGCCAGCATTTCCAGATGTTCAGAAGCCTGCTGGAAAACAGAACATATTTCCAAAAATTCCTGGGGCTGGAAGTGCAAATCTCATTCACACTCATGAGATCTTACATAAACAGTGCCTTGCTGCTACCACAGGGCTGCTCAATAAGCACTCACCAACATGGAGGAAGCTGCATGTCCTGTAAGGCTCTTCAGGCTTTGTAAATCTCCAGACCAGACATGGAGCCTGTGTCCATGAGCTGCAGTTCCCACACTGCTCTAAATCTGCTTGGCCCTAATTAATCCCCGGTTCAGTTATTCCCCAATTCAACTGTTGCCATTTACACCCACGAAGGATCTGTCCCTGTTCATCAATGAGGATAAATTCTTTGGGCTCATCTGTACTGTAGGCTTTATATTCAGCTTTCCAAGTGTGTTCCCTTTTCCTTCTGTGGAGAATTTTGCCCGTGTCCTGCTTTATTCCAAGTAAACTACACTTGGTGCTTAATTTTTGTCATGCAAAATGAGATTTCCACAAGAAATTTGAGACTTAGGATAGCATTTTGGGCCTGAATTGATTTAAAAACACTACTAGTTTAATTTAGATTTCTCAGTGGGCATATTTATGGGGCAGAGATATTTCTAATATATATGTATATGCCTTCACACAGACACATTCATGTCCATATATAAACACAGACTTGAGGTGAGAATAAGGAACCCAGAGCACCTACTGTTGAAACCATAAAGGGGAACTAAGCTTACGGTAGTGTTTATTACTTCTTGCAGTCAGGCCATTTATTTAGGTCCACATGAAGGCCCAAGTCTGAAAATTTGTCACCAATACTTTTTTCTTTAATGTTGTCATCTTTATTCTAAAATATTTAGATGCATATTTGAATGTGACTTCAGTGGGCACAGAGAGAACAGAAATAATGAGTGGTTTGAAGGTTAGAAGCACTTTTAGAAGCTAGAGAATGACAGGACTATTCATAATCATCCCCTTACATGAAGTAATTTGATTCTGTGGTACGAACACCACAAATATTGTTTGTGAACAAGACATCCTCAAATTTGGCACAAGAATACATTCATTATTACCTGTAAGTAAGACCCCATTATGAGTGATGATGTGTCAAAAGTCACAAAAATGTTGAAATTCCAATTCAAATGAAAAAAGTAGTATACGACGAATCTATGCGTGAAATGTATTAAATCCAGACTAGGACAGTATTTCTGTCTCCATTAGCAACAAGAACCCAAGAGGACGCAGCAACTGACTTAAAGAAAAGATTGTTTGTGATACGAATGACAATTTCCAAGAGAGAAACCAAAGTGGTGGCACAAACAACCAGGCTGTCTCCTTCCCAAGTCCCAGTTCAAGTGTTGTTTCAAACCAATGAGGGAAGCACTGCCAGCCAATCATCTTCAGGTTATTTATTGCTCTATGTTCACATATAGAACCTTTCTGTCAGCTATTAGCAGTGATTCAGTAGCACTGCAGGTTATCAGTGTGTAAGGGAAACTTTACTCCAGAGACCTCACTTTATCAGCACTAGCTCTACATTTTTTCTCCTCTCTAATAGCTGTTCCAGCTATGATCCTTCTCACTATATTTGCCTCATTATTGAAATTTTACACAGTTTTCTGACAATCCAGGTTATCCAAGGATTTCTTTTCAATGAACAAGCACTTGAATGGGTACAGGTTATCTGAGAAATGACAGTACAGTTCTCTTGGGGAAAGGAAAAAAAACAGACAGGTGACATTTCCAGATATGATAATGTGATAACTTAGAAAAGAAGCACAAAAATCCACAAGTTTCACCATACATAAAGATCATTGGTTCCCTATGCCTAGACATACATGAGTTGCTTTTCAAGACATTGAAGTTCACTAACACAGATATAGGTCACTTGAATAAGCAAACAGTCCTTCTAACTATCTTGAGGGACTACAACCTCTGCTTCATTAAGTACCAAGAAGTTTTGATGTATTTTTCTTAAATCAGCTTTAAATGTGCTTATCTACATGTATCAGAAGGCAGTCATGTTATTACTAAAGGATGTATACAACATTAGCTTATTTGTTCGTTTATGTTCTATGCATACAAGTTATGCAACTCCATTGATTTCCCTTTCTCATTTCTATTTCCTCATTTCAGTTAGTTTTACAGCCATAACAAATTACATTTTCACTTCAAAGTCAGTTTCCTTTCTTTTGCCCCTGTTATTCTTTCCCCTTAGGTTTCCAAAAGTTAGCTTGTGATTTTGCAGATAAGCATTCCCAGCATGTAAGACCCTATTAACAGAAGTTCAGAACCAGAACATAAAACTTTGTGAAAAGGTGCACTATAAATATGAACAGAAGTTTGACAGTTTCTTTTGCAGGGGAAAAAAAATCCCGGATTCCAACTACCTAATAGCTTGGATTCATAACTGTGGTAATGACATTTGCTTTTATAAATTTGAGTCAAATTATGGTAATTTCCATTTTCACGTAATCAACCTTTCAAATTTGAAAGTCCATGTAAGATAACTGCTTCAGTGCTTCAGAGTGAGCAAAGTAAATTACTGGAGGAGACTCCAAATTTGGGATTAAGAGCAACACTAAAGTCACAGAGTAGCACTGAGGAGTGTCCCCTGAGGTACCTAACTTTTGGCATAGATGTGTGCATAGCAAAGGAACAGGGCTTTTGCCTAATCCACAGCATATATTTTATTTGCAGCTGATCCCTTTACTCCCTGCAATAGGAGCTAAATCTTCACACCTGACAGACCCTGACAAAGGCCTGGGGACAGAGCAGCATGCAGGCTTAGCCTCTTCCAAAGTGGTCTGAAACAGCCCTGACAATCCAGTGTTTTCACATTAAACCTTCACAAGGGAACCCACCCCGAAAACCAGGGGGAGTTTTAAGTCTCCTTCTCCCTTTCCACAGTTAGACCTAAAACTGCTGTTGCCCCAGGACTCTGCATCTTTGGGACTCCTTCATAGCTCTTTTTTATCAAATGGGGTTGAAATGGGCCCCCTTATAAGCTTACAGCAACTGGGAACCTGAGCCAGAGAGGAAAGGCAGTTAGTTATTAGCAAGTTCTTCCAGGGGAGCCTAAAGGGGATTGTCCACCAGTGTTTGAATATCCAGCTATCAATTCACTGCACTTCTAACAAGAAGGGGGGAAAAAAATCCCTGGTAAATGACTAACACATGTGCATAGAGCAGGACCTTAGCTCTAGATGTACTAATAACTGTGACTTTTTGTACAATTTTTTTTGGAAGAGGTCAGAGGAATTTAACAAACAAGGTACTACCAGGCTTCCTGTTACTTGTAATTACAAGAATGGGCAATCTTTCATTTTAATAGGTCACATACTATTTTTTCCCTTGCTAGCATTTCTTATAAGCAGACAACAGTGTTAAGAAGAAAAAAAAAAGGAAACCATTGCCATTTAAAACTTTGAGACTAAACATTAACATTGCTGGTATGCTAGCAGAATCTGGGACAAATCCTGCCCTAACTCAAGGAGTGCAAAGGGCCAGCTCACAGCAGCATGATGCATAACAAATGAGCTGTCTGGAAAAGGTAGGAAAAGGATGGCAGGAGAGGAAGAGGCATTACAGAGATGGGAAACAGTATGAAATACAGTTCAAAGACTCATTGTGCAGAGCTGTTTGAAAGCCCTGTACATATGCACAGCTACTACTGCTTTCCCCCAGCAGATTTAGGGGCAATAGAAATACAGAAAAATTTGCTGTTAGTCAGCCAGGACAGTCTCTTTTGGGAAGTTCTACTGTGGTCTGCTGGCTGTCTTAGCAAATCCTTCCTTACTTTTTCCATGGACAATATGTCTTTGCTAAGCAATGAGGATGTGAATTGGTGCTTTGTTTGTATGTACCAGCTGTCAACTGAATGTGCAATTTAAGATGTAGATTGAGACACAGAAAAAGACATCAATTTTCCTAGGAAAAAAAAAAAAACAACTAACTTTTTCTTTAAGGGTTCATATATTCTACAGATGAGGGAATACTAAGAGAATAACTGATGATCAGCACAGTCCTCCCTCGGTAATTACCACAGAAACACTGAGTATAGATGTTTCAGATCACACTAAAGATCTTAAGTTTTTTCTACTTCTATTAAGACACACTGCTTTTTATTATTACTACTATATGTACATAGAGCTTTTTTATAGTTGTTTTTCACCACAGATCAACATCCCCTCAACAGATTATGCTGAAAAGCAGGGAGAAAATAAAACCAGGAATAGAACAATTGTTATGTATTAAACCAAACAGGATCTTGTTGTCATAGTGTTCTGTACTTATGGTACAACTGGTAGAGAAAATATTTTGCAAACAATTGTACTTCTAAAAACTATGATGACTTAGTACTGGTACTAAAACAATAGTGAGAAAATATGCTACTGCTGTAAATAACTTTTGAAAATATCAACAATTTCTCAGTAAGACTTATCAGTTCCTCTTTAAAAGTTTAACATTAAACTCCTCATCTCAAGAGGACTAAATGGCTTGTGAGGTCACTAGACAGTTCTAAGTAGAGCCCCTCATTCTCTCACTTTCACCTCCAGTCTGCATCCCCTGGCACCTGACAGACCTATGGAGAGGTGTTCCCATAAAGCACCAGCTTTGCCACAAGTAATTAGCACCCTTTTTTTCTGCATAAGCCTGTCCACACCATGAAATCAGACTCCAAAGCCCATTGGTGTTCAGCTGCCAGAGGCCAGGCGAGGTGTTAGACCTCCAATAGTTTGGGAACAGGGAGTGAGGGAGCTGTTGCATGAGCAGTGCAGCAGCAAGGTTTAGGAGTACCATGTTTGAAGGTTATCAACTTTCCTATAATAACAGCTTACTGGGCAATAGATAATTAATTTAGCAGGAACAACAGAGGAAATGGTCCCCCGGAATTGACACCATGAGCACCAAGCAGCTGAAGAAGAGTGTGAGAGGTGTGGGGTCAGGCTCACAGGGACTGCTCTGTGTCCCTGGTATTGGCTGCCTCTCACTCTGCCATGAACAGTTCTGCTGTGGACAGGATGAGATGGATGTGTTGGGGATCCTGCTGGAGATGTTCTGCTGCCCTGTGTGTGAGAGGGACTAACAGCAGTGCTGAGCCATTAAGCTGGAGAGTGCTGCCTCTCATGGATGTGCCACCACTTTTCTGTGGGTGAAGACTGTCCCTACCACTTCATCACTGGCACTTGTGTACCACTTTCTTTTCAGTGGTGGATTCTTAGATCAAAAATGCACCCAAACTCTGTGCTCTTAGGAGTACTAGTCTCTCTTCACACAATCCTGGTGTCCCACCCACCCTGTGGAGCACTTGGCAGCATGGCCCCATGGAACTCTGCCTGCAAAGAGCAGCAGTGACAGCTGGTTGGGTGCTCACAGTGTCAGCAGCGATTGCTTCCAGCCAGAGAGGATCTCCCGCCCGGGCTGGTTGGGAGCCGCGCGCTGCCTCAGCCTGCACAGCGCTCGCTGTCTGGGAATCAGGATTTACTGGGGCTTAGGGCCGGATCCTACAGGTGCTGAGCGCCATATGGCATGCACAGAGCAGCCTCTTCCCACGCACCTCCTAAGAAGTCAGCAGTTTTGAACTTTTACTTTTCAAAGAAAAATACTGCCGGTATAATAGACTAAATTTTGTAATAAAAAGTGAAAGGTGGGAGCTAACACAGCACCATTTAAAGCTGCATCTGGAATACAATTGCTATTTAAAACCAGTGGGGAAAAGCAAGATATGAAACATCAGAAGAGGGCTTAGAATGGAGCCCTTTAAAAAAGAAGAATGTGTTATAAATAATAAACACATATACAGTTGTACATGATATAAAACTAATTCTATTTCAGTGCCTTGGTGGCATTAATAAACCCCTCAGCTTTATTCTCCTGGTTTATGAGATCACCAGCATCCCTCTATGGAATTACCTGCTTTTCCGCCACAATGTAAAAAATCATTAAGACAGTTTTTCAATATTTTGTTATTGTTTGACCTACAGATTAATATGCCTCTCTAGAATTTGCATCTTCCCGAGTGTCTTAGAAGAAATTACAGCACAATAAATGCTATCTGACTAGAGAGTATTGTGTAGCATTTTGCTACTTGCAGTATAGTTATGACTGGCTCCTGCATCAGCAAAAATGATTAGAATAAAAAAGTTGGGTTTTAGGAGCTCTGAGATTGCAACAAGGTTATAGATCAGAAGATGTTTTCTTGCACTAGTGCCCTTGGGCTCGGGAAAACAATCTGGCTGTTAAATGTTAATTGCTAAATTAGTGAAGCTTAAGCCTGATGGAGGCGGCTTCTTCAGACTGGAATTACTACGTTCATGAAAATAACTAAGGAGAGCTGTGTAAAATATCTTTCTACAAAATCTGAAAGAAAACAAAATTACCTGCATTCAGTATCAATTCAGGCAGCACTCACGGAAAGGTTTGCTTCTTTTCATTACTCTCACTTAAGGGAAAATTTTAGGAGTGCTTTCTAGTTCTGCACTGAAATCAGGAAAATTTGCTGTTTCACCTGGGTTTCATGTGAAACCCAATAAACTTTAGTTCCTCTAACTTGGTTGTTGCTTAGAAAATGTGATTCTTTGTATGTCAAAATCATTTTCAGCCTGAGGATCATCAAATAACAGTTAGGAATTCTAGGAAGGGGAGACAAGTAAGTGAGAGCCTGGGAAGAAGTGATGAATAACTGGGATTGTTTGGGGAAAAGAAGCAGTGCAGGAAGGAAGCCTGGGGTGTTTATGTGAGCAGAGGAACTGGAACAAAAGCCAGGAGAGCTGGGAGAAGTTAGTCAGGGGAGCAGCGGGAGGAAAGAGAAAAATAGGGATTCTATGAAAGGAAGAAAAAGGTGACAGTACCAGATCCTGTGTGCAAGAAGAAAAGGCAACTTCGGAATCTGAGACCTGTCAGAGAGTTCATGTGAGAGTGATGCACCAACTGTAGTAGTAGAACAGGACTGTTGTCACTAGGGTTCAGTTGCCTGGGGAAAGTGGTGAGGAGCAAGCAACACTTGTTGGTTTTGAGCCAAAAATCACTGATAAGTCTCTTAAAAAAATCCAAAAAGCTTTAAACAATAACAGGGGCAGCAAAGAGGATGGCACTTAGCTATTTGTTGATTGTAGAGCTCCCTTTGTGCTACAGCTGAGATTTAGAAACAATACAGACAGTAACTGAAAAATTAAACACAAAGCAAGGAAATGAAACATGTATGGAAACACAACAGACCTTAACTACATGTGTTTAATGATCATAAGCATTTATAAGCACAGCTACAGTCATGCTCATGGGATGAATGATTTTCACAAAATAAAAACACCTGTGGGGAAATTCTCTCAAAATGTAATAAGAACAATAAAAGCAGTAAAATTAAAAGATGTACCTCAAAATACTATTCAAGTTGACAGTCCATATGCAACTATCTTTTTATACCAGATACAGCTCAATTAAAATGCAATTATAAGAACAATATTTGCTCCACATTTTGTGCATGCTCTGAGAATTGCACCAATACCCTAATATAAGTTTATCTTTTTAATGAGCTTTGGGTTATTCCACGAACATGTGTATCTTAACAAGGGCTGTGCGTTATACCCTCTGTGGGACGTTGAATAATGGTTCAACGTAGAGATGATAAAATACCTTGGATGGAATGAAAGGAAGAAAAGTGGAATACAAATGATGGAAATTTACATATAATAAGATTTCCCAGTAATATGGTGGTGGGAAGCAATGTGACTTTCAAGGTGTGAAGGGAGGGGAATTCCATTTCAGAGGTCCTTGGAGACAAACAAGTCTGACTCCTTTCTGCACCAGACTTGGCAAGGAAAATGATTTTTCTGCTTGCCAGAGGCTCTGAGATTTCTCAAATTCCCCATCTCTCCTGGAGATAAACCTGGACCTGTTGGGGTGAAGCAATGTAGACAAGTTAAAGCACTTTACCTATACTAAGGACATGAATGTCACACTGAGTATACTGACTCTGATGCTTGTCCTAAAAATGAGTTAATTGTGAAGTGGGTCACTTATGTTTTTTCCTCTCCCTCTCTCTTCCACTGCTTTTCATAGCTGGTAGATTTATTCTCACTAAACTGCTGTATTTTGCCCAAAAATATGTTTTTTTCTTAGAAATCAACCATCTAAAAAAAATTACAATAATTTTGAAAAATGTCTTTAGTAACAACTGCAGACAATATCATTGTCATATAAAAAATTATTTCTGTCTTTCCTCTTCTCTTTTTGTTTGGTTTTTTTTTTTTTTTTTTTTTTTTTTTTTTTTTTTCATAAAATACATAGGGAACAGCATTTCATGCACACCTTTGTTACAGCAACTGTCAGCAAAGGTTAACCTTTTAAGGACAACCATTGCCTGTATATCATGAATTTTTCAATATCCTTTCTTTTTGTAGTAGTTCTGATCCTTTCTTTGTCTTTGTTTCCATCATTATGCCATTATTATAATCCCACTGAGGCCTTCTCAAGTAGAATTAGAACAGCACTTAATTACTGGAATTAGAAATGACAAATATCACAGTTTTTATCTGGTTGATCTTATCTAAGCTCTTCTGTTTATGAACTTGAATAATCTTGAATCAATGACTTCTAACATTTTCCAAAGACTTAGAGGGAGTTGATTTTTTTTTTCTCCTCTGTGTTTATTTTCTACTTCTTTGTTCAAAGTGAGACTCTTTTGACACTATGTGCACTAACTGACAACTTTGTCTAATTCTGTATTACTTGGTATCTACATTTTTCCCAGCCCTCCATAACTAACTCCTCATTTTCAACGTGCAACTAACAAAGGGATAATCCATCTGCGATAAAAGTCTATACTCAGAGTCTCTCATAATTTGGCCCATTTTAATTCATGCCTATCTGGAACTTTTTCCTTAACTCTGAAGTTGTCTTTCTTGGTCTGAATGGTTGCAAAGTTGTTTAAGCAAATATAGGAAGATTAATTTTCATCAATGCTGCATTGAAGTTTACTTGGATAAACATGACTCAAGCAGGAAGAGAATTGTGTTCTTATCTAAACTCTGTACATTACTCTTTGATACTGAAAGTGTGTGGGAGAGAAAAAAGGCACTGCTGCCCTAACCAGTTTTGGTTTGGCTTTAGTTTGTTGTGGGTTTTTGGGTTTGTTTTTTTTTTTTTTTTATTAGGCATTTCTCACCACGCTTCTTTCTATTCTTAGGTTGTCCACTAAGCATCTCTGGTATTAGCATGCAGTGATGCTAGCTATATATGTAATTTTGTGATGAAAATAAAAGCAAAGTATTCTAAGTCTCTTCAAATGGAAGAAATAGAAATAAAACAAAACAGCATGAGACAATACAAAACCAAACAAAAACCCCAAACCCCTCTATGGTGAGGCTGAGTAGGCTGAGTATAATATTGAGCTAAACCCAAAATCTCTAAGGCTGAAACAGACTTCCTGCTTTTAGATACCAGGGGGACTGCTCAAATGATTCCAAGCACAATAGTTGGTCATAATTTAGAGCATCTGAATTGCTTTAACAAGCCGAAAAGCAGAGATGTCCAAGCAGATGTGTTGCATCTGAAGAGTGTATTATTTCTGCTATTTTAAAACAGATGCATTACAAACACAACTATTAAAATAGTCTGATTTTTTTTTCCCTAAATGCTTCCAGTCACACATGTGCTTATTTCTTCTTAAAGATCTCTCCAAAGAATAGTGTAATTAGCTCTACACTGAAATAAATTGTTAAAGAATATAGAATTTGAAGATCCTTCTATTCAAAAGTTTCACTTTCTTTTTCTTCTTGTCAGTATGCACACCTCTCGGGTTTGTTTCACCTCTCATTTGGCCTGACTTAAACTTCACAAAGTGCTAATTTAACAACTTATTAAAATAAAGTCATTGCTAGAGAGAGGAACTATATGGAGTACTGTGAATTATACTCCAGAGTTCTTTGAAGTGATTTCTCTTCCATTCAGTTTTACAAATATCTATGATTTCCCTCCCAGTTTCAGAGGTCATTGTTCCCTTGCTTTTGACTTTAAAATCTTTTGCCTGCAAAGAGTAATTAAAAGTAGCAGTTGGTCTGTGATGGACTCTAGAATTTCCGTAGTTGCTTTCCCCATTGTTTTAGTTTTGATTATCGCCTCATGGATCCCAAAATCCATTGCAGTCCAAGGCACAGAAAATACTGAAAAGGACTAACTATAGTTCAGAATATACTCACATATATATAAGGTAAGCAGGTGAGAAATACATATTTTTATATGAGTGATGGGCACATAAAAAAAGGGGGCAGAAAGTATCTGGTTTAAAGAATTAATGATCGAAGAAAGGATGTCCTAATGAGCAGATCATTAGCTGAATGTCTGGTTTCAGCTCTCCCTCCACCACAGTCCCTGTTAGGTGTCTGACTCTCACTGACTTCAAAGGGAACTGGCTACCTAAATACCATGGCAGACATGGGTGTGAGTCTTTCTCAATTATTGAGCTATAAAATGGGGTTAATTGTACTTCCCTTGCTTCTCATGCAGTTACACTTGGGTATTGTATGGATGAGTACAGTGGAGAATATGAACTGCTCAGATACTACAATAATGGGATCTGTAAAAAAAAAAGCCTAAAATAGTAAGAAAACTGTAAGAGCAGATTATCAAAGTCTGGTGAAATGGAAAATGACAGTGAGGGACTGACATGGATCTGGGAAGAAGGTCTGGATAGGCTAATGGATATAAATTACAGAAGCTCCTGTGATATTGAAAAATCAGACAAGTTGGGAATGAATTTGAACTTCTGGTTTCTTATCCAAAATGAGTCCCAAACTGCTACCATAATACAGAAGCTTTTCTCTGCCTACTGCTACTTTTACTGAATAGATGCTTGCATCCATAATATTGCTTTTTATGCTACACCAGCACATTCAAGTATAGAATCATATTGCAACAATAAATTCCTGTTAAAGGATCACATTCTAAACTGAAAACATTATTACTGTAATTTCTATCTCAGAATCTTTTGCATGTGAAAGTATTCTAATAAATGTGTATATTTGTGCACAAAGGAGACATTTGTGAGAGACAGAGAACATTTCCTCTGAATTATGTGCAAAGAAAGGAATTCATCCTTCAGCTGTAATAGATTTCCATTCTTACACATAATCAGCATTTTGTGCACATATTTGAAATTAATTTTTAAGCATATGTGTCAGCTTGTAAAGTTGCAGGAACAGAGTTTGTACTTCTATATCAAAATTAAAATGTGTTTAATACGGGGAAAATATTTTCATCAGGTTTAGATGAATTAACACTTCTATGTCTATTCACAGTAACTGGCTAATATATTTTTAATGTAGCACACACACACACACAAAAAAATTTAGGTGGTGTCCTTCACTGATATCATACACAATGTGAGAGCGAGTGTTCCTTATGGTCAAACAAGTGTGAGATGGCTTAAAAGTGCTTTCCTTTGGGCAGATGTTCAAAATCCTTGGAAATGTTTTCAAGCAGGCTTACCAAAGCAGAGCAACTTTTCTGCTACAGGTTTATTTTAGAGGAAGGTTTTTGGCTGTAAGTTGGGCAATTCTGAAGGAAGAAATCTGAAGAAAAAAGTGTTATTATAAGACACAGGATGAATTTCAAAAAAAAAATCAGGTCCCATGAAAGGACTGAGTTTTGGTTTGATATATGAAACTGACAGAGCAGTATAGTCATCTATGATGACCACAACACATACAAAGGACTACTGAGATATCTCAGTTTTAGAGAGGGTGACCCACATCTTCCAGTCATAGCTTATCTCTGATGCAATTGAGGAGGGAAGGCAGAGTGATTACCTACACTTCCGTTGTCCCTATAGTTCACCCTTGAGGAGTGGGATGGGGGACATTAGGACACGATCTATGCTCAAGCTTCCCTCATGTATCGCGCATTTCCCTTTATAAAGTTCAAAATACAGGCCTGAAATAACTTGGCCTTAAAATGTTTGTCTTTACTTTCTGTTTAATTTCCAGTACATACATGACATTTTTGGTCTACTACTACCAGCAAAAAGATACAGTGCAAAATCAGTCCAAAATTATGTTATACGTTCACTTCCTAATTCAGTCATTTATGGGTTGTCAGCAATATGGCAATCTGTTTTTAAAGGACTTCATAAGGTGTTTTGGATTTAACAACAGAGGGGTTTACATCTAAGGAACAGAGACGCATTAACCAATATCTCCAAGTTCTTCTGTGGATTTCGTGAGATCATGCATGGCAATTTGTCACTGAGGCATGTCATCCATCAAGCATTACTACTGTCTTGCTTTGACTATTAAAATAACAGTTTCCAGTGCCAATTTGCAATCTAAAACAATTCACAAAGCAACAGTGCTTTGTACCATAAAAATAGATGCCAGAGATAATTGGGCAAGGTGGTGTCATGTCACATGTGCGCAATTCATTAATTAACTGCTTGAAACTGCTATAAAATAATAGCCATGTCATCAAGATGAAACTACAAAAGTGCAAATAAAATCAAAGTGCAGTAAGAAAGAAAACAGAGCAGCTGTTATTAAAATATCGTCAAGTTACTGTTCATTTTTACTACTCACTTCTCTGGTTTTTCTGGTGCCAAACCCAAACCTAAACTGGTACCCCAAAGACCTTTACTTTATATTACTTCTGGCAAGGCCTATATCCTCTGTGCAGAATGCAGAATCAATTTGAATTTACACTATCATATTTTAAGTGCACAGTGATCTGACCTGCAACTGTGCCAAGTTTACACCTGCAGATAATGAAAGATGTGCCAGAGTGTTGATAGACAACATTCACCAAGTATGACAAAGTCTGGGAACTCATTATTTTGAGATTCTTTCCCTGCAGTCAGTTTTATTTCTTTCAAAACAGCTGAAAAGTTTTCTTGCCTGTAGTTTCTGTTTGTGTCACATTCTTCTACCTTTAAAATGCCCCAAGGAAGAAAATCTAAGGTCTCCACAGCCTGGTTTTGCACTCTAAATGGTGAAACCACTGAACCTACAGCAGCCTAAAGGCTGTTGTGAAACTGCAGAGGTGGCAAAACCTCACCATGACTTGGGTCTGTCTTCCTCACATCTCAATACCCCAGTCACAGATCCTGATATAATCCCTCTTTTTGTTAGCAAGGTTAATTGCTGCTTGAACTCTGTACTCTGAAATGATGCCTCCCACCTCAAGAGTCTGTGTTTGTCAAGTTTAATCTTTGCTGTACTATTTACAGAAGTTTACCAGCTGCTTTAAAGAGAACAGCTGGAGTCAGAATCTGTGAGGAAGGCCTAATTTTTAATAAGCTTTTCTTGCATAATATATACAGGAGAACTCATCCAGGACATTGTAAAAATTTTGGGTACAGGCACTGATTTTGGTGCAGTCTGCTCTGTCCAGGACTGCCCTGAGGAAGGAGCAATCTAATACTTCTCATCACCAGAACTTTTTGCAGTTGGTCATAAAGAGTAAGTGCAGTGACATTGGTAGACTTTGTCAGTATAAAACACTACAAAGTAACACGACAAAAGAGGAATCAGTACCCCCAGCCTACATAGTGGTTTGTGATCTTGACTCCATATCATATTTCTCTTTGCCAGAAAATTCTCACAAAATACCATGTCTGTCTAATCAAAGATTTGAGGCATGTATGAGGCTTTAAATACAAAGAACTCAATTTAAAAAAAAAAAAAACAAAACGCTATTAACTTGAATTATTTGGATTAACAGAAGGGAAACCAATCTACAGTGACATATGATGATCTGAGAGTGATTATGCAGTACATGTAAAAGAAAAGTAGATAAGTGGTCTGTTAGAATTATTAAATGTATTACTAAATGAGACCTGGCACTCTGTGATGAAAATGAGACTATCTGGGTAAGCAACAGTGATGAATTTCTCAGACTTACACCATACTTTAGCCTGTTTGATCTCTTTTTAGCTTTAAATTTAGCTCTGTAAAGTAATGCTTCATGAGGCAACCCATCATACCATTATTGAATATTTGGAAGAAAAAAAGTACTCTTAATAGGAGCCAAGGTTTTTCAATGATTGTTCATGAGCTTAAAGAGATGAAATATTTCCTTGTCAGTGCTTATTCCACACCTGACATTTCTCATATTTGATCAGTTAATGGTTATTGCCCACTATGCTACTTTAAAAGGTCAGGTAAAAAAGGGTTGTTAAGTCTCCTTCAATGAAACACATACTGGGAAAACCTGTTTGCATCTATATATCTCTCTTTTGAGAGGCATAGATATCAATATTAGCACTTATCAAGAACATATTTAAGATAATAGTAGCAACATGTCTGGATGTTCTCCAAACAAAGATCTATGAAGCAAGATACCACATGTAATATTTTGCTCTAAGTCACTTGAGTTAGATTAAGGTACAGAATTCAACAAAATATATTTCTTTCGAACTCATCCACTGTGAAGCAGCTGTTATATCCAGGCTATTTCTAATAAAAAGAGAGAAGAAAAGGCCTTTCTAAAATTACAGATTTTTTCCAAGATATAATTGTTAAATATGCTTGGTGGTTTTCCAAGAGTAAAGAAAAAACATAAAGATTTGAACATTCAGGAATATTAATGAAAAACATGTAATTTTTTTCTGCAAAATCTTCTGACCCATTTTTAAGAAAGGAATATGCAGATAATTACTCATATAGCTTTGAGATATTTTTGTTCATTCTTGTTGAAGCTGTTGTTCATGTGTATGCTGCACTTTGTTCTAAAATTAACACAATGCATATATTTTAAAGATTACTTTGGTATACATGAAAAAGATGCTAAGTTCTTCAGAGTTCTCAAATCTATACAAGTGCTGAGAGCCATTTTGTCCCAGTAGCTTCTTCCCAGAACCTCGAGGACAGAAGATGCTCAAAACTTGTGGAACCAAGTGAGCAAGCACATTAACTCTCACAGTTCAACTGCCTTCCATGCAAGTCATCTATCACATTCATTTATAAACTAGCTACTTCCATTCATAAATACGTTCCTATTAATTGGTTAAAGAACTTTTTACTAGTCCCAGAGATACGTCAGAAAAGCATTTTGCTCTCACCTCCAGCTTCTTCACAGTTTTCTAAGTAACCCAAATTGACTAGATTTCCTTGTGGTTTTGGCAAAATAGCTGTCCTAGTCTGGGCCCAGAAGATCCAGTATTGCATTTAACTCTTCATTCTCATCAGAGTAGATTTAAATCAGCTCTGAAACGAAGACTGAAGCAGTTGTTAAAATACCCCAACAGCCATATTGAATATTAACTGTCTAGACAAGAAACGCAGCACCTGTTGTTCCGGTGGGTGAAACAGCAGAGCCTCTTGTGGAGCACAGGACAGGATAACCCATGCCATCCTCTGATGTCAGTGAGGAGTTTTTCAGCAAGTCATCATCTTTGCAGATCCTATCAGATCCCTTATGTGCATAGCTCACTTCCTGATGCTCTTTCCAGAGGGAAGCTTGATTTGATTACCGTCTTTTGGAGTCCATTTCATCCACAGGGTTCACTGCTAAATACTGGCATTGTATGAAAACCCCCTCGTGTTGTTGCTGTGGTTATTCCCATGAGGATCTGAACTATATTGACTTAAATGATTCTTAACTGTGACTGCGCTACATGTTAAACTGGTAGAGTATAACCTTTCTCAGATTTCTGAAGGTTTGACCCAGGTAGGATTTTAGCCTATATCTCCTACCAAAAATAGTGCATAGGAAGTGTAAAAACCTGCCAACATTCAGAGAACATGGAATTATTACAGAGTATTTTGCAAGCTCTTCATTCAGCAGAATACACATACATTATGGGGTTTTTGTTGTAGTTTCCCAACTGAGACATCAATTCCTTTAAACTGCAGACCGACCTTTATTTTATAAGTATGAATAAGATGGTAAATTTTCATATTACATAAGAAATTTTGCATGTATGTTCTGCTACATACGGATATAGATGACATGCACTGCTAACCTCTGGGTGCTTCTGGAGAGAGCAAATGGTTATAATTTTGCATTATTAGTATTAATAGAACTGATTTTCAGAAGCAAAATTGAAGAAAAAAAGTCCAAGAAGTCAATTTGTAGTATTAGCACAATTTTACTGTACTCCATTATTTCATATCTCGTCATGATGTCTCCTCTCTTCTACCTCCTTTCTCAACTAAATAGGTTCAATTGTTCTAATCTCTTCTTATAAGAAACCTTTTCTTTTAGCTCTTCTTCTCTGGTATTTTTCTTGCTATATCCATTTTAAAGATAGGGTAACCAAAGGCAAACATAACAGTGGAGGTAAGTACCTTCATTTTATATACTGGCTTGTGTAATGGTTTTAAGGTTCATACAGGATGTAAGTCACACTTTTCCCATTGTTCATTTTTCAAAATTCAGTCACTTCAGGACTTCAGATGTTCAGAAAAGTGTAGAGGTAATGGATTACCCCCAGCTCTACCAAAGGGCTTACTGAAAGATAGATAAATCATGATCAACAGAAACAGACTTGGTCTATCTGGCTTTATTTTTGTTTTGTTTTTCCTGATAAATTTGAATAGAGCATTTAGCACCTTATAATAGATGTCTAAATGCTAAACAACAAAACACAAGTCATGTGAAGTAACAAATATCATATATCTACTATAATTTCTGGATTATTTGAAATATATTAATCTGAAAAGGAAATTTTGCTTCTATTAACCCCATCAGTTTCTTTTGCTGATGTAGGGCTTGCTTCCATTGCACAGTGAAGCATAGTACAAAGACACACGAATCAACACCAGCCTGCCCCAACCTACATTAACAACTCACTGTTTTGCAGCTTACTACAACTTTGAGAAAGCAACCACCATTCAGAAATAGCTTTATTTTCTGGCAAGGTCTTACTTACCCATATGCAGGACACACTGACAAAATGAAATTTTCTAATTCTGGCACTCAGACATTCACCACACACTTCTCACTTAAATATTGCACCATTGCAAGGAGTTCTGACTCAGGGCCACAGGTCAGGTACTGAACATGTTTCACTTTACTGTAACACCTCAGTGTTGAAAATCAATGTACCTCCAACTTTTTCTGCCCTGCTCTAAATCCTTCTCCAAATCTTCATACTACAACATGCTCTGATGTCTCCCAGGAGGCTGTGTTTGGGCTGACAAGCCCTGGAAGCCCAGCTGTACTGCAGTGCACTTCCATGATGCATTAGCAGAACCTGCTTTCTGAATAGGGAATGAAGCAAGTGTTAGGGGAACCAGTTTTATTTAGTCCTTATTCTGTATCTTGTCCTACAAGTGCAGGAAAGAAGGTCCTAGGTCCAGGAAAAAAAACAGGTCTCACTGAAACCAAAGGCAAGTTTTTTATGCCCTAAATATTAGTAATGGTTCACTGAAAGGCTGAATACAGTGCATATGGCACAAAGCTCCCATAAAATACTAATCATAATCAACATCATGTGAAATATGCTGCAGTTAAAAAGATTTCACAGGAAAGTTTCCAAATCCAATCATACATAGAGATAGCAGGAAAAAAAACCATTGTGATGTTTGCTCAAATCATGGATCTGGAGTCACGTATGGAATGATTCTGTGCAGCAGGAATTTCTCACCTGTTTCTCTGTATCTCTTTACCACACAGCCCACAGCCTAATTCCAAATCAAAAGATTGTCTTGACCTGATGTGTCACCTTCTCTTTGTTTTTGTAAATCTCTCAGCATACACAATATTCCTTAAGCAATTAATAACCATCTAAAGCTTCACCTCAGCCTCTGTGGGTGATCGGATTTGTTCACATTAATCTGTACTTCTGTCCAGATTCCGTCTCAAATTCCCTGTGCTTGTTCTGTCAAGTTCTATTTACAATTTGAGCCCATACATCACACTGGTACTATTCATCTTGGTTCACATTGAATGATGATCTCAGCATCACATTCCTCTAGCCCAGCTCTTTTTTTCCAATGCAAAGCAAAACAAGACAAAAATCCCCTTTCTTCTACTAGGATTGTGAAAAAAAGAAGTGATATAACAGTTGGTGCTATATTTTGTGTTCTGTGGAAAAGATGTTTTGTGGAAAACAGGAAGAAAATGGGTGCTTGTCAAAGCTTTTGAGTAGCAGGCTATCTGTTACACTTTCAAAAATAATCCTGATTTACAGAAATGAGGCAAATACCTGTTATTTTTAAGTGAGTTGTATTAAAATATCCACTGGATAACTGGTCAGCACACACTGAATGGAGTAGAATAGCTGGCTGAGACCTCACAGAACATAAAGAGGAATGTAAAAAGGTGGCTGTAGTAGTTTGTGATCTAGTTCAAAAGTTCAGTCTTCTGCCTTGTTCAAATGAAAGAAATTCTGTGTGTTCCTTATCTCATCCCTACTCACAGTTGAGCACATCATCTGGAAAGGATACCACATGTAAGTGTATCAAAATCTAGTTTATAGAAACACAGTACACAGGGCTGTTTGACATTAATTAGATCTACCCAATCCTCACATGGAGGCCAATTTGGCACAAACAAAATTTGTGCACTTTTCACATGCAAGGCTGGAATTCTACATCAAGTTGACAAAAACAACATTCACTAATTAGCAGCTTCTGCATTGTCACCTCCAAGACAAAAGTTGCCAGGCGCCCACCCTCCTGCCTCAAATTGCTCCTAGGCAGGCTGTGTTACAGGCAACATAAAAACAAAACCCCCCTCCAAACTGCTCTGAGGTGACTTGTACCTAGAGCTCAGCAAAACTGCCAGTTTAGACTACAGGGAATCTCCATCTATGACACCCTCATCACTTTTACCTTGCAGAAAATCCTTTAAATTAAATCAGAAAGTGAAAAAACCTGCATATGAACTAAAGCTTAACTAGCCAGTTTTATTTTAAGTGCAAAGTAATGGCACTGTAAAGGACAGAACTGCTGTAAAACAGTTTCAGATTATTACACTTTACATAAAAGAAAACAAATCAGAAAGAACAAAGTTAATTAGTTTGCAAAGAGAAGGGCATGTTAGTTGCTCAATAAACATTCCATGAAATCAAATTCCCTCAGACCTTTTGACTTACCATATCAAACAAAATGCAAGAACTACAATAATTAGCAAGAGATCCTAAATATAGTGATATCATGTGTGTTATTAGCCCATCATTTCATATCCCTTTACTCAATAATTCTTTTTTTCCTTTAATGGTCACATTATGTTAAGTCCTGAATATCTCCCTGGAGAAAAGGCATGTACAAAATATTGCATAGAAAAGACAAAAATGGGAGTAATATAAAGTTCATTGTTTCTTCTCTGTTTTAATTGTCTTCTACTTGTGGGAGCAGAGAGATGCTACTTTTTGTGATAGCTCTGTAGCAGCTGCACAATGGTAGTCTGCGACTGGCGGTTTTTGTACATGATGGCCACCACCATTAAGTCACACAGAGATGCTGTGACAAACCCTGACACGGCCAGAAAGCTGCACTTCCTCACAGTCACTGCCAGTGTACACCAGCATCCACCACATTCCTTTCCTAATAAAACAAAGCAAAAGGCATCTAAGGAATATACTCACCCAGCAGAGACTGCAGGCAGAAATAAAGGCATAAAAAGCTCAAACAAATGCAGATACTTCAAAGAAAAATTCTATTTCATTATTCAATACCTTATGCAGACATCTTTACCAGGCATCTTTTTTATAGATTAACAATTCTGACAAAGCTGGTGAAATTCTGTATGTCTTCCTAACACGTTATCAAAACATAACTGTGTTTCATCATATATAGCAATTTTCCTATCCTTTGGAAAAGGAGAAAAAACCAAACCAAAGAAATAGTCATGGTGGAAAAGAGCTTTTTATGGGTATACAAAAATGTTGATTTCTCTCAATCCAGAGATATTTCTAAGAAACTAGAAATAAATATCAAGGTAAATGGGTTTCTGCAAAATAGAAGAAAAGAATCCACCATCACAGAGGATATTCTGCTCTTCGCTGAAGTGTCTCTTCCTGGACATGTTAATCCTTATGGAATACACCAATATATTGCATGTAAGTCCTTTTCCAAAATTAGAAATAATTGTAATTTTTCTATTTCATTACATTAATATATTTTTTGATGTCTCAAGATTCTAAGTGTATTAAAACTTACCATTTTTAAAAACCACTTTAATAAGATCACTGATGTTATGATGAATTTTTAAAATATCGATAACTCCATGAAAAATCTTTAAAACTCTCAATATTTAACACAGTTTAGAATACTTCCCACTCCAAAAGTATTATTTGTATTAATAATTTATCTCAATCAAAAGCAAAGAATAATACAGAATTGTGTTGGCAGTTTCTTTTCATAACAAACTACTAGGTAAGCCTAGACTGAAATTATTTTACCAAAAATATTTTCTTAAAATGTCTCAGAAAAAAATCATAGAGAAAATAGTTTGTCTTTTTCAACAGGCTTTTTCTTCAAGGGCAATTCTGAAGGCTAATAAGTTTTAGATAGTTCCCTTACAGGACATGCTTTATCCTAATGAAGGTAAAATTAGCTATATTCAAAGTTTTACCTGAAAATAATGTTCTTTGTAACCTTACACAAAGTTAGGCATATGCAGCCCTAACAAGGCAAGCAAATGAGGTCCTGGGCCCTTTCATGGTTACCAGGGAACGAGGGTATTTTCCCAGGGGATTTCTATGGTCTTGCCCTGACAACCAGACGATACATGTGCTATTAGCTGTGACTCACATGTGTCTGACACAAACCAAGCTATGCCAGCTGTTTTATACCTCTGGAAACTGATAAATGTCTAGATAGAGTTATCTACTCTCCTCCCTTGGAATTCTCTAAATGTGTTTTAAGATGTGTACATTTGCATATGTGTATCTATATTGCAAAGGTACATGTGTAATAATGGCTCTACTACTGATTCAGCTATTCAGAGATGGAAAACAATTGAACAAATAATTTATATACATATTTATTGGTACAAATTACAGAGGAATGGATGGATAGGTCGGCAGGTGGATTCATGAATTAATGGACAAAGTGTACATTTCTATGAGTAAGCAAAATAATATTGAATAGCATTCTTAAAGAAAAAATAGAAGAAATGAACTGAATACTGCCTATCTTCAACCAATAATAAAAACATTAAATGAAGTAATCACTACAAAAGCAGTGCAAATAACAACAATAATAATAATAATAACAATAATTGTATTTTTAACCTAAAAATCTCTGATCTCAGGTGATTAGAAGCTTAGCAGACTTCAATTAATTCAGAATCATAGCTGTACTTCTCTCCACTGCACTTTCATTCCTTACTGTTGCATGAGGGAACTTGGGTTTGATTTTCAGCACTTGACCCAAAAAACTTCCCAGAGAGAAAGACATTCCACCAATATGGAAGAAATACAATAAAGCCAAGAAAGAATATAGATGATCTGTCAAGGAATGAGAGTCTTTTATCCTCTGGGAGAGTGTACCACTTCCACAGTACTCTCCATCCATCCCTGATCAGGATGGTGGTGTCCGGGTCACTTGAATCCAGTGTTATTTTATATAAAGAATAATAATGGGTATTAATCTCATGTGATTAATGCATATGAAGTCTCACATCGTATTTATTAAGAGTGCAAATCATGAATTCCTAGTTTAATAAGAATGATTAATTGAATCAAGTGTTTAATTTCCTCTCTTCAAATCATATCTTGATGATTCATGAATTCCATAGCAAAGTCATTTACATTATCATATCATCAGGAAACACAGTTGTTAGGATGATCAGATTGGGAGGTGGAATACTTAAATTTCAAAAGAACATATTTTGTTCAAATGCAGGGAACATGTAATGGGTACAGTGAGCTGACCAAGACAAAACATTTGATCGTATCAGAAAAACAATATCACTTGTATTTTCTGCAGTGTAAAAGTATGGCTTTTTCAAGCCACTTTGACGCTGCGTTGAAGTCTCCTCAGTCTTGTGCTCTGCACACCAGGAAGTTTAAAATGTTAAATAATATCTGAAACTACCCTAGAAACTCAGTTGCTTATTAAAGGGTTTTGTTGGGGGGGTTTTTCCCCCATGTTTGAAAAACTTCTTTGTTTCACTAAGGGTAAATCTCTTGTGTTTTGTAATGTTGTTATTGAACAAGTTTAATGATTTGCTGAGGACCTCATCTAGCCGCATTACCAAGCAACATGAGATTAAAAACGTATGGTGATGTAGGCTCTTCTAGAATAAATGAAAATATTTTATTCAGCTACCAAGAAGGGTCTCCTGAGATCAAATTAGAAGCTAGCTGTGAAGGGAGATGTTTAGGCATGCTCTGGAATTATTTATCAGCATTTTCTGCTTGTGTGAGAATAAGCAGACATTAAGTTTAAATTAAACAAAAGAGAAAGAAAACAAGGGGTTTTTTAAGTAATTTGACTGTTAATGATATTTCTGAATTATTCTCAGTTTAATAGTTTAAGTAATTTGCAATGATAATAATTGTCCCTGCTAAAGCTCCTATAGTGTCAATTCTATCCTTGCTGAAATGAACTTTCTCCAAGACCTTCATATGGACAAGCAATTACAAATTTATGGTGGGCTTTGTTAATTATAAATTTGTTTTCTTCTTGACATTTTTTGTAATTTAATTTAACTTAATTGCATTCATCAACAACTAGAGAAACTGACTTAAAAGTCCATTAAAAAGAATAAATGTTTCAGGGTTTTGTATTGCACTTGTTTATCTTTATTTATAATGGGTCTGTACTTCCAGATAGGACAGAGGATATTTAATTATTACTTTTTAACAATAATGTGTGCTTTCCTCATACTCTTTCAAGATAAATGTGCTTTAAATTCTTCTCAGCCAGCTAGAAACTGCTATTGTGATTTTTTTACTCAGATGCTATAATCTGGTTTGCAAAATATTTGGAAAATTATGAATGTGCTTAAATGGAATACTCAGGTGGCTAAACTTATGAATTGTAAGCCTGTAAGACAAACCAGAAGAGAGGACAGGTTGTCCCTAAAGGAAAATAATACTTTAATATATGTCACAGATACTCATCATGAATGAAATGCAACTCCATGAAAAATCTTGTTGTAACTATTTGCAGTGAAAATCTCACACCACTCATGTCCAGAGAGTACACAGCTATCTCAGAGTTGTGGTTTGCTGGTATTGTCAGGTACAACACTATTAAAATTATATTTATTTGAGCTTCTCATGGAGTTTCTCTTGTCAGGATTTGCTGATTTGTCCAGTCAAGATGTAGCTTAGGATTGTGTGAACTCCTGTATGGCTGAAACAGCCTGGCCACATCTGGCTGGTAGTAGCAAGCCCTGCTGAGGCTCCCTGAGAGGCAGGTAAAATTCCTCTGGCTGCAGGAGTGTGAGATGATTTACCAGTGCGCCTTTTGTCCTCTGCAGCCATTGATTTACCCATGATCATGTTATGTATCTTTTTTTTTGGTTGTAACAGCCATTCAGATCACATAGAGATGCAAAATTTGGTTAAGTGCTTGCAAACAGCAGTAGAGGAAAGGAGCTATCTCTGATATATGCAAATATTGCATGGTATGACAAGTGATTTGTTACACAGCTTCTAATCTTACTGTTGTATTGTTGTACTGTCTTTTTGGTTCTGGCTTAGATGGAATTAATTCATGGATTAGAATGGGCCATGTGCTCCAACAGATTTAAGAGACTGTTCTTGATCCCAAAAACTTGCAGTCTGACGCTCGTCAAGAAATCAGAAAGATGTAAGCTTACTTCATAAAGTAATGTGTTATCAGAAGTTGTATCATATCTTCAGTGCCCTTTTCTTAAGGGATTTCAGTCCCTATTGAATGTCCACTGCTAACTTAAAACCATCTGAAAATGAAAGTATGTACTGGAAAAACTAACGGTCCCGCACACACTAATATAACACAGTGAACAGACTCTCATTTGTTCTTGAGCTCTCCATTTTATGAGGGAGAAAAGGAGAAACATTTCTTGGCTCAGCATCTCCTCCTCTGCATTTCTGCCAAACTAAACGCTTGACAAGTGCAATTTAACAGCACATGCTTGATGTGAACATAATGTCACCATGTTTGGCATTACAAAAAAAAGAAGTTGCAAGGGAAAAAAAAAAGGTCGCAAAAATGTTTTGGTTTCTTGGATGTCCTTTCAGTATTGTTCCTGCTCTCATTTCCTTTTCAGAATTTTGTGGAATAAGTGCTGAATATCTCAGGAAAGTAAGCATGCTTTGTGGCTTCTGCCAGGAGTGCAGCAAGCTGGTAAAATTTGTGGGCTGCAGCACACGCAGAACAGGGTCCAGTGCAGCAATGCCTGCTGCCGCCACTCTTACAGCCCCAGCAGGGACGCAAAGGGGTGTCCCTCAAGATGTCCCGCTGACCTCTACGGGCTCTCCTTGGAGCTATTCAGTCTGCCTTCAACTGGAACATACTGGGAGGCCATGGGAAGATTTTATGTTGCTGCCCAAGTTGTTCTTGCTGCCCAGAACTGACCTGCTTTTGCCCTATAGAACTGCCATTCTGGCACTTTTCACAAGCACCAGGCGTAGGCCTCTGCATTGCACAAGCGCACATTTTCAACAAAGAAAAGGGAAAGTCATACATATGACCTAAAAATTAGAGGTGAAGCAATAACTTTTAAAACTACAAGCCCTGCACATGTATAGGCTGCTCTGCACTGTGGTTGTGACTCATAAGACCTAGCTCAACTTTTTTATTTCAAATATTTCGCTGTGATTATGAAAGAAAATATGCATTATAAAATAATGTGGTACGAAGTTCTCTCTTCACTGAACCCATGACCATTATATCCAGCCTCCTTGTAAGCATAAGTAGCTCCCAAAAATACAAAGGTCAGAAAGGACTTGGCTCAAAACCTGACTCCAGCGAGTATACATTTATTTTCTTTCCTACTCCCTGTGGGGAGAAGAGGAGGAGGAAACAATAACACCACTAAAAAAAAAAAAAAA